>JARHVA010001979.1:1122500-2322500 GCA_037957365.1 Torreya grandis | reverse complement strand
AGCTGTGGTCATGCTCTTTTGGCAAGATCTTGCATTGGTGAGTTGTTTTGAAAGGAAAGATCCATTGTGATTAGATACTTTCTCAACCTCTCTCCTCAACACAACCACCCTTGGTGATTCTTTAAGCACATTGTCTATCACCCACTTACTTTACTACCTTGATGTCCTCCTAGTCTTATCTAGTGTGTTCCTAATCTCGTGCCATTATGGAACTCCCATGACCCATGCATTCTGGTTTCACCAAACATGTGGTTTTCAAATACCAAGTCATGGTATTGGTTAAGATGGGTTTTTTTAGAATTTTTCAATTTTGAAAAGGTGGGGCCATTTTATTAAATTGCCTTTTTTTGGAAATCTTTATTAAAGGTAAAGCAATCTTAATGAGTGGAAAACATATTTTTATTAAAGTGGGGGGCATGCTTTTATAATGAGTGAGGAATTTTGTAAAATGTGGGGAATTCTATATTTTAGTACCCAAATTTATTATAGTAGTGGCAGACACATTGAAGATAAAGTTATTTTTTAATCATTTTTTAATTATAACATTAATATTATGGGCATCCAAATTGTAAAGGAGATATTCAAGATTACTTGGTCACTCCATTTTTTCCTTGATCTTGTTTGTCAAAACTGGAGGGTGATGCCTAGTCTGGTAGGAGGCTAGACCCCTCATAAGAAACCATACTTAATTTTCTCCTTCCTTAATTTGGATCTCTCATTGCAATTTTTTGATGCATTTTCGACTATGATCGACATACTATTAGCATGGGATTTATCTCACATTATTCCTTCTTGGCCCACATTGTACCACTTATGCCACTATTGAACTTTGAATTATCTTGAATACATTTTTGGTTGAGATCAACATCCTTTTCATGTGATTTTATAGGTTGTCATTTTTGGTAGTTGATCATTTAAGTGTGTTTTTGCATACAAGATGGCATTTTTTCCATTTTCCATACTCTTCTATCAACCTACAACATGCTCTATTTTAGTTTATACATTGACACTTTGACACACTTGTAGTTTGTGTCATATCTCCATCAAGGCTCCTTTCTTAGTGCCTTTCCTTCTTTTATAGAGACACTTTTTCACTCCCTTATTTTTGGAGCAACTCTCATGATTTGTGATGGCTTCTTTTACAGGTCGATAGTCTCCTTGTTTGGAGATATTCTAGTGAAGCCCAGTGTCTTCCTTATTCTTTATTTGGTTTTTTTTTAATTATATTATACTTGTACTGAGTTATAAAGTGTCATAGGGGGTTTGTTAATTAAACTTTGTCTACCTTTAGGCATTTGTGTGCTCTATTCGAGGCACCTTTTCACTTCTTTAGTTACTTGTCTCTTCTACCACCACCAGATCCATCTTCTTTGAGAGACATTATTTTTTTTAAACACCACTTTGTTTATAGTTGACATTATCCCATAACATATGGAGACATTCTTATGCATATAGTGTTATCTTGTTTGGTGTTCGAGTAGTGGATTCAGACCACTCATGTATACTTTTTTCATCCACTCCACCCATTTAGCATTATGGGGGTGGTGTGCATATGAATTTTTTAACATCACTCCACCTAGTCAACATTATGGGGGAAGTGATGTAGATCTTGATTGTTAGGTGTTGAGCATTCCTTATACATGCAGTACTCTTTTGTAATTTTGACACTACTAGCAATCTACTTGATTGGATTTATTCTGGGGAAGCCTAGTGTTAGTTGTTTTTGTGATTGAGTAGTGGATTTAGACCACTTGTGCAGATTGAGTTCCTTTGTGACTTTTGTGATTTAGAGTGTGAACTACTTTAGCATCATCTTTGGAAGGTTTTCTAGTCATACATTATTTTCTTTGTCTCTCTTTTGGAGGGGAATTTTTTCCCACTAAGTTTTCTTCTTTTACTCTACTTTTTGAGAGTTGTATTGTACATGGGTACCTCATCAAGCTTTATTGTCGGGACCTATTTTTTTATTTTATTTTATACCCATCTAAGCTACACTTAATGGAGTGTTGGTGTAGGATATTTATTATTTCATTTATTTATTAAATGGATTATCCATACACATATAGTTTTAGCTTACTTAGGTGTAAGTGGGTGAGAGAGTGAGTTCCACTTGGAGTTCAACGGAATGATATTATGAGTTATCCTATAAGTTACATACTGAGTTCTCCTATGATTTTAACTCCCCTAACTCCTATGTATTCCTCTTCACTAGGATATTGTAATACAATAAATAATGGAATATAATTGATTAATTTTGTGTGTGTATGGTGAAGATTTCATGGTTGTAGTAATGATCTCTTGGAGAGATCTTGGTTGGAGAGTTTTGCTAACTCTTTCAAGATGAAGAGGTGGTGATGGTTTAGGCCTAAATTTGGTTTCCTTTTCATTCTATTTTGGCCTTTGTTGGTGGTCTTGTTTCTCTTTGGGCTTGTCTAGCCTAGTTTAGTTCTAGTTATCTTTGACCATCTTGGGCCTCTTTTGGTGTCTTGTAATCATTGGTTTTTTTAAGAAAGTGGGTGAGGCACCCCTTTAACACTCTTAATCAAGTGTGTGTGTGTGTGTGTGTGTGTGTGTGTGTGTGTGTGTGTGTGTGTGTGTGTGTGTGTGTGTGTGTGTGTGTGTGTAATCCAATATATATATAGAATTAAAATTACATATGTGTGTGTGATTTTAATTGTATGTGTGTGTGTGTGTGTGTAATTTTAATTATATATATATATATATGTACAATTATAATCACAGATTATATTTCTCGATGAAGAGGGTTAAAGGGTTCCCTCACCCATTTTATTAAACAAAAAGCAATGATTAAAAGACACGCACATACACTACATTACACTCTATTATAGTACAATATAATATAATACATTATATTAGTATTATAATTATATATTATATACATATCTATTATTATTATCACATCCCTTATGGCATAATCAAGCACAACTTTCACAAAAAGGATTTAACATAAAAAAACACTCTCAAACATATGTTAACATGACAATATGTTTTTGAAAAAATATCTTGAAGAGACCCTTATTTTCATTGAGATGACACATGTTTCAATCATGTATTGGGTTACTAAAATAATTTGGTGGAAGCTATAATTGCATTGACATATGTGACATATCATTAAACTTTGTACCCCCTAAAATATTTTATCATTCTTCCTCCCATCTTGACATTTTCACCACTTTTATGTTTTGTATGGCCTTACCCTTCCCCACCACTTTTCCATTAATCAAGCTCGTGTGAAATGTGGCATCTACTCCACATAAATCTCATTTTCAAATTGTATGAATTAACACACCACCTCATTTTCCACCATTACCTCCACCAAAAATATCATATTATTGTTTTTTCATGCTTCATACAAAAAAGGTGCAACAATTTTAGTTGTCATAGGTTTCGTGTGTACTATGCCTACAAATTTACACTCTTTATTATTAATATATGATATATTATATAATATAATTATATATGAATATATTATACAATTATAATATATATAAAGTATTATTAATATCTATATATAATTAAATATGAATATGTTTGTGTATATATAATATAATATAGTGTATATATATATATATATATATATATATATATATATATATATTAATAATATTATTATTTTATTATTGTCATATATATAAATATAATATACCAAAATATTAATATATAGTATAATATATATATATATATATATATATATATATATATATATATTATTAATATTTAATTTATATATTATTATTAATATAATAAAATAGTGGAGGATAGGGAAGGCAAGACGACTATTGAAAAATAATATGCATGGTATCTTTCTCCATTCAAATGGTGAGATGTTTGAAATGTTCTATTTATTGGTGAACGGGAAAGGGATTGCCAAATAATATAATTTTTCCATCTGATGTGGTTATTAATTTGAAGGTGAAGTTCAATTTATTTGACACAAAGGTAACTTTGATGTTTAAGAAATTAATTACAAATATCAATTTACACTCATTTTCATTGCACGACACCCTTTACCAAAACATCAACTCCAAAATCCAAACTCCATTGTATACCCAAGATATTGCTTTCAATCAGCTTCAACAACAAGAAAAATTATTTGATGATGATTCAATGGGCACCAAATTTAAGTTTGACCATTTGTATTGACATTTGTATTGACATTTCACACTATTACACTTCACAACCTCCACCCTTGGCTTCACCACTAACTAACATTGTAAGTTATATTTATCAATGTAATTATTATTATTATTATTATTATTATTATTATTATTATTATTATTATTATTATTATTATTAAATCTGATAACTAAGCTCCTAATTTGGTTTATAGACTCCTTATCTAGGACAACCAAAAAACTTGGTGAGGATTATTTCTAATATCAAGCAAAAAACTTGGTGGGGGTGGCATTGAGGTCTCATTGCCTATCTTGTATATTTTATTTATCCATGATATAGATTGCATTTAAAGATGTGACATGTCACTAAACTTTGAATGTGTATCTTCCTAGTGTGTAGGTCATGTATTTCCAATCACAACTTTGAATCCAAGTCTTTTGTATAATACGATCCCTTTGGTGTACAACATCACCTGAAATACCTTGTCATTTCTCCTCTCCATCATCACCCAGCTTACCTTCAAATTTGTCACCACTTGCATCCTTTCTATGGCCTTGCCATTTGCCACCACTTTGACATGTCTCAAATTAACCAAAAAACAAAATGTATCCTCCCCAAATATCACATTGTCATGCCATATGAATACACAACATCATTTTTCATCATCATCTCCACAAAAATTATTTATTACAATCATAATTTTTGAGAGAGGTACAATTTTGAATTTACATTCTTATAATATCATAAAATTAATATAATATTAATTTATTTTTGTGTGTGTGTGTGTGTGTGTGTGTGTGTGTGTGTGTGTGTGTGTGTGTGTGTGTGTGTGTGTGTGTGTGTGTGTGTGTGTGTGTGTGTGTGTGTGTGTGTGTGTGTGTGTGTGTGTGTGTGTGTGTGTATTATAGTAAATAAAAAATGCCTCTAACAAAAAATGCTTGTAATATTGGATTAATTTATGTATAAAGGTGGTCCTACCACATTGCAATCACACTAACACGCATCATTTGGATTCTACCAATAAGCATCAAAAATTTAAATTAATTTGTTTGGTTTCTACATAGTGAAAACATGAGTGTCTCATTCAACATATTCAAACTAAAGGAGGGTTTATCCCTCTTGACCATTTCTACCCAAGTCTCATATTTTTAGGGGGAATAAACTTCATGTATTTGTGTCATGTTTATAGTTGCATTTATCTCTTCTTACCTTTAACATTTTTTCATCAGTAGTTCATAATTAATTTGGTCTCCAAAGAAATGGATAGCTCCTTATTTGGAGTTATTTTTGTTGTTTTACCAACATTACCTAGTTATGCATAGAAACCCTCCTTTTTGTTGTTACAACTAACTTTGAAGCATGCTCTTCACCACTAGTAGTCAAAGAGGATTTTACAATCGAGTGCTAGAAAGATTCCATTTTCCTATTCTTTTCTTACACTACAACTTTTCATTTTAAAATTCATTTTTTATTTGTTTTATATAAACCGAATTAGTTTTTTTATGTTTCATTTTCAGATCTCCTTTTTCATATAGTATCACGACAACCCAATTATCACAGAAAGGACCAAAGCTTCATCAAATTTTACCATTATCAATTATGATGTTGTAGTGCTAAAGAGTAATACTATGAAAGAAAGTGAGTGGAAAAAATTAGGTGAGGATATGTTTGAATCCTTTCCTAAGTTATGAAACTTTTCACACACTAAACAAATTCCTCCTACTTTTTTGGTATTATTTTTCTTTAGGATTTTAATAGTACAAAAATAAAAGTGGTGTAATATAATGAAATTACTTAGATGTTTGCATATAATGATTTTATATCACATATGGTTTTGATGGTTTCTCCTGTATTTTGTTGATAGATCATACATTCAACCACATATTTATGGACATCCCCCTTGAGTCCTTCCCAAAAAAATCCTGCTTGATTCTATGATAGGTTTTCAAAAATCCTGAATGACTCCCAATTGGAGTTACATGAAGTTTTTGAAGAATTTTTTTATTTAAGAATATAAATCTTACATAGGTATAATCTATCTTTATGCCATAATGCATTACCCTTCCATGTGAATTTTCCAAATCCACCCAAACCTTGCTAAAGATTCTAAATCAAATCATGGGTAGCATTATTCTTGTCCCATTATGATCATGTTTACTCTAGCCAATCTGCCTATAGAATTCTCATAGCATACAACAATGACTCAATCGATTCATCCTTCCTAGATAGTGCACCTACCACTACATTGTCCTTGCCTTTCTTATAAACTATTTTAAAATCATAGCCTAACATTTTAGTTACCCATTTTTGTCGTTCTTCAAATGATAACTTTTTTTCCAAAAAACATTTGAGACTGTCATGATCAGTCTTTACTTGAAAGTGATGACCCATTAAATAAGGCCTCCATTGTTTAATTGCATGCAAAATGGCGATCATTTCCTTCTCATAAATGGGCTTGTGATCATTTTAGCCCTTTAGTTGATGAATTTCAAATTCAAGTGGTATACCTTATTTCATGAGTACAACACCCATATCATACCCAAATCCATCACATTCAACCATAAAAGTCTTGGAAAAATTAGGAATAGCCAACACTAGAGTGGTGCATATCACCAATTTTAATTATTCAAATGCCTTGGTAGTAGTATCAATCCACTGAAAGGATTATTTCTTCAACAAAGATGTGAGTGGGGCTGCAATGATACCATAATTTTTGACAAACCTATGATAGTAACCAATTAGCCCCAGAAATCCCCTTAGTTTCTTGAGTGTCTTAGGAATCGGCCAGTCCACCATTGCTTGGATTTTTTAGGATCCACTTTTACTCCTATATGTGAAACCAGATGACCCAAATACTCAACCTCATAAGTTCCAAAAGTATGTTTGGAATGTTTGGCATACAATTTTTGTTGTTCCAAAATTGAGAGTACTTATTTCACATGGTGCAAATGCTCTTCTCAATTTTTACTGTAAATGAGGATATCATCAAAAAATACTAGAAAAAATTTCTTCAAAAATGGTCTAAAAATAGTATTCATCAAACTTTGAAAGGTATATGGTGAATTTGTTAACCCAAAAGGCATGACCAAAAACTCATAATGGCCCTCATGAGTCTTGAAAGTAGTTTTGGGTATGTCTTCATCATGGATCCATATTTGATGATACCTAAAACACAGATCTTAATTGGTAAAATAAAGAGCACCATTTAATTCATCTAATAAATCATCAATGATAGGAATATGAAACTTATTTTTTCTAGTGTACTCATTGAGTTCCCTATAGTTAAGGAACATCCTCCAAGTGTCCTCTTTATTTTTCACCATGACAACTGGTGAAGAATATTTGCTTTGGCTATAAAAAATGATTTTTGCATCCAATATTTCCTATACCATCTTTTCAATTTAACTTTTTTGGGCATAAGGATACTTGTATGGCTTGATGTTGGGTGGTGTATTACCAAGAATAAGTTTGATAGCATGATCATGTGTGTGGATAGGTGGAATTCCTTTTGACATGTCACCAAAAATAACTGAATGGGCATTAATCACTTATTGTAGATCAAGAGGTGTAAATCACTGAGTTGGATTAACTTCCATGGAAAACAAGTGAGATACAAATCCTTTAGCACCCTTTTAATGAATATTTGTCATTTGATGGGAGATAACAAGTTTTGGATATTTATCCCATAATCCCCTTATCTCAAATTTCCTTCCCTTAAAATTAAAATGCATGAATAATTCCTATAAATTCATCTTAATAGTGCCCCAAGTGGTGAGCCACTATACTCCTAAAACAATGTCAGCTCCCCCCATATAAATAGCAAACATAGGAGAATCCAACAAGTAGTCTCCCATGGCCAGATTAATACTATGGCATTTTCTTGAGCAGCTGATAGTACCACCATCTATAATTGTGACCTAAAAATATAGATCAAGATAAATGAATTAATTTAAGCGAATAGCCAATTTATTATTGATGAAGTGTGTGCTCCCATAATTAATAAAAATAGTAATCTTATATTTCTTTAGAAAACCCACCACCTTAAGAGTTTTTGGAGTATTAATACCTAAAAGGGCATGATAGGAAATAGTAGGCTGAGAGTCTTCAGATTTCTCTATAGGACCTTCTTCATCCTCACCAAGTGCTTCCTCATCATCATCATCATCCTCATTAGCACCTTCGATGTAAAATAGATTCTTTTCAACATAATGATAGTCTTTACTCCATTTTCTATAGCAACCATAACACAACCCTTTGGTTTGCTTCTCTTTAATTTTTCAAGGTGTCAATTTGGTGGGTGAAGATATTATGGTGATGGAAAGGTGCAATCATGACCAGTAGTGAAGGCTTTCTATTTGACCATCTCTTTTTCCTCTATTATGCATGCCTATGGGATAGTTTTTGATAAAAATGCTAGGCTAAACATATAAACCTCCAATTGGATGATATATTTGAGACCACCCAAAAATAGATCAGCAAATTGTTTCTTAGTGATGTTTTTCACCCATAAGGATAGATTCTAAAACTGATGAATATAATCCTTTACAGTTCCCATTTTCCTTAGTTTGGCTAATTAGATAAATTATTTCTCAAAGACATTATTCTAATAATGAACCAAAAACTCATTAGTGAAAATAGACCATGTAACAGGAGCACCATTATTTTTCCTTTAAGCACACAACCAACGATACCAAATGCACTACTCAGGTTCTAGATACAAAGATGCCACTATCACCTTCTAAGAGCTAAGAGTTTGATGTAGATCAAATAAATTCTCAATTTTATTAATCCAAATGACAGGATCCTTATCATCAAACTTATGTATTTCCACTTTGGGAAACATCAGTTTCATAAAGTTGTTAGTGTTGAGAGGAGGAGGACTTGAATGATGAAGTGGAGGGTTGTTTGACTGTAACTAAGATGAAAGAGTAGACAATAAAGTAGTGATCTGATTCAAATGATTTTGAACCCCATTAATCTCTCTATGCATCCCTGAAACATCTATTTAAACTGAAACAAAGTCATCATGTTGCACCAAGCCCTTTACGTCAGCCTAAAGTTGAGAAATCAATGAATCTAAAGTTCTAGACTCCATGTCACTATTAGGAGTCTTAGGAGTTGTTTTCCCCCCTTTTCATCCCCATGTAGACGGACCAACTAGATACAAACCCTAGAAGGGTTTTTTCCTTGAAAAAAGTGTACCATGAGATGGTACCATTGTGATCACCTCACCAAGATGAATCTAATGATTGCCTTTGTGCACTAGGGTAAAAAAATTTGGCATTAAAAAGTGTACCAACACAATATACCATTGTGATCATCTTGTCAAGATGAATCCAATGATTGTAATTGTGTAAAGCAAAAAATAATCCATTATTTTTAATATTTTTTTCAAAAAAGTGTTTTAAATAATAGTACGCTAACATAAAAAAATAATTCTTCTTAGATTTCAAGTTATGTTTTTTCACTCCTTCCCCTCACAGAAGCCACGCCTCATCAGATCCAAAAAAAATAACACTGTAGAAACTTTCCCAAATCTAAGATATGATACCACTTTTAATGAAATTACTTAGATGTTTACATATAATGATTTTATATCACACATAATAATCAATATGAGAGATCACACAACAATAATTGATAGTAGAGAAAAATATTAGATAATATAGCAAAGCCACTTTGAGTAGAATACTTAACATGATCATCAAAGACTAATCCTACCTCCTATATATAGTCTACTTAGCCATGGTTATTACATAGGCCAACATAACTAAGAACGTAGAGAAATATAACAAGAATATAAAAGAGATATGTAAGCCACAAGTCGGCCATACATATCCCAAGACATGCCAAAGGTTAAGGGTTTATCATGTAAATTTTGGTGTATTGAATGTATATATTATTGCAAATGGTTTTAAATGAATCTAAACACCATCCCTTACACAACTTATTTGAGCCAATTTAGAGATAATAGTTGACTCTCATTGTTGGGTATTTTATGAGGGTTTTCTAGTGCATACACAACCAATGGAGGGACTATCAACCATTCATTAGTGCCACCATATATCACCCACTCACAATCAAAATCAAATGATACCATGATAAATATTTTTATACCCTTCTCAATGAAACACCTCCAACATAAAAATAATATTCATTATGATTACTCCTTACTAACTTTCCTGTAAAATTTCACCACTTTGAAGATACTGATTTCTAATAATTGAATGTCCATTTGTATATATTAGGAAAATGTTTATCATTAGTATCTCTTATTTTTAAAACATTCCACCATCTCCAATCAACCTTTTTAATTAAAGCTAAATATTATAATGATTATCTCAAGTTCTTAAAAGGTCACTTCAAACTAATATTTATTTCCTCTAAAAACATTTTTAAATGTGTTGTGTACATTCCGCACTCATTATTATCTATATCTATCCATCTTAATCTTTAGAAAATATTTATTAACCATTATCATGGGCTAATATAAGTCTATTAAATTTTTTGCATTAAGTGGAGCTTTAATAAAACATAATAGTTAGTCTTGCTCATTAGAGACATTCACATACTTAAAGAGAATGACGGAAATTATCATGCAGCATTGAGTCATTAACAAGCTCAAATTATTTCAGTATAACTAACTCACATAATATGTATGAGATCATCAAGGTACTGTAATTACACTTGTTTTTTATCCATTATCCATTGGTTTAATATTTTGCATTGATAATGACTTTTCAAGTCAAGATAATTGTTCATAATTGAATCTAAATTCGATATAAGTAAGATTATTCAACAAATCATTTGAACACAAAACTAATTATTTAACAATTAATCATAGAAAGATTTTTTTCTCTCCAGGAAGAAAAAAGCTAGGTGCTTAGGTATTTAAAATTTCAAGATTAAAATCATGGAAATTTTTAAAAGGGATAGTATAAATTTGATCCATAATAGAACCTTTAATAGATCCATTTACTTACATATAGTGAGTTATGTGGGTTGAATTTATGTTTGACTTAACTTCTAGGTACTTCTCCATTTCAAGTTAGGGTTAGAGCATATTCAAGTCAACCCATATTCTTACACAAGCATCTTCAAAAGGCTATGACACTCTTTGGCATGCCTCCATGATTATTTCCTCTCATGTTGATGTGGGTGTCTATATGCCCCATCCTTATTATCATTTTTTATCTTTGATCTTATCAAAAATTTCTTATACTTTTCCAACTTTTCATTTGGTAGTTTCGAAAGATAATCAAAATATTTAATTGAGACAAGTGACCGATCTAGGTTTTTTGCTCTATTAGGGTTTTACTTTATACATATCATTATTGTTTTCTCCTTAGTTTTATTTTATCACTCTATAATCCTTTATGTATCTTATGGTATATTAACCTTTATTTCCCCTCTAAGTAGCTTTTCCTTGGGGAGAACGTAGCCTATATTATGGCCTCTTCTCTATTGTATTCAGATGTTGAAGCCACGATGAGAGATAGTGGAGCATTGAGAAAAGGTGCCCTCACTCAAATGTCTAAGTAATTTGGTACCCAATTTATTCCATGAGGTACATAATATTAGTCTAATGTTATTTTACATATTATTAATCTTAAATATGATTTTTAATGGTTACAACAATTTTGTTTAATAGGTTATTTTATTGTTTGCATTCCTTTTGAAATTATGTTCGAATCTTGGCTTCAATTGGCTTAGATTAATCATGGCATAAGGCTCAAAAGTGTCCAAAATAATTACCAAGGGTTTCTTTTTTATGTGTTTTATTGACCATACCCATGCTAGAGTTATTATGAATAAATCCTCTACCTAGTATGTTCAAAACTCATTTATGGTTATTTCAACTTGGACAAAATATTTTGTTGTATCAAAGCACACTAATCTTAAATTCCACATATGGGTTGAGTTTCCCAATTTTTCATTGCATTTTTGGAATTTCATTAATTAAACTACAGCCTCTATTGGTTGTGTATTTCACCATGAACTTGATTGATTCTA
Source organism: Torreya grandis (assembly GCA_037957365.1). Lineage (NCBI taxonomy): Eukaryota > Viridiplantae > Streptophyta > Pinopsida > Cupressales > Taxaceae > Torreya > Torreya grandis. The sequence continues at coordinate 2,310,350 of JARHVA010001979.1, read as the reverse complement.
TTCAGCCCATTCCCAAAAATGAGTTTGAGTTGAAGTTGATTTATCTAAATACCTTAAGGAGTTTGTTGATATCCAAGTTAGTGATTCTCATTACTATCAATGTGTCTTTTAATTCTTAAAATTTTCATTTGGTAGTTCCTTTGTCTCTTGAGTAGATGAAGTTTTCTTTGCTTTTACTTCTTCTTCATATGAATCTTCATTATGGTTTTATTCACCATCTTCAAATTCATGATCATGATCTACCTTGACCTTTCTTTATTATTCGCTATGTGTGATATCCTACAAAGTGACCTTCTTTCACTTTTACCAAAGTTTCATGAACTTCCTTTGTATAATAATATTTATTATTCCCAAAGTCTCTAATCAAGTATATCCAACAATAATATCCAAACCATATATATCCAAAGCATATAAATATAAATGAAATGCATATTTGTCCATAATAAGCTTCAAATCTTCAAAAAATTAAATCCTCTTACCATCTTCTTGAGTTTCATTGATATTCCTTTCTTGAACTTGTAGATATTTGGCCACATCCATATTGATGAAGTTATAATTGTTTCTAAGGTTTATAAAAATAATGACCTTATTTTTAATGCATCATTAAAATTTAAATATTTAGTTGATTCCTTTGAACGCTTATTCTCCATATCTCCTTCCTCATCATGTTCTTTTTCCTCTCCTTCTACATTGCTTGTAGCTTCTCCATCATCATTATGTTCCTATTATTTTATTTCCTCATCATCTGCATTTTCTTCCTCATTACCATCATCATTATTATTTTCTTCCTCTTCTTTTTTATTTACATCATTCTCATTTGCATCCTCATTTTCCTTTTTTTTCCTTCTCACCCTTATCATTATTTTCTCCTCCAGTATCCCATTGATCTAAGAAAACTTGTTTCAATTCTTCCCATGAAAAATTATTTCATTCTTATCACATTCAAACAAAACAACTTTGCTAAGGGCCCTTAAGTTAATGGAAAACCCTAATTTCTAAAATTTTCAATAAAAATACAACACCTTAAATTGGATCCACCATTATTTATCATTAGTTTCATCATATCCAAAGAATTTTTTAAACCCCATGATCAATAACTCATAAAACTAGGGTTTCATGAACACTTGTATTCACTAGATTTCTTTTCCTACCCAATATCTAAGAATAAAAATATGTGTAGCATTTGAATGACAAAAAATGACCCTTTATTTTTTTATTGGAGATAAAATATATGATTATATTTTTATGGTCACACATAAAAATTTAGAAAAAATTAGGTTTGTGAGATCAAATTCATATCATTATATCTCCCTTGATATTATTCAAAATATTTAGTGTGACCAATTTTCAGAAAGATCTAGAAGTCTTTTATCCAATGATAGAAGAAATATTTGAATTAGACACTTATTTGAGGATAATGATCTTTTGTATGTTATTCACCCTCCTTAAAAAAATTCTACAAAAACAAAAATTCTCCTACTTTACCCAAATCATTGATCTAATACCACCTGGTAACATCCATACATATAATAATATAATTATGAATAATGTAATGTATATCAACACAACACAATAGATATTAATGGGATAAAATGCCCAACTATGCAATATATTCATAGAAATAATAATACCCTTATGGTAGGGAAACACCATAAAATACTCCTTAAGGAAGGAACAAATCCACTATTCCACTTCAAGGGGGAAACCTCCACTATTCTTATAATAAATAGAAGATTCAACACACACTTGATATCTTTTACAATGATAGTTATCTCTTATATAAAAAACACTATTAATAATAATGGTGTTACAATCACAATCACTAAGAGGTGGAGTTGAATCAGTGTTTTAAAAACTTTCTTTCAATTATGCACAATCATTCATAAACTATGAAAGCAACATTTTAGATCTAGCAAAGTATAAAGAACCATTCAGACAAGATAACACATATATGAGTGGGAAAACCTAAAGGGAAATAAAACCCACTATAAAATATGTAAATGGACTATAATCCTATAAAACAAAAGACCAAATTCTATTGAGCATGTACTCAAATTGGATCACCAACCCCAATAAAGTCAAGCACCCACTTGACTAGGCTTTAACAAGCACCTACTTGCAAGGAAGCACCAACTCCCTACGTAACTCAACACCAAATTATTCACCTCACTTATTTTATTATTATGGTATCATTTTAATACCTCCTTATACTCAACCATGCAATATTTTATTTGCTTATATTTCATACCTTCAAATAGGCCTAAACTACCTTGTATATATACTAGACACATGGTCACAGACCACTTGGTTGGCAACAAAACTTAAACCTCTTAAGTCCGCCATATAATATATCTTATAAAAAAATTTAAACATGATTAAAACATAATTTTAACCCCTTTTGTTTTCAATAACTCAATTAGACCTCATTTCTCTTTTAGCTCTCATAGAGACCTAATTACATTAGGTTTATCCTCTTAGTGCCAAAACTTGATCCTCTTGGGCCTAGATACCCTTATCCATAATAAAAAACCATTCAATCACTTATCCAACAAACTCTTATAACCTCCTCCATGCTTTATTAGACCTATATCCTTCATTCATAATATGAGAGCTTCTTTAGGATAAACTGCCCTATTAGGCATGTGTACCTCAAAAGTCTATCTTATAAAAGTGAAACTCAAACACCTTTAAACTACCAAACTATGACAAATGAAACATGTATACATATTCTCCATGATCTTAGGGTCATCACCAAATTCTTGGAACACTTTTTCTTAGGAGATAAAGGCTCAAGAACATCTCTGCAACTCATTTATTTAGAATTATCAATTCACCTTAAAAACTAGTCATGATGAATTAGATCTCCAACCCCTGTGTAGACACATGTCATGAATCCTAATACATAATAATGGTTATATGATATATTTTTACCATCCTTAGATATAAAATTCATATGGTCTAATGCATAATATTGGTCTTTCATACCAATTTCTTGACCTTATATCACACAGTCTTATCTAAATGAAATAGATCATTTCATGAGCAACTTTTTCACTACATACAATGACCTCCAAAGCTTCTCAAATCATGATAATGACTTAAAAGTCATAAATAATTCCTTCATGCACTTTTTTTCATTAATATATCATGCATAGACCCTCATATCTATCTCTTCATCTTTGCCTAGGTTTTACACTATCTACACCATTAGGTCTATCTACAACTGGTTAACTTGGATGACCAAATTAAAACACTTAAAGGATATAACCTATCCATAAATCATCATGGAAATTTAAAATGATTATATATCTTCTTCTACCATCTATTTTTGTTTCTTGATCAATATAAATTTTGAGAGATACAATAACTTCTTGATAAATTAGTCTGTATGAGTGTATTTTCTCTCTCATCTAACTAACCACCACCACCTGGAGGTACTTAAGAGATTTTAATACATGATCCAATAGATTTTATAGTAATTTGAAAAAATTTTGAGCTAATTTGAACAAGATTTTTCACATTGAGTCCTTATTAGGGTTTTAGGGAGGTTCAACATAGGTTTTGGTGTTAAAGATTATTCATAAAGGACTGCCACTTGAATCCAAAACTATTGCTTGAAGATATTAGTTAGGAACCTTCCTCATATCTCCTTAATATATCATAATCCCATGTAGAGATTACATGTGCCAATGAATGTCTGAAAATGCCTTTTAGGTTTGAGACCTCATTATGTGAGCTCAAGAAGGCCTAAAATAGTGATTCATGCACTTTTCCTTCAAGTGTTAACCTCAAACTTTGTGATCATGCCTAAAAAAATTTATCTCAACTTTGTATATGGTTACATGTGCATACTTGTCTTGGAATCTTATCTTCATATCTCATTAGACCATGTAGGGTCTAGAAGTGGTTTGAGTGCAGATTTAGACTAAAGGTCCTACCCCATAGGCTCACCCTAAAACTCTCATGAATGATTCAATGCCTTATATACATGCTCAAAAAATGTCATACAACCTTCACATGCTTATGTTCATTCATTTTTCATGTACGTACCTCTTCATGTCATACTAGGACAAGCATAAGGCACTTCATCCACTCACTTGGACACCTCCATGACACTACTATAACATCATTGACAACTCTCCAATAGTTAGGCTTATATAACTTCTTATCATCACCATGATGTTCATCATGCTATCCATCATGCTCATTCTTATCTTTTTAGGACACTTAGATCCAAAGTGACTAATCTTACCATAGTTAAAGCACTTGAATAGTATCTTTCCCTTATACTTGATCCTTTCCTTAGTTTTCTAATTAACATGGTGTAATCATACTTATCGTGACCCTACTCCTCCCTATGATTATACATCATCTCAAATTTAGACTAATGAACCTGGTCATTCCACTTCAAGACATTTTCACCTTCTTGGACCTCTCCCACATCATATTCTTAACCTCCATATATCCCTAGTCCATATTGGCCCTTTTGCACATAAGACAGGCCTTCTAGAGACCCCTCGGAGCCTCTTAGGAGCCTATTGACCAGCCCAGGAACTTATTTGACCTAGGTTATGGCTTGTATGAAGGAAACCTATGTAAATTTCCACACATTTCCTTCACTAAAGCTATGGCCTAGGTATAATGTGCCCAAAAGTACCAAAATGAAGTCAAACGATAAAAAATAGCTAGTTTTAGGTCATTTAGTGGATTGGGGTTGGGATATATGCCTTTTTCTCATTCATTTGAGCCCTATTATCTTCTCTCTCCATAGTATCTCTTAATTATCATTCCCTCTCTTGAATATCATGCCTTCTTGAATCTCCCTTGATTCGTTGTTGGCACTTTTAAGCTTGATTGGTGATTGAGGATCTCATATGTTGCTATACATTTGATTGGAGACTCCATTGGTTCTCTCAATTATTCTTACTTACTTGTGGCTTGATTTTAGCTTCTAAATTTGGCATTAAAACTAATTTGTGTACTTGGTTAGAGCTCTTACACCATTTCAAGTTCTCACTTCACCTCCTCCTTTGCTCTTGGCTTTTGGTTTGGACTTTAGCTTACACATAACTTGGTCTTCCTCCTATATTGCTTCCTAGCTTGGATTCCTAGTTGGTATAACATTTGCACATATTTTGTGAGATTGATCTAAGGGCACTTTTCTATGAAAAGTGAAAATCCATTATTTTGTGTAGTGTATATGTTAGGGTTTGAATTGTTTTAGTGAAATAGTTGTTTTGTGCATTGCTTAGAAATGTTTCTAAAGTTTCTTACATTTGTATATGATCAAAGAGTACTTTCATTGCTCAAAATATTCCTTTGTTTCAGATCATTTCTCTCTTTAGAAACATTCCTCATTACATATTAGAGATATACATGTTCAAGACAAACTATAAAACTTGTTTAAACATTCTTTCTCTCTTGCTAAACTAGAACATTACATTACTAGAAAATGCTAGTATTGATTTGGAAAGATAACTCAAATCTCGAATAGGCATGTTCTTGAACCCTTTATTTAAATGTATTTATTTCTTAAAATGTATTTCATTTGACCTCAAAGTGCCTTATATTCTAGATTTACATTTCAATTTTTATCTCTCCCCATTTGGTATTGTTGTTTTTGCTTTGTTTATATAGTCAAAGGTCTAGTCTTAGCTACTTGATTTAATATGGATGGACCTACTAGAATTACTTGCATACTTTGTGTGCCTATTCATGTGAGCCCTAACCTAGTTTGTGTGCCTATTTATAGCTTGGTGAAAGCCAAAAAATTGGATAGCCACTATAGATCTCTGCCCATAGAACCCCTGAGCCTTCTAACCTCTTAGTGGTTTACTCTAGCACCCTGCCAAACACTGATGGTTCCATTCAGATTCTTAGAACTACATTAGATTTTGGATTCTTGGTTTATAGAACATCTTCACATCTTCTTTTATCTTGATTTAAGGAAACTTTTCTATGCAAAATGAAACTCCATTATTATTTTTTAGTGTGTATGCTAGGGTTTGAATTGTTTTAGTGAAATAGTTGTTTTGTGCATTGCTTAGAGTAGTTTCTAAAGTTTATTGAATTTTTATATGATTAAAGATTGATTTCATTGCTTAAAATATTCCTTTATTGAATATAATTGATCTCTTTGTAAACATTACACATTGCATAGTAAAGATATACATGCTCAAGATAAACTAGAAAACTTGTTTAAACATTCTTTCTCTCTTGCTAAACTAGAACATTGCATTGATATAAAATGTTTTTATTGATTAAAATGTCTTTCATTTGGCCTCAAAGTTCCTTATCTTCTATATTTAAATTTTAGTTGTTATCTCTCCCCATTTGGTATTGTTGTTTTTGCTTTGTTTATGCAGACAATAGTCTAGTCTTAGCTACTTGTTTTACTGTGGTTGGACCCACTAGAGTTACTTGTATACTTTGTGTACCTATTTGTGCTAACCTTCACCTAGTTTTCAAATTTATCTATATCTTGGTGCAAGCCAAGAAACCAAATAGCCACTATAGATCTCCTATAGCCCATAAAAGCCTTCAGCCTTCTAGCCTCTTAGTGGTTTGTTTTAGTACCCTGTCAAACACTAGTGGTTCCATTCAAATTCTTATAGCTACATTATGGTATGCCCAGTGGGACCTCACATATGGTTTCACAATAGTTATATCCCATTTAGATCTCTCCTAGACAACTCCTCTCTATTAGTTGTTAGGCTTTATTTTTAGTTGTATGTTAGATCTCACCATAGTTATTTTCTCCTACTTTGGTTTTGTGTCATTATCCCTATTCATTCTCCATTAGTTTGCCTTTTCTATTGTCTTCCATGTTGCTCATTCTTCATTTCATCCATGACTGATCTCCCACCCTGAGGATGCAAATCTTATTGGATTCAAGGTCTCATCCCTGAGCTTGCTAATGAGAAAACCACATTTAAAATGGAATGCCATAGACACCATAGGACCTAAGAGCTTCCCTCAACCCATCATAGTAGTCTACACCCTCTCGCATTCTAAAGGGAATAAGATTGGTAGGATTATAACAAATGGACTCGGTCTCCTTTTTACCAATCTGATCTTCATTCATCTGAAGATGTTTCATCTCAGCCCCATGTTGTCTCCCATTCACCTGTTTAAGGTGATGAGGATCCCCTTGACTGTCTAGGACTTAATGAGCTATAAGTGATCATTGACAATTATCATAGATGCCTTCAATTGAATGAAGTGTATCCTTCTCCTCTTAGGAGTAGGCAGTGTGCTTCCTCTTGAGATAGAGATTACACCCAATCTGGTTTGACTGCCTTGACTAGTTATCATAAGAATCCCCTACCTATTTCTTAAAAGGATACTCTATAGCAATAACCCCCTCATGTCCATGTTATGGGTCATAGATATTCCCAATCAATGAGGTATCTTCATCATGAAGATTTCTCCCATCCTCCTAGCCCTTCCCTTAAATTTTATGGTGAGCTTGATGATTTTGATCATCATCTACAAACTAGAGATTAGTGAGATGCCTATCAGGAGCATCAGTGTCTGCCTATTAACCCTCATCTGATGACATGTGATCAACATCATGGGGTTTTTTGTCATCATGACCTCCTCCATGAGTATCCCACATCTTCCCATCATCTCTGTGAGGAATGTCACTCATCTTGTGGTCATTCCCCACCCCATGGTAGAGATGATTTCCATAATGAGAATCCTCCCTATTAAGAGTTGCCTCAGCATCATCCTCTCCATGGCCATGGTTATGGTGATGCCTATGGGCATAAGAAACATCATTAACATCATGAGTCCCCTCTTAGATATCATCACCATCTTGCTATCAATCATGCTAATGAGGATCTCCATCAGAATCCTCTAGCCCCTTAGGTGCATGTTATTCCCCTTCCTACTCCAATCCGTAAACTGCCTAAGTTTAATGGGACTCATGACTCTAGTCCCATAGAGCATATTATGTAATTCATGATGGCATGTATGGATTAGGAACAAGATGAAGGCATGATGTTGAATCTCTTTACTTATTCTCTATGAGTTAAATATATTGTCTAGTTTTAGAATCTGACTCTAGATTATCTCTCTAGTTTCTAGCTCCTTTTGGATGACTTCCTTCAATGTTTTGATATTTCCACACCCTTTAACCTTAGAATATAGTCATTCACCTCCATGGCACAATCCAAGGGTGAGTCAAACTTTGATTTTGTATGTAAATGGTGTGCATTTGTTCATACATGTAGGAGTAAGTTCTTAGATGATCAACTTTATGATATGTTCACTCAAGCATTAAGGTAGGAGGTTCACCTTGAGGTCCTTAAACATGATCCCACCTAGTATCATGAATTTGTTAATGAGTTTCTAAATATTGAAGTATTTAAAGTGTGTGCAGGCATGCAGCCCATACCAACTCAAAAGTCATCATATTCATGCAATCACAATCTCATTGCAATCAATGATGGTGTTACTAATTCTCTTCTTGAGAAGAAAGACAAGAAGGATAGTTGTTAGGTAGGTGCTTTGAGCAAGAATCCAACTGAAAATAATTCTTCTCAATCAAAAATAATAAAATAATAGACATTATCTCATATGACCCTACCATGTTTTTCAACTTCCATCAGATGAGGGGACATGATGATGCTAATTATGTCACCCAACAATCTAGTAAGCAAGCATCACCTCTATCTTAGAGCTCTCCTCTTCCTAAACCTAACTATAAATTGAATGTGTTCAAGGAGTCTCTACCTAAACATGACAAGGAGAAGAATAAGAAATCAAAGGCTAAGGCTAAGGCCTCACACTCTCCTTCTTGCTCTTCCACCTCTTTTAACTCCTCCTCCTCCTAGGTTGACCTGAGAGGGAAGGCCAAATATGAGAGTATCAAGATAGTTGTTTCCATCAACATAGCCTCTACTAGGTAAGTTTGCTTTATCAACATGTACTTTGATTGGGACACTGACCCTATTGGAGAGACTAGTGGTGCTAGGCCCCCAACCCAACCCATAAGGGTAAGGAACCCTAAAATCATATTTGATTTAGGCATAACATCACTCCCCAAGATAAATGACATCCTTAATCCATCATAGAGGAGTTACAAGGCCTCTCAACTGGGATCTCCATTTGGCACCTTCTTCACCTTTGCCTTGATTAAAGGGGACTCATCTTCAATGAGCTTGGTATCTCTCATAAGGGTCTACTATAGGATGGTGTTGAAGTTTTATTCAACTCTAATGCATTCAAATACCCTTATCCTCCCATCTTATCTTTCAACCAAACCTCTTTTCCAGATGTTTTGGTTCTTACAAAGAGGACTCATTTCCCTCTCTATATCAAGACTTATATTGATGATTGTCATGTTAAGTGGTGCATCATCGATGAAGGAGCTTTATTGAATATCATACCCATGTGTGTGTTCAATAATATTAGGACCATTTGAAAGAATCTCTGATTCTCACAATGACAATGTTGGTTTCAACAATGACATAGTAATGTTAGTGGGAAACATGAAGCTCTAGGTCAAGTTTGGCACTAAGATAGTCAGAATTGAGTTTTGTGTGTTAGACCTTGATCTTTCATACAACATGATTCTTGGCCATCCTTGGACTACTACCATGTAGGTCATCATGTCAGCCACATTTTTCATTATGTAATTTGTGCATGAAGGTGAGGTTCACACCATGGAGGCTGACCTAGATCCCTAGGTGTTGCTTTATGAAAGCAAAAATCCCTCAAGCGAGGATTTTGTTGTCTTCTTATAGGGGTCTATATATTCTACCCCTTATTTTTTAGTCTAATTTCTTCAAGGATGAATGTTTTAATCCAACTAAGTATTGATTAACATTTACTTCTTTAAAGTTTGATATGCATCAGCTGACTCCCTCTTCCACTTTGTGATGTTAGGGTAGCTCATCTCTTTTCAGAGACCTCTTCCAAGATGTCTCCCCAAATATTGATCTTCCCATTACATATTGATTTTCCCCTCAAATTATTGGCTCTCTCATCACATCTCATGTTGAGGTTACTAGATTCACTGAGTTTGATCTTGAGTGTTATTCCATCCATGGTATAGAACCCAACTCGATCATGAGAAGAGACATTATAATAATCTCATGCCCACTCATCTTACGTGCCACCATTCTCTTACTTTTTTGGGTTCATAAGTTTTATTCACAAATAATGACCCCACCTTTAGCACTCTTATGTTTTAGGTCATGACTAGTGAACCTAAGGATATGGGTACTCCATCTCCTTCTTCCCATTTTTTCCCTATTTTTTAGCCTCTTCAAAGACTGACCAGTGTCCTACCTTGGGAGCAATACTCTAGTTAGGGAGAAGCGGTATCCTTCCCTCGAGGGTAGGCTCAGGCCTAGGCTTATGGTGCTTTGGTGAGCCTCACAACTTATTAAAACACCCTCCCTAAGCCCTTGTTTGGTGGATTACCCCTCTTATGGTATCCCTCATCAAACCCTTATGGGTTTCTTTTGTCATTTGTCTTGTTCACTCCTCCTTGGCTGAACCTTGGGATAGAAGTATATCCTTTTACTTCTTTTAATTGGTTAGGTTACTACTCATTTTTAGTGAACCCGCTACCAACCCCTTCTCTCCTTTTTCATAGTGCCTATAGGTGAAATGGGTTAGTGGTTTTAGCTTCTTACAACTTACTTTGGCTTTTCCTAGCTAGTATTCATCTTGCATGAGACTCTTACCACCCCTCCTCACCTCTCATTATGGTTGACATTGAGACACTTTCTCATGGTTGACCTCCGCATAATGGTGACAACTTTACCAACTGAAACATCTTTCTTGCCTCTATCACTCGGATTCCTCCTCACATTTTCATGAGATATAAATGTGACCTTGGACTAGTTGTGCACATCATGGAACAAAAAAAAATGTTTTGACAAGCTCACAAACATTTTTTTCTTATTTCCCCCTTTCCCTTCCATTCTGAGCAAGTTTTAATCCCCTTCTAGGTTCCCTTGGCCTATTTTGGCCCTCTCTAGCCTAAACCATGGGTTTTTGGGAAAATCCATAGCCTGTTAGGATTTAGGCCATGGGTTTGACCTAGGTAGGCCATGGGCTAGGCCAGAAGCTTGTTTTTTGCCCTTTTCTAGGCCTCTATTTTGCCCCATTTTGGCTCTCAAAACCTTCATATTAGAGGTTTTGGCCCATTTCGGATGTAATGGCAGGGTCTATTTCTCTCTTTTATGCATCTTTGGGTGTGTTTTGGGACCATTCTAGTCTTTTGGACCCCCAAGTCCTCTGGCCTAGCAGACCTGTGCACTCTTTGCCAAATGCACCTTATGGGCCCCTTTTGGGTATTTTACCCTTTTTTACATTTCAAACCATGAAACATCCATCTTAGAGGTTTTTTCATGTTATGATTGTATTTTTGGCTTCTATTTTTTAATTTGAGGCTTCCTTGTCTTGCTTTAGCCCCTTTTTGGTCCCTAAGACCCCTTCTAGGTCCTCATTAACCTCTTGGGCCTGTGTCCCATATCATGGGCACCCAAGGATAGAAGTTACTTGTTGTACTTATTTTAGTTAGTCATTTATCTAATTTTATATATTTGATTCATTCTAACTCCCTCTCTCTCTTGTTCATGGTGGTTATGGGTAGGGTTATCAATTGGCTACAGTAGTTCAAGACTTACTCTAGTCTTGTTGACTAGTCTTTATCTTCTTTGAACTTTCCCCCACTTTCCCTTGTTACCTCTCACCATAGATGATGTTGGTCAATCACTATTATTATAGCTTGATTTCATTATTTTTTCCCTTGTATAACTCACTTACATTGCTTCACTTTGAGATCACCTTTTTTCAGTTTTTAATCTTACATCCTCAACCCCCATTATGGTATACCTCTCAGTGGGTATTCACATCGATGGTGATAGTCAGGGTAACCCAAGACTGGTATCTATGGCTTAGGTTATCGATGATCTATGAGGCCATGATCTTGTTGCAACTAATTTTTTCCTTACCAACGAGATGAATAATACTACCAAGTATCACATAATCATTGATGCCTTGATTGATGCCTATGAGTTAGGCACATGTTATGTTCATTTATTTTTTGAATCACTCTTATCCATGTCTCAACTCACTAGTGTCTAGGCCATCCTTGGCTTTGATTTTTTCCCCCTCTTCAAGGTGGTGTGTGATTTGCTCTCTTTCTTTGAGGATGTCCAGTTCACTCACATCCCTCATAGGGATAACACTAGGGTTGATGCCCTAGTAAATGTCATTATGGATAGTATGCTTTGATTTGATATCACTTGTGTCCCTTATTTTTAGGAGATAGAGATAAAGCTGGAGTTGGATTTTATATCACATGACATTTATACTCTCACCCATGGATCACATCATTAACTCTTTCCACCATCATCCTTATCTGGTATGTGTAGGTAATGTTTATTTTTATTTTTTTAAATTCTTATTGTCCTTTGCTTTAGAGTGGCTTCTAGGTACCACATAGTACTCCTTGTTCATTTAAACACTGATTGCTTATACCTTATGGGAATATGTAATCATACTTCCTGTGACCCTACTCCTCCTTAAAATTACACATTGACTCAAATGTAGACTAACAACCCTAATCATCCCACTTCAAGACATTATCCTCCTACTTGGACCTCTCCCACATAATATGCTTACCCTCCATATATCCCTAGTCCATATTGACCCTTTTGCACATAAGACAAGCCTTCTAGAGACCCCCCGAGGCCTCTCAAGAGTATGTTGACCAGTTTAAGCCCTTATTTAACCCAGGCCATGGATTATGTGAAGGAAACCCATATCCTAGGCTACATGTTTCCTTCATCAAATTAATGGCCTAGGCAGAACATACTCAAAAGTGACAAAATAAAGTTAAATGGTCAAAAATATCTAGTTTTAGGTCATTTGGTAGATTGGGATTGGGATATGTGCCTCTTTCTCATTCATTTAAGCCATATTCTCTTCTATATCCTCTCTCTCTCTTAATTATTCTTCCCTCTCTTGACACTCATTCCTTCTTGAATCTCCCTTGATTCATTCTTGGCACTTTTGAGCTTGAGTGGTGATAGAGGACCCATATGCTACCACACATTTGTTTGGAGACTCCATTGCTACTCTCAGTTATTCCTGCTTCCTTTTGGATTGCTTCCAACTTATACATATAAAATTACACCTGATTTTCACACTTGGTTGGAGCTCTTACACCATTGCAAGTTATCACTTCACCTCCTCCTTTTCTCTTGGCTTTTGGTTTGGACTTCATCTTGCACATAGCTTGGTCTTCCTCCTACGTTACTTCCTAGCTTGGATTCCTAGTTGGTATAACATCTACACATCTTCTTTAAGCTTGATCTGATGGCACTTTGCTATGAAAATTGAAACTCCATTGTTTTTTGTAGTGTATATGCTAGGGTTTGAATTGTTTTAATGAAATAGTTATTTTATGCATTGTTTAGAGTAGTTTCTAAAGTTTATTACATTTTTATATGATTAAATATTAATTTCATTGCTTGAAATATTCCTTTTTTTCATATCATTTCTCTCTTTGGAAACATTCCTCATTTAATAGTATAGATATACATATTTAAGACAAACTAGAAAATGTGTTTAAACATTCTTTCCTTCTTGCTAAACTAGAACATTGAATTCCTATAAAATGGTAGTATTGATTTGGAAAGATAACTCAAATACACAATAGGCATGCTCTTGAACCCTTTCTTAAAAACATGTTTATTTCTTAAAACATTTTTTTTTTGCCGCAAAGTGCCTTAGCTTTGAGATTTACATTTCATTTGTTATCTCTCCCCATTTGGTATTGGTGTTTTCATTTTGTTTATGCAGTCAATAGTCTAGTCTTAGCTACTTGATTTATTGTGGTTGGACCCACTAGAGTTTCTTGCATACTTTATGTGCCTATTTTTGCTAGCCCCAACCTAGTTTACAAGTCTATCTATAGCTTATTACAATCTAACAAACTAGATAGCCACTATAGATCTCTTATAGCCCATAGAACCCCTAAGCCTTCTAGCATCTTAATGGTTTACTCTAGCACCCTGCCAAACATTGGTGGTTCCATTCAGATTCTTTGATTTACACATGGCTTCTATCTTGTCATCATCAATGTCTATATCAACTTCATCATTGACCTTTTTAATTTGTGACTTTTTTTCAACTTTGAATGCAAATTCTTTCTTGGAAGGTCTTCCATCACTTGTTCTCATTTCATAGGTAATCAAGATGCCATGAAGTTCATCCATTTCTAGTATGTTAATATCTTTGATCTCCTCCACAAAAGACACTTTTGAATAAAAATTAGATGTCAAGGATTTTAATACCTTTTTAACTATTGTTGATTCTTCCAACTTCTCTCATAGATCTCTGATGACGTTGACCACTTCATCTATTCTTAAAGGTAAGATGCAATGTTTTCTTCCTCCTTCATTATCAAATTTTCAAACTACATTTAGTGGGTCTACAACTTTTCCAACTTGACTTTGGTGTCTCCTTCATAGATGGTTTTAAAAAAATTCCAAATCCCTTCGGTTGTATCACAATACATGACCTTTACAAATTCTACCTCTAAAAGACTACACAGGATGACATTCATTGCCTTAGAGTTATTCTCATTTGCCTTCTTGCATGATACATCAGTTGGCGGTGTAGAAGGTGGAGTGAATATATCAAAAATATATTACCATATGTCATAGCCCAAGGACATTAGATAGGTCTTCATTATAATTCTCTAAAATGCATAGTTGGTCCCACTGAAGAGAGGAGCTTTATTGGTTGAGAAACCTCCTTGTACTTGATGACTAGACATGTTTGTGTATCTAGGATATCTTTTAAGATGTTAGGCCTAATTTAAAAGACCAAAATATGATACCAATTATTAGAATCACAATCACTGAAGGGAGATGAATCAGTGTTTAAAAAATTTATTTCAATTATACACAATCATTCATGATCTATGAAAGCAACATTTGAGATCTAGCAAAGCATAAAGAATCATTCACACAAGATAACACATATATGAGTGGGAAACCCTCAAGGGGAAGAAAATCCACTATGATCTATTCAAATGGACTACAATTATATAAAAAAATACTAAATTCTATTGAGCACCAACTCAACTTAGAACTTGAACCCCAATAAAGTCAATCACCTATTTAACTAGACTTTAGTAAATACCTATTTGTAAGGAAGCACCAACTCCCTAAGTGACTTAGTCACCTCATGAATTTTGATCACCACACCTCTATTATTATTATGGTCTCATTTAAATACCTCCTTTAAATAAGATAATAGATATATGAGTGGGAAAACCTCAAGGGGAAGGAAAACCCACTATAAAATATGAAAATGGACTATAATCTTATTTAAAAAAGACCAAATTCTATTGATCATGAACTCAAATTGGAGCACCAACCCCAATAAATTCAAGCACCCACTTAACTAGGATTTAGCAAGTACCTACTTGCAAGGAAGCACCAACTCCATAAGTAATTCAACACCAACTTAGTCACCTCATGAATTTTGATCAACACACTTATTTTCTTATTACGGTCTCATTTTAAGACCTCTTTTTGCTCAACCATGCAATATTTTATTTTATTATATTGCATACCTTATATAGGCCTAAACTACCTTGTATATATATTAGACACATGATCACCCACCACTTGGTTGGCCACACACCTTCAATCTCTTAGATCAGACATACAATAAATTTTACAAAAAAAATTAAACATGATTCAAATTTACTTTGAACCCCTTTTGGTCTACAACAACATAATTAGGCCTCATTTCTCTTTTAGGTCTCATAAAGACCTAATTACATTAGGTCTATCTTCTTAGCACCAAAACTTGATCATATTAGGCCTAGATGGCATTTTCCAGCAATCAAAAACCATTCAATCACCTAGCCAATGAACTTTACTAACCTCTTCCATGCTTGATTAAACATGTATCCTTCATTCATACCATAAGAGCTTCTTTAGGACAAACTACCCTATTAGGCCTATGTACCTCAAAATTATATATACAAATTCTCCATGACCTCAGAATCATCATCAAATGCTTGAAATAATTTCACTCAAGAGATAAAATCTCAAGAACATCTTTATAGCTCACTTACTTAGAACTACCAATTCACCTCAAAAACCAATCATGATGAATCAGACCTCCAACAATTGTGTAGACACATGTTATGATTCTTGATACATATGAAAAATTCTATGATATCTATAGACCATCTTTATATATAAAATTCATATGGTCTAATGCCAAACATTAGTCTTGTAGACCAATTTTTTGACCTTATATCACACAGTCTACCATCTGAATCAGACAAATCATTTCTTGAGCTAGTTTTTCCCTACATACACTGACATCCAAATATTCTCAAAGCATGATCATTAATTTCAAGTCATAAATAAATCCTTCATGCACTTTTTTGCATCAATATATCATGCATAGACCCTCATATCTATCTCTTAATATCTACCTGGGTTTTGCACTATCTTCACCATTAGGTTTGTCTACGATTGGCTAACTTAGATGACCAAATTATAACACTTTAAGAATAAAACCTATCCATAAATCATCATGTACATGTAAAATAAGTCTCTATCTTCTTTACCATCCATTTTCTTTTCTTGACCAATACAACTTTTGAGAGCTACAATAACTTCTTGACAAATAAGCAGGTATGTGTGAATTTTATCTCTCATTTGGATAACCAACACCATCTAAAGGTATATGGGAGATTTAAATACATGTTATAATATATTTTATATGAATTTAAATCCATTATGAGCTAATTTGAATAATATTTTTCACATCAGTTCCTTATTGGGGTTTTAAGGAGGTTAAACATAGGTTTTGGTGTTAACAATTATTCATAAAGGACTATCACTTGAATCTAAAAATAATACCTAAATATATTATCTATGACCCTTACTCATCTCTCATTAATATCTTAAACTCCCATGCAGAGGTTACATATTCCAATTAATGTTCGAAAGTGCTTCTTGGGTTTGAGACCTCATTATGTGAGCTTGAGAAGGCCTAAAATAGTGATTCATGCACTTTTCCTTCAAGTATTGACCTAAAAATTTATGATCATGCCTAAAAAAACTTATCTCTCCTTTTTCTATGCTTACATTTGCATACTTTCCTTGAAATCTGATCTTCATACTTCATTAGACCAAGGAAGGTCTAGAATTGGTTTGAGTGTAGACTTAGACTGAAGGTCCTACCCCTATAGGCTCACCCTAAAACTCTCAAGAATTATTTAATGAATTATATACATTCTCATATAGTTCCATACAACATTCACATGCCTATTTTCATTCATTTTTCATGCACATACCTCTTCATATCATGACTAGGCTTCCTATGCACTTTGACATCAATGTCATGTACCTTAATGCAAACATAAGACATTAGTTGCATTCTAATTCTATATTTCTCTTTATCTCATGAAAACACTCTTTCAATGTAATTTTTCACATCAAACACTTCCAAATACACTTAGCCACCTTTAACATCAACCTTCACAAGATGCACCTTTGGCATCAGTGACAATACTCAACAAATGGATGGGTAAACATATAATCCCAATGTATCTTGACTCACTACCTAATGTAATTGATTATATAAGTTATTCATTTGACCCAAAAACTAATTAAAGGGGATGTGTGACACATTTTATCACCTCCATCAACCCATATATGTTATCATATCACATCCCTAGGTACATAACAAAAGAGGTATATGAACTCTCCTAACACATACTTTCCATTTCGACAACCTTTTTTGGGAAATTCACTTATATAATCCTACATACTTTGGCCTTACTTATGCCTAAAATATTTCCAATTAATATAAATTTATTCTTTATAAAAAATAGGATAATTTTATGTATTTTAATCAACATTTTAAATTCATATTATTGATAATTTTATGAAATAAATCTCATAGCCAAGGAATGAATCCTCATTTATTTTTGAGATCTTCATAAAAACTATCAACTTCACCATGATTGCCTCCATAATATTATCCATCTTGTCAAGCTTCTAAATGGATTGAGATATGCTTGCAACATCCTCTTCCAATGTTTTGAACCTCTCTTCATCATTTATAGGTGTTTTCTTACCTTGTTGAGCCATTCTTCTCACTTCAATATTCCTCATTTTTGTGCATATTTCTTGTTGAAAATGAGCCGATACACCTTATAAAATAGCACTAGTTACTCTGGTAATGAACATAAACTTACAAAATGATCACATGACAAAAAAAACATAATAAGGGGGAAATGTGATTTAACACAAATCTAATCCATAATTAGTATATATATTCCATTACTTGATTCATCAACAAAATCTTAAATGTTCTCAAAAATACTTGACTAATTAACTTGATTTTTTAAATATTTTCATAAAATGATGAACAATGTGCATATAATAAAAATTTTAAATGTTTTAAACTAAAATAAAATAATTGTACATGAAAGAAGAGCAAAAAAGTACTCCAAAACAAAAAGACTAAAACTACATGAGATAATGCTTACACTTAAAAACCCCAATGTGTGAAAAAATCCATAAGAGTGAGAAATTACCTCCTCTTTTTGTTGTATGTTTCTATTTTTATAGTATAAACCCTTCTCAAGTCATTTATGGGCACTTTTACAATAGAAACATTCCCAAACACTCGAATGACTCTGCAACTTTCCCAATTTCACTTCCTTATCATACTCCAATTCCTAAAAATCTCAACCAAGAAGAAAGCATTGCTAAAAAACAATTTTTATTACTTTATAATGGCATCTTAATGGTGTGTTAATATATTTTCACATCATAGTAATCTCTAATGAAAATTGGAAGAGTAAGATAAGCCATCTACAACCATTACTAAATATGTTTCTTATCTCCATGCAAAACACAATGTATATTTTAATTTTATTAAAATTCATTATATTTTTTAATTTTATATTTTTTCCAAATCCACTAAATATTAAAGTGTTTCAATTTACATTCTTAGTCCTCTTGATAATAGCAACATAGTTATCTTATTTTTATAACACTTCATGATCTAGCTCAAATAAAATTTTGGGTTATGGATGATTATAATATTAATGCATGATTCAATAAGTTATATAACTTACTGATATAAATTATTTATCATTTCCATCATAGTAGTAAGTATTAATTAAAGGACGTAATTTGAATGGTTCTTCAAATTCAACCTAATGTGACAATATACAACCTTATATCTTAGAGGAGTCATAAAGTGCAACAAGGCTTGTGATGCTATAGATATTGAGTTTGCATGTTGTTCAAGGCATACACTAACCATGAGAGTTTGATGGAAACTATAGAGAACTTGATGGATATTATATATGGTGAATGCATAATTTCCTTATTTTGTGCTATATTAATCCCAAAATGAATAATGTTTTGGTGGTTATGTCTAGATTCAACTTTTAATGTTATTATTTTACTTTTTTCCACTAAAGTGGTACTACATATGGTATCAGAGTTGTGTTACCTACATTTGGTATTTCATTATGGATAAATAAGTTTTTTTAATGTCAATCTACATAACAGGTACTTGAGTAGGTTTTAACTCTTTACCTTAAGGTATTTATGGTTTCCCATAAGAGGTTTGAACCAATTGAAGCATTGTGGAATTTTTTTGATATATATTTATGTAGATTATTGTGCATGTATTCTAATGTTATGTGATAAATCCAATAGTTACTAATGACAACATTATGGAATTTTATTGTCTTTCTTTCCTCTAATGCACAAGATGACCCAAAAAAGGACAAGGATAAATGTATAATGCATACCTATAACATGTACTCTTACACCACTAGTAGTATTACCAATTATAGTGGTTGAGACATGGGTTAAGAATAATCAATAAGTATAACCTAACTCTTGCAAGGATAATTGATATGATCGTATCAATATTTAATTACTTGTAACTCTAAGGGATATTTATGGAAAATTTTCTATCTAGGAAAGAGTGTAGTCAGAATATATATTAGGATAAATTTTCTTATACTAATGGAGAGCACAATGTTTACCATGGTAAGTCACATAACCCTCCCACTATTGACTCTCATTGTGAAGAAGGTAAAAAAGTGAATTCTAGTGACAATTACAAAATATAACCTATATTAAGTATCTAGAGAACTCAATAAAGTGATCCTTCTAAGTTCAATGGAATATGATATTAAAGCTAATGCATAGACATGCATCATAGACATGTTACAATTTTTTCAACTGTGTGATATTATTATTATAATAAATGACCCAATACTCATATATCTTATGTTTTGAGTCTAATAAAAAAACATACAATGTTTAAAGGTTGTAAGGAAAATGTCAATTAATAAGATTATTGTGTCCTTAATCTAACATTTTTGTTTTTCATGCTTAATTGAAGAAGGAAATAGATCTTAAACTAGTTTATTACAAAATTAGTTAACCCTAAAACATGTAAATAGTGTTCCAATACTTTTGCAATCTATATGACATATTGCGATTGGCTCTTAATTACTATTATTGAATACAATTAAAACAACTATTAGAATCACCTTATTTTAAAATTGATATGTTTATGAAAATGCCTCAGGATGACTATTATATTTTATTACGTGGATAGGATTCTTTCCTCATTGTAAATATTAAATTGAGATGGATGCATCCATCTGGTGGGAAAAAGAGCAATAGACATATGGACTACATAAAATTATTGTGAGGATGGAATTATAGTATCCTAACATGAGGATTAACTTTTTATTTTATTGAATATGTTGGTTTTTACAACAATAGATTTGAAACAAGAAGATCATAAAGGAAACATAAAACACAAGACATGAACCATTACAATTTCAACATTAAATTCATTTGATCATTTTCAAATTTTCTGATTTACTTTTCAATTTTTTTTGTTTGTTGTGATAATTTAGTGTTGTATACAAGATCTCTCTAGAGTACCCTAAAATTAATATGCAACTATAAATATTAGTTAGATTAATTTTTTAGAATTTCAACTATAAAATTAAGACAAGATTCATTAAACATTACAATGCATCTATTCTTCCAAAAGTGGCTAATAATCAATTGCTTGAAGGATTCAACAATCACATTATGAGAAATGTCAAATCCTAGAAGGGATTGTTTCTAAGATAATAGGTGTCCAAAAAGATCAAGTCAGTTTCCACAACATCCCCTATTATTTTAGTAAACCTGCATCTACAAAAGATATGAGTGACATACTCAAGAAGATTGCAGACCAGACACTCGAGAGGGTTGATGGTGATAAATTGGATGTTGTTACCAATAGGAATTTTGTGGAAGAGGATATTTCTATCCGTGATTTTAGTCATGACATCAATTTTTGACTTCCAAATGGTAGATACAAGGTACTACCATTTATCTTCTCTAAATTTACGTTTCCACTTCGAATCAAACCTTTGTTCTAAAAATAACCCTGTAATGAGTTTTCAATAAACATAATTGATAAAAAAGTGATCGATCCTAGAGATGTTAGACCACATTAAATCCTTCAAAAAATTATATCGAATCAAAGTGGATATCTTAACAAGTAATTAGTTATCCACAAGTTGTATAATTTCATTTATAGCAATCTTGTCAATGTTTTATAGGGAAAAAGTACCCTTTAAAAGTGACCAATGTTTCCACTGACAACAAGATAAGTGTCATAAATCTCAAAATTATCATTTATGAATTTATTAAATCAATGTTTTAATTTCATCCTAGAGTGGATATCAAGGAGAATATCATTAATTTGAACATGTATATTCCACCAAATGAAGGAAGTTAGAAATCTAAGACCATATTGAAGGGAGTTACCTTTCCATTCCAACAGTTGAGAAGTTTCTTGCCAAGATTTACACATAATTTTAAGTGAGGTCAAGATTGAGAGTTTTAAATACTTAGAAAGTAATAACTTATCATATATGTGCACATATTTCCATTCACCCTTAGAAGTAGTAGTTGAAACTCTATGTCGAACAAGAACTTTCCAAGGTTCCAAACATTGAAAAGCCCTGATGATCCATTTATAAATCAAACAATTATCTCATGTTCAAGGATCCATAACACTAATTCCTCCTTTCTCTTTTATTTGAATTCATTGATTCCATGAGATGCATTGCATAACTTTGTTTCCATCCCATTTGGCCCAAATAAATATTTTTATAAGCTTGGTAAATATGTTGTAGCATGTTTTATAAGGAAACTAACATGAAGAATAATAAATATGTGTTTCAACAAAATCCTTATTATCAACTTTAGTTTTAATGACAAAATAAATAAATTTAGATCCTCAAAAATCAAGTTTTTTGTTAAATTTATTTAAAAACCAATTCCGCATGTCATTAAGAGAGACTCCAAGGCCAAATAGGATACCCAAATTACCTTGTAATTTTCCTATGTTGTACATGTTTTGATTAAGGAGGAAGCCAATGGGGAGTGGGATCAAATTGAATCATAATAAATTCAAACTTATGCATCACAAGTTTAGAACTGGAAATAGCATAATATAGCTCAAGTATATCCATAACATTGTTGATTTCCTCTTCATTGTTGCAAAGAAAAAGTATATTGTCATAAAAAAATGAGTTAAGAGAATAAGCATCATTAGGAAGAGTTATCCCTTTGATAATATTATGATTAATTTTCATTTTTAATAGGTATCCAATAATATATTTAGTGATAACATATATAAAATGATCTAGAGAGAAACATTGGTGAATAGATCATTGAAGCGCAAATGATTCGGTGAGGAACAACATTTTAATGTGGTGAACCATTTTTTTCAAAACCCTAGAAAACTTAACATATTAATAAGAAATAATTATTTTATTCCATCATAGGCTTTGTCAAAGTCAAGCTTACTAATTTGCAAGTTTTGAGATGTTTTTTGTGCTCATTCAAAAAATTCCCAAGCCAAGACTAGATTGTCTAGAATAAACATCACACCAATAAATCATCTTTGCTCAAGTCTAACAATCTCTTACACCACTAGATTATTTTTTGGGTCTTATAAAATACATTGTTTTAATTAGGATATCAGAATCTAGAGATCAATAAACTCTTTAGTGGGCTTAGGAGAGTTATAACATTCATTATTAGTGGTCTTCTTGATGGCCTCATGAAGTGGATGGTATTATTATAATCATGAGAGGTAATTACTCACCTTATATAAATTAAAACAAGTTTTCAATGTTTCATAATAAGAAATAAATATTAAATTGTTTTATTACCTGGATTTGAGGGATGGTTGACTCGATTAGTTTGAAATTGCATGTTATGAGGTTGATTATTATTATTTTTTGATAGATGTTAATGTTTTTAAAATTGAAGCTATGAAGTGAGGGTTTTAATTATTCTAATTTTTTATAAACATAAATATATAAATGTCCATGAATCAACAAAAAGAAATTAATGAATTTTTTTACTAAGGCTACTAGGGTATAGGGAACATGTTTGATTGTGCATTGCAACAAATTAATAAATTTGCATGCAAAAATGCCTCTAAAATTTCACGAATTCTTATACTCGTAAAATTAAATCTAGAGAATTGCTCGTATTCTAATACATAGTATATATTTTTAAAATTAAAATCAACCAAAGTGACATGAAAGATGAATAAAACATAAACATTTGGCATATCAAAAGATGTAAGGGTGTGGAGAGAATGCAATAGAGTATAGATGTATTCTTGCGCAAGGGTAGGGTTCTAAGAATATTTGAGTAGTTGGAACAATTGATGTAATTGGTGGTCTTATAGATTGTTTAGTGTCGTGGATGTAATTAAAACTATTTATTTTCATTTACAAAGTTATTATACATATATCAAACTTGCAGGATCAACAACACATAACCCAACATTCATATAATGTCACACTTCATATAATTAAATCTTAAGTCAACACATAATGCCACTAGAACTAAAAAAATGGCTTATTCAATATTCTCAAGGATGATTTTTATGTTTCCTCCTATTATAAAAAATATTGTCATATTAAAGGCAATGTTGAAGAGATAAGCCTCATCAAAAATTTGCATGACAAGCAACCTTGGCCATCAATTTTAGCCCCTAGGTCCAATGATATAATTTTAATAGTTTTAGTATCGTTGATGGAAGACTGGGCCTACCTTTTCACTTTGGGGTGGGCATCTAATTGGATATGGTCCTCTGAATCACTCAATTAATATATTGTATTCAAACTTAATTTTAAAGCTTTTTTGGAGAGGAGACTACCTTTTTTTATCATGTATGAATCTCTATTTTTTCAAGTCCAATGAAGTAATAAAATCATTAAATCGACAGGTCCTGCCTATCTATGTAGAGTTATTTAATATGATTGAAGAGGGAGATCGTAAAACCATCATAAGATATACATCGAGGTATCAAACTAGGGCTACTACTTTAAAAATATTATAAATGGGGTCCCATGTTATGACTATTTATTCTACAATATAGAAAATGGGGTTCTATGAAATTAGAATGTGTGTGTGTGTGTGTGTGTGTGTGTGTGTGTGTGTGTGTGTGTGTGTGTGTGTGTGTGTGTGTGTGTGTGTGTGTGTGTGTGTGTGTGTGTGTGTGTGTGTGTGTGTGTGTGTGTGTGTGTAAAGAAAAATTTAGCTGAAATTTTTTACCAATGAGTACTTCAAGAGTTAATTTCCATCCCAACTAACACTGGGGGTAAAAAAAATTGACACTCTTAAAAATATTCATCTTTTACTCTACCATATGACATCTCTGCATACTTTTATGGGAACCTAAATTTTATCTATAGTTCTTATATAGAAAATTTAGAAAATGTATAGGACTCTAAATAAAAATATCCTCTTATAATCATTATCTCTACTTAAAATTAGTTGGTTCCTAGCATGGGACCCTTACTATAATCATTAAAACTTTAGGTAAAATGATTTATTGTTAACTTTTCATCAGACATGTAATCTAAACATGTTCCATGGGGTCCAATGTTAGTTTATTTGCAGTGATGAAATTGGGAGTGTCATGCTTCCTACCCATAATCAAACTTCACTCAGTATAGAAGGCCTCCATCATAATTCCTTGAAATTATATGGAAGGTGTGAGACTCATTATTGAATTAAAAAATTTGTGTGTGTTGTATAAAGATAGATTCACCTAAGCTAAATACATATTGTAAAAATTCTATAAATAAAGAGGTGGTCCTCTTTCCAAAAAATAAACATGTTCTATGGAAAAAATTAAAATGTTGTTCTTAATTATTTTTGTCATCAAATAGTGAAATTTTAGGTAATTCTTTAGATTCAATCCTCAATAAAAATTAGTAAGTCTTCACCCTCATAGTTAAGCTAATGATAAAAACTTTAAAAAAAATCATTATGATTACTCCTTGGTGACTTGCCCAAAAAAAAATTCCACTATAAAGATACCAAGTTGTAATAAAATGCACCCCTATCTATATAGAGTGGGACAATGTTTATCATTAATGATTATTCTTTCTAAAAACATGCCACCATCTATAAGCAACCTTAGTAAATGAAGCCAAATATTGTAATAATTATCTCAAGTTTTTAAAAGGTCATTTTGAACTAATATTTATTTCCTATAAAACCATTTTTAAATGTGATTATTACATGCGACACTCATTATTATCCATATATGGGCATCTTTGAGATTTATAAAATCTTTATTAACTATTATTATCCTTAAGCATTTTAGAAGAGTATTTTTCAAATCTATAGGACCACTAGTTTATAGTTGGGGTTGAAACTTAACAGTGTTTGGGGTTCTTAGAGAAAATTTTAAAAAACTAAAGTCTTCCTACTACCAACTATTCCTCTGATATTTTTATTTATTTCATCTTCTCCTTGAACTCTCACCATATCAACAACTCAATAAATACTAATGAATTAAAATGATATGGAGACCCTTCTAGTAACTTTTCGGTGAAATAAGGCTATAATAAGTTTATTTATCATATTAATACACCTTTCTGGAGTATTAAAAAAAGTGCATACCTTGGTGTCTTCCTAAAGCTAACATAAATATGTGGTTTATTATTAAGAAGAAATTTATTTTCTAGGATAGAATCCAAAGGACCCCCTGGTGCATCTTCTATAAATATAATTCTAAAACTCTGAACCACGTCCTCCTTCAATTTTCCTTTACTTATATAATTTGGTTTTTATCATTTAATAAAATGAATATACTTTGGGTAGCATTCAGCTCTATTTAGGGTCTTTTGTTTAACTAGACAGAAGACGGAGAGGATCAAGTTAAAAGTATTTGGGCTATGGCATTGTCTCTAATTATCTGGATCTTATGAAAAGATATAAACAATAGAATCTTTATAAAATTATCCCTCTGTAAAGATTTACTAAAACTTAAAATCGAACCACTCCTTTAATAAGTCTTTAAGGCTAAAATGTCACCCCATAAAAAAATATTGGATATGCTCATCATATTCTCTTAAAATGGAATTTACTAGAAAAAAACTTCATCCTTCCTCCCCAAATTCACAAAAGGTTATTGGCCTCTTGGAAAATTTTGAGCAAAATTTATGTCAAGATAAATTTCAATGGGGTGTTCAAAGGCAACCTGAGTTTTTATGTTGAACAAGGAATATTTAGAGATTATTTTGGATAAGCATTTTCATGTTTTTCCTTCAATATTCCATGGTCTTCAAACAATTTGGTTGAATCTCTTACTCTTCTCAGAGGTTTGAGAACCACTATTGATTCAAATTTTAATAAATTATCAGTGGAAGGAAACTCTCTCTTGATTAACAATGTTGTTAAATATAAATCATCTTTTTAGTGGAAACTCAATTCTATCATTCAGGATATTCTCCATGTCATTATTTTCTTTTATGAAATTTATTTCTTCCCCAAATATCATGAGACAAAATCTCCAATGGATATTGTGGCTAGCTTTGATCTCTTCACCTTCCTCAAGTAATGAATATTGGCATTGTGAAGGTCCCCCTCCCTAGGAATATTACATATATTTAATTGGAAAATACTTGCCCAATTTTAGTCATGGGAGACAATGATCTATCTTTTGGAGTGTGTTTCATAGTCTCTGTGCATGTAGGTATTTCAGGTGATCGATGTCAAAGTCTTATGGGGTTGGCATATTCTTACTTCCTATGATAATTTCCATGGTGGTGATTCTCTCTAACACCCTTAGACTAATTAAGGATGTGCAGTTTCTAGACTTTAGTTCTCTAGTCTTCTCTCTTGTGTCTAGATTTTTATATTTTTGGCTTTCTACTTGTCTCCATTTGTTCCCTTAAAGGCTTATTTTGTCTCTCTTGGTATGATTTTATAGCTAGATTATTTTATACCATAGGTTGAGGGCCCATTTCCCCTTATTATTATCTCTCAAAAACTATTATCATGGGCCAACAAGCCTATTAAATTTTTCATGATAAGTGGAGCTTCAATAAAATATAATAGTTAGTATTTGAAGCTTGTTGGAGACATTAACATACTTTATGATAATGAATTAATTATTCATTAATCATCAAACCATCAACATGCTCAAATTAGTTCACTATAACTAACTCACAAAATAGATACAAGATTGTCAAGGTATTGTAATTATGCTTGATTTTCATCTGTTGTCAACTGGTTTACCAACATTTTGCATTGATAATGACTCTAAAGTCAAGATTATTGTTCATAATTGAATCCAAAGTTGATCAAAATAATATTATAAAACAAATATTTTGAACATAGAACTAATTTTATAATGACTGATCATATAAATAATTTTTCCCTATCAGGAAATAAATAACATCAAAGTGCTTAGGTATTTGACATTTCAGGATTAAATGCATGGAAAATTTCAAAAGGGATGGTGTAAATTTGATATATAAAATAACCATTATTGGATCCACTTAATCATATATAATGATTTATATGGTTTTGAATTTATGTTTGACTTAACTACTAGTAATTTCTCCATTTCAAATGAGGGTTGGGGCATATTCAACTCAACCCATATTTTTACATGGGCATCTTTAAAAGGTTATGACACTCTCTAACAATTCTCCATGATTTTTTCCTCTCACAATGATGTGTTAATCTATAAGCCAAAACCAAGATTATAATTTTTTGATACTTTGACCTTATCAACCTTTTATTATATTTCTTTCACCTTTTCATTTGGTAGTTACTTTGTCTCTTGATTAGATGAAGTGGTCTTCTCTACATGTACTACTTATTCATATTTTTCTCCATCTGAATCTTCTTTATACTTTTCTCCACCATATTCAAATTCATTGTCATGATCTACTTTGACATTTCTTTATTACTTTCTAAGTGTGATACCCTACAAAGTGACCTCCTTTCTCTTATACCAAAGCTTCATGAACTTTGTGTGCACAATAATATTGATTGTTCCAAAAGTCTCTAACCAAGAATATCAAGGAACAATATCCAAACCATCCATATCCAAAGCATAAAAATATAAAATCAATACATATTTATTTATAGTAAGCTTCAAATATTCAAAAAAATTAATATTCTTACCATCTACTTGAGCTTCCCTGATATTCATTGCTTGAACATGTAGAATTTGGGCCACATCCATATTGATGAAGTTATACGTGTATTTAGGGTTTATATAAAATATGAACTTCTTGTTTTGAATGCATCCTTGAAATTGAAATATTTTATATGATTAATTTACATCCTTATTCTCCAACTCTCCTTCCTCATCATGATCATCAACCTCTCCTTCTACATCACTTGTAGATTTTGCCTCATCATTAATATGTTCAGCTTCTTTTATTTCATCATCGTCTACATTCTCTTCCTCATTACTGTCATCATCATTATTTTCTTCATCTTTTTTTTTTTCATTTCCATCATTATTATATACATCCTCAATCTCATTTTTTCCTTCTCATCCTTCTCATTATTTTATCTTGCATTATCCCATTGATTTATAAAACTTGGTCCATTTCTTCCCATAAAAAAATATTTCATTCATGTCGCATTTGAACAAAACAACTTTGTGAAGAGTCCTTAAGATTAATGAAAACCCCTAATCACTAAAATTTTGAATAAAAATGTGGCTCCTTAAATTGGATCCACAATTTTTTAACATTAATATCATCATCCCCAAAGAATTTTTTAAACCCCATGATCAACAACTCATAAAACTAGTGTTTCAAGAACACTTGTATTCACTAGATCTCTTATCCTACCTAATCTCTGAGAATAAAAATGTGTAGAAATAAAGATCTGATTATTTCCTTTGAATTTAAAAATAAGGCACTTGATTTTCTTACCTAAGATAAAATATATCAACTTTTTTTGGGTCACACATAAAAAAATATAAAAGCTCCGGTTTACAGGGTCAACTTCAAGTCACCATAACTCCCTTGATATTGTTATAAATCTTTAGCGTGACCACTTTTTAGAAAAAAATATCAAAGTACTCTTTTTAACCATAAAATAAATGTTTCAATTAGACACTTTTGTGAGGAGAACAACCTTATACATGTTATTCACCCTCTTAAAAAAAATTGTAAAAATAAAAATTCTCCCACTTTGCCCAAATTTTTGATCTAATACCACTTAGTAAGATCCATACTATAATAAAATAATTATGCACAATGTAATGTAAATCAATACAACACAAGAGATATTGGTGGTCCAAGATGCATAAATATATAAATTATTCATAAATAGAATAATACCCTTAAGGTAATACAATACCATACAATACTCATTAATGAAGGAATAACTCCACTTTTTCACTTTGAGGGGACACATCTAATATATTTCTAATAAATATAAGGCAGCACACACTTAATACCTCTTACAATGATATTTATTTCCTATATATAGAACTTTATTACTAATAATGGACAGGTAAACAACTAATCCTAATGTAGGTTGACTCACTACCTAATGTATCTAATTCTAAATCCACACATTTGACCTAGACAACTATCTAAGGGAGATGTATGTCACATGTAAGCATCTCCATCCACCCATATTTGTTATCATATCACATATGTTGGAACATTTAATGTTATGTAAGTGCTATTATTGGGTTGTTAACACTTGGTAAAATAATAAATATTTTATTATTATATTTAACATGGGTTAAAACCTCATGTTAATACAATAATAAAACATATTATTTAATTACCACCTTAGTTATTTGGGGAAATGTTGGAACCATTGGTAACAATAGTCATCTTCCTCCATTCCTATTATAAATAGAGTTTTACCCATTTAGTAAAACACATCAATACACAATATTATTTTGGGAACTATGTGAGATATATGTGAGCACTTTGAAAAATTTTGTGAAGGCTTTTCTGAGAATAAGTGAGAGGAAGAATAATTATGTATTGGGGTGTTTCTCAATTATATGAATAATCACCATAATTTTTTACTTTTTTAAGGTTTTTCACATTAAAACTTTGTGTTCATAGATTTAGTTGTTCTCTATGTCTTTGTTGGTTAATTCCATATCTAGATAGATGTATTCAACATATTATGTGTTTTAATATGGTACCAGAGCTTGGGATATACATGGATTGATTATCAAGACTTTGGAGTTAGATTATTTTTAAATTCAAGTTGATTTCAACCCTTCAAAAATTAAAGTCAACAGTTTTTTTAGTTTTATTCAAGCTTGGGATGCCATTGCTTGAACTTGGTATGACCATAGGAAGAAGAAATATTTTATTCAATAGTGGAGGCCTACTCCAACCAATTTTAAAGCTTTGGATCTCTTCTCTTGGACCTTATAACCCTGTTAAAGTAACCAAAATTATTTTTTTAAGCTTAAAAATTAGTTTGTGGTGTATTTGTACAACTTGGGTGGATGAAGAATCTTAGAAAAATTGGTTAACATGTTTCTAGTTTAATACTTGTTTTATCATTAATTTTCCTTGACAAAACCCTTACTAGACTCTTTGAAGCATCAGAGGTTTCATTTTATTTTTTTTCAAGATTCCAAGGACACCATAGTATGCCCTAGTAGAATGAGAAATCTAAATTCTATACAAAAAAATAAATTTTGAGGGTTTAATCTGGTTCATCTCAAGATTTTAAGAGGATTGGTAAAGTTGAAAGCCTTCTAATGATGTGAAGAAGCTTATGTGCATTTCACTACTGCTACTACAACACCATACTTCTGCCTAGAACTTGCTACAGGTATGTAAATATTTTTTACATAGTTGAATTAATTATTTTTTTTTAAAAAAAATTATTAAAAGTAAAATTTGCATGTAACTTGAAAAGGGACGCGTCTCTAAATTAGTTTATTAATCTAAATCTTGAAAATTTTAATATATTTTTACTTATTATAAATTACATGCACGTATTAATTTGTATTTATATAATTTTTTATTGAAAAAATTTAAAAAAAATTAAATATAATAATATGCATGTATTTTATTGAAAAGATTCCTAAAAGGGTTAGTAAACCTTTTTATGCTAGAAATTAAAACTAAGGAGGTCCCAAGTTTAAAACCCCTTAAATCAATCTTTTTTTACTTATTCAAATCAATTTTTTAAATTTAATTTAAATTGAATTCTATTTTTCGTTTGTGTGTCAATTTTTTATGTGTTTAAAACCTTAGTTGACTTATCGAACTTATTTCAAATTTTGATATAGTGAATTTTTTTTCAAACATAGTCATATAACCAATTTATACCTAGGTTTATTTACCTTTCAAAAACATATATGTAGTCCATTTTATGTTTTAAAACCTCTTATTATTATTTTACAACTTTTTAAATAATAATATCTAGATGGTTGTTCTGAGTACAATTTTTTTGACAACTAGTTTAGTGCAACTTTATTTCAGGTTTTTATATTATTTGGTATCCAAATTATGTAATTAATGTAGTTGCATATGTGATTTACTTTATTTTATAAAATAAGATCAAAAACTCATTAATTTTTTTTAAAATAGTTGTGCTTATATTAGTCTATTTTTAGTATGTGACACCTTGTTTTGTAATAATCTTTTACAATGTTCTTGCTTTGTCTAACATTAAATTGAATAATTATTATGTGTTTACATTTAAAATCTATTTTTACTTTCAAATAAAGTTAAAATCCATACTAAAAAAAAATTAATTATTTAGTTAATATCTTATTTAAAGGGAAGCTATGGTTTTACCTCATTTTTATTTAAATAAATCTCAAATGCTTAATAAAACTAATTATAATATATATAAAAATCATTTTAAAGTTGAATTTATGATTCAAAATTTGTGTAATATTGTCGTTAGAATTGAAAAAAATTCTTCTGGATGACATGTGACTCCTGAGTTTACCAATGCATTTCAATAGAAATTACAAGAAGATGTGTCTATTATCTTGTGGAGTGTTAAAAATGAATTATTTCTCTACATTGGTAATCAAGAGTCTCCTACCAATTCTTGGAAACTTTTTTAATCCATTTACGAAGGCACTCGTCTCTCAAAAATTATTAAATTAGTCATTGAATTGCTAACTACACCTATGAAAGGTGATAAAAAGGTCAATAATTTTTTTGATGAAATGAAAAACTTTAAAGATCAATTAGATGGATATAATTTTAATTTGATTAATGATCAATTGTCTTATTTTATTATTTAGTTAAATATTTATAAAAATTTAAAAAAATTCATTTCAATTTGAAATTATAAATATCAAACTAAGCAAGATATCCCTGACCTTACCACCTTATCTACTCTCTTGATTCAAGAAGAGAAAGTTAAGACCAATTTTTATTCTAAAAAGAATGTCACTCGTGCATTGTTCACATTAAATAATGTGTTTGATAACAATAAAAACTAAAAATTTAACCCTAATTTTGTTAAAATCAAAAATAAAAAATAAAAAATTTAGCAATAATAATCATAAACTTAAGTTTAATAAAAATTGCAATTTTTATGATAAATTTTATCATAGAAGGAAAACATGTTATAAAAATAAGGATAGAGTTAACAATCGATCTTCTAAAAATAACAGAGGAAAGAAATCTAATCAAAATAAATAGAAGAATCAAAACCCTAATTAGAATAACAATCAAGATTCAAATATTATTATTTTATATGTTCTTTTATTTGCTTCAAATGAAAATAAGTGGATTTTAGATAATGGTGCATCACACCATATGGCAGGCTTATATAATATTGATATGAATTTAGAGATATGTCTAAAAATATTTACTTAGGAGATTATTCTTTCTTAGAAACAACTAAATAAGGAAAAGTTAAATTTTCACATATTGTTATTAATGATATTTTCTATGTACCTAAGTTTAAAAATAATTTGTTATCTTGTTCTCAACTTATAAATAATAATTTCATTGTAACATTGCTTAAAGATAGTTGATCTATTAGAAATCAATCCGGTTCTTTAATTGTTAAAGGTGTTCAAAATAATGGTTGATATATCTTCTAAATATGTGAATGAATCCAAGGTTGAGGTTGATATATATCTTGTAGAGGCTAAGATAAAGTTTTTAAAATTTAATACATTTTCTCTCATGTATGTTTTCTTTCATTGCTTAGTAAGAGTGAATCTCAATTATAACATGAAAGATTAAGATGTGTTAATTTTATAAGTTTACATGATATGTCTATAAATAAAATTATTAATGTACTTTATTCTATCCCCTCTCATCATGAAACTTGAGAGGGTTGCTTATGTGATAAGCAACATACTAACTCCTTTCACAAGAATTATGATGTGAATTCCTCACATCTTTTAGAATTGATTCATGGTGATTTTGTAGGACCTATTGAAATTATATAACTTAGTGGTTCTTTGTATTTTGTTATGTTTATTGATAATTATACTAAAATGATCTACGCATGTTTTTTTAAAAATAAATTTGAAGTATTTTTTAAATTCAAAGAATTTAAAACTAGTGTTCAAAATGCATCTGATTTTTATATTAAGAAATTAAGAACTGATATTGGTATTAAATTTGTTAGTATAGATTTTGGTTATTTTTTCATTAATTGTGGTTTTCAAAGAGAATTAACAACTCCTTATTCTCCTCAACAAAATAGTATTGTTAGAAGAAAAAATTGCATCGTCATAGAAATGGCTAGAACAATCTTGCAGTCTGTAAATATTCTTAATTTTTTATGGGTTGAAGTCATGAATATTATAGTGCATATTTTGAAGAGAGACCCTACCAAAAAAAATTATCTTTCTACCCCTTTATAAATATGGGCTAAAAAGAAACATAGTGTGGCTCATCTCAGAGTCTTTGGTAGTCATGCTTATATCTTTGTTCTTAAAGTTAAAAGAAATAAGATTGATCTCACTTATTATTATTTTATTTTTGTAGGTTATGGAGGTAAGATAAAAAAATTTAAAAGTTTATGATCTTTCTAAACATCATATCATTGAGAGTAACAACGTTCTTATTCTCAAAAATTCTTTTTCTGAGCCCTTTGTGAAACCTTCTTAATGTTTATCTATTGATGAACCTGACTCTCATGTTTCTCCTTATGATGAAATAGATACTTTTGATGAAGTTGAACTAGTTTTAAATAACTTAGAGCCTGAGGAACCCTCTAAGTTTTATATTCAATCTAAAAGACCTAAATGGATAGAATCCCTAATTTAATTTTTTAATGTCAATAACCTTAATAAATTAACTAGAAGTTAAAATTATTATCATGCATTAATTACTATGTATAAATATGAAATTCAATATTTTAAGGAATCCACTCAAGATAATAGATGAAATATTCATGATATGTAAGCTAAATATAATGCTTTAATTAAAAATCAAACTTGGGTTCTTGTCCCTCCTCTACCAATAATATATATTGTCAATTGT
This sequence comes from Torreya grandis, assembly GCA_037957365.1. NCBI lineage: Eukaryota > Viridiplantae > Streptophyta > Pinopsida > Cupressales > Taxaceae > Torreya > Torreya grandis. Next base: position 2,275,495 of record JARHVA010001979.1, on the reverse strand, counting down.
AGGTGGCTTTATAAGATTAAATACAATTTAATTGGTAAAATTGATAATTTTAAAACTAGATTAATTATTCACATGTTCACTCAAAAATTTAAAATTGATTATGTCAAAACCTTTGTTTATGTAGCAAAAAAGAGTACTATTAGATTACTTATTGCTTTTGTAATTCAAAACGATTCAATCATCCATAAAATAGATGTCAAGAATGTACTTTTAAGTGGTGATTTAGAAAAAAAAAAATCTACATGGCTCAACCTAAAGGTTTCACTAATCCTAACAGAGAATATTTTGTATGCAAATTAAAAAAATCTTTATATGGTTTAAAATAAGCTTTTCGAGCTTGGTATTCTAAGATTTTTTTTTTTTTTAAGAATTAAGTTTCTATAATTACTACTTTGATAATGATCTCTTTTTTAAAGTTAAAAATGGTTATTTAATCTTAATTATTTTATATTTTGATGATATTTTGATTACTGGTGATTTAACTAGTCTAATTCATCAATATAAAAATAAATTAAATCAAATATTTGAAATGACTGATTTAGGTATTTTGCATTATTTTTTACGAATGACTATATTTTTTAAGATAAATATTTTATTATTGTATCACAATCTCAGTATGCACATAATCTTATTGTTAAGTTTAATATGATTGATTATAAATATTCTTCTACTCATACTAAAGTTGACATTAAAGTTGATCTAAAACTTGCATGTGAAAAAATTAACCCTACTTTATATAAATAATTTTTTGGTAATTTGATTTGTCTAAGTTTTTTCGTAATTTGATTTATATAACCATTATTAGGCCATATATTTCATATGTTGTTGGTATTGTTTCTAGATTTATGTAAGATCCATATTTAGATAATTAGAAATTAACTAAATATATTCTTCATTATATCAAATGAACAAGTAATTTTGATTTATTTTAATCTTTCATTGATAATTATAAATTATATGGTTATTATGATGTTAACCATGATACTATAGATATTAAATCTAGTTATGTATATTTGTTTAAGTTTTATGCTCATGTTATCATTTGGAGCAACAAGAAACAACCTATTATCTCTATCTTTTCTATTGAAACAAAGTACAGAAGTGTTATATAAGCTACCAAAAAATATATGTGGCTATAAAGGTTATTAAGAGAATTTGATTTAGATATTTCTCATAGTACCATCTTTCATTGTGATAGCTAAAGTTATATAATTTTGGTAAAAAAGTAGTGTAGCACCAAAAAACTAAATATATTGAAGTTCATGTGCATTTTATCTGAGAGAAAGTGATATTATCATTAGTTATATCCTATAGATAAACAAGTGATATATATCTTCATAAACCCATTTGGTGCTACCATTTTTTATCATTTTTGTATAATGTTGGGCCTCTCAGAGTTGTTATTGAGGGAGAGTATACATGACAATGTCACTTCCTAATGGCCATGTATTTTTTCTCTTTATTTATACTTATTTTCATTATAAATCATTGTAAAATTTATGTATAAGTTGTGTGATTTGAGTAAACTTCATGTAGAAGTTTTACTTTTGTACCCTAATACGTTAAAAGCATAAATTGTAATGGAAGTCTTTATGTTATAAAAGGCTCCAAATATGATTAATAATTATTCATGAAAAACTGTAAGATGTAATCTTAAAATCATGCTAGCCTAAACTTACTTTCAAGTAGTTTATGATTTATAATTATTTTTATTTCAAGTGGTAATGTTTGGCATGATGAAGGTTTTTAAATCCTTCAAATTATGTACATAGTATAATTCTTTTTTTTAAGGTGACTATGACTTTTATTCCTACTTAACATTAAGGAGGAGTGTTGGAACATTTAATGTTATGTGGGTACCATTATTGGGCCTTTAACACTTGGTTAAACAATAAATATTTTATTATTATATTTAACATGGGTTAAAACTTTGTGTAAATGTAATAATAAAATATATTATTTAATTACTGACTTGTTTCTTTAGGGAAAGGTTGGAATCATTGATAGCAACGATCATCTCCCTCTATTCTTATTATAAATAAGGTGTTACCCATTTGGTAAAACACATCAATACACAATTTTATTTTGTAAACTATGTAAGATATATGCAAAAATTGTGAAGATTTTTATGAAGGCTTGTCTAAGAAGAAGTGAGAGGAAGAGAAATTATGTGTTGAAGTGTTTCTCAATTATATGAATAATCACCATGATTTTTTTTACCTCTTTGAGGTTTTTCACGTTAAAAATTTATGTTCATGGATTGGGTTGTTCTTTGTTTTTGTTTGTTAATTCCATATCTAGATCTATATATTCAACATATTATGTGTTTTAATAACATCCCTATGTACATAACAAAATCAGTACATGAAACCTCATTCTTGTCCATCTCAAAGTAATGTACTTGATTGAAAGCCTATTATTTTTCCTTGAACATAGACAACAAAACAAACCTAATTATATGATCCACCTACATAATTCATCAAGATGTCACAATGTAACACATATTTTTCCATTTAGACCACCTCATTTGTAAATTCACTTATGGCCTTGATTATGCCTAAAATATTTCCAATGAATAGAAATTTCATCTTCACAAAAAATATGATTAAATTTTACTTTAATAAACATTTTAAATTCATAATATTTATAATTTTATTCAAACTTTATCACATCCAAGGAATGAACATAACTCTTAAACAAAGCTATATCATGACTAGCTATCTTCAATCTTTCAAAGGAGATTCATTTCTCTTCTCTCATTTTATGTTAACTTAAATATACCTCTAGTTAGGATAACCAAAAATCATGTTTCTCGGCATTTACTTCACCTCTATTTGGCATCCACTTTGAATGGAGGTTGAGCATGGATGGTATGGGTTTCTCCTTCTCATGGTCTCAATTATTTAACTCTTCATTTATTTTTAAGATATTCTTAAAAACTCTTGACTTCACCATAAGTGCCTCCATAATATTCTCCATCTTATCAACCTCCCAAAAGAATTAAGAGATGATTGCAACATCCTCTTCCAATTTTTTGAATCACTCTTCATCATCTTGAGGCATTTTCTTATCTTAGGGATCCATTCTTCTCACTTCAATATTCCATTTTTTGTGTATATTTATTGTTGCAAAGGAGTCTATACTCTTCTACAAGAGCACTAATTACTTTGGTAATGAGCATAAACCTACAAAATGATCACATGAAAAAAAAAACATAAAAAACAAAAAAATTGATATAACACAAATCTAATCCATAATTAGTATAGATATTCCATTACTTAATTCATCAATAGAATCTTAAATGTTCCCAATAAACTTGATTGATTAACTTGTTTTCTTATATTTTTTGCATAAAACACTTAATAATGTGCTTAAAATAAAATTATTAAATTTTTTAAATTGAAATAAAATAATTGTAAATGAAATTAGATAAAAAAACACTACTCTAAAACAATAAGATTGGAACTACATAAGATAATATTTACACTTTAAAACCCCAATGTAGGAAATTTTTTAGAAGATTGAGGAATTCTTCCTCTTGTTGTTATCCCTTTCTACTATTATAGTATACAACCTTATCAAGGTGTTATGGGAAATTTTAAAATATAAACATGCACAACCACCCATATGGGCTCTACAACTTTCCCAATTCCATTTCCCTGTCATACTCCAACTCCTAGAAATACCAACCAAGAAGAAAGTGCTACTAGGAAATAATTTTTTTTACCTTGCAATGACACCCTAAGGGTGTGTTTATATATGTTCACATCATAATAATCTCTAATTAAAATATATAAATAATTAGAAGAGGAAGATAATCCATTTTCAACCATTACTCAACTCATTTCTTTTCTTCATGCAAAATACTACTATGAAAAATATATTGCATATTTTAATTTTTGAAAAAGTAATTATATTATTTTTTTTATATTTTTTCCAACACAAATAATTTATAGAAAGTGCTTCAATTTATATTCTTATACCTCTTACTAATAGCAGCATAGTTATATTATTTTTATAACACTTCACAATTTAACTCAAATAAAAAATTGGGCTATGGATGATTATAATATTAATGCATGATTCAAACTTATATAACTTGATGATTTAAATCAATCAATATAATTTTTAGGGGGAAGAGATGCAACGTCAAAGCAATCACAACAAGAATTTTTAATCTCATTAAATAAAATGACAGGTCTGTTCACATTAAAAAAGGTAAAAACCTTCTACATTTAGAACAAATCCTAGCTCTTAATTGGCAAATAGATTCCTAAGTTAGGAAAACCAGATCCTAAGGATGAAATTAGGAAAAGAATGAAGTAGGAACCTCCTCTTAAGGGTTGGTTAAATCTCAATTTTTATGGAGCTTTGAAAGGAAACCTAGGGCTAGTGGGGGGAGGTGAAATTATTAGAGATCATAAGGGAAATTTGATTATTGCCTATGTGGGAGACATGGGGGTGAGGTCAAATCATTGGGTAGAAGCCTTAGCAGCATTATGGGGGATTAAATTGGATAATCAACTAAATGTTCAAAATTTATGTGTAGAGGGAGACTCTCTAAACATTGTGAATTGTTTGTCGGGTAAAAATTTCATCAATTAGTCTATCAAGCATGATATAGATGAAGTTATAGACATATTGAGCTCTTTTCAATAGGTAAGTATTTAACATATCTATAAGGAAGGGAATGGTATAGCTGATTAGTTCTCTAATAAGGGAGTTAATGATGTGGGTTATATAAATTGGATAGGCCATGAGGATCTCCTTAGGGAGTTGTTACTTAAGGTTAAAAATGAAGGAAATAATAATGTTGTTAATCCTATGCATATGGGAAAATCCTCCAATTCCTAGAGGAGTCATTGGTGGTTCTAAGGTGAGTCAAGAATTCATTTAATTTGATGTAAATGTTAGGGATTTGAAGGAGAAGCTTCTAGATTCTCCAAAACAACTCTTAGATGGTTAAAATACATCATCCATTTGTAGTCCTTCCTGGTTCATTTGAATGAATTTAGACAATAGGGATAGGTGGAGTGGATGTCAGAGAAAGAAGATGGGATTATAGAATAGAATTAAACAAAAATTATAGCTAGAATTTAGGAAAAATGAAAGAGTCTAGGCAGCTCCACAAGTTGGTGGCTTTGTGGGTTTTATGGAGAATATTAAAGGTTGTGACAGGCATTTCTCAGTCTTATTTGTGAAGGCATAGGAGGACAGAAAAATGACAATTATTGGAGTAACTTTATACATTACTAGTGAACTCATTACCTATGTGATTGTACTGGCGATTGAGGAAATGAAGAGATATTATATGCCGAGGGATTTCAAATTAGACAAAGAGGCTTTTCTTGAGGAAGGAGAGCAACTAGAGCAACTGCACAATAATTTTGATAGGGTATCCTTACCTAAGCCTTTTATAGAGGTAGCCTTCCATTTTATGTAGTACGTCACCTTGAAAGGTAGATACAATGTAGTTACATGGTCCATGTTTAGAATGTTAAATTAATTCAAGCATGGAGGACCATTTAGTCTTCCTTTTTTTATCTTGAAATCTATAGAGGTGTTAATTTTGAAATTAAAACATAGAAATTACTCTACTCCTAGACATGAGGGAATGATTTGCCTAATTTTCAAGTATTTCAAAGGCATGAATCAAATCATGCTAGACATACTTTAGACCTAGAAGGAAAATCCTAAAGAGGGGTTTGTTGACATTAGAAAAATTTAAAAAGTTTGGATAAAGTATCCTAGGAGTCCGAGCAAGGTCTCTAGGAATAATAAGAAATTTGTGGAAAATGTTAGTGTAAAGGATGATGAAAAGAACAAAAAATAATAGGATAACATAAAGAAAATACTTTGAAGTGCATCAAAGCCTATAGGGCCCAGCCAAGGGACCCAGGACAAAAAGGGGAAATAGGGTCTTCAGGATTTACAAAATAATAAGGGAGTGGAGACTTGTATTGATGTTGGAGAAAAAACATGATCAAAATCTGATTATAGTAGAGAAGGAAAAGGAGATCAAGTAAAATGCATATACTCACCTTAAAAAGGGGAGATTTATCATAATCGAAACAATCAAAATGTGGATTTCAATCATTTAGTTACCTCGCTCAAAGGCAAGGAGAGCTCAGACCAAATTATGGAAGATCTTGACCTCTAAAAATATATCATGTGGTGGTTTATGTGTGAGATCATAGAGCTAAAGGGAAATGTTAATGTTCTTCAGGAGGAAAACACAAGGATTACTCAAATTTTATCAGCTAGGGAGGAAGACAATCAGATTCAAAGTCTAGCTTTCAAGGTGGAGCTATTAGAAAAAGTAAATGAGAATCTTTATAATGAAATTATTGTTTTAGTAAATTGTATCAAAGCAGCAATGTATGAGGGAATATAGAATATTAAAAACCTATGATCTCAACTCAAGGAGATTTTTGAACCCAATGTTACAAGCAAAGGGAAGGGCAAGAAGGGCCAGAGAAGTGGATCTTATTATGGTATGGACCATGAAAATTTGTTGCTACAGATTGATATAAATCTCAAAAAGATGAAAGCTTATTGGGAGGATGTTTCTAGTAGCCTAGATTTAGACTAGTTTTTTAGTTATTATGTGGATGTTTATGGGTTGTTTCTAGACTTGGATGGTCCTATTTTTATTTTTTGGCCTTGGTTAGACTCTTGATATTTTTGTGTTTGTACTTCTCCTAGGGTCTGGGAACATTAGTTCAAAAAAATCCCCCCTTTATCTTGAATAAAAAATTTTAATGATTTAAATACTTTCTTGTTTCCATAATAGTAGATGCTCTTGACTAAAATATGTAATTTGAATGGTTCAAAAAATTTAACCTAATCTGACAATTTATAACCTTATATTTTAGAGGATTCATAAAGTGCAATAAGGCTTGTGATGGTGTAGATATTGAGTGTGCATATCATCAAGCCATACTTTAATCATAAAGCCATACTTTAATAATAAAAAGTATATGTAAATTACATAGAAACTATGATGGATGTTAGATGAGGTTAATGCATAATTTCCATAAATTGTGTTATATTAAGCCTAAAAATGAAGAATATTCTGGTGGTTGTGTTTAGATTGAACTTTTAATGTTTTTATTTACTTGTTTCCACTAAAGTGGTAATACATGGGGTATCAAAGCTAGGTTACCAATATTTGGTATTTAGTTATGGATAAAGAATTTATGGGAGTGTTGGGCTACACAATAATTAGTAGAGTAGGTTTTAACTCTTTACCTTAAGTTATTTATGGTCACCCACAAGATGTTTGAACCAACTGAAACATGTGTGTGTGTGTGTGTGTGTGTGTGTGTGTGTGTGTGTGTGTGTGTGTGTGTGTGTGTGTGTGTGTGTGTGTGTGTGTGTGTGTGTGTGTGTGTGTGTGTGTGTGTGTGTGTGAGTGTGTGATACATTATATCTTATAGATTATTATCCATGCATTGCAATGTTATGAGATAAAGCCAATAATTACTAGTGTCAACATTAGGGACCTTTTTTCCTCTTGTATGCAAAATGACCCAAAAATGGACAAGGATCAATCTATCATGCACACCTATAGCATATAAACTTACACCACTATCAATGGTACCCATTACAGTGGTTGAGATAGGGGTTAAAAATAATCAATAAGTACAACCTAAATCTTACAAGGACAAATGATATGCTCATATCAATATTTAAATCATTTTTACTCTAAAGGATATTTACGAAAACATTTCTACCAAAGAAAGAGTTTAGTCTAAATATATCTTAGGATAAAATTTATTTTGAGTGAGGAGCACAATGTTAACCATGGTAACTCATATGAGCCTCCAACTATTGACTCTCATCATGATGAAGGTACAAAAGTGAATGCTAGTGACAAGTACAAAATCTAACATATATGAAGTCTCTAAATAGCTCAATAAAGTGGTCCTTATAAGTTCAATGGAATATGTACCAAAGCTAAGGCATAGACATGCGACATTATTTTAGAGTGTGTGATTTTATTAGTAGAAGAAATGACCCAATACTTGTGTATCTTATGTTTAGAGTCTAATAAATGAATTATATAATGTTTAAAGGGTGTATGGAAAATGTTGATTAATAATATAGTGTCCTTAAGCTAATATTTTTAATTTGTAGTTTAATTGGAGGAAAAAGTAGATTTAAATTTGACGTAGTATAAAATAAGTTAACCCTAAATCATGTAAATAGTGTTCCAGTACTCATGTACCATATATGACAGATTATGATTGGCTCTTAATTACTAGTATTGAATATAATTTGAACAACTATTAGAATCACCTTATTTTAAAATTGATACATTTATGAAAATATTCCATCACAACTATTAGATTATATTATGTGGATAGGATTATTTCCCTCATTGTAAAAATTGAGAGGGATGCATCCATATGGTGGGAAAATGAGCAGTAAACATATGGACTAGACATAATTACCGTGAGGATGGAATTATAGTGTCCTAACATGAGGATTTTTTTTTTTAATTGAATAAACTCGTTACAAAAACAATAAGAGTTGTGAAATTAGTCGATTATAAAGGAAACGTAAAACACAAGACAAGAACCATTACAATTTCAACATTAAATTCATCTAATCATTTTAAAACTTTTTCATTTGGTTTTCATATTTACCCATTTATTTTTCGAATTTAGTATTGTAGACAATATCTCTCTATAGTACCCTAAAAATAATGTGCATCTGTAAATAGATGTTATAGTAAAGTTTTTAAAATGCAATTGTAAAAGGAACACAATAGTTATTAAACATATAAATGCATCTATTCTTACACAAGTGGCTAATAAGCAACTGCCTAAAAGATTCATCAATCACATTATGAGAAATGTTAAAGCCTAGAGGGCTTGTTTCCAAGATAATAGGCATCTAAAAATATCAAATAATTCATTGTGCATCCCATATTCTTTTAGAAAATATGCATATCCAAAATATATGAGTAACAGACTTAGAAAGATTACAAACCGGACATTTTAGAGGGTTGATGGCACGAAATTGGATGTTTCACCAATAGGAATTTTGTGAAAAAGGAGCTTCCAAGATATGATTTGAGCCATGTTATCAGCTTTAAAATTACAAATGGTATCTCTAATGTGCTTCTATTTAACTTCACTAAATTTTTATTTCCACTTTAAATTAATCCTTTGTTCCAAAATCAAATCTAGAAGGACTTTTCAAAAAACACATTTGAGCATAAAGTGATTAATTGTACAGCTTGGTGGTTACACAAAGTTGGGGGATAAAAAAAATGATACCAAGGGAGAAAGATTTTTTTTTGAAAAGGGCGTATAACCTTTTTTTAAAATAAGTATGGCACCAACCTAAAAGGGTGTACACTCTTTGAACCACCAAGTTCATATTCTCTTTGTGGTTCTATAAAGGGCATACACCCTTTGTGGTTCTATAAAGTGCACATGCCTTTTATTTTGTTTATGTTTTCGGTGTCTTCTTTCCATTTTATAAAACCCATATTTTGTTTTTTGCCTTGAAGAAGCAGGCTTGCATTTTGAGGAGGATGTATGTGCTTTGGTTTGCATCCTGTCAATATAATTTCACATTTTGATTGCGGTCTCAGGTATGTTGAATTTTAAATTTTAATTTTAGGGTTTCAATTTATATGTTTTATTCATAGAGTTTTGAAATTAAAATTGCATTTAACTCTCTCACATTGCCTAAAAAGCTTTTGTTTTTTTATAAATATTTAGATACAAAATTTAATGGATCCATGCTTAAAGAAAATGTAGAACAAAACCATGATCAAAACCTTCAATATTTTGACTTCATAGAAGAAGTTAAATTATATGAATAATATAATAAAAAATGTGAACAATTACAAATTATTATCAATGGTTAGCATCAATACTCAGCTCATAGTGGATGTAATTCACTTGTAAGTGTATTAGAGGCCATTTAAATAAAGAAGTAAATGTCACATTGTAAATTAATTTAATGTTATATCAAAGAGAGGTCCTGAAATAATATTAATCTGATAAATTGTCATATGAAGATGTTAAAAAAAAGATAACAAAAGAAGATGTGTGTGTTTTTTTAATTAATCCTGGAACCAACCAAGCACCACCATCGAGTTGCAAACATATCAATATTGATTGGTTTGTTAATGTGGAGATAAAAGACAACTCTTGGGATAGGTGGTGAATGGTGTTTGATGAGCCTCCATGCAATAATAATGAGGTTTTTTTATAATTTTTGAGAAAACATTATTTTGAGTTTGTGCTGCATGAAATCCAAAATTATTTAAACATGAAGGCCTCCCAAGTTAGGGGAGGTCGTCATTTGATAGATCTAGTGTCAGGCAGGGCCAAAACCTCCGTAACTAAGTTCAGATAAATAGAATGACAATAACACATGCTTTTATCCCTAAAATTTTGCATCATACCACATAGATAAACACCCTTTAGGTAGTTACTAAACTCACACAAGTTATGATTGACCATGGGATGCATACACTAAGGACTTATACATAGGATATAGGTGGTGGGACACCTAGTAGTGGTATTGGAGATTGTGTCCCTCTTATAGCTCCTATACATCATTACACATCATGCATGAGGAAGTGTATTGGACATGTTGTTTAGGTACAACATATATGGGATACATCTACAGAGAGTATACCTACATTTATGTAGCACACTAGTACCCAAAAATTTATGCCATTATAGTTATTTCAACATATCAGAACACCAATACAGTTTCTTCAGTACGTAAGGACACCAACATCCCTGAGTGTATGCCATATTTTGTTGCTTCAGGACATTAGGAGACTAGAATTCTAGAGAATATGTCATCTATAGATGCTTCGACAGCTTGTGACACTATCATGCTAGACTTTATGGCATCTTTAGTTATTTCACCACCCCCTCTAAGGACACATCAGCTTGTTGTGCAAGACTATCTAATTTATGATATGTATTTGATATAATGTAATTTTTAAGTTTTCAAACCTAAGTGTAGGGTACACCAGTGCTAAGTACAAACTCTAGAATGGAATCTAGGCCTACTGAGGTACCCAAAATATCATTAATCATCTATACAAGTAACAAAATAAAAGTTAAGTCAAATGCAAGTCAATTAAGTAAACACACTAGAAAATAAACTTAATATTTAAAAGAATATTAAGTTTTTTTATAGTATGTGTTTACTTAATTGACTCGTATTTTACTTAAATTTTCATTTTATTAATTTTATAGATGATTAACGATGTTTTGGGTACCTCAATAACCCTATATTGTGATGTAGAGTCTATAATTAGCACTAGTAAACCCTACACTCAAGTTTGGAAACTTAAAAATTACATAAGATTATTATATAATGTTAAATACCATAAAGCATAGTATCTTAGATAGAGTTAAAACACTCTCAAGTGTACCATATTTGTATTTCATTTTGTATAAGTTTTGCAATCTCAAATTACATTGTTATCTTGCATTCTTGTATTTAGCCAAAATGTTCAAATATGAGCTAGGTCATGTGATGATTCTAGAATGACAAGAACAGCTCTATGATGCCAATAATAATGATAGTTAAACTATTAAACTAATTACTAATTTTTTATTTATCTTAATAGACCAATGTATCCATGTAGTGGACTCAACAATTTTTTTATCCCATTGAATTTAATCCATCAATGAACTTTTATGTATTCATATATTTATTGTCCTTTGAACAAAAAAATATCTTTTAAGATATATTATAGTCATAGATTTTTTATCATGCTCATTGAATTCACACATTATTCATATCCATATAAATAAACTATGTTCCATGACTACTCATAATTTTAAAAAAAATTACTTCTCTATCACAACCTAAAATTAACTCTAAAATAGCTAAACAACATACTAATTTTCTCTACTACTAATTTTTCTTTATTTATCTTAAATTAGGTTTAGTTTTATTTTTTTCATAATTGATCTCTTTCATTTTATTGGTTTTATATATGATAATAGATTATATGGGAACACCTCATGAATGAGAACAAGGTTTGATTGATGTTGTAGTTCCATCCCAAGATCCACTATCTCTGCAATAGCTCATGATTCAAAAACAGAGACTAGTGAAAACACATGTAGTAAAATTATTTTTTAGTAGAATTGATTTTTATCTTCATATTTGTATGCACATATAGATCTAAATATATATTTATGATCCATATGAATCTCCATCACAATTATATTTACAGTCTTACAACCCAAGATATCCATTTATGTGGCATATGTTGAGTCTATAATCACCTTGTTTCACAATTTTATGCATGGAAACTCTATCATTTGTAATATGTCATTTTAATGCATTGTAATTTATATTTCATATATTGTGAAGATGCTATAATTTTTTGATGTTACAGGATAGATAGTTGATTATTTAGAGGCTAAGAGGATATTTTCTCCCTGTAATGTGTCATGAAACACTCCTAGTACTACATCTATATCAAGGAAACATAATTTATTTGGAGGTAATGAGGAGTGGGAGAGCTAGTTATTGTGTTAGGGGTCTAGTTATAACTATTGTGTATGTCAATATGGCCCACATTATATGCCTATGTGGACCATTTTTTATACATACATGTTATGATCTACATTATTTCTTGATATATGTCCTATGATTTATGTCTTTGTGACATAGAACTTTGCATATACACATATCTACTATTCAACAATCTTATTTTAATGATCTTGTTAATATTAAAACTATTTATACATATGATAATTTCACTATGATGAGTTCATTATTACCCTACTTGTGTTACTAATATCTTATTATTTTATGGATGATTTTAGTCCTTATGTTGTTTCCTCTTAGTTTAAATCTAGATGATGTTAATTGAAATGTAGTTGTGCACCTTTTTCTAGTTAACGTTATCATGATTAGAATGGAAGTTCAAGTTGTTATGAGCATGATGTTGTTATGGATAGTCTATTATTTTCCTATAGGTTGTTTGATTCACTAATAGATCATCAGTCGGATACTTTTGGTTACTATTGTTATGCATATTCTAGTGTTTTCCTATAAGTTGGCTGCTTGGGATAAAAGCTAGTCTCTATGCCTTTTAAGACAATAAAAACTTGTTTTATCTCACTACAAATTTCTCAAGACCTAAAATTCTTTGTTTTGGGCTTAAAACCTATGTATTATTCCTGTTAGATGATGCAAGTAGAAACTCTCTTAGGTCTACTTACCAAGGTATTCTAGGTTTTCTTGTCACTTCATTTTCAAACTTGTTAAACATTTTCAATTAATTGAATAGGCTTACAACAATATTCTTACCTTGCACTTGGTCTCCTTATCTATTTTATGCATTTTACCCTTCTTGTGCTTGCATAATCAAGGTTTCTTTTATGACTGATCAAATGTATTATAACTTATCACAAATGTCTTTGCATTCTTGAAGATTTTTAAGGCATAATTTCTTCGTTATGCTACTATACCTATAACAAAACTTTACATGACATTGGGTTTACACAAATACTCATATGGTTTCTTAAACTCCCTTATTTTTTAATAAACATAAATCAACTCCTTTCAAAGGTTATAAACTCCTTTCTTAAGCTCAAACTCTACTTTTAGAGAAAACAGGCCTAATGGGCTATTAAAGCATGTTACGCTTAATATTTAGAGTTGGAGTTCAAAAATGCTTTCACAATGCTTCAAAATAAATTATTACTCATAAAAAATGTTTATCAACTCACTTTATAGGGTTAATAACTCCCTTTTCTTGAAAAATTCCCCAACGCCCAAAACAAGGCTAATAGATCTAAAGGCCTAATTTACCTTCTTTTGTTCAAAATTGTACTCACCTTGTTCTCTAGGGATTCTCAAGGTTATAATTATTCCTACACACCTCAAATAACACAATTTACAACCTTGAATCTCCTTTTAGAATTCACACTTTGAGAAAATAATATTTTAAGGGTTATAGGCCTAATTGCCTAAACTTGCAATGACTGAGTTTCAAGCATAACTTGTTCCACATTGATCCAATTGATCTCAAACCTTTTCCATTCAATTATTAGTCTCAAAATTCATATATCTACAAAGCATATATTTTTTCACTATTTCAGTCTCTTGGAAAATGAGATTTACTCTTGCAAATCCTAACTCAGGGTTTCTTCATAGTCTGCAGGCCCAAGAGCTATCTATTTCATTTTTTAAGCTTAAATCATAGTTTGTAAACATGATAAAGGTTGTTTTAAACCTGACCTGACATCATACATCTTATGGAAGATTCAAATTACTGAATGCAACATAAAACAATTGCAAACTAAATGATTTTACCAACACAGTACCCTATTTTACACTATTCGGGCCTACAACTTGATTATAAACATTAATATGCTATGTGAAGGATATTTCAGATCAATCACACCTTAAAAACACTTAAAATTATATGTTCAATAATGTTTATAAGCCTTAATAATCCAATCATATATTAAATACACCATTTCTTGAGACTATATATTATCTTTGTCTTCTTCAATTCAAACCTATATAATACCTTTTATGTAAAGATCCATATGGATATAATATAACCATATCAATAACATTTTCTTACTTGTAATACAGGTGAAAACATGATGCATAGAGCTTGGATAATACTTTCTTCATGACTTTATTATTCAAAAATTACTCAAATATACAAGATTTATACATGGGGTTCAACACCCTCCTTCATGACTGGTTTCTTCTAAGAATCACAAGACTTCAATGAATCATCATATAATCTCCTTTATATCACCACAAACATATATTTTTTATATACATACAATGTAATGGCATCATGTAGGCCTAAAGGACCTACAACATCTTACGAAAACATTACAAAAACATGACAAAACCTCACAAAAACATATCTTTCTTTACTCCTCCATTGCGTTTATAGCTTCTTTGCATTCTTATTTAGATGGTTCAAGCTTCATCTCTTATAAATAATTTTCTAAACTTAGTTTCTTGGAGAAATTGTATATCAACAACCTTGAACTTATTCAAATATGATCTCTTAATCCTCCTCCTACATTGGATCTCTCTTTATTATAAGTTATCTTTAGACCTATTTATTGCTTGAAACCCTAACTCTTGACTTCATGATATTTCAAACTTCAAATATAAAATAAAAACTCTTAGAAACATATGATTTAAGTCTTGCAATGTGAATAAGACTGTCAAAAATGAGGTGTTTTGGGTTTTAGGGCTTTAGATAATTTTTAGACTAAGTTTGTAAGTTTGGAAGGATCCACATAATTCTGATCTTCATGGAAGGTCTATATATCATCATGAAATGCATCAAGGATTTATAAAATACCTTAAATACTCCCTTATTACCATGCACAAGGAGAAATGCAAAAGGATGTGACTAGTTTTATGAATAGAACCCTTGCAAATATGGTTTTGAAGCTTGTTTTAGATTTTAGACTTATTGTCATACCTCAATTAACCTGTAACTCATATTTTATGGTCTTAAGGACCTTCCAATATCTAATCCAATGATTTTTAACCCTTGATGAGGCTTTTCAGACCTTCAATACACTTTCAACTCTTCATTTTTTATTTGTTAGGTTGCCTTTATACCTTGGCTCAATGACTTTGATAGCTTGCAGATTCTTGCAAGTCTTTAGGATGCTTATGAAGGCTTTGAAAATATTGGAAACATAAAATAAAACCTACAATATTCACATTCAGTGATATAAAACTTGTTTTCTTGAAATTATTTTGGCCGGCAACTTTGTTGTAATCTTTTGAATACCTTGGGAGTATACAACTTTGTTTATGGTATTTTGGTTCATGAAATGTCTTTTTTTATCATCATAACCTTCTCACAACTTAGAAACTTCTTGAAACCCATGATATTGAGCTTGCAACCTCATGTTTTAGAGCTCAATACCTTGAAGGAGCTTTGAATACTTGGATGTTGAATGAACTTAGATCATACTTTCTAAGATAGTCATGATGGACATTAACAATTCATCAGCTCCTACACTTACATGGGTGAGTCCTCTAAGAACACCCTATAAGATTCTCTCTCACTCAACATGGGCAAGACACAGCAACAAGTTTTCTCTCATAGCTAAATTTCTCTTAAAGGAGAAATTTTTGGTTAGTAGGGGTCATATCTTAGGCTTTGATATCCTAATATATGAATTTTCTATGTAGACATTCTCAAATGAGTATTTTAAGGCTAGAACAGTCATACCCAATCTCCTTCAGGCCCCAAGACCAAAAATTAAAATTGATTAGATGCATCCCTTAAGAGATTCTTACCATCCCAAAGTGATAAAATGGAGTGAACTCGAGTCCTACATTTTAGGTTAATTGAGAGGACTAAAGATGAACCTTCATCTCTTATACTTGTATGAGTGATCCCTCTAAGCAACCCTAGGAGGACTCTTTCTCACTCAACATGGGCAAGACATGGTAACACGTTTTCTCTCACAACTAAATTTATCTTAAAGGAAAAAAATTGGTTAGTGGGAAACATATCTTGGGCCTTGTTAGCCCTATTAATGAATCATCTATGTAAACATGTTTGTATGGGTATTTTAAGGCTAGAAAAATCATTATCTGGTCTTTATTGAGACCCAAAATTGAAAGTTGTAGTTAACTAGATGCATCCCTTTAGAGAATCTTATCATCATAAAGTGATAAAATTGAACAAACTTTAGTCATGATTTGTAAGCGAACCATGAGGGTTATAGATAAACTATCTACTCTTACACTTGTACATATGAGTCCTCTAAGCAACCCCAAGAGGATTCTCTCACTCAACATGAGCGAAACACAATAACGAGTTTTCTCTTGTAGTGAAATCTTTCTTAAAGGACAAAAATTTGGTCAATTAGGGCATATCTTGGGCCTCATTATCCCATCAAAGAACCATCTATGTGGATAATCTAGATAGGTGTTTTAAGGTTAAAAAGATCATTATTCGGTCTCCATCATGCCCTAAGACTGAAAGTTGTAGTTGATCAAATGCATCTGTTAAGAGAATTTTATCATCCAAAAGTGATAAAATTGAGTGAACTTCGATCACATATTTCAAGAGAACTATGAGGGTTAAACATGAACCATCATCTCCTCCACTTACACAAACTAGTCCTCTAAGCAACCACAAAAGTATTCTCTCTCACTTGACATGAGTGAGACATAATAATGAGTTTTTTATCACAACCAAATATCTCTTAAAGGATAAAAATTTAGTCAATAGGGGCCATATCTTGGGCCTAGTTAGCCTAATCAAAGAACAATCTACATGGACACGTCTAGATGGATTTTTTAAGGCTAGAACAACCATTATCCAATCTCTGTTGGGACCCAAGACCAAAATTTACAATTGACCAAATGCATCTCTTAAGAGAATTTTATCATCTCAAAGTGTGAAAATTGAGTGAACTTTGATTGTGCATTGTAGGAAACTGGGAGGGTTAGAGATGAATCATCAACTCCCACACTTGCATGGGTGAGTACTCTAATCAACCCCAAGAATATTCTCTCTCACTCAACACATGTGAGACATGAAAATAAGTTTTCTCTCATAACCAAATGTCTCTTAAAGGACCAAAATCTTGTTAGTGGGGAGCATATCTTCTAGGTCATTAGCTCAATTGATGAATTGTCTTAGTAGATATGTTGGGATAGGCATTTTAATGCTAAAATTACTAATATCCAATCTCCATCAGACCCCAAGTCTAAAATTTATAGTTGACTAGATACATCCTTTAAGAGAATATTATCATCCTAAAATGAGAACTGAGGGACTTTGGTCACACATAGTAAGAGAATAATGGGGGTTAAACACGAATTGTCAACTCCTACACTTGCATGGATGAGTTATCTAAGAAACCCTAGGAGGATTCTCTCTCACTCAACATAAGAGAGACATGACAAAGAGTTTTATCTCATAGTCAAATGTATCTTAATCAGTGTGGGGCATATCTTCTGGCTCATTATCCCAATCAATGAATCATCTTCACAGACATGTCTAGATGGACATTTTAAGGCTAGAACAGCCATAATCTATTCTTCATCATGCCCTAGAGAAAAAGTTAGAGTTGACTAGACACATCCATTAAGATCATCTTATTGTCTCAAAGTGAGAAAACTGAGTGAACTTTAGATGTGTGTTGCAATAGAATCATGAGGGCTAGAGATGAGTTGTCAACTCCTATAATTGCATGGGTAAGACGTCTAAACAAGCCCAAGAGGATTATCTTTCACTCAACATACGTGATACATAGAAATGAGTTTTATCTCACATACAAATATCTCTTAAATTATTGAAAAAATTGGTTAGTGGAAGGGTATATCTTGGGCCTCATTATCCTAATCGATGAACTGTCTATACAGGAACTATTTGTCTTTTTGCAAGAAATAGACTTAGAGAAGAGAGTGAAATTACTACTTGAGTTAGATAACCTCAACATAAATACAAGAAGCTTGTCCGGTATGTTTTTTGAGTGAAGGAACCACTCAAGAAGGTTGTAGACCTATTCAAGAACAAGACATATCTAATTGAGAACAAGACCTAGAACCCCTACATCAAAAACTAATATTCCAAGAGCTAAAATACTAAACTAAACTTGATCAATCTCTACATAATGCATTTTTTTATCATTTATCTTTATTTCAAGAAGATAATCTTCTCTACTTATAGCACCAACCACATGAAGGTGGAATTTCATATGATGCCACTAACCTACATTAAAATTGTTAGTCAAAATTTTAAATAGAAATAAACATTTAAAGATAAAATAATTCAAAATTAAAATATAGTAAATCAAATAAGTTCGATATATTAATTTGAAATACAAGATGAATTTTTCATATTAACCTTACCAAGTCAATCTAATGTCCTTCAATATCAACTCTATTTTTAAGTGTTTCAAGAATCACTTCATGCTCAAATTCATGAACTTTCAACAAAGTTTTGTTGTCAGGGTTTCCACTATATTTGATCCTTTGAATATTTCTATAAATAATCATATTTGAATAATAAAGCATCACCCTGTGTATTTCAAAGTCGTCAAATAATAATTGTTTTATTTTTTTATGCTAATACCTACAAAGTCAAGTTCTTGTAACCACTATGAATCTAGTGAGATAAACGAGGTCTTCTCCATCAATGACATTTGTGGTTAATTTTTTATTTGCCTCTACACAATCACACAAGTAGTAGTTTTTATCTCATCATTATTCTTAGGTGCAATGACTGCAAAAATATACCTTTAATTTAAAGTATAATTAATTTTTAAGCACATATAGGAAAAAATAAAGATATCACTAATAGAACTAACACTACATTTAAATTAGAAATAAATTATACCTGGTTGTACAAGATATGAAATGTGGTTAAAGTCAACTAATGACTGTTATTTCATAATCTATATTTTTTTTTTGAGTGAATGGTTACTCTCTACAAGTGTTATAGGTCTAAAATACCATTTGTCAACATATTCTTTTGACTCACATTCATTATAATTTAATTGTATACAACCAAAATTAAAACAACTATATCCCTAGTATAAATAGTCCATGAACTAGAATTTGAGCTTTAAATGGAGTGAAAAACACCTGATACAGGTACCTATTGGGAGATTGGTGGAAATGACGTGTTGTCATTAATGTCAAGTGGCATTGGTGATGACAAAATGGCATGAGAATTCTCTTCGTATAATATGCATGATCTTAGTGCTCAACTCAATCTTGGTTGCTAGTGAAAGCTTGTGGTTGAGAGAGCAATTGGAGTCCTTCCTAGTGGTCTTCAAGTGGAGTGCAAGTCATCATATGCCTTATGGTTACCTATGGGGTTTTGAGTACTTTGAGAGATATATAATGATAAGGATCTTAGTATTCTTGTAATATGCATGTTGGACATGTATAGGATGTTGAGAAGTTAGATACATGGTTTACAAGAGGTGGCTAGTGGTCTGCAAGGTAGTTTGGCCATTTGCTAGTTGGCCTAAGTGGGCTTGTGAGGTCTTATGAAGGGTAAAAGAGTGTTTTCAGGTTGATGAAGCTTATTTTTTCATATAATATGGTCAGGAAAGTTTTTTCAAGCATGTTGATGAGATCTAAGGTTAGAGAAGGAGATAGGAAGTCAAGAAAAGTCTTCATGTGTTTCAGAGGTGGCTCAAATGGTACAATTTGAGCTCAAGAGGAAAGTTTCAAAATTCACGAGTTCATGTATACTTTTCATGGGGACCTAATAATTTTTTGGGAGGTGTAACATGGACCTAATAATCCTTTCCAAGTATTTTGCATTGGATTGAGGGACAGAGCTTTATGAACATTCGTTAAGAATGTAAACTAGTTAGAAACACTTTATAAACCCTCATAATAGAGTGATTGGAGAGATCTTTCTATAAAGGTCCCAAAATGGATTGTTTGACAAATTTTTACTATTGTAAGGTATAGAGGACTCCTCTAGGCATCTCCAAGTGGTAGTGGTGTGTCAAGGCAGTGAGCAAAAGGTACAAAAATATCTTTATTTATAAATATTTTAGTGTTATAAGTAGGGTTGACTGATTTAACACAATATTTATTGGAGATTGAATAAAAATACTTGTTTTTTAATTCCATATAGTTTTTTTGACAATAAACAATCACTGTGTTAATTATCTAAGTTAATTAAGTTGACTAGTCGCTAGAGTGGAAATGGAGCAAACAGTGAACAAAAGCTAGTCAGAGTGAGAACCTATTCAAGGATTGATTTCAGGTGTTTACAGATGGAAAAAAATGGTTTGGGGTATTATTTAAATGAATATCCCTCCTATTTCACTTATGTGTAAGTGTTGATGGTTCTTGTAAAATAGCTAGAAGGAGCTCACAAAATGACTAGTCTGTGTAAGACAAGATATTGGAACCCATGACAGTGAGAATGGTTTGCAGCAGCAAAGTGGTCATTTAAGCATATGAATTTAGTTATTTAAAGTGTTATAATTTTTTTTTAGGATCACATTAATGCATTGGAAGATCAATAAATTGTTTGCACAAGTGTTAGATGTCATGTTCATCATGATTGGTTTTTGGAGCTTGTAGGCAATCTGGAGTGGCCTATTTAGAGAGGTTAGTTTGAGCTATTATAAGTATATTTTGAGGTAAGTGAGAGATTGGTAGTATTATATGAGTCATATATATTTATTAAATGTCCTTGATCTTCATTTTTTTTTCTTCAGTTTGGTTGGAGTAGTCAAATATATTGGATTGAGTTTATGATGTGCATGACTAGTTGGAGTGGTCATCTCGAGATAGTTGGTTTCAAGAAGTTTTTATTATGTGATGGTGAATAATGGATTTAGTGATGTTTTTAAGGTCATGGAATACATATTAATTTTTTTTTTCAAGTGGTTGTTTGATAAATCTTATGTATGTTTCAGTTCTATATGACTATGTTTTTTAGGTTTCTAAGCCTATTAGCAAGTAGTCTAAAAGGCTTGGTTCAAGGTATGAATTAGAGTTCAATATATTTTAGACCCATGTGGGAGTGATAAATTATCTACTAGAGGTATTTTTTATGTGTTTGAAGAATTTTTGAGGTATATTATTCATAGATATGGTCATATGTGGTGAATGGTCTATAAGAGCTAATGCATTAGGCCTAATTGAGATCTGAAGGAGGATTGAGCTTGTTTTGAAGTATGGATGACCTATGGAGTGTTTGAGTTGGCTTGATGGCATGTATGAGGATATTTTATAAGTTTAATACAAGTATGTGAAGTATATTTTCCAACCAAGATGGGTTAGATGATGGATTGATATATATATATATATATATATATATATATATATATATATATACAAGGTCAAATTAGCCTATTTGGGAAGATGTGAGAGTAAAGTGTATTCAAATGAAGGGAAGAGCTCAGTCAAGGAGAAGATATGGGTCATTAAGGACAATCAAAGGTTGAATAGGATCATTCATGTTTGAATTATCATGTTCATGAGATAACAAGTCATTAGACCTAACAATTTAAAGGGTGACTTAGTTGAGTGAATGAGGTAGGTTTGCTTGCCTTTAGAAGAGAAGCGGTCTTGCAAGTGTTAGAGAAAAAGAAGGTCATCATCAAGTTTAGAAGACATAAAATAAGTGGTGGACATCATATTATAGGTGGTTGAGTGGGTTCTTAATCACCTATGGGGTTGTATCCTCCTTGCTATTTGGAGCTAGCTAAAGGTCTAGTTAGAGCTAGACTAAATTAAGGGGTAGATGTTACTTGATCAATTGAAGCTAGTCTAAAGTCTCATGTTTCTATTATCCTTATAGGACTATATTCATTAGTCTTTATGATTGAGAGTGAATTTTCTCCCCTTAGAGGGTTTCCCACATAAATTATGTGTTCACATGATGTATGTTCTTATTCATGCTTTGGATGTTTAAGCTTTCATGTTCATGTTGCTAGATCAGATTAATGATTGATGAATGGGTTTTGGAATTAAATGTACAATATATATTATTTCACCCCCCCCTCTTAGTATTTACTCTCAATAATTTGTATCATAACTGGTCCTTCTTAAGGGTTAATCATCTTGGAAGGTGATCTTGTGAGTAGCTTGGTTGATGGTGTCTGCCTAGTCAACTTGTTGGTAGAGTTGATAGAGTTGTTGACAATCAGTATGGAAGCCTTGTTGTTCTCATGATTCTTCATGTTTTCTAATTTGTTCTTTCAAGACTGATGAATTTTTAAGGTTTCTCTAAGATGAATATGGATGTCAAGAGTTGGATTGTTCTTCGCTCAACCTAAGGTAAGTTTTTTGTTGCTACAGAAGGTTCTTCAAGCATGAAGGTGTGTCAAATAAGTCATATTGCAATGGACAAGAATTATGTTGAATCCAAATCAAAAATCAAACCTAGGTTGATAGATAAAAATGACCTTGAAGTCATATTGAAAGACAATCCTATTTGTATTATGTCTCCATGAGACTTACTGAGGGTATGAGAGTTAATGAAGCTTTTTAAGGAAGGGCATATATATTGAAGATAAGATTGCATTGAAGGGAAGGGAAGGAAAGAGAGGCAAAAATGGATATAAATTCATGCCCCAGGTTCATGCATTGAATGTCCAAGGTGCTCATATGAAAGAGAGTAAATAGTGACCTAGTTTGCAAGTGAGAGAAAGAAAAAAGAAATTTTTGAGGGTTGCAAGAAGAATGAAGTAAAGAAGAGTATCATGACATGTTAGTGATATGTTCTTGATGTGATTATAAGTATGAAGACCTAGTTTTTTATGTTTGAAGGCTTGATGAGAAAGGAAGATGAAAGGTAGACCTAATTGATTGAAGGAGATTGTTGAAAGTGATCTTGAAGGTTTTATGGTGAATATCATGTTTCTTTGTTGTCAAGGTGACCTCATAAGGTCATAAAGGAGTATGATGAAATCTATAATAATCTAAGGTTGACAGTTGGTTTTGAGTTTCTTGTCATAATTTTGAGTTTTTATAATAGGGTCTTAACTATGAGGATAAGGTTGATTCTTTGAGTCAATCTGAAGGGCTTTCACGAAGAGATCAATGGACTAAGAGGTTGGTTATGAGCTTAAGTTCATGTAGCATGAGTTTTATTGTTGTGGTATCTTGTGTTGAGTGTTTTGAAGGAAATATTGTTTATCAAATGTCTGACAAATAGTTGGTGTATACATAAAAATTTATGACTGTGTGTTTCCATGAAATGCTTTGAAGGGTTCTTAGCCATAATAGCTTATGGTGTCTGAAGGGTAGATGTTTGATCATATGGGAGCTATTCTTAACTATCTTATATGTCCAATCCTACTTAAGGAGTTTTAATTGATCCTATAGGTTAGTGAAGAGAAAATAAGTAAGGATGATTGATCAAAAGGTATGTTCAGGTCTCTTGGTCCTAAAGTGCATTTTGATCAATTTTTGATGCCTTGTTTGAGTAGTGATTTGAAGAAGAAAAGTGGATTATTTTGTTTTAGGTCATGAGAAAGATAGTCATGATTCATTTCCAGGTAGTTTAAGCTTTTATGGTGCTCATATGTGTATTTTGTGGTCAAAAGTCATAGTTGACCAATTTTGGTAGTGATGTCTATCTAAAGTGTGTCTAATATACTATTTTAATGTTTTCTTGGGGCTAGAAGGTTGGAGAAAGTTGATTCAAGTTTAAAATAATAATAGGAGGTTTGATGATGTCCATGAGGTCCTTAGGAATGTGTTTGACCATTTGGTCAAGATGACTATTGTAAGTTGTGGCATATATGCACCGATTGCTTGATTACAAGGGTCACTTGAAGTTTTGAGATGTGTCATGAAGTATTTGATGCTTAGGAAGTTATGCACATATGTTTCAGACATGATCTAGGTGTCATAGGTTGTTAAATCCTTTTATGCTAGGTGGAGCATTTTGTGTGGTCACAAGCTTCTCGTATCAATAGCATGTGTTTGGTGGATTAAAGGAAGTCATGGATCCCAATGGTGTGGAGGCTTGAAATTTGGCATGGTGATTTTTAATGGTCTCCAGGTGTGGTATCTATCTCAAGTGTCTATGTTGACTGTAGGTTGACCTTTGATCAAGGTTTACTTTGAAGGCCTAGTCATTTAACCATAATTTAAAAAGTGGTCTATCTTTGGATTTGGAGGCTAGAAGCTTCAAATCAAATGAATGGGAAAAATGGGTAGTTGAAACAAGTTTTATAGTGGTCTAAAGGTAAACATTATTTAATTTATTCAAATTTTGGTCTTCTAGGAGGCCTAATTGCCTAGTAGGATAAAGAAGGAAGTTTACTAAGGAGGATGATTTGGGAGCTCATTATTGGCATGTCTAAGGGGGAAAGGTAATGGAATTCATATATAAAGTTTCATGATTTGAAAGTGTGCACACATAGATTTATGAGGTCTATAATGGCTAGATAGGGTTATAAGAGGTCTAAGTAGGCCTATTAGAGAAATTGAGCAATTTTGTTGTTAGGTTGTGGAGCTAAAAGCTTCACCAGGATGCAAACAGGAGAAGTTACAGAGGATGCAGAGTTGCAGAGAGTTGCAGAACCAGTTGCAGGGCAACCAGCGTCAGTCTGATCAACCGATGTTGGCCAGATAGCAAAGAGGAAGCAACCGGCATCAGTTACTAGTCGGCTGACATCGGTCATGGAAGAGCCGGCATCGGCAGCCTGTGCGAGAACATGCAGTTTGCATGTTGATTCCAGAGAGTCTATTTTGAGACTGTTAGTTTGCATGTTGAAGGCTAGTCTTAGTCTTGAGTTGCGTGTCTAATTATTGTAATTAGGTTAGTCTAATTATTGTAAGCATGAGATCTATATATGGACTCATGGGCTGTATGGTAAATGTGTGCTAGAAAGCCATTGGGCTTGTAGAGAGAGCTAGTGTAGTTCCTCCTAGTTACCAAATAGGGGTACTGAGAGTGTATGATCAGAGAGAGTTGCAGGTTGTGCAAGTTCTTGGAGAAGATCCACCAGGGTACTGGTTGAAGAATCATAAGGACTTGGTGAGGCAAGGACAAGGTTTCTTCAGGGGTGTAGAAAGACATCTACATGGTGAGTATGGTCTAGTTATTTGTAGGTAGTAGTAGAGAGCAGGAGATCTACTTGGAGTGCGTGGAGCACTAGAATACTGGTAGTGAAGGATACTGATTGGTTGGAGAGGTGAACATCAATTCTGTATTGGAATTAATTGTTGTGACCAAGAGAGAGAGGGAAGAAGGTCTTGAGGTGTGGCAAACCTTTGAGGTGGAAGAAGAAGTGGCATCTTCTTTATTGTATATTCTTCTGTATGATATTAATACAAGATAGTGTATTGTCTCTCAATTCTTGTGTTGTTTCATATTTCTAGTTACTTTATATTTTTGGTTAAATTCCGTGATTAGTTGCTTATACAGAGTAATCATATTTGTGCTCTTATTGAGGGAGCAAGATCCTGACAAAGTAGGCATCGGAGCATGTTTATTGTTCCAGGTTCCTTGACATTTGTGATATCTTTCCAAAGAAGTTTCACTTTTTTTGGTTTTAGATGAGTAGGTTGGTCTATTCTAAGCATGATGTACGTATGGTTCTATACTTGAAGTGCCTATGGTGGCCTGCAGGGTGCCTTGAGTGCAAATGTATGTGAGCTTGCATAGTGCTACGGTGCTCTTGTTGTTATTTAAAGTAATGGTAGATGTTCTTAGAGGTCCTATAGATATGCATGGGTTTTATAAACTGAGGGGGAGACTTCAAATTAGAGCAGGGTCCTAGGGGGATTTGTGTTACTAAGTAACTGGTGACAGGTCCAAGGATCTAGGAAGGAAGTGTGCTTCAGTGTTATCTAGGTCTCTTGGAGACTTAGAGGTATGAGTTCAATGTTTAGCAAAGGGGGAGCTGAGTTTTTTGGTTCTCAAGTGGCAATGGTCTAAGGGGAGCTAGTGTGATTTCTTAGTGGTTAGGTCCAAGGATCTCATAGGTATTTTGGAGCTATGATTTGATTTGGTTCTTGAAGGGAGCTTGGTCCAAGAGGAAGCACTATGGTTGCTTTGTGATTTGTCGTTGATAGTTGGTGTGCTCTGAGTTTCAAAGGATGAGAGAGAAAAGAATGTGATCTTGGTTGTGTTCTTAATTTTCTTGATTAAAGATAGAAGAGCTTGTTTCATAGATGAGTCCACTTTGTCATTTTGGCAAAGGGGTAGAGAGAAAATTAGTGTTGCCATCAATGACAAAGGGGGAGATTATTGGGAAAATTGTGGTAGTGATGTGTTGTCATTGATGTCAAGTGGCATTGGTGATGAAAAAGTGGCATTAGAGTGCTCTTGGTCTAATATGCATGATCTTAGTGCTCAACTCAATCTTGGTTTCTAGTGAAATATTTTGGTTGAGGGAGAAATTGGAGTCCTTCCTAGTGTTCTTCAAGTGGAGTGCAAGTCATCCTATGCCTTGTGGGCTTGACCATGTGTGGTTGCCTATGGGGTTTTAAGTACTTTTAGAGGTATATAATGATAATTAGATTAGTATGCTAGGCATATGCATGTTAGACATGTATAAGATGTTGAGAAGTTAGATAGATGGTTTGCAAAAGGTGGCTAGTGATCTACAAGTTAGTTTGACCATTGGCCTAGTTAGCCTAGGTAGGCTTGTGAGGCCTTATGAAGGGTCAAAGAGTGTTTTCAAGTTGATGAAGCTTTTTTTGCATGGAAGATGGTCAAGAAATTTTTTTCAAGCATGTTGATGAGATATGAGGTCAAAGAAGGAGATAGAAAGTCAAGAAAAGTCTTCATGTATTTTAGAGGTGACTCGAATGGTGCATTTTTTGCTTGAGCAGAAAGTTTTAATGTTCACTAGTTCATGTAGACTTTGAATGGGTACTTGAGCCTTTTGAATGGGGACTGGAGTTCTAATTATTTTGTAGTGGATTGAGGGATAGAGCTTTATGAACATTCATTAAGAATGTAAACTGGTCAGAAACCCTTTATAAACCCTCATAATGGAGCAATTAGAGAGATATTGTTAGAAAGGACCCAAAATGGATTTTTTGACCAAGTTTGAATATTGGAAGGTATAGATGACTCCTCTAGGCATCTCTAGGTGGCAGTGGTGTGTTAGGGCAATGAGTAGAAGGTATATAAATATGCTTATTTTTTAAGATTTTAGTGCTACAAGCAAGGTTGACTGAGTCAATGCATAAGAGTTATTGGAGATTGAAGGCTAGTAATTATTTTGAATTCCATAGAGTTATTTTGGCAAGAAATAGTCACTGTGTTAATTATCTAAGTTCATTAAGTTGACTAGTTGCTAGAGTGAAAATGGAGCAAACAATGAACAAAAGCTAGTCAAAGTGAGAACTTGTTTAAGGATTGATTTCAGGTGTCTAGGGATGGAACAAATGGTTTGGGATCTTAGTTAAGGACCTATCCATCCTAATTCACTTATGTGTAATTGTTGATGGTGCTTATAAAATAGCTAGAAGGAGCCCATAAAATGACTAGTTTATGTAAGACAAGATATTGGAATGCATGGCAGTGAGTGGTTTGCAGTAGCAAAGTGGCCATTGAAGCATATGAATTTTGTGATTGGAAATGTTCTAAGGTTGTTGGATGATCTGTAAACTTAAGCAATATTATGCTTGTGCAATTTATTTTTTCTTTACAATATCATATTATGAAATAATTAAAAAAAATGACTTGCAATCATGAATTTAACAAAATAATTCACACCATTCACCAATAATTTGATAACGGAGTTCAGCACAAAGGCCTACATCTCTAGGTCTAATATTGATCGATAAATTAGAAAAAATGTTTAAAAAGTACTTACAAACATTTTCGTAATGAAAAATGAACAACTACAAAGTTGTTCACTAGGAAAAATAATATAAGTCCCTTTTCAGATTTTTTCCTAATTCTATCCCAAGCACTCTCTACAAGCTTTGCAAGCTCCCTATATCTCAGTCTTTGTAATGGCTATTGGCTTTTTGAATTGCATTACAAATGTAATTTCATGGCTTTATATAGCTTCTCAAATCTGTAGCCCAAGTGTTTGGGCCTTATCCTTTTGGTTGGGAGGATAAGAGTTCAAAACTCATCCCAATGCTTTTGGTGGGTGCAAGGCTTATCATTTATCCCACATTCCTTGGGTTTTGACTTATCTTAAGGCTTTATTAAGCCTTATCCTCTCATTTTTCTTCATGGCTTACGCCACATTCTCCACCTTTTGCTTTTTCCACAAATATGACATGGTTGGACGTGGAAATATGTGGTGACTTGGGGAAAGTTTGTGGTATGTGGTGGTAAAGTGTAGGAACCACATGGAAACTTGGTGTGAACCATGGGAAATACATGGAAAACATGTGGAATGTCTAGATGAAATGTGGCATGGGTCTTTCACATGGAATGTAAAGCATTTTTAGGGGCCTAGCATGAAATTTAATTACAATATATAAAATTGCAAAATTTTACCATAGTGAATGGTGACAAGCCATATGGTGGCTTGAGGACCCACCACATGGTCCAATCTCATCACACCACTTGTCGACCTCTCACCATGCCACTTGTCAATAATTTGTTGCACCACTTGTAATCATTTAATTAAATGTTCCATCCAAACCCCAAATTGTTTTATCGATTATCAAAGATCACCTTTCAAAGACAAAAGATAAAAAACCACACATTTTTCTTGAATCTCATGCCACGTGTCACATTCTTACTAATTCATATTTTTCACATCACCCTATTGATCGAGTTTGACCACAACTTTGATCAACTATATCTTTCACATATGGACTCCATTTCATGAACCATAAATTGTGTCAAAGAGCTCACAATGAGCTCTTTTCCATGGAACTATTCTCAAAACATTTTATAATGGTCAATTTTTGCATTTTGACCAACTTTAACTTGATTTGACTAGTTGACTAAAACTTTGACTAGCTACACAAGGAACATATGAACTCCATTTTCTACATCCCACATACCGTTAGAAAGGTCCTAGCAGGCTCTGCGCAATGGTGTAGGTTTTGATCTGCTTCAAGACTTTTTTGAGTTGACCTCTATATCAATCCTCCCCACTAAGAAGGCTTTTGTCCTAAAAAAGCTAGTACTGGACTTGGTACTCCATGTGAGGATCTTTTCATAGTTATGGATCTTAGCTCTATCTTGAATGATCTCTTAAATGTCAAATACCAACTTGATTATTAGTCAGTTCTAGAGGTACTTTGATCAGTCTTTCAAATTTGATACTATGAAAATATTACAAAACATCTAGTGTTATAATAGTCACCATTTACAATTATCCTTTTAGGGGTTTTACCTAACAACACAATTTTTACAAACATTGCCCTTCTAGGTCTTTTACAAACACAAACATAATGATTACAAACATTACCCATAGGGTCTTATATAAAGAAAATATATGCATGTTTGCACACTATATACAACCTGTTTTGCTAAAATGTACCTAATGCATTTTATGATGGCATTTTTTTGTTACCATGCAGTGTTCCTATCTATAACACAAATGAATAAAATAGTAATGAAGGTACCATTTACCTGTAGTGATTCTGTCGATGTTCTCATACGAGATATTATATCTCATCTTTTACAATGCTATACTAATTTTCCTTCTTTGAGTAAGTTATTTTTCTCACAAACAAGTATGGTTTACCTAAGACAATGCCACTAAATTGAAGTAGAACCACATCTAATTCAACTACATCTAAGAAGTTGTTAATAATTGTAAACCCTAATTTACATGTTTTACTTACATATATATATTTACCATCATCTATTATATCTATAGAATAGGGTTATAAATGTGGCTTAGTTTCCAAATCTAGGGCTTCTACAACATCTTTAGATATCATATTCTTTTGATAATTTGTATCAAAAATAGCATCTATTTTAGAATGCTTAGTAATAATTCTTTTCAAGAAATGTTGTTTACCTTTTCAAGGTGATAATTTTTAAACTATTAGCTTCTCATTGACTATCATCTCCCTTGTTGATTTTGTCTCAGGTTCTAACTGACTAGATTCTATTTAAGGAGGCTATGTATTTTATTTGACTAAAGATGCAATTACAACCTTTGCCTGAGGTTGTGAATGACTTGCTTATCTTATTTCAGCATTTCCCCCTTGGCATTGAAGTAAAATCCTAACTTCATATCTTCTTTCTTAGGCAACTTCATTTTGACAATTTTCTTAAACTTCCCTTTAGAACTCTCTTGTGCATAATCAAAAAATACATTTGAGTATTTCTTCTTTGCATACCTTGACGAATCATTTGAATATTATTCATGCAATGTTACTATCATGTCTTTAGAGAGTACCTCTTTTGACTCTTCAAGATGTTCTAGCTTATTACTTAAATAGTCCTTTAACTCATCTTCTTGGGACATTTGTCCTTCACCTCCATATCCTAATCCTACTCAGAGTGGTCTCTCTACCACTTGGATAGGATGTATAATTCCTTGACCATTAATACTAAGGCCTTTTCCTTTGAATCTCATTTTCACTAATAGCTTATAACCTATTCCCTTCATGTGCTTTTCAAATGACTTTGATAAATGTTTAGGGTTAGTATATTTAGTATCCCTAACATTGTCAATATAGCCAGAATAATTTATTTCATTTCTTTCTTCCTTGGAATTTACATTAGAAGATACATCAATAATCAAAGCATTATTTGCTTCTAGATTTACAACATTATTTTCATTGATATGTTTAGCAGAAGTATATGAATTAGAAGAATCACTGCTATAACTAGAATGTACCTTTGTAGTCTGACTTATTCTGAAGTAAATCTTGTAGGTATGATTGGTCATCAATTGGATTTCTTCACTTGATGTAGTGTTTCTGACATATCAATATATGAGATAATAATTACCCAATGTTATCTCTTTAGTTTCTCCTAGAACTATATCAAGAGTTACTTGATCAAAGAATAGCCCTCTGATGCCAAAATGCATAAATTACATAATGATTTGCATGTCCTCATACTATGCCATCAACTCCTATGACTATCTTATTGTGAGGTAATGAAATATTCCTTAGCTTCAAATGTCATACAAGGCCTTATGTAATATAACTAGCTCTAAAACTCCAGTTAAAATAGATCTACATGAACTTTCCTTCAACAATGGTAGTGCAGTTCTATCATTGACTTTCCTTGGAGCATAACATAATGTCTGGTACTTCTATTGCAAACAACTATCACATTAGAGACTCTAGAGTTTCTTGATGAGGTACTATTGGTTGGATGAATTGACCACTCCTAGACATGACTAGTGCCTTGCCTCTTTCCTCATTTCATCTTCTAAACCATATTGGAGCATGACTGGGGTCTAGGATCCATCATTGCTTGGGAATATGTCCTCACCTTGCACAATGTCCACAAATCTCTAAATCTCCATGCATCCTCTTCTTTTGTCGATGTTCCTATTGGAGTTTTGCTCATAGTGCATCAATGCTCTGTTGCTTGCCAATTTTGCTCTTGGGCTTGTAGGAATTGCATTATCAAAGTGATAATGGAATTCAATAGAAATTAAATCTGAGATAGCATTGGATCCATCATTCTACAATAATTGATTTTAGTTGAATTAAAAAAATCACTAATTTACTTGAAAATTTAGTTCTGATATCCAACTTGACATTTCAAAATAATGTTTACATAGAGGTTAGCCCAACACACTAATCATTCTGATACCAAACTAATCTGTAAACTTAAGCAGTATTACAATTGTGTAATTTAATTTTTCTTTGCAATATCATTTTATGAAATAATTAAAAAAATGACTTACAATCATGAATTTAATAAAATAATTCACAACATTCAATAATAATTTGATAACATATTTTGATATGAAGGCCTATGTCTCTGGGTCCAATATCAGTTGATAAATTAGGAAAAATGTTTAAAAATTACTTACAAACATTTCCATAATGAAAAATAAAAAACTACAAAGTTGTTCGTTGAAAAAAAATAATATAAGTCCCTTTTCAGACTTTTTCCCAATTCTATCCCAAGCACCCTCCACAAGCTTTGCAAGCTCTCTGGCTCTTAGTCTTTGCAATGGCTATTGGATTTTTGAATTGCATTACAAATCTAATTTTGTGGCTTTATATAGCCTCTCAAATCCCTATCCCAATCGGTTAGGCCTTATACTTTTGATAGGGAGGATAAGAGTTTGAAACTCATCCCAACACTTTTGGTGGGCAAGGATTATCATTTATCCCACATTCATGGGGTCTTAACTTATCTTAAGGATTTATTAAGCCTTATCTTCTCATTTGTCTTCATGGCTTAGGCCACATTATCCACCTTTTGCTTTGTCTACAGTTATGACATGGTTGGATGTGGAAATATGTGGTGACTTGGGTAAATTTTGTGGTATGTGGTGGTAAAGTATGGGAACCACATGGAAACTTGGTGTGGACCATGGGAAATACATGGAAAACATTTGGAATGTTTGAATGAAACATGGCATGGGTCTTTCACATGGAATGTAAAACATTTTGGAGGGGCTTGGCATGAAATTTAATTACAATATATAAAATTACAAAATTTGACCATAGTGAATGGTGACAAGCCATTTGGTGGCTTGAGGACCCACCACATGTTCTAATCTCATCACACCACTTGTCAACCTCTCTCCATGCCACTTGTCGACCACTCGTTTTGCCACTTATCATCATCTAACTAGATGTTATGTCCAAACCCCAAATTATTTTATTGATTGTTAAAGACAAAATCCACACCTTTTTCTTGCATCTCGTGCCATGTGTCATGTTCTTAATGGTCTAGATTTTTCACATCATCTTGTTGATTGAGTTTGACTACAACTTTGACTAACTATATCTTTCGCATACATAATCCATTTTATGAATCATAAATTATACCAAAAAGCTCATGATGAGCTCTTTGGCATGGAATTATTCTTAGATCATTTTATAATAGTCACTTTCTATATTTTGATCAACTTTGACGTGATTTGACTACTTGACTAAAACTTTGAGTAGCTGCACAAGGAATATATGAGCTCCATTTTTCACATTTTGCATACCGTTAGAAAGGTCTCAGCAGGCTCTATATAATTGTATAGGTTTCGATCTGCTTTACAATATTTTCTAGGTTGACCTCTGGATCATTGGAGGATCACACGAATTCATTTAAAGATCAAGAAAGTGTCTACACAAGTGTTAGTTGTCATGTTCATCATGACTAGTTTTTAGAGCTTGCAGGTAGTCTAGAGTGGCCTATTTAGTGAGGCTAGTTTGAGCTATTTTGACTAGATTTTGAGGTTAGTGAGAGATTTTTGGTATTATATGAGTCTGATATCTTTATTACATGTCCTTGGTCTTCATTTTTTATCTTTATTTTGGTTGGAGTAGTCAAATATCTTTGATTGAGTTTCTGATGTGCATGACTAGTTCGAGAGGTCATCTTGAGAGAGTTAGTTTGAAGTAGTTTTGCTTATGTGATGGTGAATAATTGATTTACTAATTTTTTTAAGGTCATGGATGACCTATTCATGTGTTTTTTTAGGTGGTTGTTTGAGAAAATCTTTTGTATGCTTCAGTTCTATATGATTGTGTTTTTTGGGTTTCTAAGCCTATTAGCGAGTAGTCTAAAAGGCTTGGTTCAAGGTATGAATTAGAGTTTCATATGTTGTATAACCATGTGGGAGTGAGAAATTATCTATTAGAGGTATTTTTAATGTGTTTGAAGCATTGGTGAGGGATATTATTCATTGAGGTGGTTATATGTGGCGAATGACCTATAAGGGCTAATGTATTAGGCCTAATTGAGATCAAAAGGAAGATTGAGCTTATTTTGAAGTATGGAAAACCTATGAAGTGTTTAAGTTGGATTTATGAAATGTATGAGTATCTTTTCTAAGGGTATAACAAGTATGTGAAGTATCTTGTTTGATTAAGATGGGTTAGATGATGGAGTGATATATATACAAGGTCAAATTAGCCTATTTAGGAAGATGTGAAAGAAAAGTGTATTCAAGTGAAGGTAAGAGCTCCTTCAAGGAGAAAAGATGGGTCATTGAGGACCATCAGAGGTTGAAGAGTATCATTCATGTTTCATTGATCATGTTCATGAGCTAACAAGTCATTAGACCTAACAATCTAAAGGGTGACTTGGTTGAGTGAATGAAGTGGGTGTGGTTGCCTTGAGAAGAGAAGCAGTCTTGCAAGTATTAGAGAAAAATAAGGTCATCATCATGTGTATAAGATATTAGAGTAGTGGTGGAAATAATATTAGAGGTGGTTGAGTGGGTGCTTAATCACCTAAGGGGTTGTAGCCTTCTTGCTAGTGAGAGCTAGCTAAAGGTCTAGTTAGAGCTGAACTAAATTAAGGGGTAAATGGTCCTTGATCAATTGGAGCTGGTCTAAAGTCTCATGTTTATATCATCCTTATAGTATTTTAGTCCAATGGTTTGTAGGCTTGAGAGTGGGTTTTATCCCACTAGAGTTTTTCCCACATAAATGATGTGTTTACATGATGTATGCTCTTTTTCATACTTTAGATGTCTAAGCTTTCATGTTCATGTTGTTTTTGACCAATTTTTGGTCCTACAAGCCAAAATTGGGCACCCCCTCCTTTTTATTTGCAAAATTCATCCAATCCATGTTTTGAATAGATCATCCCTATGTTGCCTTGTGTAAGAAAAGTTATCTGCCAAACCTTTCTCATAAAAAAACCTAGGGGTTTCCCTCATTTTGCTTTGCCAAGTGCAAATCAGGTTTGTGCAGGTGCATTACTTCTCTACTTTTATAAGTATAAGAGATTGAAGAACCCGAAATGGTCTAAAATAGTTCACAAAAGGTAATGGATTTTCCTCAAAGGGAATTTTGATAGCTTGAAGGATGTTTGTAAAAAGTTTGAAGGGTAAGTTTCTTTTCAGAGGGCACATGGGAAAAGAAAGAGGACTTCTTCACTCTTTCGAAGGATGTTTGAAAAAAATTAGAAGGGTATGTACCCTTATGAAGGTCACCTCGAGAAATTTAAGAACAAATACAAAAGGCTTGAGGGGTACGTGCCCTTTGGGAAAAGAAGCAATCAAAAGAAAGAATTCCTTCAAACATTTTGTCTGAAGGAAAGTGTAACAAAAAGCCTGAAACAAAGAAGGCCAGATAAGTCAAAGAGAAAGCAAAGAAAAGGCCAAATAAAAGAAAAATTCAAAGGAAAGAGACAAAACATAGTCAAAGACAAAGTGAAAAATATAAAACAAGGAATAATTCCAACTATTGACAAAGACAAAGGATAGAATTAATGACCACTTAGACCAAGACAGGTGGCATAAATGACTCAGCAAAGAGAATTAATACATTTTGTGAAATATATCTACCAAAAACTAATAAAATGGATTGGTTTTTGAACTATAGAGGAGAGCAACCTATGTTTTCATGCTTCACCATTAATGCACAACCAATTGCACCCAACATTGAAGAGAGCATGGTCCAACCACAACAATTTGGGGATGGCTTTGTTAGTTTCTAGAAGAAGTATCCCATGCTTTTTCAGGCCTAAGATAGCAAGAGTGATGACTTGGACATCTACTGCATGGCTCATATTGGAAGAATACAATAGTAGCATGGTCTTATGGTCTCTGTAAAGTGTTTAACTCAACATGAGTTTTCATTCCTTGATTTGTCAGCTATCTTTCCAAATCTCTATATATTTGTAACTTCTCATTTGATAAGAGATATCTCAGCTTGTATGGTGAAGACTTGAAGGAATTTAACTTTAATCAGAAGAAGCATTTTTACCTCTATTTGAGCTTTCACTTTTTCATGTCTATAGTTTTATCTTGTATTAAGTCATTTTATTTTCATGCTTTAATAAGTTTATTCCAACATATCTAGTGTATTTTTATTTCTTCTCTTGCAAGTCAACAAGAAGTGTCCATCTCAGGGTATAGATGCATTTGAACAAGCTATCCATAGTGTGTTTTAGAACACCTCTGATAGTTCTTTCTCCATGTATCTCCATAAGATCCCTTGTTGAAACACTGATGCAGGAAAGTTTCTCATTTGAATGAAGTGTATGTTTACTTCTTTCTAATGTAAAGTGTATGTCAAAGCTGAGTAGACCAATCATTTTGGTGCATCACCGCTTTAGGTTTTGATTTTAATATTTCTCTCCCTTTTCATCTCCCCCCATTGTTAGCAGTAGGAAATCCAGGGCCTCAAGGTGCATCAAGGGGAGATAGCCCCTAATCTAGAGATTCATCCCTTACATTTATAACCCATAGCAAGAGAAATGTCTCCATTATGCCACATGGAGGAAGAGAGTTGAGCCTCCCTTCAGACAGTGTAATCCACTACATCAATATTTTTTTGGCACACCTTTCTATGTCCTACAAGTTTATAGATAGGTTTTGGTCTTAATATTGTTGAAAAATCTAAAGGAAGAAGCTATATTCAGCACCTGGTGACTCCATTCAAGAACCAAGTCTCTAGTTAATAACTATCCTGGCATCCCATGCCAAAGGTCACTACAAGATCTTCTTCTAGGGGTGTCCCTTTTGAATTTATTGAGCTACTTTTTAACTCAACAAAAAGGCTGAGGTTTGAAAATACCCACCCTTTGGTAGTAAGTAGTTTCCTAAACTAGCCATAAAATACACCTACTCAAGGAGACCCCTATTGAATCCTTTCACAGCCATGGTAGCCCTTAAGGCTTTCCATTTTGTGGCCTTCAATGGTCAAAGTCCCTTGAACCTTTAGTAGTATGACCCAATTCTAGGGATAGATCTCAAAAGTGTTCTTCCCTTTAGTGGAGAGGGCCCAATCATTATTTTTGAGCATATTAGAAACATAACAAATCTCTATAGCATCCATAATATCACTGAAAAAAATATAGCCATTAGATTGTTAGCCTTGTCGTTCAAAGAGAAAGTTTTGGACTGATATGGGACCATGCCTATGAAACTAGTTGGCTTATGGAATGAGTTAGGGACCCTCTTGACCAATAGGTTTAGGTAAAAAAGTGACCCTTTGTCTCTAGCTGAGTAGTTAAACACCATGAAGAGAGCCCCACATGAGTTTATACAAGATTTTAACACTAGGTTCTAAAAAGACTTGGGATAGAATCCCAATTCTTGTGAGGCCAACCCCATGCTATGCTTTTCTTTACTACTTAAAGGCCCTAAATAGTGACAATGTTGTCATGATACAATCCATGGGTGGAGACACTCTACTCTTTGCTTATGAAATAGCCATAGATACTAAAAATTGCCTTGTTTAAGCAGGAAAGATAGCTCCTAGACCTCCTATGCCACTCTTTCTTAATTTACAGCCCTCAGTCCAGCCTGCTTTGCCCACTCTAGATCCTCTACCTAATCAAGAGAAGCTAGATGCTACTCCTATAAATTACATCCATGAATTTAAGAGCTTATTTCAAAGTGTTATCAATGAGTTAGTTTCCCTCAAGAGACAACAAGCTCAAAGTTATAGGCCAAATCAAGGATACCACCAGTTTGGGCAAGCAAATAGGCCTCCCTTCTAGAATTATAATCAAGGGCAAGGTTATATTACACATTTCAAGCCTTATCAAAGCTATAATCCAAATGCCCCTTCATCTTCCAAGGCTCTTGTCCCCACTCAAAATAATTTGGTGCAGGAGCAGCCCCAACTATCCACCCTTGGAGCATGGCCAAGAACAAGTTACTTATGTCAGTGAGATACCAAATAAAATCATGACCACACAAGGTGATCAGGTAGGCCAAATCTAAAATTTTGAGATGTCAACATAACTTGGGATAGATATCAGGCCTGCTCAATCTAATTCCACTCTTATAAATCACTTGGAAGGAGAGTTATACGTAGTCAACTATGTGAGGGGAACAAGTAATCAGAATGTTGGTATTGCATACAACACCAGGTCCAAAAGGAGAGCCATTAATAAATCTCAAGTAGCCATTCAAGCACCTATAGCATCTCCTTCACCCAATCAAGTAGGAAGTGTACCTGAAGTAGCCCCAAGACCACAAGAAAATCAAAAGTTTACCAATTATAAGCCAATGGTTCCATCTTTAGCTCCTCAAGTTGCACCACTAGTTACAAATGTTCCCAAGGAGAAATCTAAAGGGGGAAATCCTTCAATCAATATAGTGGACCAAATTAATAAGTTGCACATAAACATCTCATTATGAGATTCTTTAGCACTTCCATGACAAAAGGATATACTCTAAAAGGAATTATATGGGTTGGGTGAGCAAGTTGTCCCAGTAAGAAATGATAATGTGTTGGTAGTAAATGGGGCTCCTCTCATAGCTAGTCAAGCCAAACAAGATGAGAAGGTCCCTCCCTTCCATTTCTCCCTGATTATTGGTGATTTTTTTGTCCACAATTACATCATTGATAGTGAAGCAATCACCTTAGTTATGCCTAAATGCATAGCTGATAAGCTAGGGCTCAAGTATGAGTAAATGACCAAAGGAGTTATACATTTGGATGGATCACCATCTAAGACCTTTAGAGTAGAAAAAGGCTTGAATCTGACTCTCCATACCTATCCAACCTTCTCAATTCCCCATGATGCGGTAGTGGCAGATGTTACTCCTTAATTTTCTCTTTGCTTGTCAAGGGATTTCACATCCAAGATAGGTGGATGTTTGGCATCCAACTGGTCTTATATGGTTTTCAGGACAAAATATGGAACTAAAGTGAAGATTGAGTCAAAACCCATCTGTAAGGATCACTTAGAGCCATATTCTCCCAAAATGGTGAATGTGAACTATGCAATCATTGATGAAGAAGAGTTCCAAGTAGATCAATCTTTGTCATCTTCCCTTATAGGAGTTTCTGACCTACTCCTAGATGAATGGGGAAATGACAACTTTGATCATGATCCTTACAAGTTCATTGAAGAAGGTGGTCTTAGAGTCTATTACATGCATGAGAAATATGCTTTTACGCTAAAATTGATGAAGATAGACCAAGAGGACTATGGTTTGAGGTAATTATTCTTTGATGGATATAGAATCAAGTTGGGAGCTGGTGGTGGGGCAATGCTAGTTTCACCTTAAAAGGATAAATACTTCTCAACTTTCAGGTCTAAATTCTCCTACACTTTCAATGTAGCAAAGTATGAGGCCCTTGTTCATGGCCTAGAATGGGCAAGGAAGAGAGGAATCAAAGAATTGTAGGTGTTTGGAGATAGTGAGTTGATTGTCAACCAAGTGAGAGGTCAAAGCTTGACCAAGAACTCCTTACTCAAGTCTTAAAAGCATAGAGTGTGGGACCTTATAGATAACTTCATTGCTTTCAACATTATTTCCATTCTAAGATAGGAGAACAAGCATGTGGATAGACTAACAGTAGTTGGTGCTCAGTTTGACATCCCAAAGGGGATGAGACAAAGCAAAAATTAGCATCATTTAAAGGTGATTGTGAGGCCCTCCATACCAAATAATGTCACTAATTGTCAAGTGTTTGAAAGTGACCAACAAATAACACTTTTCTTATAGGAATAAGTTGAGTTTGATTCCAAAAATGGGTCCAAGCTACAATAGTAGTATGATGGGCAGATTGTTCAAATGAAGACCAACAGGATTCCCAAAGGTTTGGTAACTCTTGAGAGCATTCTCAACGAAGATGACCAACTCAAGAGAGACAAAGCAAGCATGTAAACCAAGAATAAAAATTATGAAAGGGTAG
Organism: Torreya grandis; assembly: GCA_037957365.1. Taxonomy (NCBI): domain Eukaryota; kingdom Viridiplantae; phylum Streptophyta; class Pinopsida; order Cupressales; family Taxaceae; genus Torreya; species Torreya grandis. The sequence goes on along the minus strand of JARHVA010001979.1, from coordinate 2,235,352 downwards.
ATATCTACAAGGATAAACTACTTTCACTTTGGAAGGTGTGTACTAATGAGAAAAATCATGCTTTCATTATGTTATGTCAAGAGTTTGTTAATGTCTTCACTTGGGAGTATGGTGATTTAAAGGGCTTTGATCCAAGCTTGGACCAACACACCATTGAATTAGAGGAAGGTGTCAAATCCATCAAGCAAAATCAAATGTCAATCGATCCAAAAATTGAGCCTCTCATGAGGAAAGAACTCACCAAACTGATTGAGTCTAGGATCATTTTCCCTATCAAACACTCTTCTAGGCTAGCCAATTTGGTCCCCCTTATAAATAAGAATGGAGAATTCAGATTATGTGTGGATTTTAGGGACCTAAATAGATTCTCACTGAGAGATCACTATCCCCTTCCAAGTATCGATCAAATTCTTCAAATGGTGATAGGCAATGAAAGATTATCTCTCTTAGATGGCTATTCTAGGTACAATCAAATCCTGGTACAAGAATGTGATCAATACAAGATAGCCTTCACCACCAACTGGGGAACATATGCCTATAGTAAGATGCCATTTGGATTGTCAAATGTTAGAGCTACCTTCCAATGTGCTATGGATATGGCTTTCCAAGGTTTGATCAATGACATTGTACTAGTTTATCTTGATGATGTGAAAATATTCTTTAAGGAGGAAAGTGAACACTTAAATCACTTGAGACAAATCTTTGAAAGGTGTAGAGAGTTTGGAATCCCTCTCAACCCAAAGAAATGTGTGTTTTCCATCCACGAAGACAAGCTCTTGGACCATGTCATTTTCAAAGAACATCTATTCATTGATCCAGAGAATGTGCACACCATCTTAGCATTGTAATTGCCTAAACACAAGAAGGGCCTAGAAATTTTCTTTGGTAAGATAAATTTCATTAGGATATTCATTCCTAACTTTGTTGAGCTTGTCAAGCCACTAACTTCCATGATAAGGAAGGATGAGATGTTCACATGGATAACAAGAAGAAGATAAAGCTTTGAAGGCATCAAGCAAGTTATTATCCAAGCTCCCACCCTAGCTAGTCCAAATTTATCCAAGGACTTCAATTTATACACCTTTGGGAATGAAGAGGTAATCTTTGCTATACTCACTTAAGCAAATGGTGAGAATTTAGAATAGCCTCTTGTTTTTTTTAGCCAAGGTTTAGAAGGCTATGAGGTTAGATACATGTATGTTGAGAAGCATGTGCTTGTAGTCATATGAAGTTTGAATTAGTTCAGACATATTCTATCTACCAAAAAAATTCACATCATGGTGTTACATCTTAGTGTAAAAGACTTCTTGTTGAACCGAGACTCGAATGAGAAAATGGCAGGTTGGATCATCAAAGTAATAGAGTATGATGTAGAGATCAAGACCACCAAGTTGGTGAGAGGAAAAGGGCTATGTGAACATCTTGATACAAACTTGAAAGAGCTAAAGGAGGATGTTTTGGTACTCTAAGATGAATCTATAGTAGTTGTACCTACAGTGAAGAGCTAGGCACAAGACATGGTTCATTTCCTTCAAAATGGTGAGTGTCTACAAGGTCTTGACAGGACCAAGAGGAGGTATTTTAGACTTCAATCTCTTCCTTATGTCCTAGTTGATGGAGTGATATTTAGAAAAAAAAAAATTAGGGGTGATCTTGAGATGCATTGATTCAGACCAAGTCAACAAGGTACTGTTCGAGTTCCATGATGGATCAGTTGGTAGCCACTTTGCTCCTAAGGCCATCACTACAAGGATTATGAGGGCTAGATACTTTTGGCCTAGTTTGTTTAAAAACACTCATGTTTGGGTGAGAAAATATCAAAAATATGCCTTATTTTATGGGAAGTAATGGTTGGCTACCATGCCTCTTCATCATATTCAGATGGAACAACCATTCATGTAATGGGGGTTAGACTTCATAGGGCTGATCAATCCTCCTTTCTAGTGCTGGCCACAAGTGGGTTTTGACTACCATGGATTATTTCACAAGGTGGGTAAAGGCCATAGCTTTGAAAGAGGCCAATGAGAGTGCAGTCTTAAACTTCTATGAAGGCATAGTGATAATATTTGGGGTCCTAGCCACAATCATTTCAGACAATGCATTAGCTTTCTTGGGAACAAAGACAAGTGAGTGGGCATGGAAGTATGACATCTATTTCAAAACTTCTTCCAACTACTATCCATAAGGAAATAGGTTGACCAAGTCCACAAGCAAGAATTTGATTAGGATCATAAAGAGGATAATGGAGAAAAATCAAAGAACTTGGCATGCCAAGTTGAAGACAACACTTTGGGCAGATAGGATCACTCCAAAGAGGGCAATTGGCAATTCACCATACACACTTATGTATGTAATGGAAGCTAGACTTCCTATCTCACTTGAGTTACCAAACTTTGATCATTTCCATCAAATACAATTGATGGCAAGTGACAGCCTAGAAGTCAATTATTGTGAGCTAATAGAGCTTCAAGAAGTGAGAGACTAAGCCATGGATGCCATGACTAGTCTCCAACAACAAACAAAGAATCATTTAGACAAAAGGTCTATTCCAAAGAGATTCTCAAAAGGTGACATTATCTTGAAGTGGGATGAGGACTGAGCCAAGCCTAGAAGGCACATGAAGTTTGATGCTTTGTGGATTGGCCCATATGTCATCACCCAATGCAAGTAACACAATGCTTTCCAACTATCCAAGTTGGTTGGTGAAGAGCTACATATCTCAGTTAATGGGATATATCTTAAGCATTGCTACTAGGTTTCTTTTGTCATGTACATAGTTTTCCTTATTTTTCCTTATTTTCCCTAAGTGTCATTATGCATGTGTGTAGTGTTTTTAGCCTTTGTGTGTGTTTTTTCCTTGTTTTTTGGGGTAAAATGATTTTTGGTTCATAGTTACTTACAAATATGTTGTTGACTTCTCCAAAATGCATCTTGACTCCATGCCCAATGGAATTTGTGGCTACTAGTCTTCTCAAACATAGCAAGCATGCTTCCCCTGTGAGTCACCAATTATGTTGATTAATTTTTGGTCCTGTAAGCCAAAATTGGGCACCCCCTCCTTTTTATTTGAAAAATTCATCAAATCCATGTTTTGGCTAGATCATCCCTCTGCTGCCTTGTGAAAAAAATGTTCTCTATTAGACCTTTCTCATGAAAAATCTAGGTGTTTCTCTCATTTTGCTTTGCCAAGTGCAAATCAAGTTTGTGCAGGTGCATTACTTGTATACTTTTATAAGTAGAAGTGATTGAAGAACCCAAAATGTTCTAAATTAGTTCATAAAAGGCAATGTATTTTTTTCAGAGGGTATTTTGACAGCTTGAAGGATGTTTCCAAATAATTTGAAGGGTAAGTGTCTTTTCAGAGGGCACTTGGGAATAGAAAGAGGACTTCTTCACTTTTCTGAAGGACATTTAAAAAAGTATGAAGGGTGTGTGCCCTTATGGAGGGCACCTTGAGAAAGTGAATAACAAAGGCAAAAGGCTCGAGGGGCATGTACGCTTTGAGAAAAGAAGCAATCAAAAGAAAGAATTTCTTCAAGCATTTTGTCCGAAGGAAAGCACAGAAAAAAACTTGAAATAAAGAAGGCCTGATAAGTCAAAGAGCAAGCAAAGAAAAGGCCAAGTCAAAGAAGAATTTGAAGGAAAGAGACAAAACATGAGCAAAAACAAAGTGAAAAAGACAAAATAAAGAATAGTTTCAGCTGCTGACAAAGACAAAGGATAGAATCATTGACCACTCAGACCAAGACAACTGGCATAGATGACTCAACAAAGAGAATTAATACATTTGATGAAATATATTTTCATAGAGTAAATCAAGTTTATCTAAGTGTACTCTACTTAAAAGGATTTATAAGTGAAGGATATGAGAAAGTCCAAAGTTGGAAAGGCCAAAGAACCCGAATTACTATACATAGAGTAAATCAGGATTTTTCAAGGGCTCAACTTAAGCTTGGTCTAGCAACACTAGAATCATGATGCAATGAATGGAAGGTTACCATGTGGTGCAACTAGAGAAGAAAGGGCCAATCAATAAAGGAAAAGTGGCACAAGGATGTTCAATAAACATAGAAGAGTCCAAGCGGCTAGTAGATAAAAGTTATGAAGGCTCCCATCCGCCATGGTTCCTTACCCATAATCATTGCTCGATGCCTAAATGCGTCACATCAAGAAAAAATATTTTAACTACTCATAGCATGACTTTTCAGATGTGCCAAAGAAATTCTTAAAGATGGGAGGGGATCAAGAGTATTAGGTGATGATCAAGAATGATGTATTTATGAACATCAAGGAAGGACAATAGGAGGTGCTAGCCATCTACAACTTCTTCTTTCCTCCCTTCCTCTCTTCTCCCTTTCCTGATAAATAGAGGCCTTGGAGTTTATAAATGTATACCTAAACTGGTGATAAAATTATTGTATTAAAATCATTGTGTAATGGACCTTTGAAGTAATAAAGATTGCTTTTACCTATCTCTTTATCTAAAAATTACATTGAGTTAGCTTGTGCACTAACATTGTTGTGAAGAAGCATCCTTCCAACCTTGTTGCCCTTCTTTCTTACTTATTTTTAGGTACTTTTCAGTTAATTATAGGGCTAAACTCATTATTTTTGACCATTAATGGATTCTTGGTGTGAATTTTGAAATTCCTCTTTGCCTTATGTGTGGTTCAATAAGCCTGGCTTAATAAATATTTATGCAAGTTAGTTGGTTAGGAGGTTGTGTAAGCTAACTTGTCTTATGTTGAATTAGTGTCTCTCCTAGGCAAGGTGGATCACTTACTTTTGATGCATCACATCCCTTAGCTTAGTTTTCTTTTCAAGTAATATCTCTCCCTTTTTCCTTGGCGATTAGTAAAGTTTAGCATAAAAACCCAAAGAGATAAAGTGAAGCACCTAAAAAACTAGCCTCATACAAAATTCTAGAGGTTCAATATCACCATTGGACACCCACATCCTGAGGTTGTTCTCATGCTTATAAATAGAAGTGAGAGAACCTAGAGAACTCTCTTGCAAGGTTGAAAATCTAGTCTATAATAGTTCTGGCATGCCTGATGGGACAACTACCATTTCACTTCTATTTTTATAGAAGATTGGTCAAATTTGATGTTGTTTTGATTAGTTTGTAGTAGTGGTAGCTTTCATCCTTTAGCATCTGGCAATTACAACTCTCCCACAGGGGTACATTTCCATGCTATAATAGGTAGCCAACTTGGTGATTATAAGAAAAAAGAGTGGGGAGATTAGGCTTTGCATGAATTTCAGAGATTTGAACAAAGTCTCCTTGAATGATCATTATCCCCTGCCATCCATGAAGCAGCTCCTTCAAGTAGTCACTATTTCAAAACACTTTTTCTTGTTGGATGGTTTTTTTAGCTACAACCAAGTCTGGGTGAAGGATGAGGATTGAAACAAGACTACTTTCACCACCAAATGGGACATGTATGTGTACCAAAAGATGTCTTTTGGTCTATCAAATGTTGTTGATACATTCTAAAGAGCCATGGATGTGGATTTTTAGGGGGTTGTTAAACTAAATGGTGCTAGTATACTTGGATGGCATCATAGTTTTCTCCAAGAATGTCAAAAAACACATGGACCACCTAAGGTTGATTTTCAAAAGGTGTAGAGAGTATGTGATTTCATTGAATCCCAAGAATTACATGTTTACCATGCATGAAGGCAAGCTTTTGGGCCACATCATCTCAAAGGAAGGGTTCTCCATTGATCCTAAGAGAATAAGTTCCATATTGGCCTTATCCTTGCCCAAGCATAAGAAGGGACTCCAGAGTTTCCTTAGAAAGATAAACTTCATGAGAAGATTTATCCCTGGTTTTCCAAGTTTATTCAAGCCCATCACTGCTATGCTAAAGAGAACCAAGTGGTCACTTGGTCAAATGAAGTCAAGTCAGCATTCAAAGCTATCAAGTAATTTATTGCTCAAGCACCCACACTTATGAATCCAAATTTCTCAAGGGATTTCAATTTTTATGCTTTTTTCAATATTGATAATATATCAACTATGTTAATGCAAAGAAATGGTGAAGGAATCGAGTAGCCATTAGCCTTTTTTAGCTAGGGGCTTGAAGGGTGTGAAGTGGGATACACTTTTGTAGAAAAATAAGCCCTTGTAGCAGTAAGGAGCCTTAAGAAGTTCAGACCAATGCCATCCAACAATAAAATCCACCTTATGGTGTCTCATCCTAGAGTAAGAAACTTCCTTCTTAATAAGGATTTGACCAAAAAAAGAACTGGTTGGATTACTAAAGTCATGGAGTATGACATGGAGATCAAGGTCACTAGGTTAGTAAGAGCTAAAGGCTTATGTGAGCATATGGCTATGGATCTTTATGAAGACAAAGAGGTCATCTTGGTGACATAAGATAACCTACAAGCAAATGCACCTCTACCTCACATGAGTTGGTTTCATGATATGACTCACTTTTTTCTCTTAGATGAGTGCCCTCAAGGTATGGACAAAGCAAAAAGAAGGTATTTCAAACTACAGTCCATACCTTATTTTTAGTTGATGGGGTTTTATTTAAACAAGACCTCAATGGAGTGCTCCTGAGGTGCGTAGATGATGATCAAGTTACCAAGCTTTTAGAGCATTTCTATGATGGGCCTATAGGAGGTCATTTTGCCCCAAAGACTATTGTAATAAAGATCATGAGGGATGGTTAATACTAGCCCAACCTCTTCAGGGACACTTATGTATGAGTGAGGAAGTATCAAAAATGTACTCTCTTCATGAGAAAGTAAATTTAGCATCTCTTCCTCTCAACCCAATTCAAATGGAGAAACCACTCATGCATTGGGGTTTGGAATTCATTGGAGTAATTAACCCTCCATCAAGTGTAGGTCATAAGTGGGTGCTTACTGCAAATGATTACTTCACTAGGTGGGTGAAAGCCATTGTATTGAAAGAAGCCAATGAAAATGTAGTTTTATATTTCTACAACAGCATTGTGACCAGGTTTGATGTTCCAACCTATATCATATTTGATAATGCTTTGGCTTTACTTGGTTTGAAAACAAGTGAATGGGCCCACAAGATGCACATCTACCTCAACATTTCCTCAAACTATTATCCTTAAGGCAACAAGTTGGATGAGTCCATAAATAAGAATTCGTTGAGGATCATCAGGGGGACACTATGGAGGAGAACCAAAGAATTTAGCACACCAAGTTAAAGATAGCCTTATGGGCTGATTGGGTAACTCCTAAAGCTATTGTTGGTAATTATTCATATGTTCTAGTATATGTAATGGAGACCAAGTTACCCATTTCCCTTGAGCATCCTGCATTAGAGCTAGCCCATCAGCTAGAACTACTAGAAGATGAACCTATGAATGTGAGATTGTTAGAACTCATAGAGCTTGAGGAGACAAGGGACCTTGCAATGAAATCATTGGAGGCACATCAATCTCAGGTCAAGAATGATTTTGAAAAGAGAGCTATGACAAGGACTTTTTAAGGAGACTAGGTTCTCAAATGGGACTCAAAAAAGGCCAAACCAGGTAACCATACCAAGTTTGATATCTTGTGGAGTGGCCCTTATTTTATCCACAAATGAAAACAACATAACACCTTTTAGCTTGCTCAATTAGATAGAGAAGTATTACCAATCCCAGTCATTGGGATTCATCTAAGGCCTTGTTATTGAGAGTTTTCAGCCATTGTATATATTTCTATACGCTTCTTTTAGTTTTCTTTTGTGTTTTCCTCTAACTACTTGGTCAACATATTTTTCATTTGTGTGTTTCCCCTTCCCTAAGTGCCACGGGCACAATTTCTTTTGTTTCAGTGTTCCTTGTTGCTTTAAGGAAGTTTTGCAAAAAGAGCCAGCTTTGTGTAAAAGCAGTGACTCCACACCCAATAGATCAAACAAAGCAAATGAGTTGGGTTTTCAAGCATAGCAGGCATGTTTCCTTGTGAATCGCCAAAAATGTTGGGCATTTCTTGGCCCACATATCAATGTTTACCTAAGTATGGAAAATGGAGATTTTAGGAAATAAAATGTTAGGTCTTTGGGAGGACTTCAAGTTTTCCAGTAGTGACAACTTCAAGTTTTTTGAAGGCACAATGCAAATCGGGTTTGCAGCAATGATTAGCTTCTAAATGTTTCATAAGTAGAAGTAATTTAGGTTTAAAAACCTAAATTACTCATAGATGGTGTATTTCAAGTTTTCTAAGGGACACTACTTGGTTACATCATAAGTTGTAAGTAGTCAGAAACCCAAAATAAGTAAAGAGGCTTGACAAACCCGATTTGGTCTTGAAAAATGGTGCTTCTTAGATTTTGCAAGAGATGAGTCTTTTTCAAAAATTTGAAGAGCATTTTCAAAATGTCGAAGGGTCTTTTAGGGCAAAAAGGGACCAGTCAACTTTCTTGAAGGTACACTTCAACTTTTTTGAAGGGCTTTTTCTTCTCCAAGTGGATAGTTGTAATTTTTTAGAAGGGTATGTTACTCTTCGGGAGGACCATTTGCAAAATTTTGAGGGGACATGTAGAAATCCTGAAGGGTCTCTTACTCTTCAAGAAATTCCATTATGAAAATCCCGAAGGGTAGTTTCCAAAGGTAGATGTGGACAAAAGGTATAAAGGAATTATTTTGGACAAATTGTTTGAAGAAATTCCTTTGGGAGATTTGCTCGAAAGAAATAAGTCAAGAGAGAAGGCCGAGACCAAGTGTTTGAAGGAAATGACATGCCAATGAATGTAAAAATTAGGATAAGTGAGTAGCTATTAGAAGTAAATGGATATAAAAAGTCTGAAGTCTTAAGGCTTGGGAAGCAGCAAAGTGAGAAGACTTCAACCTAGACAAGCCTAAAGTAAGTAGGCTTAGAGAACCTAAATTAATTTTCATAGAGTAAATTGGGTTTCTCAAAGTAATCTAGTTAAAAGGATTTATAAGTAAAGGATCTTAAAAATTCCAAAGTTGGAGAGGCCAAAAAGCCTAAATTTATTTGCATAGAGTAAATTAGGATTCTCTAAGGGCTTGAATTAAGCTTGGTCTGACAATGTTAGAATCATGATGCAATGAATGGAAGGCTGCCACATGATGTAACTAGAGAATAAAGGACCAATCAGTAAAGGACAAGTGGCATAAGGATGTTCAATAAATATAGGAGAATCTGAGTGGTTGGTAAATGGAAGTTATGAAGACTCCCATCTACCATGGTTCATTGCCCATAATCATCATTTGATGCTTAAATGTGTCATGCCAAGAATAAACATTCTAGTTGCTCATAGAATGAATTCCTAGACATGCCAAAGAAAGTCTTAAAGATGGGAGGGGATCAAAAGTATTAGGTGACGATTTTGAACAGTGCATTTATGAACATTAGGGAAGGACAATAAGAGGTGTCAGTCATATGTGACTTCTTATTTCCTCCCTTCCTCTCTTCTCCCTTTCCTTATAAATAGAGGCCTTGGATACTAGAAATGTATCCCTAGACTAGTGATAAAATCACTATGTAATGGACCTTTGAATCAATAAGGATTTTTTTACCTATCTCTTTATCTAAAAATTATTTTGAGTTAGCTTGTGCACTAATAGCATTGTGAAGAAGTATCCTTCCAACCTTGTTTCCCTTCTTTCTTATTTATTTTTAGGTGCTTTCTAGTTAATTGCAAGTTTGAACTCATGCTTTTCAGCCATTAATGAATGCTTGGTGTGAATTTTAAAATTCTTCTTTGCCTCATGTGTGGTTCAGTAAGCCTAGATTAAGAAATACTTATGTAAGTTAGTTTTTAGGAGGTTGTGTAAGCCAACTTGTCTCATGTTGAATTAGTGTCTCTCTCAAGATAGGTGGATCACTTACTTTCAGTGCATCACCTCCCTTAGCTTAGTTTTCTTTTCAAGTAATCTCTATCCCCTTTTCCTTGGCTATGAGTAGATTTTAGCATAAAAACCCAAAGAGCTAAAGTGAAGTACCTAAGGAACTAGCCTCATAAAAATTCTAGAGGTTTAACCTCATCATAGGACACCCACATCCTAAGGTTGTTCCCATGCTTATAGCTGGAAGTGAGAGAGCCTAAAGAACTCTCTCACAAGGGTGCAAATCTAGTCTATAATAGTTCTAGTGTGGTCAGTGGGAAAACTACCATTTCACTTCTATTTTTATGGAAGATTGGTCAAATTTGATATTGTTTTGATCAGCTTGTATTAGTGGTATCTTTCATCCTTCAGCATCTAGCGACTCCAAAGAATACCCAGCTATTTGGTGGCAGAGCAGTAGTTATCTTTCATGCCAAAGGTGACTATAAGATCAAATTTTGTAGGTATTCCTTTTGAGTTTGTTGAATTACCTTTAAACTAAGAAAGAAGGTTAATGTTAACCCATAATCACCCTTACATAAGAAGCTATCCTTCTAAACCAGTCATAAGATATACCTACACAAGAAGATCTTTATCAACCCCTCTTGCTACTAGGATTCTCCAAAGAGATTTTGTAGGCTTCGGTGACCAAAGCCCTTTTAAATTACCATAGTATGATCCTATTCTAGTATCATCTCTCAAAATTTTCCCTTATTACTTAGGAGACCAAGATGTAACTCCTACTGAGCACATAATAGACATAGCCAACTTATACAAAATTCATAATATCATAGTGGAGAACATGGATGTTAATATATTGGTTGTATCCTTCAAAAGAAAGTAATTAGACTATTATAGGGGCCTTACTCATAATTATATCCACTCATGGTATAAGCTAAGAACAACCCTATGTAAAATATGTGTAGATAAGAGTGACCACCTGTCACTTGTAAAGTAGCTAACCACCATCAAGAGAGCTCCTCATGAAGTCATGCAAGACTTCAATACAAGATTTTAGAAGGCATGAGATAAAATCCCAATGGCTATTAGACCATCTCCAAACTTTGCTTTCTTGTATTATTTCAAGGCTCTCAATAGTGACATAGCTATGATGATCCAGTCTATGGGAGGAGACATATTGTCGGATGCATACAAGGTGGCCATCAAGGTAGATAATTGCCTAGTTCAGGTTGGTAAGTGTACTCCCAGACCTCCAATGCCTCTTTTTATAAAGATCAGACCACCTCCTATAGTCATTCCTCCACTTGATGTTATACTTCTAATGGCAATAATTAATATTGTACCTTCACTTAAGTAAAAGAAGGCCTCTACTAGTAGATCCAATAACTCCTAAGAGCAAAAGAATTACTTGAAGTTGAAGAGCATGCTCCAATCCTTGGGAAATGATGTGGTAAATTTTAAGAGGCAAGCTTACAAAAATCCTTATCAAGCTGCATATCAACCTTAGTAGAAACCTTATAAAGCAAATAGGCCACCCTAAAAAGGAGGTTTCCAAGGATAGGGGGAGCCCAACTATGCTAGACAACATAATTACAATTCGAATGTTGTAGGCCCTTCCAACTCCTTGGTCTCAATTTAGAATAATGTGGCTCAAGAAGCTGAGGGGATAATGCCATAAAATCATTCTTTTGGTCAATCCATTGTCTCAACTAATGGCTCCAATTAGGTGTTTAATGATCAATGGCAGCATGTTGTTGCTTATGGATACAACCAGGCTCTTATGGCCCAAAACATGAAGGTACCCACAATGACAAGACAAGAGCAGACTCCATAAGATCAAGGATTAAACCAATCAGAGGCCTTAATGGTCATTAGTGAGAAAGAGGAGTGTTATGCATCCAATAAATAGGCCACTCCTAGTTTATCTCACATCCCTATCTCATAAAATACAAGGTACAAGATAAGGAATATGGGTGACAATCAAGAATCTTTCAAAGAACCTATTGTGATCACTCCTTCATTGACAAAGACAACAATAGTAGCTCCTAAAGTTAAAATAAAATTTGGTGGTAAGCCAATCAACATTATAGAGCAAATGAAGAAATCTAGCATGAGTGTGTCAATGTGGGACATGCTTTCCCTGCCTAGCCAAGTAGACATTCTACAGGAAGGATTTTCCAAGATGGGTGTTACTACAACTATAAGTAGCCAAGAAAGGTATTTGAAGTCCTCACTAATGCAGTCAAGAGTCATGTGGGAGAAGGGTCAAGTATTGTGACCAAGCCCTCCCCTTTCTACTTATATTTGATCATTAGTGATTCCTTGGTGCACAACTACTTGGTGAATAGTGGGGCCAACACCTTAGTCATGCCAGAGTCTATTATTGACTAGTTGAACCTCAAGTATGAGCCTCACACTAAAGGAGTCCTACAACTTGATGGTTCTTTCACAGATCCATCAGGCATCATCAAGAATTTGAGCCTAACCTTGCATGCTTGTTTTAGTATATCCATGGTGCAAGATGTGTTGATTCTAGATAAAAATCATCATTTTGCTTTGAATTTTTCTAGAGAATTCATAGCCAAGATTGAGGGTTACCTTGTAGTAGATTGTTTTTACATGGTGTTCAGAACAAGGTACAGGACTAAGGTCTTAATCAACGTTGAACCCATGGCACAATTCCATATTAAACCCCATCAACCAAATAATATAAGCCTCAATTGTACCATCCTTGATGAAGATGAGTTTACAATTGGCCAAGAGTTAAACACTCATCCTAAAGAGCTTCCAGACTTGTTCTTGGATGATTTATAGGGAGATAACCAACTTTTCAACCCTTTGGAAAGTGTTGAGGAAAAGACATGGGTGTTTACCTACTGCATGAAGAGAATCAACCCATGCCGTCACTCATTAGACCTAAAGAAGACCCCAATGGTTTATGGAAGTTGTTCTTTAATGGCTCAAGGAGCAATAATGGCATAGGTGTTGGGGCAATGGTGGTTTCACCCTCTGGTAACAAGCTTTTTTATTCTTACAGATTTCATTTCAGCTACTCTTCAAATATAGCAGAATATGAAAGCTTGATCAATGGCCTTCAATGGGCCACCAAAAGAGGAATCAAACTACTAAAATCTTATGAAGATAGTGAGCTCATAGTTAACCAAGTTAGAGGCTTGAACATCACCAAGAATGCTTTGATGAGGTCTTACAAAAATAGAGTGTGGGACCTGATTGAAGATTTTAAAGCCTTTAACATCCAAGCTATCCCAAGAGATCAAAACCAACATGTTGATAGGTTGGAAACTGTAGAAGCTCAGTTTGACATTCCAAGTGAGTTGAAGGAAACCAAGGTTCAACCACATGTGAAGGTGGTGGTGAGACCATTAGTGCTAGATAATGAAGCCAATTGTCAATTTTTTGAGAGTCACAAGAAAATTGTTTGTTTCTTGTAATAGGAAGCCAAATTCTCCTCCTTCAACCAAGATAAATTGCAATATCGGTATGAGGATCATATTGTTTATCTAAAGTCAAACAAACAACCTAAGTAGTTGGTTACACTTGAGGACCTTTTTCATGAAGGAGACCATATGAGGAAAGAGAAGGTAGTAATGTCTACTAATAATAAAAACTATGAGAGAGTCCTCATCTTTAAGGACAAACTTCTTGAGTTGTTGAAGGTAAGTAGAAAGGCTGAGAGGCACATTTTCATAGCACTTTTCCAAGAGTAAGAATATATTTTTGCTTGGGAGTACAGTGACCTAAAAGGTTTTGATCCTAAGCTAACCTAGCACACCATAGAGTTGGAGGCCAATACCAAGCATGTAAGGCGAAAGCAAATACTAGTTAATCTCAAGATTGAGGAGTTGATGAGGAAGGAACTAACCAAGTTGATCCAATCTAGGAGCATCTTTCCCATCAAACACTCATCATGGGTAGTGTTAGCCATTTTTATCCTACATACCAAAATTTTGCTAGTTTGAAGAAAATGGACATAACTCAGGAAGAAAATGGCAACGTATTTAAACTTTGAGTTTCTGAGGGCATAGTGCAAATTGAGTTTCCAATAGTGCTTAAATTTTAAATGTTTTATAAGTAGAATTAATTCAAGTTCACAAACCCAAATTACTCATAAACAGTACAGATTGGATTCTCCAAGGTGAATGACTTCAAGATTTCTCTTAAAGAAGGCTTCCAGTTCTCTGATGAAGAAAACTTTGATTTTTCAGAGGAACACTACTTAAAAAAACCTTATAAGTAACCAACAGTCGAAACCCCAAATCAAGTAAGAAGGCTTGGAAATCCTAATTTGGTCTAGGTAGTTTATTTTAGGTTTTTTGGGGGTGCACTACTTATTTCACTTTATAAGTTGCAATTAATGATAAGTCTAAAGTATTGAGGTTTAGAAAGCCTGATTTGGTTTTGGCAGTGTGTTTTAGGTTCTCCAAAGAGCACTACTTAATTACTTCATTAGCTGTGAGCATTCAAAAACCCAAAATAATTAATGAGACATCAAAAGCCTGATTTGGTCTTAGAAGTGCCTCTTGGGTTCTCAAAAAGACAAGTCCTCTCCAAGTGTAAATCCAAAGGACCATTCAGTCAAGGATAAGTGGCACAAGTACATACAGCTCACTTCTAAAACATACAAAGTGGTCAGACAAGGATTAGATGTACCCAAGTGGAGCAACAAACATGAAAAGAATGATTGGGATAGTCCAAGTTGTAATAAATAACTTGCCAAACTTTAATTCAAAGATCAAAACACTTGGACTTGGAAATGACATCTAGCTACCTATGACATAGCTTCTCAAATATGCCAAAGGGAGACTTGAATGCAAGAATGGCTTGAGGAGATTGGGATGATCCTAGGTGGCACATTTCATGGTCAAGGTAGTGGAAACAATAGCGGTCCTAGTTAAATGACTTCCCCTCTCTCCTTTCTATCATGCAGTTCTCTCTCTCTCTCTCTCTCTCTCTCTCTCTCTCTCTCTCTCTCTCTCTCTCTCTCTCTCTCTCTCTCTCTCTCTCTCTCTCTCTCTCTCTCTCTCTCTCTCTCTCTCTCTCTCTCTCTCTCTCTCTCTCTCTCTCTCTCTCTCTCTCTAAATATCATGCAAATTAACATTTTAAGGGTTCCCAATTTTATAGATTTTTTTTCATCTTGTTAGGAGATAGATGTCCATTGAGACATTTGCAAAAGTGTGCTCCCTTGGTTAGGCTCGACCTACAAAGATTTTGTAAGAACTACCTCTTGAATGTGATGAGTCTCAATTTATTTTCCCATCTCCTGTCTTTAATTAGTGATTTAGAATGGTTGTTGCTTGGTGGATTCGTGAATGTGCGTATTATTAATCCATTAGCCTATTGCTTACCTCTTTGAAGTCTTTTCAAGTTTTATAGGTTAGGACTAGTGTTCTCCCTAAACCTCTTCTAGCATGTGTTAGCTTTATCCTGAGATCATGCAAGCCTAAGTCACCTCATGAATGATCTAGTGTGGGTTCAAGCATAAATGAGTGTCCATTTAAATTTGGTGCATCACTTGTTAACTTTTTTAGGATACCTTTTCCCCTTATCTAACCCTTTTCCCATGAAAGTTTCATTTCAGCAGTAGTTTAGGTGATCCACCAGGGAGGAACTAGCCTCTTTAAAATCCTAGAGACTCAACCTCACTATAGGAAACCCACATCTTGAGGTTGTTCCCACGCTTATAACTAGAAGTGGGAGAGCCTAAAAAACTCTCCCACAGGGGTGCATTTCTATGCTATAATAGTTTTTGGCATGCCTAGTGAGACTAAGGTCCAAAGTAGTGGAAGGATTTTTAGTGTTGTCTTTCTTCTTATCAGTCTTTAGAGGCATTTAATAAACATCAATGGTGACTCCAAGCATCTATCAATTGGTTTAATTAGCCCAAGTGCCTGATTATCGTTACTTGTTTTTGAAAGCAAGTATTAGCACCATTGGTGACTCCAAATCAAGCTTCTGATATGAGTAGACCAAGTTTATCTCTTTGAAGTGTTAATCATCTTTTCACTTGACATGTGAGGCTAACATGAATAGCTATGGTGAATACTCTTATTATTCACCTCCTTATCAGTAGCCCCAGTATGATCCATATGAGCTTAATCAGCCCTACCAAGATTTCTATTAAGACTATGAGGAACCTTGGCAAATTCCTCATGATCCATATATGTAAGAATATTGCCCTGATCATCCATATCAACAAGTCCATCAAAATAATACTCCTAATCAACCCTATCATGAGCCATCTATACCAACACTTAGGTAAATTTTAGTGAGCCTTAACAAGCATGCATTAGAGTTGTGCTCACAAAAGTGTTATAGCCAAAATTCTCCTACTCACCAGATCCATTATTTGAGGGATTTATTGCAATAAATAAAAGCAAAATGGGCACCTATTGCGAGAGAAAATTGGAACAACCTCACTAATGACATGATGGATATATGCGGTTACATTAAGATCATTGAGGACAAGCTAGAAGGACTTGAGGAATAGCAGGGCTAGCCCCGCCAACCTTTTGGGCCTACATATATGCCACCTCAAACTTCTTATGTGTCGCCCATTCCTCCTCAAGTATCCATTTCAAGTGTTCCTTTGAATCTTCCAAGTTCATCATATGTTTTGAAACCTTTTCCTTCTTGGAAATCCATCTAAGGGAGATGTCAAAAAAATGAAGTGCTTGTTGTGGAACAGCCTACTTTTTGGGCCTAAGACTTCATCCCTCTTCAGGAGCCCTCTTGTGTTCTAGGCCACCTTAAGGAGGAGATATTTCAAGAAAATATATCAAATCAAATCAAAGAGTTGGAACTGAAAGTAAGGAGTGAAGAGGAAAGGCAGAATCATCAAATGAAAGCATAACCTCTACCTTTCCCATCTTGGAGCCAAGTCATGCAGCCAAGTAAATCCAAGGTCATCCAACCTCCATCCCTCCCTCCTCAAGAACCTCTATCTTTTCCATCTTGGAAATCCATTCAGAGCAATAGTGGGAAGAAGAAGGTGGTGATTCCTAAAGTCAAATAAGAAGCCTTATAGCCTCCTCTCTTTTCCCTTCAAAATCTTAGAGCCTTTCCTTCATGGAAATCCATTCAAGAAGCAGAGAATCAAGAAGAGGAGGTGAAGGTGACCCAAGTAGAGCAGCTTCAAGAACCAAATCAAGATGCATCTAAAGAGGTTGAGGAAGATAATGTCATGAGCAACTACAAGGAAGAAATCACCATAAGGTCCCCCCTTGGTTAGCAAAAGATCAATGTAGCTTTCTTGAATGAAGGAGAACATATTAAAGATTCTTTTACAATTATGCATGACGTGGATTATTGAGGATGCAAAGCTACCACTTATGTGGAGAATGAGGGGGTCAAGGCTATCGTTTCCTTGAATGATCTACCACATGATAAAAAGGATGAGCAAATGAATGAAGTAGCTGATCAAATTGATGAAATTATGGAATAGCCAAAGGTTCCCAATCAGTTGGAGGGCTCATTTGAGGACTTGTTTGAGATATTGAGAGCTAGTTATGTTATTCTCCAAGGCAACTATGGTCTGGTTATAGCTAAGGAGAGAAAATTTGTTAAGCAAACCATGAGGGATGGAGTGGGTAGTTTTCCAACTTTGCCACCCTAAGAGTCTATTGTTGATATGGAATTATTTCAAATCTTTGAAATAGGCTATCAACTTCTTGATGAGTGTAAAAAACATGAAATAAAGGACAAGTCCAGTCTTTTTGAGGAGTCCATAAAAATCAAAGAGGTTTGCCTTGTTGAACCACCATTGGAGGTTACAGTCAAAGAGCCATATGAAGATTTTAGAACTGTCTAGTTTCACATAGCTAACCTATTTAAATCTACATGGTTCTCATTGAGCATAATGATGAAGAAGCTGATAGTTGCAGTGAAGAAGAGGTAGGCATCAAGGCAAAGGGTCAAGCAGTTATATACCTTATTCAATCCCCTGTCTCATAACGCAAGAAAAGTATCAAACTTTCCTTTTGATCTAGGAGGAAAAAATACATATATTTTTAGGATGTATATATTAGATTAGTTTTGTTCAAATTCCTCCAAGTGTTGTTTTAGGCACATTTGTTTATTATTTTTTGTTTTTTTTTAGGCTAGTTTCTTTTCATTTGGTGCCTTGGGCACTTTGTTTTATGTTTTTTTGTGTTGTCCTCATTGCTTCAAGAGGGAGTTCTAGCAAGGGTCAGCCTTGTATTTAGTTTCAGATCAGCATAGTTGTAGAAGCAGTGACTCTATGCCCAACAGACTAGGCAAGGCAAAGTGGTTGGGTTCTTCAAGCATAACAGGAATGCTTCCCTATGAGTCACCAGAAATGTTGGCCATTTTCGGTCTTGATGACCAGTTTTTTCCCAATTAGCCAAAAATTAGTCCCCCTTTTTTTATGCTATTCTGAGCCAATACTTTTGATTTTGCAAGAGTCTTGCAATTTCTACAGACTCTGCATAATTTCTACGGACTCTGTAGGTGAAGTCTTTCAGCAGATGAAGAACCAGTCAAAGAGTGCAAGGTTTTACAAAGCTTTTTCAGACTCTTGTCTGAAGAAATTCACAAGGAAAGAGAGCTAAGGTGGTTTAATGACATGATCTTTCAAAAGAGTTAACAACTTTGAACCGTTGAACCATTGAACCAGTTCAACGCCTTAGTTCATCGCTTTGGTTCAATGATTCAGTTCATTAGCTTGGTTCATCAACCTTGGTTCAATCAAATGGTTCAATCACTTGGTTCAAAACCTAAGTTCAATCGGTGTGGTTCAACGGCTTTTGGTTCAATCAAAGGGTTCAATGGTCGGTTCAACATGCTCAGTTCAACGCTTAGTTCAAAGGCTTGTTTTAAAGTAGCACATTTTAAACAAATGGCATATAGTGTTGAACCGTTGAATCATTGAATTATTGAACCATTTTTGGTTCAAGTGGTTGGTTCAAAAGAACGGTTCAAACACTTAGTTCAAGCGGCAGGTTCAAAGGGCTCAGTTCAACAAATGAGTGGCACGCAGTGTTAAACCGTTGAACCATTTTTGGTTCAATCAATCGGTTCAATGGCTTGGTTCAAGGGAGTGCCCCAAAGCCGAAGGACAAGTGCCCTTATAGAGAGTAGTTTTGGGTTTAAGAGCCCTTGTGGAGGGCAGGGAGCACTTTAGAGAGGCTACAAAGAAGTGGCTAAGATCTTTCAAATTTTTTTAAGGCAAAGTCATGAATTCTTTTAGATTTTTGTCTGAAGGAATTCCTTCAAACAAAAAGTCTGAAGGAATTCGGAAAAGTTGCAGCCAAAGAACCTGAAGGAATAACAAGCAACCGAGACAATTCTCATGAACTTTTTGTCCACGAGAAAATTGTCTGAAGGAAAAGCCCACAAAAAAAACTGAAGGAAAAGGCCCGACAGAATTTGCCAAGGATGATGATGTCTCGAAAACTGTCAATTTTAAGAAGATAGACTAACTATTGGTTTTCAAACTGTGATGGGCCCATGAACATCAATTTTACACTAGGAAATCTAGAGCATGGAAGGTGCCAAGTGGAACCTGTGGAAGGCTTTGACATGCTTTTATAAGAGCAGTGGAACTTGCCATGTGTCCCCTGCAAGGCTCGGTGGAAGCTAACAAGTGTCAGCCTCCACGGTCTCTCTCTTTTGTCCCATGAGAACTATGGTGGGCCCCAAAGAAATTGCTAAAGGAAGTGGAAGCTAACACATGTCCTCTTTCATAGGACCTTTAAAGGGTGCCTAAAGCTTTTAGGAGCAAGCGGATGCTGCCACGTGTCCTACCTATTTCACAGTGGAATGCATCACGTGTCACTTATTTGAAAGTCAGTAGAAAGTGGCCAAGGCAAGCAAGAAGAGCTCGAGGAATGCAGCAACCCACCAGAAGAAGCCAAAAAGAGAGAAGCCAAAATAAAGAGCAAGTGCAAAAATGGACAAAGCATCCAAGTGGGGAAGGTGTCAACTCAGAGAGTTACTCCAGCAGGTGATACAGTGTGTGCAAATTGATCATTGAGAGGTGTAAATAGCTAACTACTAGACCCATTTTCTTCATTTTGCATTAATGAGAAGGCAAGCCATGAAATGCCTTAAAGGAGAAATCTTTGCAGACAAATGGTGTGGCCCATAATTTCATCTTGAAGCAAGGGGCTGACATAGCATTACCTTTGAGCAGCTTGCTCTTCCCAATGATCAGAACGCACATGGGTCATTTGTAAAAAGGGAGCCGAAAGGCCTCCTTTCTTCCTCTATATATTGTAAGCTTCTCATTTGAGAAAGCATCCACTCTCTTAGCCTTAAGGCAAAACTCTACCCAAAAATCTCTTGGACTTGTAAGGCAGAGCTCTGCCAATTTTTACCTTGAATCAGGACTTAGCATTTTTACCTCTATTTGGACTTGCACTTTAAAGTATATGTCTATGTTCTTCTTTTGTGTTAAGTCATTTTCTTTCATGATTTTCATAAATTGATTACAGCATGTCCAGTGCATTGTGAAGTCTCTTTTCTGTAAGTCTTCCAGAAGTGTCTATAGCAAGAATATAGGCGTATGTGAATAGGCTATCAAAGTGTGTCTCAGAACACCTTTGCTAGTTCCTTCCTCCCTGTATCTCTACGGACCCCTGACTCACTGAAACAGAAGATTTTTCCACATCAGATGAAGTGTATGGGCATTTCTTTCTGGTGAAAAGTGTATGTTCAGGCTGGGTGGGTCAACTTTTCTAGTGTATCACCTTTTCATTTTTAGGCTTAGGTTCTATTTTCAGCATCTCTCTCTCCCTTTTCATCCCCCCCCTTTTTCATTTTATTTTTTAGTAGTAGGAGAAACCAGGGCCTAAAAGATACATCAGAGGGAGCTAGCCCTTATCTATAGACTCTCCCCTCTAGCTTCACCGGTCCCACAAGCAAGAGGGGAGTTTCCATTGTTGTGTGTGGAAGGGCGAGAGATAGGTGTCCTGCCCTGGGTGAAATCCACGACGTCAACAGTTTTTGGCATGCCTAATGGGACCAACTAAGACAAGTTGTGTCCAAAGAGTTGAAGAATTTTTGGTGTGTTCTTCAACCAACCAGCCTTTGGAGGCTTTTGCATCAAAACCAATGGTGACTCTGAGTTGAATCAACTGGTTAAGTAGCCTGGTGCCATCAAAAATCACATTTTTGTATGTATAATTCCTTTACACAGAATCATGGGCCTTGTGTTCCTTCATATGGTTTTAATCAAGCTCAGGGTTTTCATGCAATCCCCTCAAGAAGTTTTCTTAGTCTTCCTCAACTCCCTCAAGTCACTGATCCTAATGGCAACCTCCTGACCTGGCGGGAAATAATGGAATCATGGGGCAGGAAAGAGGAGAAGAAAAGTTTTGCTCAAAACCCTGGAAAAAATAAATCTGCTCCTACCCATGATTCCTATGATCTCTAAGAAAGGTGCTTCCAAGAGGATATAGCCAGTAGAACTGTAGAGTTAGAATCCAGAGAGAGATTCCTCAGTGAATGTGTGATGGATGGTTCAGACCAAACAGCAGATTCTGTGTCTAAACACACCCCACCTACACACCTCCAAGAGAGATATCAGGCCACACCTGATATTGATGAAGCACTAACCAAATGGAAGGAGGAGAATCATTCGATTCTAGCTCAAGGATTGCCTCCCCTTCCACATGGTTTTTTCACTTCACCCCTTCTAAAAGAGGAACCTATTTTGCAGGAGGCAAGTGAGGAAGAGAAGATCCAATTTGCAGCTCTTCAAGAGGCTATCATGAGCAATGACAAAGAAGAAATCATCATCAATGCTCCTTGTGAAGACATCATCGATGATGGAGAAGACTCACGTCACACATACATGCGGATGTTTCAGCAATACGAAGAGGAACATAAGCATGGTGAGCTCTCTCCCCCTTTGTTTGATGAACTTCCTTGTTGTTTTGATGAGGAGGACTACTACATCGAGGAGCCTGAGTTGGAGGAGGATCAGGAGAATATTTTTGAAAATCTAGAGATCCTAATCTTTGAGGAGGAAAATGAGAGGCTGGTCTTCCTTGAGAAAAGCCTTGAAGAATATTTTTTTAAACAAAGAGGTGATGTTCTGTAAGATGATCAATCATTTTTTATTCCATTTCAGACATCACAACAGTCAACCTTCTTCAAGAAGGCCAAGAGGGAGCAAAGGATGAGTTTGGCAGGATCTCCAATGAAGCAAAAGGAAATGGGTCAAACCATGATGCATTGTAGAGGGACCATGCATATCAAAGGGCTTATGGTGATGAGCCAACAGCCATTGATTTCTTGGTGATACGCACCAGCATGAAGGACCAGCATTCAACAAGATTCCAAGAAAAAACAAAGTATGTATATGTTAGAAGCATGTTCGATTCTAATCCACTCGGATGCAGGCCAATCTACATGACAGACAAGAGGAGCAGGTCACCAAATCTCCCTTTCATTCAGCCACTTGTCTAGCACCATAAGTCTTCTTACCAGGAAGGGGACTTAAGAAGTTTTCCCTTTGATCTAGGAGGGAGGCAAATACACCTGGTTAGTTGTACATAGTAGTTCACTTTCAGTTGTCTTTCCTGCTTTCCCTAAGTGCAGTTTGCACAAGTAGTGTTTTTAGTCTTGTGTGTGTTTTCCCTTTTGTCTGGGGTAAAAATCTTCATGTTTGATTTAGGGATCCCTCAAGGCAAGTGGCTAACTCTTTCATAGCTACATCTGACTCCATGCCCAATGGACTAGAAGGTAACTGGTCTCAAAGCATAGCAGGCATGCTTCCCCTGGGAGTCACCAATTTGTTGACCGTTTTTTGCCCAATAGGCCAAAAATCAATCCCCCTTTTTTTATGCTTTTCTAAGCCAGTACTTTTGATTTTGCATGAGTCTTTCAATTTTTACGGACTCTAAAAGTGTAGTCTTTCGGCAGATGAAGAACCAGTCAAAGAGTGCAAGGTTTTACAAAGCTTCTTCAGACTCTTGTCTGAAGAAATTCACAAGGAAAGAGAGCTAAGGCAATTCAACGTCATGATCTTTCAAAAGAGTTAACAACTTTAAACTGTTAAACCATTGAACCAGTTCAATGCCTTAGTTCATCACTTTGGTTCAACGATTCGGTTTGCCAGCTTGGTTCATCAGCCTTGGTTCAATCACTTGGTTCAAAGCCTAATTTCAATTAGCATGGTTCAGTGGCTTTTGGTTCAATTGAAGGGTTCAATGGTCAGTTCAATGAGCTCGGTTCAATGCTCTATTCAAAGGCTTGTTTTAAAGCAGCACAGTTCAAACAAATGGTGTGTAGTGTTGAATCATTGAACTGTTGAACCATTTTTGGTTCAAGCGGTTGGTTCAAGTAGTTGGTTCAAAGGAATGGTTCAAACACTTGGTTCAAGTGGTAGGTTCAAAGGGCTCGATTCAACAAATGAGTGGTGCACAGTGTTGAACTGTTGAACCGTTAAACCATTGAACCATTTTTGGTTCAATCGATCAGTTCAATGGCTTGGTTCAAGGGAGAGCCCCAAAGCCGAAGGACAGGTGCCCTTGCAGAGGGTAGTTTCAGGTTCAAGAGCCCTTGTGGAGGGCAGGGAGCACTTCAGAGAGGCCACAAAGAAGCGGCTAAGATCTTTCAAAATTTTGTTAAGGCAAAGTCATGAATTCTTTCAAATTTTTGTCTGAAGGAATTCAGAAAAGCTGCAGCCAAAGAACCTGAAGGAATAACAAGCATTCAAGATAATTCTCACAGAATTTTTGTCTGCGAGAAAATTGTCTGAAGGAAAAGCCCACAAAAAAATCCGAAGGAAAAGACCCAATGGAATTTGCCAAGGATGATGATATCCTAGAAACTGTCAATTTTAAGAAGATAGACTAACCGTTGGTTTTCAAACTATGACGGGCCCGTGAACATCAATTTTACACCAAGAAATCTAGAGCATGAAAGGTGCCAAATGGCAACCATAGAAGGCTTTGACATGCTTTTCTAAGAGTAGCGAAATGTGCCACGTGTCCCCTGTAAGGCTTGACAGAAGCCGACAAGTGTCAGCCTCCGCAGTCTCTCTCTTTTATCTCGTGAGAACTGTGGTGGGACCGAGACAAATTGCTAAAGGAAGCAAAAGCTAACACATGTCCTCTTCCATAGGACCTTCAAAGGGTGCCTAAAGCTTTTAGGAGCAAGCGGATGCTGCCATGTGTCCTACCTGTTTCACAGTGGAATGTGCCACATGTCACTTATTTGAAAGTCAGTGAAAAGTGGCCAAGGCAAGCAGGAAGAGCTTGAAGAACGTATTGACCTGCCAGAAGAAGCCAAAAAGAGAGAAGCCAAAAGAAAGACCAAGTGCAAAAATAGACAAAGCATCCAAGTGGTGAAGAAGGTGTCAACTCAGAGAGTTACTCTAGCAGGTGATATAGTGTGTGCAAATTGATCATTGGGAGGCGTAAATGGATAACTAATGAACCCATTTTCTTCATTTTGCATTAATGAGTAGGCAAGCCATGAAATGCCTTAAAGGATCAATCTTTGTAGACAAACAGTGCAACCCATAATTTCACCTTGAAGTAAGGGGCCGACACAGCATTACCTTTAAGCGGCTTGCTCTTCCCAATGATCAGAATGCACATGGGTAATTTGTAAAAAGGGTGCCAAAAGGCCTCCTTTATTCCTCTATATATTGTAAGCTTCTCATTTGAGAAAGCATCCACTCTCTTAGCCTTAAGGCAAAACTCTACCCAAAAATCTCTCAGCCTTGTAAGGCAGAGTTCTGCCAATTTTTACCTTGAATCAGGAGTTAGCATTTTTACCTCTATCTAGACTTGCACTTTAAAGTATATGTCTGTGTTATTTTGTGTTAAGTCATTATCTTTCATGCTTTTCACAGATCGATTATAGCATGTCCAGTGCATTGTGAAGTCTCTTTTCTGTAGGTCTGCCAAAAGTGTCTACAGCAAGAATATAGGCATATGTGAATAGCCTGTCAAAGTGTGTCTCAAAACACCTTTGCTAGTTCCTTCCTCCCTGTATCTCTACGGACCCTGACTCACTAAAACAGAAGAGTTTCCCATGTCAAATGAAGTGTATGGGCGTTTCTTCCTAGTGAAAAGTGTATGTTCGGGCTGGGTGGGTCAACTTTTTTGGTGTATCACCTTTTCATTTTTAGGCTTAGGTTCTATTTTCAGCATCTCTCTCCCTTTTCATCCCCCCACTTTTTCATTTTATTTTTTAGCAGTAGGAGAAACCAGGGCCTAAAAGATACATCAGAGGGAGCTAGCCCTTATCTAGAGACTCTCCCCTCCAGCTTCGCTAGTCCCACAGGTGAGAGGAGAGTTTCCATTGTTGCATGTGGAAGGGCGGGAGCTAGGCGTCCTGCCCCGAGTGCAATCCACTGCATCAATAGGTCCACATACCAAAATTTTACTAGTTTGAAGAAAATAGGCATAACTCAGGAAGAAAATGGTAAAGTATTCAAACTTCAAGTTTATGAGGGCACAGTGCAAATTGGGTTTTAAGAGGTGCTTGACTTCTAAATGTTTTATAAGTAGAATTAATTTAATTTTATGAACCTGAATTACTTATGGACATTAAAATTTGGATTCTCTAAGGTAATGACTTCAAGCTTTCTCTTAAATAAGGCTTCAGGTTCTTTGATGAAGACAACTTTGGGTTTCTAGAGGAGCACTACTTAAAAAAACCTTATAAGTAACCAGCAGTCACAACCCTGAAGCAAGTAAGAAGACTTGGAAAGCCTAATTTGGTCTAGGTAGTGTATTTTGGGTTTTTGAGGGGTGCATTACTTATTTCACTTTATAAGTTACAAGTAATGATAAGTCTAAAGTAAGTATTAAGGCTTGGAAAGACCGATTTGGTCTAAGTAGTGTATTTTGGGTTCTCCAAAGAGCACTACTTAATTACTCCATAAGTTGTGAGTAGTTATAAAACCAAAATAAGTAATGAGACATCAAAATCCTGATTTAGTCATAGAAGTGCCTCTCATGTTCTCAAAAAGATAAGTTCTCTCCAAGCGTAAATCTAAAGGACCAATCAGTCAAGGACAAGTGGCACAAGTACATACAACTCACTTCCAAAACATGTAAAGTGGTCAAACAAAGTTTGGATGCATCTAGGTGGAGAAACAAACATGCAAAGACTGATTGGGATAGTCCAAGTTGTAATAAAGAACTCACCAAGATTTAATGCAAATATCAAAACACTTAGATTTGGTAGCAACATCTAGCTACCCATGACATGGCTTCTCAAATACACCAAAGGGAGACTTGAATGCAAGAATGGCTCAAGGAGATTGGGATGATCCTAGGTGGCATGTTTCATGGTCAAAGCAGTGATGATAGTAGTGGTCCCAGTTTAATGACTTCCCCTCTCTCCTTTCGATCACGTAGTTCTCTATCTCTCCCCATTCTCTATAAATATCACGTGACTTGCCATTGTAAGGGTTCCCAATTTATTTATTTATTTTCATATTGTTGGGAGATGGATGCCCATTGAGATGTTTGCAAAAGTGTGCTCCCTTGGTTAGGCTCAACCCTACCAAGATATTGTAAGAAATGCCTCTTGAATGTGATGAGAATCAATTTCTTTGCCCATCTTCTATCTTTGATTAGTGCTTTAGTATGTTTGTTGCTTGGTGGATTCGTGAATGCACATATTCCTAATCCATTAGCCTGTTACTTACCTCTTTGAGGTCTTTTCAAGTTTTGTAGGTTAGGACTAGTGTTCTCCCTGAACATCTTCCAACATGTGTTAGCTTAATCCAGAGATCGTGCAAACCTAAGTCACCTCATGACTGATCTAATATGGGTTTGAGCATAGATGAGTGTCTATTTAAATCGGGTGCATCACCGATTGGCCTTTTTAGGAGCCCTTTTTCCTTTTTCTAACCCTTTTCTCATGAAAGTTCCATTTCAGTAGTAGTTTAGTTGATCCACCAGAGAGGAACTAGCCTCTTCAAAAATCATGTAGACTCAACCTCACTATAGGAAACACACATCTTGAGGTTGTTCCCATGCTTATAGATAGAAGTGGGAGAGCCTAAAAAACTCTCCCATAGGGGTGCATTACAATGCTATAATAGGTAGCCAACTTGGTGCCTGTAATAAAAAAGAGTGGGGAGATTAGGCTTTACATGAATTTTAGAGATTTGAACAAAGTCTCCTTGAAAGATCACTATCCCATGCCATCCATGGAGTAGCTCCTTCAAGTAGTTACCAATTTAGAATGCTTTTCCTTGTTAGATGGTTTTTTTGGCTACAACCAAGTATGGGTGAAGGATGAGGATCAGTACAAGACTACCTTCACCACCAAATGGGGTACGTATGTGTACCAAAAGATGCCTTTTGGTCTGTAAAATGTTGGTGTTACCTTCCAAAGAGCCATGAACATGGCTTTCCAAGTGTTGCTAAACCAAATGGTGTTGGTATACTTGGATGACATCACGGTTTTATCCAAGAATGCCAACGAACACATGGACCACCTTAGGCTAATTTTTGAAAGGTGCAGAGAGTATGAGATTTCATTGAATCCCAAGAAGTGTGTGTTTTCTATACATGAAGGAAAGCTTCTAGGCCACATCATCTCAAAGGAAGGGCTATCTATTGATCCTTAGAGAATAAGTGTCATCTTGGCCTTATCCTTGCCCAAGCATAAGAAGGGACTCTAGAGTTTCCTTAGAAAGATAAACTTTGTGAGAAGATTTATCCCTAGTTTTGTAAGTTTAGTCAAGTCCATCACTGCTATGCTAAAGAATAACCAAGTGTTCACTTGGTCAAATGAAGGCAAGTTAGCATTCGAAGATATCAAGCAAGTTATTGCTCAAGCACCCACACTTATGAATCTTGATTTCTCAAGGGATTTCATTTTGTATAATTTTACCAATATTGATAATATATTAGCTATGATGATGTAAAGAAATGGTAGACTCGAGCAGCCATTAGCCTTTTTCAACTAGGGGCTTGAAGGGTATGAGGTGAGATACACTTTTGTAGAAAAACAAGTCCTTGAAGTAGTAAGGAGCCTCAAGAAGTTCAGGTCAATGCTATCCAACAGCAGAATCCACCTTATAGTGTCTCATCCTAGAGTAAGAGACTTCTTTATTAATAATTATTTTAACAAAAAAAGAGCTGGTTGGATTACTAAAGTCATGGAGTATGACATGGAGATCAAGGTCACTAGGTTAGTAAGAGCTAAAAGGTTATGTCGGCATATGGCTAAGGATCTTCATGAAGACAAAGAGGTCATCTTGGTGATACAAGATAACCTACAAGCAGATCCACTTCCACCTCAAATGAGTTGGTTCCATGATATGAATCACTTTTTTCTAATAGGTGAGTGCGCTCAAGGTATGGACAAAGAAAAAATAAGGTATTTCAAACTTCAATCCATACCTTTTATTTTATTTTATGGGGTTTTGTTTAAAAGAGACCTCAATGGAGTGCTCCTAAGGTGCATAAATGATTATCAAGTTGTCAAGCTTTTAGATCATTTCTATGATGGGCTTGTAGGAGGTCATTTTGCCCCAAAGACTACTATAACAAAGATCATGAGGGCTTGTTACTACTAGCCCAGCCTCTTCAAGAATGCTTATGTATGGGTGAGGAAGTGTTGGGAATATGCTCTCTTCATGGAAAAGAAAAGGTTAGTAGCTCTTCCTCTCAAACTGATTCAAGTGAAGTAACCATTTATGTAGTGGGGTTTGGAGTTCATTGGAGTAATTAACCCTCCATCAAGTGTAGGGCATAAGTGGGTGGTTACTGCAACTGATTACTTCACTAGGTGGGTGGAGGCCACTCCATTGAAAGAAACCAATGAAAGTGCTTAGATTTCTATGACAGCATTATGACTAGGTTTGGTGTTCCAACCACTATCATATCTGATAGTGCTTTGGCTTTTTTTAGTTTAAAAACAAGTGAATGGGCCCCAAGATGGGCATCTACCTCAATACTACCTCAAACTATTATCCTCAAGGCAATGGGTTGGCTAAGTCCACAAATAAGAATTTGTTGAGGATCATCAGGATAACTATGGAGGAGAATCAGAGGACGTGGCACACCAAGTTAAAGATAACCTTATGGACTGACTGGGTAACTCTTAAAGGCATTGTTGGTAATTCTCCATATATTCTAGTATATGAAAGGGAGGCCAAGTTACCAATTTCCTTTGAGCTATCTGTATTAGAGTTAGCCCATCAACTAGAGCTGCTGGAAGATGAACCTATGAATGTGAGATTGACAGAACTCATAGAGCTTGAGGAGACAAGGGACCTTGCAATGAAAGCATTGGAGGCACATCAAGCTTAGGTCAAGAAGGATTTTGACAAGAGACCTATGGCAAGGGCTTTTCAAGAAGGAGACCTGGTTCTCAAATGGAACTAAAAAAGGCCAAATCAGGCAACCATACCAAGTTTGATAGCTTGTGGAGTGGCTCGTATTTGATCCACAAATGCAAAAAACATAACACCTTCCTGATTGCTCAATTAGATAGAGAGTTGTTGCCAATCCCAGTCAATGGGATTTCTCTGAAGCCTTGCTATTGAGAGTTTGTAGCCATTGTATATATTTCTATACACTTCTTTTAGTTTTTTTTGTGTTTTCCTCTAAGTGCCTAGTGCACATCTTTTTTAGTTGTGTGTTTTCCCTTCCCTAAATGTCATGGCCACATTTTGTTTCATTTCAATTATCCTTGTTGCTTTAAGAAAGTTTTCTAGAAATATCCAGCTTCATGTAAAAGTAGTGACTCCACACCCAATGGATCGAACAAAGCAAATGAGCTGGGTTCTCAAGCATAGTAAACATGCTTCCCTGCAAATTACCAAAAATGTTAAGCATTTTTTGGCCCACATATCAAAGTTTACCTAAGTATGGAAAAGGGAGCTTTCAAGCAAGAAAATGGTAGGTATTTTGGAAGACTTCGAGTTTTCCAGTAGTGACAACTTCAGGTTTTTTGAAGGCACACTGCAAATTAGGTTTCTAGTAGTGCTTAGCTTCTAAATGTTTCATAAGTAGAAGTAATTCAAGTTTACAAACTTGAATTACTCATAGACAGTGTATTTTGAGGGGCACTACTTGGTTACTTCATAAGTTGTGAGAAGTCAGAAACTCGAAGTAAAGGGGCTTGACAAACTCGATTTGATCTTGTAAAATGGTGCTTCTCGGGTTCTTCAAGAGATGAGTCTTTTTCAAAAAATTTAAGGGCATTTTCAAAATACCGAAGGGTCTTTTTAGAGAAAAAAGGGACTAGTGAACTTTCCCAAAGGTACACTTCAACTTTTTTGAAGGGCTTTTTCTTCTCCAAGTGGACAGTTACAATTTTCCCGAAGGGTATGTTACCCTTCAGGAGGACCATTTCAAAATTCCTAAAGGATATATTTCCCTTCAGGAGGATCATTTGCAAAAATCTAAGTAGACATGCAAAAATCCTGATGGGTCCCTTACCCTTTGGGAAATTTCATTATGAGAATATCGAAGGGTAGTTTTCAAAGACAGACGTGGACAAAAGGTCCAAAGAAATTCTTTTAGATAAATTATCTGAAGAAATTACTTCAAGAGATTTGCCTGAAAGAAATAAGCCAAGAGATAAGCCTAAGACCAAGTGTCTAAAAAAAATGATGGGCCAGTGGATGTCAAAATTAGGATAAGTGACTAGACATTGGAAGTAACTAGGTTTGAAAAGCTCCAAGTCTTAAGGCTTAGGAAGCAACAAAGTGAGAAGACTTCAAGCTGGACAAGCCCAAATTAATTAGGATTAGAGAACCAAAATTACTGTGCATAGAGTAAATCAAGTTTCTCAAAGTACTCTACTTAAAAGGCTTTATAAGTGAAGGATCTGAGAAAGACCGAAGTTGGAGAGGCCAAAGAATCTGAATTACTCTACATAGAGTAAATTAGAATTCTCTGAGGGCTCAACTTAATCTTGGTTTGGAAATGCTAGAATCATGATGCAATGAATGGAAGGATGCCACATGGAAAAATTAGAGCAAAAAGGGCCAATCAGTAAAGGACAAGTGGCACAAAGATGTTTAATAAACATAGGATAGTCTGAGTGGCTGGTAGCTAAAAGTATGAAGGCTCCCATCTGCCATGGTTCATTACCCGCAATCACCATTCGATGCTTAAATGCATCACACCAAGAAGAAACATTCCAGCTACTCATAGCATTACTTTTTAGACATGCCAAATAAAGTCTTAAAGATGGGAAGGGCTCAAGAGTATTGGGCGATGATATGGAATGGTACATTTATGAACATCAGGGAAGGACAATAGCGGGTGCCAGCCATTTGTGACTTTTTATTTCCTCCCTTCCTCTCTTCTCCCTTTTTCTTATAAATAGAGGCCTTAGAGCCTAGAAATGTATCCCTGGACTGGTGATAAAATCACTATACAAAAATCTCTATTTAATGGACCTCTGAAGCAATAAATATTGTTTTTACCTATCTCTTAATATAAAAATTTATGTTGAGTTAACTTGTGCATTAATAGCATTGTGAAGAAGCATCCTTCCAACCTTGTTGCCCTTTTTTTTTAGGTACTTTCCAGTTAATTGTAGGTCTGAACTAATGTTTTTTTACCATTAATGGATGTTTGGTGTGAATTTTGAAATTCCTCTTTACCTCATGTGTGGTTCAGTAAGCCTAGCTTAAGAAATTCTTATGCAAGTTAGCTGGTTAGGAGGTTGTGTAAGCCAACTTGTCGTATGTTTAATTAGTGTGTCTCCTAGGCTAGGTGGATCACTTACTTTCGATGCATCACCTCCCTTAGATTAATTTTCTTTTCAAGTAATCTCTCTCCCCTTTTCTTTGGCCATTAGTAGAGTTTAGCATAGAAACCCAAAGAGCTCAAGTGAAGCACTTGAGGGACTAGCTTCATAAAAAAGTCTAGAGGTTCAACCTTACCATTAGACACCCACATCTTGAGGTTGTTCCCTTGCTTATAGCTGAAAGTGAGAGAGCTTGAAAAACTCTTTCACAAGGGTGAAAATCTAGTCTATAATAGTTATAGCACACCCAGTGGGACAACTACCATTTAACTTCCATTTTTATAGAAGATTGGTCAAATTTGATGTTATTTTAATTAGTTTGCAGTAGTGATAACTTTCATCCTTCAGCATCTGGTGACTCCAACTCTCCCACAGGGGTGCATTTCCATCCTATAACAGGTAGCCAACTTGGTGCCTGTAAGAAAAAAGAGTGGGGAGATTAGGCTTTGCATGGATTTTAGAGATTTGAACAAAGTCTCCTTGAAAGATCACTATCCCCTATCATCTATGGAGTAGATCCTTCAAGTAGTTGCCAGTTCAGAATGATTTTCCTTGTTGGATGGTTTTTCTAGCTACAACCAAGTCTAGGTAAAGAATGAGGATTGGTACAAGACTGCCTTCACCACCAAATGGGGCACGTATGCATACCAAAAGATGCCTTTTGTTTTTTCAAATACTGGCACTACCTTCCAAAGAGCCATGGAGATGGCTTTCCAAGGGTTGCTAAAATAAATGTTGTTGGTATACTTAGATGACATCATGGTTTTCTCCAAGAATGCTAGCAAACACATGGACCACCTAAGGCTATTTTTTGAAAGGTATAGAGAGTATGGGATTTTATTGAATCCCAAGAAGTGCATGTTTTCCATGCATGAATGCAAGCTATTGGGCCACATCATCTCAAAGGAAGGGTTGTCCATTGATCCTGAGAGAATAAGTGCCATCTTGGCCTTATCATTGCCCAAGAAAAATAAGGGACTCTAGAGTTTCTTTGGAAAGATAAACTTCATGAGAAGATTTATCCCTAGTTTTGTATGTTTAATCACGCCTATCACCGCTATACTGAAGAAGAACCAAGTGTTCACTTGGTCAAATGAAGGCAAGTTAGCATTCAAAGCTATCATGCAAGCTATTGCTCAAGTACCCACACTTATGAATCTTGATTTCTCAAGGGATTTCATCTTATATGCTTTTGCCAATATTGATAATACATCAACTATGTTGATACAAATAAATGATGAAAGACTCAAGTAGCCATTAGCCTTTTTCAGCCAAGGGCTTGAAGGGTATGAGGTGAGATACACTTTTGTAGAAGAACAAGTCCTTGCAACATTAAGGAGCCTCAATAATTTTAGGCCAATGCTATCCAACAGAAAAATCCACCTTATGGTGTCTCATCTTGGAGTAAGATACTTCTTTCCTAATAAGGATTTGAGCAAAAAAAGAGCTGGTTGGATTACTAAAGTCATGGAGTATGATGTGGAGATCAAGGTCACTACGTTAGTAAGAGCTAAAGGCTTGTGTGAGCATATGGCTGAGGATCTTCATGAAGACAAAGAGGTCATCTTAGTGACACAAGATAACCTACAAGCATATGCACCTCCACCTCACATGAACTAGTTCCATGATATAACTCACTTTCTTCTAACAAGTGAGTACCCTCAAGGTATGGACAAAGAAAAAAAAGGTATTTCAGACTTCAGTCCATACCTTATGTTTTAGTTGATGGGGTTTTGTTTAAAAGAGACCTCAATGGAGTGCTCATGAGGTGTATAGATGATGATCAAGTTGCCAAGCTTTTGGAGCATTTCCATGATGGGCCTGCAGGAGGTCATTTTGTCTCAAAGACTACTGTAGCAAAGATCATGAGGGTTGGTTACTACTGGCCCAACCTCTTCAAGAACACTTATGTATGGGTGAGGAAGTATTAGGTATGTGCTCTCATCATGAAAAATCAAAGGTTAGCAGCTCTTCCTCTCAACTTGATTCAAGTGGAGCCACTATTCATGTAGTGAGGTTTGGAATTCATTAGAGTAATTAACCCTCCATCAAGTGTAGGGCATAAGTTGGTGGTTATTACAATTGATTACTTCACTAGGTGGGTGGAAGCCATTGCATTGAAAGAAGCCAATGAAATTGCTATTTTAGATTTATATGACAACATTGTGACCAAGTTTGGTGTTCCAACCATTATCATATCTAATAATGCTTTGGCTTTGCTTGGTTTGAAAACAAGTGAATGGGCCCTCAAGATGGGCATCTACCTCATCACTTCCTCAAACTATTATCCTCAAGGAAATGGGTTGGCTGAGTCCACAGATAAGAATTTGATGAAGATCATCAGGAGGACTATGGAAGAGAACCAGAGGATGTGGCACACTAAGTTAAAGACATCCTTGTGGATTGACTAGGTAACTCCTAAAGCCATTATTGGCAATTCTCCATATGTTCTAGCATATGGAAGGGAGGCCAAGTGACCCATTTCCCTTGAGCTGCCTGCATTAGAGATAGCCCATCAGCTGGAGCTGCTGGAAGATGAACCTATGAATGTGAGATTGGCAGAACTCATAGAGCTTGAGGAGATAAGGGACATTGCAATGAAATTATTGGAGGCACATCAAGCTCAGGTCAAGAAGGCTTTTGACAAGAGAGCTACACCAAGGAATTTTTAGGAAGGAGACCTGGTTCTCAAATGGGACTCAAAAAATGCTAAACCGGGCAACCATACTAAGTTTGATAGTTTGTAGAGTGGCCCTTATTTGATCTACAAATGCAAATATCATAACGCCTTCCAACTTTCTCAATTAGATGGAGATTAATTACCAATACCATTCAATGGGTTCATATGAAGCTTTGGTATTAAGATTTTGCAGTCATTGTATATATTTATGTACTCTTCTTTTAGTTTTCTTTTGTGTTTCCTCTAAGTGCATAGTGCACATCTTTTTCATTTGTATGTTTTCCCTTCCCTACGTGTCATAGACACAGTTTGTTTCATTTCGGTGGTCCTTGTTGCTTCAAAGAAGTTTTCTAGAAAGAGCTAGCTTCGTGCAAAAGCAACGACTCCACACCCAATGGATCAAACAAAGAAAATGAGTTGGGTTCTCAAGCATAGAAAGCATGATTCCCTACGAATCACCAAAAAAATTGGCCATTTTTGGCCCACATATCAAAGTTTACCTAAGTATGGAAAAGGGAGCTTTTAGGAAAGAAAATGGTAGGTCTTTCAGAGAAATTTGGGTTTTCCAGTAATGACAACTTTAGGTTTTTTGAAGGCAAAGTGAACATCAAGTTTTCAACAGTGATTGGCTTCTAAATTTTTCATAAGTAATTTGGGTTCATAAACCTAAATTACTCATAGATGGTTTATTTCAATTTTCAAGGGGTACTACTTGGTTACTTCATAAGTTGTGATAAATCAGAAACTTGAAATAAGTAAAAGGGCTTGACAAACATGATTTGGTCTTGAAAAATGGTGTTTCTCATATTATTTAAGAGATGAGTGTTTTTCAAAAATATGAAGGGCATTTTCAAAATGTTGAAGGGTCTTTTTAAGGCAAAAAGGGACTAGTCAACTTTTTCAAAGGTACACTTCAACTTTTTCAAAGGGCTTTTTATTCTCCAAATGAACAGTTGTAATTTCTTTGAAGGGTTTGTTACCCTTCAAAAGGACCATTTCAAAATTCTTGGAAGGTGTCTTTCCCTTTGGGAGGATCATTTGTGAAAATCTGAGGGGACATGTAGAATCCCAAAAGGTCCCTTACCCTTCGAAAAATTCCATTATGAAAAGCCCAAAGGGTAGTTTCCAAAGATAGATGCAAACAAAAGCTCTGAAGGCATTCCTTCAGACAAATTATCTGAAGAAATTATTTTAGGAGATTTGCTTGAAAGAAATAAGCTGAGAGAGAAGCCTAAGACTAAGTGTTTGAAGGAAATGGCACACCAATGGACGTCAAAATTAGGGTAAGTGACTAGCCGTTGAAAGTAATCGAGTTTGAAAATTCCAAAGTCTTAAGGCTTGGGACGTAGCAAAGTGAGAAGACTTCAACTGGACAAGACCAAGTAAGTAGGCTATTGACCAATTTTGGTCCTACAAGCTAAAATTGAGCACCCCCCTTTTATTCCCTTCTTTGTACGGCCTGTTAGCCAGTTTCTGATAAGTTCATCCCATTGTAATTTTATGGGTTTTCTCTGTAATAGGCCCATTTCCATGAAATACCAACTATTTCCTTCTTCTGAAAACCAAGTGTTTTGAGTCTTTCAAGTACTTGGGTTGATTTGGAACTTATTTTGATCCTAGATGTTTAGTAGGACAAATAAATTACTTTGGGTGAGTCTTTTATCAGCAAAATGGGCCATTTTCAAAGGGGCAAAAGTATTTTACAAAATCTTTGAAGGTCAGTTACCCTTGTGGAGGGCACTCGAGTGCCAAACAGGGCCTTTATGAATTCATTTGAAAGAATGCTCAAAGCCTAAAGTACACTTGTAGAGCACAAGAAAGTGAAAAATGGGACTTTTCAAAGAGCTCCAAAGGACAACCCTATACTCAAAGTACCCTTGTAGAGGGCAGAAGGTCTGTTTGCAAAGGCCAGGATAGAAATCCATAAAGGAATATTTCCTTCAAAAAAAGTGACAAGCCAAGAAATGGATTTCTTCGGACAAAATATCCGAAGGAAATCCATGAAGAAACTCAAGGAATGAATTTCTTCAGACAAAATGTCTGAAGGAATTCCTTCGAACAATTTTTCTGAATAAATTCACCATGGAAATCCAAGAAAGGACACTAAAGTCATGAATTCCTTTAGACATTTTGTCCAAAGAAATTCGACAAGACAAAAATCTCGAAGGGTAGGTGCCCTTTCGGAGAACACTCTGCCATTAAAAAAAGACCTTTCCATTTTTTGAAGGGTCACTTTCCCTTTGAAAAATTTCATTTACAAAAGGCTAAGAAAATTGTTGAAGGGTAGTGATGGGCCCATGGACATCAACTTTAACATGGTAAGCTAGCAGTTAGAAGTTCAAATATCTAGTGACCGACTCACAAATGTCAAATTCAAGGTAGTGAAATAGTCGTTGGTTTTCAAATGGTGATAGGCCAACAAACATCAATTTTGATGGGATGCATTAGGCATTGGAGAGAAGCCAAAGAACAAATTATTTTAGACAAAATGTCTTAAAGAACTCATGAGTGCAGGCCCAAAGGAATTCAAAGGCATAAAGTCAAAAGGAAACTCAGTGACCCATTGAGAAAGGATCCCAAAAAAGGAAAGGATAGCCCCAGGAGCCTGAACTACTAAGAAAGACAAAATAAATAATGAGAAAAGAGAAGAGAGAGAGAGAGAGAGAGAGAGAGAGAGAGAGAGAGAGAGAGAGAGAGAGAGAGAGAGAGAGAGAGAGAGAGAGAAAGAGAGAGAGAGAGAGAGAGAGAGAGAGCATGGCTCAGAACATTGCCATGCACATATAAGACAAACACTCAGAACATTCCAAGTGACACAACCAATCAAGCATAGGAACAAACTAGATCAGTTTAGGTGGCATAGGAGGCATCAGTAGAAGTAATTGCTTGAAGATGAAATAGTCTCCATGGAACAACCATTAAGAGCGCAATGTTAGCATTCAAGAGAGCATCTCATTTTTATTTATTTGGCATTAATAAGTAGACAATTGCACAAACTTTCATGGAGAGATGGCTTTGTCAGTTATGGAGAGAAGTGACCTATACTTTTGTGAGAGTGTTTTATATGCCCAAGTAGCAAAGTCAATATTTGGGACACCTACAACATGGCTTTTATAGGTACATTTATGGGAAGATGACAGCAGCATGGGTGAACTCTTTTTGCTAAGGAGTTTAATGCAGTATGGGTCACTTGCTCTTGAAAGGGTCAAAGGGTCTTTCTCTAATTTCTATATATATTGTAACCTCTCAGATTTGTAAACGAGGATCTCTCAGTTTTGTATGGTGAAGCCCTAAAAAAATTTGCCTTTAATCAAAAGAAGTGTTTTACCTTCATCTGATTTTTACACTTTTACATATTTTTGCATATTGCCTTATGTTTAGTCATTTATTTTAATGCTTTCATAGGTTGATGCCAGCATATATAGTGTATCCAAGATCTTCTGTAGGTTAACAAGAAGCATTTAAGTTAAAGTATAGGTGCAAGTGAGAAACCATCCAACAGTGTGCCTCTAGAGCACCTATGGTAGGTTCTTCTTCATTATACTTCCATCAAACCCCTTGTTGAAACATTGATGCAGTCTAATTTTTTATTCAAATGAAGTGTCTATTCATTCTTTTTAGTAAAAATTGTAGATCAAAATGAGTAGATCAATCAATTTTGGTGCATCACCACTTTAGTTAGGTTCTATTTTCAATATCATCTCTCTCTCTTTTCACACCCCCACATTGTTAGCAGTAGAAATTCAAGACTTTAAGGTGAATCAATGGGAGCTAGCCCCTGAACTAGAGACTCACTCCTTAATTTTGCTACCCACAGCAAGAAGAGTGTCTCCATTGTGCCGCATGGAAGAAATGAGTTGAGTTTTCTTTTGAAGGGTGAAATCCACTGTGTCAATAGTTTTTAGCACGCTCGATGGGACAAAATTACATCTTATAAGTTTTAGGATTGATGTTGGTCCTATTACTGTAAAAATCTAAAAACAAGAGCTATAATCCAGCATCTGGAGACTCTATTTTAAGAATTAAATCTTTGGTTACTGATTAGCCTGGGCACCCCATGCCTAAGGTCACCAAAAAATCTTTTTCTAAGGGTGTCCCTTCCAAATTTGTTGAGCTACCTTTGAACTCAGTAAAGAGACTAAGGTTTGCAACGACTCATCCTTACATGACAAAAGAATTTCCTAGACCTACCATAATATATACTTATACAAGAAGACCCAGGTTGAACCCTGTCACATCCATGGCTATACCTTTTGTGGCCTTCAATGGTCAGAGTCCTTTAAACCTTCAGTAGTATGACCTAATTCTAGGGACAACCCTCAAGAGTTTTCCTCCCTTTAGTGAAGAGGGTCCAATCACTACTATTGAGCATATCAGAAACATAGCCAACCTCTATAATATCCATAATGTCACTGAAGAAAATGTAGCCATCATGTTAATGGCCTTGTCCTTTAAAGGTAAAGTTTTAGATTGGTATGGGACCTTGCCTATGAATTTAGTTGGCTCATGGAATGAATTAGGCACCCTCCTGACAAATAGATTTGGGGAGAAGAGTGACCATCTATCTCTAACTAAGCAATTGACCACTATGAAGAGAGCTCTGCATAAATTTATGTAGGATTCTAACACTAGGTTCCAAAAGACTTGGGACAGAATCCCCATTCTCGTGAGTCTGACCCCAAGC
The DNA here is from genome assembly GCA_037957365.1 of Torreya grandis. Lineage (NCBI taxonomy): Eukaryota > Viridiplantae > Streptophyta > Pinopsida > Cupressales > Taxaceae > Torreya > Torreya grandis. The sequence continues at coordinate 2,196,477 of JARHVA010001979.1, read as the reverse complement.
TATGCTTTCCTTTACTACTTAAAGGCTTTGAATAGTGATATTGTTGTCATGATATAGTCCATCAGTGGAAAATTTTTAACCATTGTTTATGAAATATCCATAGCTACCAAAAATTATTTGGTGTAAGTAGAAAAGATAGCCCTTAGACCCCATATGCCACTCTTTCCAGATCTACAACCCTTAGCTCAGCCTACCATGCCCACTTTAGCTCTTATACCTAGTGTAGAAAGGCTAGATACTAACCCTACAAATGACCTCCATGAGGTTAAGAGTTTACTACAAAGTGTTACCAACGAACTAGTGGCCCTTAAGAGGCAACAAGCTCAAAGCTATCAGCTGAATCAAGGCTACCAGCAGTTTGGGTAGACAAATAGACCTCCTTTCCAAAATTATAATCAAGGGTAGATTCAAATTACCCAGATCAAACCTTATCAGAGTTATAATCTAAGTGCCCCTTCATCATCCAAGGCTCTTGTCCCCACTCAAAATAATTTGGTACAAGAACAACCTAATTGTCCACCCCTGGGGTATGGTAAAGAATAGGTTGTTTATGGTAATGAGCTACCAAATCAATGTATGCACACACAAGGTGATTAGATATCTTAATTCCCAATTTTTTAGGTGTCAACACAATCTAAGATAGACAACAGGTAAACTCAATCTAATTCCACTCTTATGAACCACATAGAAGGGGAGTTCTATGCAGTCAATTATGTGGGGACCGCAAATAATCAAGACGATTATGTTGCATCCAACACCAAGTCCAAGAAGAGAGATATGGAGGAAGCTCAAGAAGCTACTCAAGCATCTATGGCATCCTTTTCATCACAAGTAAACTAGAAATTTCTCAATTATAGACCACCAATTGCAGCTTTGACTCCTCGAGTTGCAACTCAAGTTATAAATGTCCCCAAAGAAAAATCAAAAGGGAGCAACCCTCCAATCAATGTGGTGGACCAAATGAAGAAGATGCACATGAATATCTCATTGTGGGATTCCTTAGCAGTGCTAGAACAAAAGGATATACTCCAAAAGGAATTGCATGGGCTGAGTGAGCAAGTTATCCCAAGAAAGGTTGATAATGTGTTGATTGTGAATGAGGCTCCTCCCATCAGAGGTCAAGCAAAGAAGTATGAAAATGTACCTCCTTTATATCTATCCTTGATTATTGGAGATTTCTTGGTCCAATATTACATCATTGACAGTGGAGAAAGCACCTCAATAATGCCCAAATGCATAGCTGACAAACTATGATTCAAATATGAGCAAATGATCAAGGGAGTTCTACAGTTGGATGGATCACCAGCCAAGACATTGGGAGGGGTAAGGGGCTTGAATCTAACTCTCCATGCCTGTCCAACCTTATTTGTTCTCCATGACGTGGTAGTGGTAGATGTTCCCCCTTACTTTTCTCTTTGCATATCCAGGGATTTCACGTCCAAGATAGGTGGGTACTTGGCAACAAATTGGTCTTACATGGTCTTTAAGACCAATTATGGAACCAAAGTGAAGATTGAGTCAGAGCCTATCCACAAAGATCACCTAGAGCCATACTCTCCCAAGGTGGCAAATGTCAGCTACACCATCATTGATGAAGAAGAATTCCAAGTAGACCAATCCCCACCCTCTTCCCTTGAAGGAGTTGTTGACCTGCTCCTCGATGAATGGGGAAATGATAATTTTGAACATAATCCTTAAAATTTCATCGAAGAGGCAAGTCTTGTTGTTTACTACATGCATGAGAAGGATACTTTCATGCCAAATGTAAAGAAGGAAAACCAAGAGAGTTGTGCTTTGTGGCAACTTTTCTTCGATGAATCTAGAAGCAAGTTAGGAGTTGGCGGTGGAGCAATGTTGGTTTCACCTTCAAAGGAAAAATACTTTTCAACTTTTAGGTTCCAATTCTCCTACACTTGCAATGTAGTAGAATATTAATCTCTTGTTTATGGTTTAGAGTGGGAAAGAAAAAGAGGGATCAAAGAATTGCAAGTTTTTGAAGACAGTGAGTTAATTGTAAATCAGGTGAGGGATCAAAACTTGACCAAGAACTCTTTGCTCAAGTCTTACAAACATAGGGTGTGGGACCTAATAGAGAGCTTCATTGCTTTCAACATCACTTCTATCCCAAGAGAATGAAACAAGCATGTAGATAGGCTAGCAGCAGTTGGTGCTCAGCTTGGCATTCCCAAGAGAATAAGTTAGGACAACAATCAACACCATTTAAAGGTGATAGTGAGACCCTCCATACCAGACAATGTCACCAATTGGTAGGTGTTTAATAGTGACCAACAGATAGCACTTTTATTACAAGAGAAGGTTCAGTTTGATTCTAGGAATCAATCCAAGTTGCAGTAGCAGTATAATGGCCAGATTGTTTAGCTAAAGAACAATAGACTTCCTAAGGGTTGGATCACTCTTGAGAGCATCTTCAATGAGGATGACCAACTCAAAGGTGATAAAGCAAGCATCACAACCAAGAAAGAGAATTACAAAAGGGTAAAAATATTGAAGGATAAGCTGCTTGCACTTGAGAAGGTATGTACAAATGACGAAAGGCATTCTTTCATTTTTTTATGCCAAGAATTTGCCAATGTCTTTGCTTGAGAATATGGAAATTTAAAGGGGTTTGATCCAAGCTTGGCTTAACACACTATTAAGCTGGAAGAAGGTGCCAAACCCATCAAGCAAAAATAGAGACCAATCAATCTAAGGATTGAACTTCTCATGAGGAAGGAACTCACCAAGCTGATTGAGTCTAGGATCATTTTTCCTATCAAACACTCTTCTTGGATGGCCAATTCAGTCCTCGTTAGGAAGACGAATGGGGAGATCAGATTGTGTGTTGATTTTAGAGACTTGAATAGAGTCTTATTAAGAGATCACTATCCCCTCCCAAGCATGGAACATATTCTCTAGATGGTGATAGAAAGTGAATGATTGTCCCTCCTAGATGGGTACTTTGGGTACAATCAAATTTTGGTACAAGACTATGATCAGTACAAGACAACCTTCACTGCTAAGTGGAGAACTTTTGCCTAAAAGAAGATGCCTTTTAAATTTTCAAATGCTAGAGCTACTTTCCAATGAACTATGGATATGGCCTTCCAAGGTTTGATAAATGACATCGTGTTGGTTTATCTTGATGATGTGACAGTCTTCTCCAAGGAGGCAGGACAACATCTGAAACACCCGAAGAAAATATTTGAGAGATGTAGAGAGTTCAACATCTCTTTCAACCCTAAGAAATGTGTGTTTATTGTCCATGAAGGCAAACTCCTAGGTCATGTCATTTCTAAAGGAGGCTTGACCATTGATCCAAAAAGAATGCACACCATTTTAGCATTGTCCTTGCCTAAACATAAGAAGGGCCTATAGAGTTTCTTTGGAAAAATAAACTTTATTAAGAGATTCATCCCTAATTTTACTAAACTAGTCAAACCACTAACTTCCATGCTAAAGAAGGATGAGATGTTCACATAGACAACATGAAGGAGAGATAGTTTTGAAAGGATCAAGTAAGTTATCGCTCAGGCTCCCACCTTGACTAGTCTTGACTTCTCCAAGGATTTCAACCTATACATCTTTGGAAATGAAAAGGTAATTTCTACTATGCTCACCCAAGCAAATGGTGAAAACCTCAAACAACTTATTGCATTTTTTAGCCAAGGTTTAGAAGGATATGAAATTAAGTACACTTATGTTGAGAAGTAAGCACTTACAGTTATATTAAACTTGAAGAAATTTAGACATATGTTGTCAAATAGCAAGATTCACATCATGGTGCCGCATCCTAGTGTCAAGGATTTCTTGCTAAGTTGTGACTTGAATGAAAAGAGGGTAGGGTGGGTCACTAAGGTGATGGAGTACGATGTAGAGATCAAGACCACCAAGCTAGTGAGAGGAAGAGGGCTATGTGAGAACTTAGCTACAAAATTTAAAGAACCAAAAGAGGATGTTTTGATACTCAATGATGGAGCTGCAATGGAAATGCCCACCACCACTAAGAGCTGGACATAAGATATGGTTCATTCCTTCAAACTTGTGAGTGCCCATGATGTCTTGATAAAACTAAGAGGAGATATTTTACGCTCCAATCTCTTTCTTATGTCTTAGTAGATGGAGTGTTGTTTAGAAAATATTTTTCAGGGTTACTCTTGAGATGCATTGATTCATATCAGGTTTATAGAGTACTATCAAAATTTCATGATGGACCAGTTGGTGGTCACTTTGCTCCCAAGGCTACAACTACAAGGATTATGAGGGTTGGCTACTTTTGGCCCACCTTGTTCAGAGATACTCATGCTTGGGTAAGGAGATGCCACAAATGTGCTCTTTTTGATAGAAAATAATGATTAACTGTAATGCCTCTGCAACCTATTCGAGTGGAACAATATTCATGTAATGGGTTTTAGACTTCATAAGAATGATCAACCCTTCTTCTAGTGTTGGCCACAAGTGGGTCTTGACCACTATAGATTATTTCACGAGATGGGTAGAATCCATCGCTTTGAAGGAAGCTAATGAGAGTGTGGTCCTAAACTTCTATGAAGACTTGGTGACGAGATTTGGGGTCCTAGCCACAATCATTTCATAAAATGCATTGGATTTCTAGGGAACAAACACAAGTGAGTGGGCATTAGGATATGAAATTTATCGTAGTACTTCCTCCAACTAATACCCACAAGGGAATGCACTGATTGATTCCACCAATAAGAACCTGATTAGGATCATTAAAAGGATAATGGAGGAAAATAAAAGGACTTGGCATACAAAGTTGAAGACAACCCTGTGGGCAGACAAAATCACTCCAAAGAGGGCAGTTGGTAATTCTCTATGCATACTTGTGTATGGAAGGGAAACTAGATGTCCTATTTCACTTGAGTTACCAACCTTGGATCTTACCCATCAGCTACAATTGGAAGAGAGGGATAGCATGGAGGTTAGATTTTGTGAGTTAATGGAGCTTAAGGAGGCAAGAGACCAAGCCATGGATGCCATGACTAGTCCCCAGCAACAAACAAAAAAATATTTTGACAAGAAATCTTTGTCAAAAGACTTTTCAAAAGGTGACATTATCTTGAAATGGGATGAATATTGAGCTAAACCTGGAAGGCACATAAAGTTTGATGCCTTGTGGAGTGGTCCATATGTCATCACCCAATGCAAGCAACATAATGCATTCCAACTCTCTAGATTGGATGGTGAGGAACTACATATCCTAGTTAATGGGATATATCTTAAACATTGTCACTAACCTTCTCTTGTTATATACATAGTTTCCCTATTTTTTTCTCACTTTCCCTAAATGTTTTTATGCATGTTTATAGTTTTTATCCTTGTGTGTGTTCACTTTTCCATTTGGGGTAAAATCTTTATTGGTTCTTAGGTTTTTTCAAGCTATTTTCAGTCTTCCAAGCTATAGTTTGACTCCATGTCCAATGGACCTTTAAGCTACTAGTCTTCTCAAAGCATAGTAGGCATGCTTCCCCTATGAATCACAAATGTGTTAACCAATTTTGGTCTTACAGGGCAAAATTGAGCACCCCCTTTTTTTCTTTCTTTGTAGGGTTTGTTAGCCAGTTTCTAATAAGTTCATCCCACTGCAATTTTATGATTTTTCTCTATAACAGGCCCGTTTCCATGAAAGACCAAGTGTTTCCTTCTTCTAAAAACCAAGTATTTTGAGTATTGCAGGTACTTGGGTTGATTTGGAACTCATTTTGATCCTAAATGTTTAACAGGGAAAAAAAAGTACTTCAAGCGAGCCTTTTATCAACAAAATGGGCTATTTTCAAAGGGGTAGAAGTCTTTTACAAAATCTCTGAAGGTCAGGTACCCTTGCGGAGGGCACTCGGGTGCCAAACATGGCCTTTGCAAATTCATCTGAAAGACTACTCAAAGCCTAAAGTACCCTTGCATAGGGTAGGGAAGCAACAAATAAGACTTTTCAAAGAGATCCGAAGGACAACCTTGTACCCAAAGTACCCTTGCAGAGGGTAGAAGGTCCGTAATTCCTTCAAACATTTTGTCTGAATAAATTCGTTCCTTGAGTTTTTTCATGGCTTTTCTTCAAACATTTTGTTTGAAGAGACCCATTTCTTGGCTTGTCACTTTTTTCAAAGGATATCTTCCTTTATGGCTTTCTAGCCTGGCCTTTGCAAACGGACCTTCTGCCCTCTGCAAGGGTACTTTGGGTACAAGGTTGTCCTTTAGATCTCTTTGAAAAGTCCCATTTGTTGCTTCCCTGCCCTCTGCAAGGGTACTTTGGGCTGACATTTTGTCTAAATAAATTCACCAAGGAAATCCAAAAAAGGATGCTTAAGGCATGAATCCCTTCAGATAAAATGTCTGAAGGAATTCCTTTAGACATTTTGTCCGAAGAAATTCAACAAGACAAAAAACTTGACGGGTAGGTGCCCTTTCAGAGGACACTTGGCCATTAAAAAAAGGACCTTCCCATTTTTTGAAGGGTCACTTTCCCTTCGAAAAAGTTCATTTACAAAAGGCTGAGAAAATTGCTGAAGGGTAGTGATGGGCCTATGGATGTCAACTTTAACATGGTAAGCTAGCCATTGGAAGTTCAAATATCTAGTGATGGGCTTGTGAATGTCAAATTCAAGGTAGTGAAATAGTTGTTTGTTTTCAAATGGTGACAGGCCCACGGATATCAATTTTGATGGGATGTGTTAGCCATTGGAGAGAATCCAAAGAACAAGTTATTTTAGACAAAACATTTAAAATAATTCTTTTAGACATTTTTCTGAAAGAACTCATGAGCGCAAGCCCGAAGGAATTCAAAGGCATAAAGTCAAAAGGAAACTCAGTGACCCGTCTAGAAAGGAGATCGAAAAAGGAAAGAATAGCCCTAGGACCCTGAACAGCTGAGAAAGACAAGAAATAATGAGAAAAAAGAAGAGAGAGAGCATGGCTCAGAACATAGCCACACACATATAAGACAAACACTCAAAATGTTCGAGGTGACAGTCAATCAAGCATAGGAATGAACCAGATCAGTTCAGGTGGCATAGGAGGCATCGATAGGAGAAGTAATTGCTTGTAGATGAAATAGTCTCCATGGAACAGCCATTAAGAGAGCGGTGCTAGCATTCAAGAGAACGGCCCATTTTTTCTTTGTTTGGCATTAATAGGTAGACAATTGTGTGAACTTTAATGGAGAGATGGCTTTGTCAGTTATAGAGAGAAGTGATCCATACTTTTTCAAGAGTGTTTAATATGCCTAGGCAATAAAGTCAATATCTAGGACACCTACAACATGGCTTTTATAGGTGCATTTATGGGAAGATGATAACAGTATGGGTAAACTCTTCTTATCGAGGTGTTTAATGTAGTATGGGCCACTTGCTCTTGCAAGGGTCAAAGGGTCTTTCTCCAATTTATATATATATTATAACTTCTCAACTTTGTAAAAGAGGATCTCTCAGTTTTGTATGGCGAAGCCTTGAAAAAATTTGACTTTAATCAAAATAAGTGTGTTACCTTCATCTGATTTTTACACTTTTGCATATGTCTGCATATTACCTTATGTTTAGTCATTTATTTTAATGCTTTCATAGGTTGATGCCAGTATATCTAATGTATCCAAGATCTTCTTCTGCAGGTTAACAAGAAGCATCTAAGTTGAATTATAGGTGCAGGTGAGCAACCATCCAACAGTGTGCCTCTAGAGCACCTATGGTAGGTTCTTCATTATACTTCCATCAAACCCCTTATTGAAACATTGATGTAGCCTAATTTCTTATTCAAATGAAGTGTCTGTTCACTCCTTCTGGTACAAAGTGTAGATCAATTAATTTTTATGTATCACCACTTTAGTTAAGTTTTGTTTTCAATAACATCCCTCTCTCTTTTCACACCCCCCCCCATTGTTAGCAGTATAAATTCAAGACTTTAAGGTGCATCAAGGGAATCCAGCCCTTGATCTAGAGATTTACTCCTCAGTTTTGCTACCTACAGCTTGAGGAGTGTCTCCATTATGCCGCATGGAAGAAAGGAGTTGAGTTTTCTTTTGAAGGGTGTAATCCACTACGTTAACATAGGCTTAGAGAACCCAAAATACTTTGCATAGAGTAAATCAAGTTTCTCAAAGTACTCTACTTAAAAGGATTTATAAGTGAAAAATTTGAGAAATTCTAATGTTGGAGAGGCCAAAAAACCCAAATTACTTTGTATAGATTAAATTGAAATTCTCTGAGGGCTCGTCTTAAGCTTGGTATAGTAAGGCTTGAATCTGATGCAACGAATGGAAGGTTGCCACATGGCACAACTGAAACAAAAAGGGCCAATCAGTAAAGGACAAGTGGCACAAGGATGTTTAATAAATATAGGAGAGTCTAAGCGACTTGTAGTTATAAGTTATGAAGGCTCCCATCTACCATGGTTCATTGCTCGCAATCATTGTTTGACGCTTAAATGCATCATGCCAAGAAGAAACATTCTATTTGCTCATAGCATGACTTGTCAGATGTGCCAAAGAAAGTCTTAAAGATGGGAGGGGCTCAAGAGTATTGGGTGGTGATCTGGAACGATGCATTTATGAACATCAGAAAAAGACAATAGGAGGTGCTAGCCATCTACAACTTCTTCTTTCCTCCCTTCCTCTCTTCTCACTTTCCTTATAAATAGAGGCCTTGGAGCCTAGAAATGTATCCTCGGACTGGTGATAAAATCACTCTATGAAAATCATTGTGTAATGGACCTTTGAAGCAATAAATATTTTTTTACCTATCTCTTTGTCTGAAAATTGCGTTGAGTTAGCTTGTGCACTAATAGCGTTGTGAAGAAACATCCTTCCAACCATGTTGCCCTTATTTTTTGCTTATTTTTAGGTACTTTCTAGTTAATTTCAGGTTTGAACTCATACTTTTTAGCCATTAATGGATGCTTGATATAAATTTTGAAATTCCTCTTTGCCTCGTGTGTAGTTCAGTAAGCCTAGCTTCAAAAATACTTATGCAAGTTAGTTGGTTAGGAGGTTGTGTAAGCCAACTTATCTTATGTTGAATTAGTTCTTTCCCAGGGTAGGTGGATCACATACTTTTGGTGTATCACCTCCCTTAGCTTAGTTTTTTTTCAAATAATCTCTCTCCCCTTTTCCTTGGCCATTGGTAGAGTTTAGCGTAGAAACCCAAAGAGCTGAAGTGAAGCACCCGAGGAACTAGCCTCATAAAAAAATTTAGAGGTTCAACCTCACCATAGGACACCCACATCCTAAGGTTGTTCCCATGCTTATATCTAGAAGTGAGAGAGCCTGAAGAACTCGCTCGCAAGGGTGCAAATCCAACCTATAACAGGGTCATCGATCCTTGTTATTCTTTTTACAACATTTATTAACATTTTTCTATTCAAGTTCAAGGATTTACTTGTTTCACTAAGAATTCGACCTTTAGATATTTTCTTACTCACTATAGATTCCATTATTACTCATCTTGTCACATTACTATATTTTTTTGACTTCTATTGCATATTACCTTAAATGCATTAAATAGATTCTCTACTATTGCATTATTTTTTCCATCCATATTTTTTGTTCTTAAACATAAATTATATATTGTAGAGTACACTTTTTTCATTTTTATTAATTAAACAAATAGTTGACATCGTTGTGTATGACTTTTATTCTCAAATGCATAGTCCCATACACATTGAACATGATGCAAAAGTGATCTTTTTTAACATTTTACCTTCTATAGGTTATATTATTTTCTCATCTATTTCAACCAAATACCTTGGTGTTTGTCGCATTATCCTTGAAGGTGTGGGTGTATGAGCTATATTTGTATTAAATGGAGTGGTGTTACTATTTCAACCATACATGGAATATTATATGGTTGGATAGGTACATTAGACCCTATAGGTGAAGTGAATTGCTCTTCATTGTGGGAGACATGAATTGGGGTCATTACTTGATCTTGATTATCATCATGCTCAAAAACTTCATTATGGATGAATGTTTCATTATATTGTGTTTCTCCATATGTTTCATCACTCATTACAAATTCATTACTTACATGCTCTACATTTTAAATTTCATCATTCATCAAGGATTGATTTTCTTATCTCATGTGAAGACATATCTAAATTAAATTCCATAGAATTAGGCATGTTATTTTCATTTGAAATATTACCTGGTGTGAATGAAGTACCTTCACCTTGCCTAGAAGCTCTTATGGATGCTCTCTTATTTTCTTGTATTTTTCTTTCTTTTTCTCTTCTCTTCAATTTTCTCATTTGTTAGCTCTTTAATTGGTCTTTTGCGACAATTTTTTGACCTCATTATTTATCTTTACTTCAAAAAGCCAATTGTAGAATAAATTTTGAAGAATTTGTAGTGATTGAGACAAAGTGAATGTAGAATTTACATAGTTACAACAATAAAAATATTTTGAAGTTTGTAAAAAATAAACAAATAAAAAAAATCATGAGAATGAAGAGAAATCCATGAATCACAAATGGCGTGCATGCTTTTGAAAAGCATGCATGCCCTTTGTGGTTCATGGATCAAACAAGCAGAATGTTAATTGCAGAGATGGTTCCAAAAGGGAGTGCTCCTCTTCCACCACTAGTTTTACAAAAAACAATTGCCCCTTTCCCTCCAAATTTGGTTTGATGTTAGGTCTAGGGGGTCCGAACCTAGTCCAAACCTTGTCATAAACCAACCCATTTGATTTTGTGAAAAATTATGTCTTTTCCATATTTTGCAACCCATATAATCACTCATATTTTATTATTAAAAAAAAAAATTAAATGGATTTGTAGAAGGAAAAATGTAGTTTTTAAATATATAATTTTTTTCAATCTTAAACTATTATTTATAATTATCACTTAATTTCTACAAAACATAGCTTATTATGGACTTGTACGCATTGTTAAAAATGCCTTTATAACTTTTTAAATATTAATCGAATGTTAATAAAACGTATATCTCAACAATCTACACATTGTTAACTATGCTTTAAAAATTTTAAAAATGATTTTCATGAAATTAAGGTCTAAAAATTGTGTTCATACACTTGTGGTTTCATTTTTATAATTGTATCGACTTGTAAAATTATTTAAAATAATTAATAAAACATATTTTCAACAATCTTTGACATTTCACCTTTTCATAAATGAAATTTCATACAAAAATTTATTTGTTTACTAGAAAAAAGTGTGTTCGTACACATGCAATCTCCTTATCTTTTCATAAAAATGATCAACCTATTGTCATAAATGTATCTATTATATGTAATTTTATCATATAGGTATTGAAAAAAATTATATATTTAGAAACTACATTCGAAATGCCACAATTCATGTTCTTATGTCATTGTTAAATTCTTTTTCGAAATCTTTTTAAAATTCTCTCCAAGTTCAACTATTGTTATTTAAAAAACAATATGTCACTTTAAGCCCCCTCTTTTGTCCCCCATTATCCTACATATGCCCAGCTGTTGGGCTACCTCCAATCCTTCACAAAATTGCATTGAATCAAAGTAGACATCTTAACAAATAATGAATTATCCACATGTATAATTTTAGTTATAGAAATCTTGCCAATGTGTTGTAGGTGAAAAAGATCCTTTGAAAGCATCCAATGTTTCCTTTGACAACAAGATAAGTACCATAAATCTCCAAATTTCTATATGCCTTTATTAAACATGGATTTTCCTTTCAGCATAGAGTGGAGAGTAAGGAGAATCCCACTAATTTGATCATGTCTCTTCCACCAAATCGAGGAAGTTAGCAAACTAAGAGGTCATGTCGAAGGGAGTTTACCTTTCCATTCCAACATTAGAGAATTTTATTTCCAAGCTTTCCACATACTATTAATTAGGGTAGAGACTGAGAGTTTGAAGTACATAGGGATCAACAACACACATCTCCATTAACCCTTAGAAGTAGTAATTGAAACTCTATGTCGAACAAGAACTTTCCAAGGTTCAAAACCATGAAAAGCCTTGATGATCCATTTAGAAATCAAACACCTACCTTACATCTAAGGATCCATAACACCAAGCCAAGGGTAGCATTTCAAGAATCTTTGAGAAGTTGGACTAATCTGTGCAATCAGTGTTCTCATAAACCTTTCAGTCTTGTTAACATATTTAAAACCTTTTCATTTCATTCACAATGATATTATAAATATATCAACTTGTGAGGATCGTCAACCCATAACCCAACATTCATAGAATGTCAAGCTTCAAATAATTAAATCGTAGGTCAACACATGATGTCATTAGAACTAACAAAAGCATAAGTCAATAGTCCCATGGAGTGGCCTAGCTTATTATCATATGCAATGTCAAGTTTTAGTTAGACCATCAAAAAGCATAAAGGATGATTTTTATGTTTCCTCCTACGATAAATAATATTAGCATATGAAAGGCAATGTTGAAGGGATAATCATCATCAAAATTTTACGTGACAAGCAACCTCAACCATCACATTTATCCCCTAGGTCAAATGAACTATGTTTTATCCATTAATTCAATATTGATAAATAGTTTTTGTACTAAATATTCTCCTTATCTTCCTCTTACAAATGTTATTGTCTCCTCTCACAAGTTGAATTTGATGGCCATATAACTATATTTACACTTTCTAGCCATTAATTACAAAGTATTTTATTTTTTTATTATATGGAATAAAAGGTGACTTTTTTTTAATAGATTATGAAAATACTGTAAAGGATTTTAACAAATATATGTGTTTCCTTCTTCAATATGAGCTATATTAACACACGAAGTCTTTAACAAGATTTTGCTTATAACATCTTAGAAATATGTTTTCAAAAAAATTATACATTATTAAAAAATGTAATCTAAGAATTTTATGAAACTTTATTTGATTTAATTTGATACCAATCTCATCAAATAAAATATTTTTGTTATGTAGGATATATTACATATTGTGTTGCACCACAACTCTTGTTTTAGAGAAGGATTCATTATTTTATTTTATTTTGTTACGCAGGGGAATCAATAACATTCCTTCATTTTCTATTGTTGGTCAAGGGTTCAAATATGTAACGTTGCTCAGTAAACACAACCCAAAGCGAGGGAGACCCCCGATGGCTCAGTTTGGAAATGTCATCATCAGGGAAGGATTCATTACTTACCAATCATTTGTAAATGAGCTTATGATAAATTTTCATAAAAGTTTTGATATAAATATTTTAAATTAAGATGATGGTCATAAAAAGTGGGTGGTTTTGGTATTTTAGGACATTCTACATGGATCGACAAGTTAGATGGAAGTGATACAACTATGCACATAAAATTTAAAAAATTAAAAATTAAATGTCTTTTAAAAAAAAACACACTATTCTTTGAATCAATTTTCCTAATACTAAATTGATATTTGTTACATATGGTCAAGGACACATTCCAAATCTATCATGTTAAGAAAATGACATTTTATGTGGTGCACATACTTTAATTGTAATGGAATTCCATTTTAAGCAATTAGAATGTGTTTTTGGGGATTGATGACAACATTTTTACCAAAGCGTAGACTAGTCTGGAACACAATGGGGGGCTCAAATCCCCATGTAATTTATTAACCAGTTGAATACCAGTTGTATACCAGATACTATCATATGTATACCAAATATTATCAATAACGGCCACCACCAACCTCAAGGATAACTAATGGTCATTAACAGCCCCAAGAATTACAAACAACACCCACAACTGGCCTCACATACCTTTCCAGATATTTGAACCTAGGTGGGGCTTGAAACAATCAAACCACTTAACCAACTCACCCACATCTCATTGGTAATTAGAATGTGTTTTTATTAAAAGTGGGTTGTTTTATTTAAATTTGTGAATGCACATTAGCTAAAGAGAGTTGGTAATTATACATGATACTTCATTTTGATTATGATACTTAATATATTTGATAATATTATACATTTTAATATAATATATGGTTGCTAAAGTTTATCAAAAAGGAAATTATTATAATATATTTATATTTGATAATATACTAAAAACTATTGCCATGAGATGTGGGTAAGTTAGTTAAGTGGCTTGGTTGTTTCAAATCCCACCTAGATTCAAATCTCTGGAAAGGAATATGAGGTTGGTTGTGGTCGTTGGGTGTATTCTTGGGATCATTAATGGTTGTTTATCCTTGAGGTCGGTAGTGGTCATTGCTGGTAATAGTTGGTATCCATCTGGTAATATCTAGTATTTAAGTGATATTTAGGTGCTTAATAAATTACATGGGGATCTAGACTCCTAATTGTGTCCCAGATCAGTCTACGCTATAGTCACAAGTCATTATCAATAAAAAAAATCATAAAAATTATTATACTTAATTTGCCAAAAATGAAGATTTTTATTAATGAGATTAACAAGAAGGTTTAGTGAGTTAGAGCTAAGTCAGGTTTTTATTCAATCAAACTTGAATATAAGTTGTTGAAGTTTTGGATCCCTCTTTTCAATAATCCAAGTGGTTGTGTTGGAACAAGGTTGGTCTTAAAAATGTTAAGGCCTTGCTTGGTTCTTGGTTCAAGGTAAAATTCTGACTCATAACTAGTTTTTCGAAATGGGTTTTACGGGACCATCAAGATGTTGTATGTAATGGTAGGCAAGTGAAACTGTAGATCATATCCTTTTATCGTGCCCCTTTTTCAATAAATGTTAGGATTGGCTTTGTAATAAACTCAATTGGAGTTTGACAAGACCCTCAGCTCTTTGTTGTAGGTTTTCTCCTCATGGTTCATTGGTCAGTCTAAGGACACTTTATCGAAGCTTTGCTATGCTAGCCCTGTGATCCTTTTTTGGTTAATATGCAAGGAAATAAACTTGCGCATATTTGAAGGCAAGGCACGTTGCTTGGTTGATGTTTGGCGAAAAATAGAAATTATCCATTTTTTAGGTTGTCTCCATGCATGCAAAAAGAAGTAAGCCTTAATTATCAAGTTAGGATATGAAGATTAGACCAAATTGGCCTCTAACTAAAGTTCCCCGCATTAATGGGGCTAAGGTTAGTTCTCCCATTAGAAAATGGGAGGATGATCGATTTGGGACCCCCCTCCTCCTAGTTTGTTTAAATTGAATTTTGATGGGACTACCAGAGGCAATTCCAGAGCTCGTGGGGTCAGGGGTCTCATTAAAGATTTTACAAGTTCTATGATTAAGAGTTGCATCTAAGTCTTTGATTGATGGGTCAAATAATGAATCAAAAACACAAGCTTTGGTGTTTGGTCTAGAAATTACTATCCAATGTGGTATAAAGACTATATACTGAAGATTATTTATTGATTTTGATTTTGGCTCTGTAGAAAGGTTAAACAAAATTGTGGAATATTTAGAACATCTTGTCCAAATCTTGGCCTTTGCTAAGTTTGTTTTCAATCGGGATTGTGATGTGTTGCTTCAAGGAGGCCAACTCTGCTATTGATTTGTAGGCCAATCAAGGCATTGCTCAATCAAATGATTTAGTTATTAGCAACCATGTGGATGATTGGGTTGGTCTGGATAGTTTTTTGGACCAATGATGGGTCTTTTCTAATGATTTATGTTCTCTCGTGTTGCTTTGATCATGATTTTCTTTCGTGACTTTTTTCCTTCTATATTTGTTGGCTTGTAATCAATTTCAAGCATGTTTTAGCCTTGTTTTATTAGCAGTTTGATGGGCTGTGTGTGTAGTGTCTTGGGGCATTCATTTATGGCTTGCCTAGTTTTTAATCTCTCACTTCTCACCACTTGTCTTGTCCTAAGGTTTTGGTGCTGCTAACTATTAGTTTGCTACAAAGTTGTAGTATGGGTGGTTTTTAGGATTTGGTTACCATTGAGCCCCTTTTCTTTCTTCTTGCCTCTAAACGAAAGATGGCTTTCCACAGTGCCTTGCCTAATAACATGTTGGAAAATATTTTTTGGATGCCTATTGCTTTAATACCTTTAGCGATTTGGAGGATTCTTGGCCTAAACTATGAAAGATTGGATTTCATGAGTAGGGTTAACTCTGAAGTGGCGCCTTTCTTCATTTATCATGTTTTATTGGTTACTAGTAGAGTAGTTTCTAAATAGGTGGCAGAATTTTGCATTTGGCCTACTTTCAAGGGTTGTATGAACGTTGCTCTTGAGGGCTTAATTCCTATTGTGTCTCACTTTCTCCCTTTCCAGGGACTAGACTCTTAAGGATTTATTATTTAAATACTTTTTATGAATTAGAGATATGTTTTTTAATGTTTGGTATCCTAATTTGATCAAATTCTTTCCTTTATGCGACATAGAAACTCTTCACAAGGTAAGTGTTCGCCCTTAGAATTGGTTGATTTAAAGTCCCCTTTGTTGTCCTTTGATGATTTCACACAATCCCTCGAGGTTGTGAAATCGACGGTGAATTAATTGGTTAATATCAATGGTTCGAACTACAGGGTTGTTGGGAATACTAGTAAAAAGGCTCTCTTGTAGCATGGTCATGAAGTGGACATTATTTCTGAAGTCAGCTTCAAGTGGGCTTCGCTCTAGGGTAATGTCTCCTTTTGTGGATGTTTGGGAAGGCTCTCCCAAAAGTAGAGGGAGTGGCGATCATTGAGGCAGAGGGCATGGTGGTCATCGTGGCTAGGGTGCTCATAGAGGCAACGATCACTGGTTTGTTTCTTCCTTTCGTGGGATCATGGTCCCTGCTGGTCATTTTCTGTGAGATAGGGATTCATGGGATTCTAAGTGTCCAACTAATTGTGATGTTAGTGGAAGTGGTGGGTGGCGTTGCATTAACACAACCCTCTAAGTAGTGGTAGCGGCAGGGGTTTTGTGTCTAATGAACTCTATGCTAGTGACATTGACATGAAGATTGATGATGTGGCTACAAAGTTGGACCCAACCATTATTAACCTGGTTTGAGTTGTCTTGGTTGTGTTTGTCTTCAAGGTTTGATTGGGATGCTTTCCCAATCACTTTTTGGGATTTTATTCTCTCTCATGTTTGGTGTTTGCCCTGTTTGTTGGTTCATTTTTGTTTTTTTTTCATTCTTCAAGGACCCTATGGTTTTGTAAGCTTATTTTGGGGTGGTTGCCCATGTTTTGTTCGTAGCTTGTTGTATCTAGCAAACTTGGCCCATGGTTGTATTTGTCATTTTTTTTTCTGATTCATGTCTTTTTGTAATATCTTGTTATGAAATAAAAAGGTGAGAGACCCATCAACCCTCAATTATCAATAAAAATTATATATATTATATTATAATTTCCATTTGATGAATATTTTATTTATATATTAATTAACATGGTATTATTTTGATTATATGACCTACAAGTTAATAAAGGCACTTCATTATCCATTATTCATTGTGTTATTTAACATGACATTGTAAAAGTGGTTAAATGATTTTGTGTTATGTCTAACAGATATAACAACACGTTAATTTAGCTACTTTTATAATTATTATATGTTTTACAAGTAGGTGATGTTTTAATGAGTTGCATTTTTTTACGAACATGTGTGGAGTCCCATGACAATTAGTTAGATTGAGAGCTATTTTTAATGTAAATTTAAATGTATAATGGGAGTCTAAGGCTTAGTTTGAAGCCTTATAACCTTATTAGTTTGGGTGGATCACTCAAGTATAGTACACTTTCAATCCTCAAATTTTTTATTTTTTTGAATGTTGAGTAACTATGGAATCCTCAATTGTGTTTATAAAATTATAAAAAATAAAATAAAATAAATGTTTCAATGTTTTCTCTTTCATTAAATTGTTGTGCTATGAATAAATTATTAAAAAAATATGAGGTTTCAATATTATTATTCATATATGATTGTGTAATATAATGATGGTTGTGTAAAATATTATTATTTAGATCTAATAAGGCTACCCAACCATTCTAGACATTTGCATGGTTTTTACTCATGTAAATGATTCAATTCATGGAGCATGGATTTTTATTTTATTTTATGGATACTAGGATTTATGATATATCTATATTAAACTGTAAAATATAATAAGAGTAGGTAGATTTTTATTTGAGGAAGCTCTTGCATCCTTAAAGATCAATTTGATAAATTGAACCTCTTGCATCAGATATAGTGTGTACACCTTACAGTTTAAGGAATAAGACTTTTTTATAGATTCTATTTGATGGATAAACATTGTTCTTGCTTATGGATATACAATCTAATTTTTTTAAGAGTAATATGTTGTAAATTTTAGTACGCCACCTTCCTTTCTTAATGAAGACCTATCAACATTATTATTGTTGATTGTAATTTTTTGGATCGAAATAGAACCTCCTTTGCTCACCTTTTACCGTATGGTTTAATGGATTATAAAAAAAATAAAAGGAAAACAACACTACATCAAATTCTTTATGGGAGTGTCTATACTAAAGTAGTAGGCCTACTTGTTTGGTTTTCATATAACTGATCATTGATTATATTTTGAAGACCCCATAATGTGCATACCTTATTTGAGTATTAAGCGAACTCAATGAGAGTAGTTAATTTATGGATGATGAGCATATCTCTTCACCCTCTATGATAAATGTATTAGCTCAAGGATTGGCTAGATGTTAGAGTAACATCTAATGACACCATATGTAAAAGAGTAACATTTATTGACATCATATGGTCAATAGGAGAGTAAGAGGAAATTTCATGCAATGAACCATACAAGACATTATACAATACATTTGATGAATTTATTTGTCTCAATGCATTGGTTTAATTCCTAGTATTCTACTTTATTTTGTGAGAATTTTATATGCTTCTGATAACTAGTTTAAACAAATGATAATAATTCTTTAAATATTTTTCCTTTTTAAAGATAGAACTTATAGAAAAATTCAAACCATTAAACAATTTGCAATCTACACATTAATATACTTTATAAATAATCTCTCTCTCTCTCTCTCTCTCTCTCTCTATATATATATATATATATATATATATATATATATATATAATGATTACAATTCATAGGTTAGCATATATAACTAGTATCAATGTGAAGGTGATATAGACTTCATTCAATTTGTATGTTTAATATCTATCAATGTTGTGGATTTCCTTATTCACATCACATGCATCCATACTTTATAAAACATTTATGGAGCCTTTAAATGGTTTCTCAAACTATGAACTGTTTTTGGTAATACACACAATTCTAATTTATGATTATTGCTTAAATTTTCAAATCATGTTTAACAAGCCTTATTCCTTTTTTTAACTTTAATGCATGTGACATCTTTTCCTCTTAAATTCTAACTATATTGAATATATAGATATATTCAATATTTACTGAGTTTCCATGCTCCAAACCACATGTAAGTACAAGAATGGTTATGCCAAACTCAGTTATCTCTTCTGACCAAAGGCATTCAACATAACACAAATCGAAGTTCATGATGGGATTCTACAGCTTCATCCAAAAAGTATCCATATTTGAATATCAAGGCTGACTATAAAACAAAGCTTAACTGCTACAATATCTAAATGTTAGGGTGAATTGACTGCAATGAATATAATCTCAACTTTACAACGTGGTGTCCAGAACCGCAATTGATCAACCAATTATTTAAGACCACCTTGCTATAAAACTAAAAAGATGTCTATTATTTCCAAAAGGGAAAGCATTTTTGGAGCTTTGGACCTCCGGAGTCAATTCAAACCAAAAACACGCACAAGGAAACCCCATCGCATGGATGGTGTTTTTACTTTCGTATTATAACTCTGAAATGAATAGCATCATGACTTCATCGCAACCATTGGTAGATTAAAAAACCCAAGTTGAAGGAGACTAAAAAATGCTCAAAGCTTGGAATAAATGATAATAAGGATAGTTTCAATGACAAATTAATAATATTGGATGTTAATCGGAAAAAAATATATGAGAAGACTATTCTGGGGATGTCTCAGGGACACTGGACCCAAATATGTCAGGGCAACCTTCCCAACAAGCATTTTCTCTAGCTTCCCAGTAACCACCCAAATACCGGTAAGTACTTTGTTCATTCTCCCTTTTGAACCAACGTGGCTGCCATCCCTTCTCTTGCTGTTTGTAGGCCTAGAATGAAGAAATATTAAATTTAGAACAGACAAAAAATATGTTTAAGATATTTTAACTTTCTTTGTTCTATGCTCCTTACCTATCTCTTTGCCCACAGCAATTTCATGGTAACACGTCAAAAGCAATTAACAAATTCCTAGTGACAAAATCAATATTCAAAACACGCTGGGAAAGAACGAGTTTCCAATTTATATACCAGTAAGTAATCCAATCCATGTCAAAACTGAAAACATGTGAAACTAAATTTTATGATAAGTTGACTTCTTTTCTCATATTTGGAATAGTGTCGGGCTTAATGCAGAGGATAATCAACTATATTGACCATGCAGTTTCCCCTTTTACTTGTGCTGATAGCTTTGCATCAAGAAAAGCATCGAACACATCGACTCTTTTCATTTCTCTAAAGAAATTGTTTGTGTTCCTAACATTTCACATGTATGGCATTCTCAGCAGTTTTTTAATGCACAAATGAAAAACAGTGCAAAATACTTTCTGAAATGACTTATTTCTTGAGATCTCCACATCTAATTATGGAGCCAAAGCTTCACATAGCACATCAGAAGAAAATAATGTCGTTCCCTTCATCAATCATAAAAAGTAGAGATGCAGTAAAAACTTATACTAGTTCCCATAAGTGTGGATATTCCACTCTTTCCACGCATACTTATGAGAATCAATTGAGATATTGCTCTTTCATAAATATGTTATCGTGGTCAGCATGCATGGTAAATTAAAATCATCAGCTAGCCTATGATTTGGTTTGCAACTGTGGGAAGTATTAAATACATCCAAAGGATGTTGGTAAGTTGTAAAATGTTTAAACAAATGAAGACCATAGAATCACAAGTTGTGTAGACCGGTAAAAACAAATATTCAGATGCATAAATGACTGTTGTGCCATTTGAGCATATTTATTTGAAGTCGAGGATGTTTATTGGTTTTGACTGATTCTATTTAAACAAAAAACGAGTATGAGGAGGTAGATAGCATGCAGAGTGATGCATCAAGCAGATATACTTCATTGCGTTGTGGGGAAAAATTAGGACAGATGATTAATGTTAATACCTGTCTCTGCTTCTGTTCAAGGCGTAACTTCTCAGCATTTGCTAGATCGTACTCTCCACATTCAAGGTGGCGTTGATCAGGTCTCAGCCTGGAATCTGTGGGAGGTAGCTTCTCCTGATGATAACATAACATCTCACAATTAGAAGTACATGTATCTATTGATCATTGAATGATACTAGACAATGAATCTAAGAAGAAAAACCTTCGATAAACAAGTAAACCAAAATAAATGCTAAAAATATGTAAAATAACTGTAAAAATAGTAACCTTAAGTCCAGGCGTGAGCTCATTCAATGTTATAGCAAATGAGGTTAAATTGTATCTTGTAGGATATTCCGGTGGGGCATTTTTCATCCACAACAAAACAGCTTCTGACATGGGATCATAACTCCTAGATTTTTCTACAATGTCTCCCATTACAAAATACATGTTTTCATCCCACTTTCCTATCAAAGTTGCAAGCTTGTTCCCATTTCCATCGTGGACATAACCTTGTACCTGAACACAGGGTACCCCATATCAATTTAAGTTTGAAACATGAGAGACATAAGCAGTGGTTACTTTTAGTCACACATTTCATAAAATAGACGGAATTATATATGCATTTGAAGGGATCTTAAATGTTTATCTTTGCAGACTTCATTTCACTTCAGTAACAAGACAAACTAGAAAACTCCCATTTGTTGTCATCTCTTACCTGTAATACAACTCCCTATCTTCCATAATCCCTATATTTAACTACTTGTTTTACTCATTGCTGAATCTTTAAATTTCCAACTCTACCTGTTCTTTTACCGGCTCAAGCTTCCACTCTGTGTTTGACAACACCTTCATCAGACATATGCATTTACTGCAGTCTCTTGCTCCTTGGTAAGAATACAGAAAAGGAGAAAATCATACTTTGCAACTTCCCAACACAGTCGTGTTTCTTCACAATTCTCTTTTGCATGCATGAGGCAAGACTAGGAACTATCCAAATTTGAATTGTATTTTCTATCTGTGTGATCAACATGCCATTTACTTTGGCTCCCATTTTAAGGTGACCAGTTGCAAGATTAGATTCCTATACAAAACAGAATCATTCCATTTTTTACAACACTTTCTAGCTTTTCTGGTTCAAGTTCAAGATTATTTTTAACAGTATAAAACTCAAAAAGAAAAGAGAGCGTAAGACAGACTAATAAACTTCAACCTTATGTTTGATCCAGGAAGACATAGGGAACATTTTAAATTCAGATTCTTAATAATGAGTGCTTCAATTGTTCCTTTCTTTTATACTGCTCAGGCTTGGACAAATAGTTTTCAGGCCTGGCATAGTAAAATTTGTACTTTTGATTTATATCTAGTACGAATGTGGTTCTGTTTTTTTTTTTTAAGACCATACTCATCATAGACATGATAAATTTCATGTTGCATTATTGAAGCATCAAATATTAACCATACAAGGTTGAACAATAACATCAGCACACAATAAGGAATCAAAGGCAACAAAAAAGCTAGAGGTAAAGAAATAACTCTAGGGCCGCTTTGAGGCTTTTTAATGATACTACACCTGTATTATGGAATATATCCAAGATTTAATAGTGTTTGTTGACATAAAACCTGTTACTTGCATACAAATGTTTATGTGGTCCGACATGACTTCAGTTAGAGATAATGTTACGCAGAGGTTAGTATTAGAGGTTAATCCTTAGTTAATATGTGCATTCATTATTCATTCAATCACATACATGGTACACAGTGCACAGATATTTCCTACTCTTAACTCTATTTATATATATGAATATAGAACATTTGTTAAATTCAACAGATCTCTTTACTCTATACCTTTGCACTCTTTATCACTATACTCTGTCTCATTCTATATTCCACCATATTCCTCTTATTGATCTCTTTATTATTATGTTCTCTTCTTATTATTATATTG
Source organism: Torreya grandis (assembly GCA_037957365.1). Lineage (NCBI taxonomy): Eukaryota > Viridiplantae > Streptophyta > Pinopsida > Cupressales > Taxaceae > Torreya > Torreya grandis. The sequence continues at coordinate 2,173,466 of JARHVA010001979.1, read as the reverse complement.
TCTTCCACACCATTTTACATCATTATATAACCTTTAAAAGCCAAAGGTTACATCTCTTCACTAATAGTTACTTTTTGGTAACCAGTGATTTACACATGTTTACCTTTTTAACTCTCACTTAGAGGATATTTATATATATACCATAGTATATATGCATTTTCATTATATAACTATTATATATTCTTCATCCAAGTATCTGGAACATGCCGTGAAGCTCCATACGATACCACACTTCTATTGCGGTATGGCTGTAGTTTCTATAGTCTAATGCAATATGATTTTAGCCTTTGTAGTGTATCTTTCTTATCTTATGATTCTGCTGAAGAAACCTACCAACAATTGCCAAGGTTGGAGATGGTTTATCAATGGTAATCTCTGTTCCGTGACTAGATCTAAAGCAGGCTCCAACCCCTCCTCTTGAGCAAAAGATTTAGATGCAAAACAAAAATTGCACTGGCCATCTTGTGGGTCGACAAAAGAAGCATCCTTTAGTATCAATCCAACCAAATGATCTAGGATTTATCGGAGATTTACAATCAGCGTATATTTCCCATAGAGGAACTTGTTGACAAATCTTCCACAAATTAGATTTTCTCTTGCCACTTGGAAAGTTATCGTCTCTAGCCAAGGAAGGAAGAATACATGGTTTTCCTTGACCAAAATAGGTCATTTCTACGGACTCTGCAGGCCATTTCTACGGCCTCTGCAGGATTTCTATGGACTCAAATAGGATTTCTACGGACTGTCTTAAGGAAATTTACAAGTTCCCGACACTTAAGCGACAAAAGGACCTTTACAACTTTTCCGAATGGCAATTTCAGAAGCCAAGCAGCCCTTGCGGAGGGCAGGAAAGCACTTAGGGGGAAGAAAGACAAAGGCGAAGATATCCTTCGGACTTTTTGTCCGAAGGAATTCCTTCGGACAAAAGTCCGAAGAAATTCAGAGACCACAGAGACAAAGGAAGTCCCGCACAAAAGGCAAGCCAAAGAGTAATTCAGAAAAGGGGCATTTTCAAAAGTTTCGAAGGGCAGGGTACCCTTCGGAAGGGACACTTTCAATATTCCCAAAGGGCACCTACCCTTTGGGCAGGAGGAAGACCAAATTCGGAGACTTTTGCAAAAAGCCCAGGTGCCCTCCAATTTTTCCGAAGGGCACTGGCAGAGGACACTTGGTCTGTGCCGAAGGGCACTTGGTCGGCATAAGGGAATGTTTGGAATCCCGAAGGGCACATTTCAGAAGAAAAGTAAAGGTAAGGAATCCTTCGGACTTTTTGTCCGAAGGAATTCCTTCGGACAAAAAGTCCGAAGAAATTCGGGAGGCTTGCAAAAAGACAAAGTCCGAGAAAACAAAGAAAAAATTGGAAATAAAGGCCAAAGCAAAACAAGATAATGAATTCTTTCGGACTTTTGTCCGAAGGAATTCCTTCGGACAAAAAGTCCAAAGAAATTCGGACAAAGGCCCGTAAAATAAACCCGACGAAAGAAATCCCGAGGAAATTCAATAAAATAGCAAAGACAAAGAGCCGACGAAAGAAATCAAAAGGGCTTCAGAAAAGTTAAAGGGCGAAGGAAGAAGAGATATCCTTCGGACATTTTGTCCGAAGGAATTCCTTCGGACAAATAGTCCAAGGAAATTCTGAAGGCCACAAAGCAAAGTCCGAAGAAAAGCGAAAAAATAAGACTAAGGTGAGACAAAAGTCCGAAGAGAGACGCGGGAAATAAAGTCCGAAGGAAGCAGGAAATATATACAGAGAAGTCCGAAATAAGAAAACTAAGGGTGACGTCCCGCAGGCCGTCAAATTTTGACCACGGGAAGTAACCGTTGGAACAGAGATAAAGCCAGAATTCCAAAAGATAAGGCCAAATATATCCGAATATAGAATATCGCCAGAAATAGATACGAACAGCAGACCAGAATAGAATGAAATACATGCAAACATTGGAGCTATTTTCCAACATCGGTCAAAGCTTCAGTTGACTGATTATTAAAGTCCTGTTCATCTCCGGCCAGTTCATGCATCCAAAAGTCTAACTCAGCTTCAGCAGGGGTTCCAAATTCAAACGACAATTTGACTGATCCAAATTTAGAGTTAACTAATTGATTAAACGCCACATCCACTAGAAGCTTTCCATGCGAAAGAGAATGATCTCTTCGTCCAACTCGGCTTAAATAACGTTTAACTCCGCTTTCAAACGCTACAACTCGGCATCAAGCAGCTCACGTGGAGTTCTAAAATTGACATCTGCATGGATTTTCATGCAAAAGAGAGGTGGGCGGTTCATAACAAAGATAACTTCGCTTCATCAAACGAAGAAGCTTCATGCAAGGACAAAAAGGAAAATATATTTTATTGAAAGGCCAAGTAAAGCCTTGAGTTAACCAAAGTGAATCTTTCTCTTCAAGTTTTTATGCCAATCTTTGGCCTCTTGTAATGTTTTATATCAAGGATTTCAGCCTTGATTAAAAATCATCCAATCTCTCTTGGTTAGACCAGATTCTGCCATTGGTGAGTTGTGTAACCTCTTCGATCAATAGGACTGTACTTTCAGATTTCAAGCATTGGCATAGTGTATATTTCTTCAGCAATTTGCATAAGTGGTAGAGTTCTCTCCCTTTCCAAATTCTATTTCATACCTAGTTGCTATATTATCCTTGTGCAGGTCATGTTAAAGTGTTCTTTATTGTCGTTTGCTGAAATTGTAAGTGGATGTTAGGTGGCTACAAAGTGTCTTGTATCAGACCTCTCTCCATCGCTTTCCTCAGGTTTTAGTTATTGGATCGAACCTCTGCATGAAATACTTATGCATAAGTGATTAATTTGAAGTCTAAGGTCTTCCTTCTCCCTTGTTCGTTCAGTGTTCAAGGTTCCAAATTGAGTGGATCAAAATCTTGGTGTATCACCCCTTTTCGGTAGGATTTCCCCTTTAAGTTTCTTTCTCTCTTTTCCATGGTAGTCAGCAGTGTAGAGTAGGAATCTTCATTGATACATCATACAAGAACCAGCGTTCTCTGGAGGTTCTTCTCACTATTGAGGCACCCACCCTCGTGAGAAGATCCTATTGTTTCAGCCGGATAGAGGACTGACAGTTTTGCGCACGTCCTCGAATCAGGGCGCACGTCCAGGTTGACAACAGAACTAATGTCCAAGTTTACACCATTGACAAAGATTTGAATACGATAAGTGCCATCTTTAAGGCTAGGGAAGAAAGGGAGGACACAAATTTTGGGTCAAGGGAAGTAGCCATAGGTGTGAGTCCATTAGAAGCAGACACTGAAGGTGCTGCTACACATTGCACATATCTAGGTTGTTGCACTATGCATGGAGGTTGCAAACTGGGTGGATTTGACAGTAATGTTTGTTAGGCTTGAAAAACCAATGTTGATGTAAGGAATATTTCTTTTTCTTTTATGTATTTTTAAAGTTGCTCGAGGGTTACCCTAAAAAGATATGTCATAGAGAAAGCCCGAATGATTAATAAATTTAATTAAGATGTAAGTCTCTCATAATAGATTGAGCTTGTGTTTATTGTCGCATATAGTATGACATATAGTCATTTGATGTCAAAATCTAGTACAAATATGTTGTTAAACTTCTTATTTGATAATTGTTATCAAACCCTGAAATAAAATGTTGTAGAGAAAGGTCTAATGGTTAAGCAATCTAGATAAGATGTAAGCCTCTAGTAATAGGTTGAGCTTGTGTTTATCATAGCGTATAGTCATTTGATGTCAAACTCGAGTACTAATATGTTATTATTGGAACACATTGCTATAACTAATAATAATAATAATAATAATAATAATAATAATAATAATAATAATAATAATAAAAGGATGGTTACAACAATAAACCGGATAGTTGGTATTCACGACCCAAACTCCATGCCAACAAGATCATATGGCTCAAAACAAAAAAATTGCCAGCTACACAACCCCACAAATACCACAAGATTACATAAAAAATAAAAATCACAAATCTTTAGGCCCCAGCCGCAACCCTAAAAGGAGGTGGAGACTAATCATCCTTGGGAGGCTAGGCGCTCCAAGAAGAAGGCTTAGCTAAAGGAGGGTCAAGGACCATGCAACCATCCTGAGTGGTTTCTGTTGTCAATCAGACCTTGCACCCTTGTGAAGGTAGTTTTAAGCCTTCACGGTCTGCTGGAACATGAAAACAATCCGAGGTTGTGGGTGACCTGCTAAGTGGATCGAGTCTCTAGATTATGACTAGCTCCCTTAGGTGTATCAATGAGGATCTTTACTCTGTGTTGCGGACTACCATGGAAAAGGGAGAAAGAAACTTGAAGGGGAAATCCTACCTAATGACGGTGATACACCAAAATGTTGATCCACCCTACTTGGAACCTTGAACACTGAACAAACAAGGGAAAACGAAGACCTTTGATTTCAATTGATCAATATGCATAAGTATTTCATGAGAAGGTTTGATCCAATGACAAAAACGTGAGAAAAAATGATGGAGAGAGGTCTAATACAAGACACTTTATAGCCATCTAACATCCACTTACAGCTTCAGCAAAAGACATTTCAAACACTGAACATGACATGCATAACATGATAAGCTAGCAACTAGGTACAAATCAAAATTTGAGAAGGGAGAGAAATCTACCACGTATGCAAATTGTTGAATGAATGTACACTATCCCAACGCTTGAAATTTGAAAGTACAGTCCTATTGATTAAAGAGGTTACACAACTCACCAATGGCAGAGTCTGGTCTTACCAAGAGAGGGATGGATTTTTTTACAAGGCTAAAAAGCCATTAATATAGAAAATTACAAAAAGCCAAGAGATTGGCATTGGAAAATAGAGAGGAAGTAAACTCAAACCAACTCAACCTTTACAAAATTCTATTTTGTCTCGCATCAAAATTCCTTGCATTCAAAAAGAAGAAGACAAGCTTTGGATACATGAAATCTACGAATAGATGTCTTGACTTGAAAACCAGTCAACTCCAAAACAAGAGTAGTCAAATCCACTCGAACTTCTGGAACGTTTGAAAGTCTCCCCTTTGCATGAAATCAATGCAAATGCCAAATTAAGAATCATGTTTGAACCGCTGGAATGTTTCAAGCTTTGAGACAAACGAGAGTGCATGCATGAAATTTTTTTTGTTTAAGCTTTCCACTGTTCCACTACTCGAGTCCTCATGCAAAGAGAGCCTTTGTTTAAGAACTGAAGGTGACATGTTAGAACGGTCAAATCTAGACATGTCTATTCCTGTTCATGGCGGTTGCATGCTCTTGTATTCTCAAACTATTTAGGCATGTTCACCGTCTGTATTTGTCTTTTCCATGAATCTTCTCTTATGCCATTGTTCATGCACATGTTTATCTTGTATTTCCATCGGGTTTCTGTGTCTAACATTTGTGTTTTGATTCTCCGGGTCATCTTTTTCCACAAATTCTGTTCTCCGCGTTTGTCTGTGTCTTTATTATATCTATCTTTTTTGTGTTAGTCTTTGCTTTCAGGCGACTTTTTGGTTCATGGACTCTTCTCTATATTCCGTCCAGGTCTGTGCTTCCTTTGTTATGTGTTCTATCTGTTTATGGCTTTTGCAGTCAGGTTCGGGCTTTTTGCATGTCCTTTGGACAAATTGTCCAATGGAATTTGTTATTTCTTCCAAGGTTTGTTCTTTGTCTTGGCTTTGTTCACACTTTAGCCTTCGGGCTTTTGCTCCTTGCTTGTGGCCTTGTCTTTTCTATCGGGATTTTTGTCCCTCCCGAATTCCTTCTAACTTTTTGTCCGAAGGAATTCGGGAGGGACAAAAAGCCCTTTGGGGAAAGATAGCCAAAGGAGACAAACTCCTTCGAACAAAAATTCCGAAGGAATTCGTCTCCTTTGGCTATCTTCCCCCAAAGGGCTTTGTCCGAAAGAATTCGTCTCCTTTGGCTATCTTTCCCCAAAGGGCATGTGCCCTTCGAGAATTTTGGAAATGTCCCTGACACTATGAAGGTGCCCTTCGAGAATTTTGGAAATGTCCCTGACACTATGAAAGTGCCCTCCGCAAGGGCTTCTGCATCCCAAAAGTGCCCTTCGGGCTTTTACAAAAAGTCCTGTCTTTGGCTTTGGTACACACCACAAGGGCACATACCCTTCGGGGAAATCGTAAACATCCCTACGCAATGCCCAGATGCCCTTCGCAAAGTCACTTCTCCTTAAAACACACAATTCGGGGTTTTTGTTAATAACCCTTCAGAACTTTTGAAAAGTCCACCTTGCCAATGAAAAAGCCCTCTAAAAGAAATCAGTTGCCCAAGACCTTTTCGGGCTTTACAAGCTCCATTAATTAAAAAACTTTATAAGACAACTACCACGCAAAACCCGATCCACTCGTAATTACATTTGTAGATACAATTGGGCTTATCGATTGCTTTAGCTTATAAAAGCTAATAAGACATGCACCCTAGTAAACTCGAATTGCTCTATAAGTGTTAGAAATGATCATTGCCTGATGGGAATGCACCTGTACTTGCACAAAAGTGACTTATCCTCGATTTCTCAAGGGTCAAGACCTGGTTTTCAAGGCAAATGGTCATGGCGAGCGAAGTTTCGAATGGTAATGGTGACGATTTGGCTTGTGGGGCAAAATTGTCAACATTCTTGGCGACTCAGTTGGGTGGCATGCTTGCTATGCTAGAGAACTCAGACCATATAGATGCTATTCGAACTCCCAAATGGTAAACCTGATTTTTGACTGAAATTCTCCTCCTGACCTTGGCTGAAGTAACCTTTCTCCCTCAAAAACGAAGGGAAAAACATGACAGTAGGAAAACTAACTAAGAAGCAAATGTGCAAACAAGCACTTATTGAACAAAACTAAAGCAAACTACTGTGCTTGAACAACACTTGGAGGAAAGCAAAAACAAACTCTGTACATAGAGCTTTGCTCTTCAATAGCAATGTTTCAAATGTATCCCATTGATTGTGACTGGAAGCTCTTGGCCGTCCATCTTGGCAAGTTGGAAGGCATTGTGCGATTTGTAGTTGGAGATCGTGTATGGGCCACTCCAAAGGGAATCAAACTTCGTGTGCCTTCCTGGTTTGGCTCGATTCTCATCCCACTTGAGGACCAAATCTCTTTCATTGAAGCTTCGTGAGGAAGCTCCTTTGTCAAACGTTCTTTCTACTTGTGCCTGATGACTTTCCATGGCTAGCATGGATTGAATTCTTGTCTCTTCCAACTTCATAAGCTCTGAATACCTGATTTTCATAGGCTCATTCTCCAACAACTCAAGTTGATACATTAGTTCTAAAGCTGAAAACTCAAGAGAAATAAGTAACCTTGATTCCTTACCATATACTAGCTTGTATGGAGAGTTGGCTATTGACCTCTTGTAAGTGATCCTATCAGCCCATAGAGTTGACTTCAACTTGAGATGCCATGACCTCTGATTGTCTTCAATAGTCCTTTGTATGATTCTTAAGACGTTCTTGTTTGTAGATTCAGCAAGGCCATTTCCTTGTGGATAATAGTTCGATGAAGTGCTGAGATAAACTCCGTGTTGGATAGCCCATTGGCTGATCCTAGATCCCACAAAAGCCATTGCATTGTAGAAATAATGGTTGAAGGAACTCCAAACCTAGTAAGCAAACCTTCATAGAAATCAAGAACGTTAGTTTCGTTTGCTTCTTTCAATGCAATTGCTTCCGTCCAACATGTGAAGTAATCCGTAGCTGTTAGAATCCACTTATGCCCTGAACTCGAAGGAGGATTAATGAGACCAATAAAGTCCAATCCTCACTGGACAAAAGACTGATCCACTGCAATTGGCTGAAGGGGCAAGGCTGCGAGTTTAACTTTTCCTACAAACATAGCACATTGTTTGCAGTTCCTAACCCATGTATGGCAATCGCCAAATATAGTAGGCCAATAGTACCCACCTCTCATGATTTTAAGTGTTGTAGTTCTTGTGGAAAAGTGTCCTCCACCATGTCCATCATAGAATTCTTCAAATAATCTTTGAGTTTGGCTTGGTTCCACACACCTTAGTAACATTCCATTAATATCTTTTTTGAACAAAACACCATCAACGAGCAAGAATGGAATTGATTACAATTTGAAATACCTTCTTTTTGAAGCACTTAGGTGAGAAGGGTAAAATCCATCTTGAAAATAGCTTACCAAATCACAAAACCAACTGGAAGGTGAGGTGTGAATAGCAACAATCTCTTCATCATTTGACACTAAAACAACTTCATTAGTTTCTTGCAAGTCCTGAGCTAGATGCTCACAAAGTCCTTTGCCTCTAACTAACTTTGTAACCTTAATTTCCACGTCATATTCCATTCCCTTGGTTATCCGACCAGCTCTCTTCTCATTTATGTCTTTGTTCAGAAGAAAATCTTTGATACTTGGATGAGCAACCATTAGATGTATTTTGTTATTAGACAATAAGTGCCTAAATTTCTTCAAAGATCTTATAACTGAAAGGACATGTTTTTTAACAAAAGAATACCTTGTTTCATACTCCTCCAAGCCTTCGCTGTAGAAAGCTATTGGCTGCTCCAAATCTTCATGATTTTGCTGCATAAGAATGCCTGAAATGGTGTCCACATTAGCATACGTATACAAAATGAAATCTTTTGTAAAATCAGGAGTTAAAAGCGTAGGAGCACTTGCTATGGGTTTCTTAACATCTTCAAAACCTTTTACTCCCTCCTTGGACCAACTGAAGTTTTGATTTTTCTTTAGCATCGCTGTAAGTGGTTTCGCTACAGTAGCGAAATCTGAAATGTATCTCCTTATAAAGTTGATTTTTTCAAAGAAACTTTGCAAAGCATTTTTTTGCTTAGGCAAGGAGAGTGCAAGAATGGATTGAATCCTTTTAGAATCTATGTTTAAACCATGCTTTGAAATAACATGTCCAAGAAGTTTACCTTCATGAACTGAAAATACACAATTTTCAGAATTTAGAGATATCCCAAATTGCCTACACCTTTCGAAAACTTGCTTGAAATGAACCATGTGATCTTCTGCATTCTTTGAAAACACTGTTATATCATCCAAATAAACAAGCACAAACCCATTAAGAAGGCCTTGGAAGGCCATATCCATGGCTCTCTGAAAGGTTGCTCCAGCATTAGACAAACCGAATGGCATTTTTCTGTATGCAAATGTCCCCCACTTAATTATGAACGTTGTCTTGAATTGGTCCTCTTCTTTGACCAAAATCTGATTATAACCACTATATCCATCCAACAAGGAAAACCTCTCTGAGCCTGCAACAAGCTATAAAATTTGTTCCATTGATGGCAATGGATAGTGGTCTTTAAGCGAAGCCCTGTTTAAATCACGAAAATCAACACAAAAACAAATCTCACCATTCTTTTTCCCTACTAAAACGAGGTTTGCCACCCAAGTCAAGTGCTTGATTGGAAATATAATAGCTGATTCTATGAGCTTGTAAAGCTCAACTCTCATCAAAGGCTCAAGCTTTTGATTGATTGGCCTTTGTTTTTGTCTCCCTAGTTTAGTTTCCTCCTCTAACTCAATTATGTGTTGAGCCAAACTTGGATCAAAACCTTTGAGATCATTATACTGCCATGCAAATATATCAACAAAACTTTTGCATAAATCAATGAAAACTTTTTTTGTGGAGTGCATACCTTGCCCAATTTCAAAATTTTACTAGCTGCAATCTCTACATTGGCATAGTAATCTTCCTTTGTTGACAAGGATGATTTCTCCTTCCTTAGCTCATCATCTTCACTGAAATTATTTTCAAGAATATCCAATCCCTTGGGTAGCCTATTCGTTTTCAATTGTACAATCTGATCATCATACTGCTGTAAGTGTTTCGACTGATTTCTTGAAGAAAACTCAACCTCTTCCTGCAAAAATCTCACAATTTGATTGTCATTTTCAAATACCTGTCAATTCTCATGGTTATCCGGAACACAAGGCCTTACAACTACCTTTATATGTGACTGAAAATTGTTACTTTTTACATCAACTGAAATGTTAAATTGTGCCCCAACAACAACCAACCTATCAGCATGTTTATTCCTATCTCTTGGTTTGCTTGAATATTAAAACCCCAAAAATCTTCAAGTAAATCTCAAATTCTGTGTCTATAAGATTTAAGCAACGGATTCTTGCATACATTCAAACCTCTTACTTGGTGGACTACAAGTTCACTATCTCCAAACACTTCCAAACAATTGACTTTCATCTTCCTAGCCCACTGCAAACCGTGAACTAGTGTTTCATATTTAGCAACGTTGTTTGAACAACCAAACTAAAATTTAATAGAGGAGAAATACCTTTGTTCTGTAGGAAAAAATTCATATCATTTTAGCTTCGGTTCCATGCTTATTTCTTGATTCATCAAAGTACAATTGCCAGAAGCCTTCATTAGATTCGTCTTCTTTGACCATGGCTAGAATTGGTGCATCGTTCTCATGAAGACAATACACACCAAGACCTTCCTCTTCAATCAACTTGTAGGGATCATGCTCATGCAAGGTAGAAGCCCACTCATCAAGAAACAAATCTAGAACTCCATCCAAAGGTGAGTCCTTTTCTACATCACTAGTTTGTAATATTTCATCTGAGATGATACAATTTGCATTGACAACACTTGGCGTATAAGGCTCCATATGAAAACATACAATAGACTTTGAATGAATTATTACCTTTGTACCATACCTAATTTTGAACAACAAATAGGTCCAATCAACTGATAAATATCCTCCAATCTTTGAGGTGAAGTCCCTTGAAAATCACATAGAAAAATAAGGAGGCAAGTCCACCACTACAACATCATGTTGAATAGTAACGTTAGGACAAACATGTAATGCCGATTTCAAATCTTTGATAATGCCTACCATCTTTGTTGGTGAACCAACGAACTGCATTACGCCTTTAGTATTTGGCTCATAAACAAGACCGAGCTAGTTTGCAATCTGTTTGGGCATTACTGTACTGCTAGCTCCACTATCCACCATACAATTATGAACCAAAGTATCACCCACTATCAAAGAAAGATAAAAATGAGTTTTCTTTGATTTGACCTCAATTTTGTCCACTTTTGACATCTTATCTCCTTGTTGTACCTGTTGCTTAGTTGGTTGATCTGAATTTGTCAAGACAACACGTTTCTCAACCGATTTTGGAGATAATTCAAGAGCTGAAAGTTCTTGAATGAGTGTATCCTTTTACCCTGGAATTGAAAGAGAATCCCACATGTTAATGCTGATGTTAGACTTCTTCATTTGATCTACAATACTGAATTGAGATGCACTAACTTTTGATTGCACTTTCTGAGGCACTTGTTCACGAATTAGAGGTATTTGCTGCACTTTACTAACCTCTATATTTTGAATTTTCTAGGTTGTGGGGGTAGCAAGCTGCTCTTTTGTACTTTTAGCAACAATATTAGGATTACTTGAAGTATTTGCTACTGCTTGGGCTTCATCAATAGCTCTTCTTTTAGTTCTTTGATAGGTTATAACTGCAACTTGACCACTTGAATCGTTAGTTTTAATACCCTGAATAAAAGCAACAAGATCATCGCCCTACCAATTTATATTAATAGCATCAGGCTGCCCTTGAACTTGATGAGTCTCTCTTTGTGATGTCAAACCTGTATCTTGATATTGACCTCCTTAAAAAAGAAAACTCTTATTCTGTCATCTGTGGCATGGTGATGTTTTGTGATACTAAGGCTTGGTTTTGAGCATCATTGAGATTTGAGGGCTGCCAACCTAAATCATCAATTGCTCTTCTTTTAGTTCTCTGATAGCTTATAACTGCAACTTGACCACTTGAATCATTAGTTTTAATATCCTGAGTAAAAGCAACATGATCATCGTGCCCTGCCAATTTATATTAGTAGCATCAAACTGCCCTTGAACTTGATGAGTCTCTCCTTGTGATGTCAAACCTATATCTTGATATTGACTTCCTTAAAACAAAACTCTTATTGTGTCATCTGTGGCATGGTGATGTTCTGTGATACCACGGCTTGGTTTTGAGCATCATTGAGATTTGAGAGCTGCCAACCTGAATCCTGCACCAAATTATTTTGAGGTGGGGTTGTTATAATGGCTTTTGAAATGGAAGGAGCATTCGGATCAAGAGCAACATATGGCTTAGCAGGAGTTATAGCTCCTTGTGTTTGATAGGGTAGTCTATTTTTTCTGAGACCCTGATAAGTAGACCTTTGATCTTTGAAGGACTGATAGTTGTTTTGATTTTGCTATTGATAGGGCCTATTTGACTAAAATTGCTGCCTTTTGAGTTGTACTATTTCATTTCCAAAAGATTGTAGCAAAATTTTCAACTCTCCTATCTCATTAGCTTGACTAGTAGGGGCTGCAATAAGAACTTGAAGGCTGGCATAGAACTTATTTTTGGAAATATGGGCATTGGAGGTCTTGGAGAAAGCTTACCTGTTTGTATCAAACTATTTTCTGCCTTTATTGCAACTTCATAAGCATCTGGCAAAGTAGTACCACCCACTGATTGTATCATCACACTAATGTCAGAATTAAGAGCTTTCAAAAAATACGGAAATGCATATTCAAGGGATGGCCTAATCAGAACCGGTATCCTGGTCCATGTCTTTTAGAATCTGAGATTAAAATTGGACATGAACTCATGAGGAGCTCTCTGTATGGCAGTTAATTGCTCAACTAAAGATAAGTGATCAAATTTGTCTTCAAACTGCTTGACTAAGGCTGCACCCAATTCATCCCAAGTGGAAACGGATCTAAGTGGGAGGGTTCTATACCACTATAATGCTTTCCTTTGAATGAAGCAACAAGCAATCTGATAGCAACATTATCCTCAACAACATTATGAACTGAACAAAGATTAGCCACATCCTAGATATGTTCAATAGGGGTTGTTTGATTCCCCTGAGAAGAATGGAATACTTTTGAGGGAAAATACAAGAATGTCATCAAATTATGCTAGATTCAATGGACTTCCCCTATTGAATGGAGCAAACACTTGATTTCTAATGGCCATTTGGATAGTGGAGATTGCAGTGTTTAGAACGATAGGATGAGGGGGAGGTAAATATTCTCTTTGACGATATGGATTTACCCTCCTAGACCTTGCTCTTTTATAAGTTACAAATTTAAAAGGAATACCTTTACTTGTTGATCTTGTGGTAACCTTTGGCATGAATGGATTGCCTAAATAATTCTATGAACTCTACAACTGGATGTAGATGAATATTCTCTGCTGCTGCGAAAATTGTGCAGATATGCAAAGAACTTTTTTGTGGTCCCATCAGGCATGCCAAAAACTGTTGTCAATCAGACCCTGCACCCTTGTGAAGGTAGTTTTAAGCCTTCACAGTCTGTTGGAACATGGAAACAATTCGAGGTTGTGGGTGATCTGCTAAGTGGATTGAGTCTCTAGATTATGAGGGCTAGCTCCCTTAGGTGTATCAATGAGGATCTTTACTCTGTGTTGTGGGCTACCATAGAAAAGGGTGAAAGAAACTTGAAGGGGAAATCCTACCTAATGACGGTGATACACCAAAATGTTGATCCACCCTACTTGGAACCTTGAACACTGAACAAGCAAGGGAAAAAGAAGACCTTTGATTTCAATTGATCAATATGCATAAGTATTTCATGAGAAGGTTCAATCCAATGACAAAAATGTGAGAGAAAACGATGGAGAGAGGTCCAATACAAGACACTTTACAGCCACCTAACACCCACTTACAGATTCAGCAAAAGACATTTAAAACACTGAACATGACCTGCATAACATGATAAGCTAGCAACTAGGTACGAATCAGAATTTGGGAAGGGAGAGAAATCTACCACGTATGCAAATTGCTGAATGAATGTACATTATGCCAATACTTGAAATTTGAAAGTACAGTCCTATTGATACTTTTCTTGTGTTATGAGACAACTAATCTAATATATACATCCTAAAACCATGTGTACCACTTTCCTCTTGGATCAAAAGGAACATTTGATACTTTTTTTGCGTTATGAGACAAAGGATTGAACGAGGCATGCAACTTCTTGACCCTTGGCCTTGATGCCTGCCTCTTCTTGGTTGCAGTTGTTAGCTTCTTCGTCATCATGCTCGATGATGAACCAGACAGCTCCAAACAAGTCAACTATGTGAATCCAAGCAACCTCAAACTCTTCATATGGCTCCTAAACTGCAACCTCCAATGGTGGTTCAACCAAGCAAACCTCTTTGATTTCTATGGCCTCCTCAAGAAGACTGGACTTCTTTATTTCATGTTTTTTAGGCTCATCAAGAAGCTAGTAGCCTATTCTGAAGATCTAAAACAAGTCCATATCTACAATGAACTCTTGAGGCAAAGTTGAAAGACTGCCCACTCCATCCTCTTTGATCAGCTTGACAACGTTGCTCTCCTGGCTACAACCAAACCATAGTTGCCTTCGAGAAGAACATAACCAGCTCCCAAGATCTCAAACAAGTCCTCAAATGAGCCTTTCAACTGATTGGGAACCTCTGGCTGCTCCATAAGTTCATTAGTTTGATCAACTACTTCATTCATTTCCTCATCCCTTTTATCACGTGGTAGCCCACTCGAGGAATTGGCAGCCTTGACCCCCTCATTCTCCACATAAAGTGGCAGCTTTGCATCCTCAATAGTGCAGTCCACTTCATGCACAACTGCAAAAGAATCTTCAATATGTTCTCCTTCGTTCAAGAAGGCTGCATTGATCTTTTGTTGACCAAGGGGGGACCCTATGGTGATTTCTTCCTCATAGCTACTCGTGACGTTCTCTTCCTTAGCCTCTTTGGATGCATCTCCCATAGGTACCTGATTTGGTTCCTGACGCTGCTCTACTTAGATCACCTTCACCTCCTCCTCTTGAATTGGTTGAACCGATTTTCAAGATGGAAATGTGCAAGGAACAACCACCTTTTCTTCCTTATTCTCCGCCTTATGAATGACTCTCCATGAAGGAAAGGCTCTAGGCTTTTGAGGGAAAAGGAGTGGACGCTACAAGGCTTCTTGACTGACTTCAGGAATCACCACCTCCTGCCCACTGCTTTGAATAAATTTCCAAGATGGAAAAGATGGAAAAGATAGAGGCTCTTGAGGAGGGAGGGATGGGGGTTGAAAGACCTTTGATCTACTTGGCTGTGTGACTTGGCTCCAAGATGGGAAAGGTAGAGGTTCTGCTGATTCTGCCTTTCTTCTTTTCTCCTTGCCTCCAGTTCCAACTCTCTGATTTGCTTTGCTATATTTTCTTGAAATAGCTCCTCCTTAAGGTGATCAAGAACAAAAGAAGGCTCTTGAAGAGGGATAAAGTTTTGGATCCAAATAGCAGGGTATTCCACAATAGAAACTTCGTTTTTTTGACAGCCCCCTTGGATGGATTTCTAAGAAAGAAAAGACTGCGGAACATATGACGAACTTGGAAGATTCGAAGAAGCACTTAAAACGGTCACTTGAGGAGGAATGGGCGACACATAAGAAGGCTGCGGGGGTGCATATGTAGGAACAAAAGGTTGGCGGGGCTGGCCCTACTATTTCTCAAGTCCTTCCAGCTTGTCCTCAACACTCTGAATGTAACTGCATATATCCATCATGTCACCAATGAGGTTGCTCCAATTTGCTCTCTCAACAAGTTCCCATTCTGCTTTGATTTGCTGGAATGAATCCCTCACATAATGGATTTGTTGAGGGGGAACATTTTGGCCAAAACACTTTTGTGAGCACAACTCTAGTGCATGCTTGTCAAGGTTCACTAAAGTTTGCCTGACTATTGGTATAGATGGCTCATGGTAGGGTTGATGAGGAGCAGTATTTTGATGAGCTTGTTCATAAGGGAGATCAGGGCAATATTCTTGCATATATAGACCATGAGGAACTTGACAAGGTTCATCATAGCCTTGATAGAAATCTTGGTAGGGCTCATTGAGCTCATATGGATCATACTGGGGCTTCTGATAAGGAGGTGAATAATAGGAATATTCACCATAGCTGTTCATGTTAGCCTCATAAGGCAAGTAGGAGCTGATTAAAATTTCAAAGAGACAAACCTGGTCTGCTCATAACCAGGAGTTTTGATTTGGAGTCGCCAATAGCGCTAATACTTGCTTTCAAAAGCAAATAACGATGATCAGACACTTGGATTGCATAAACCAGCTGATAGATGCTCGGAGTTGTCATTGATGTTTGTTGAATGCCTCCAAAAGTTGATAAGTAGAAAGAAAACACCAAAAAATCTTCCATTGCTTTGGACCTTAGTCCCACCGAGCGTGCCAACACTGTTAAGCGTGGAATTGCATCCTTGTGGGAGAGTTTGTCAGGCTCTCCCACTTCCAGCCATAATCATGGGAACAACCTCAGAATGTGGGTGTCCTATGGTGAGGTTGAGCCTTTAGGATTTTTAAAGAGGCTAGTTCCTCTCGGTGGATCACCTAAACTACTGTTGAAATAAAACTCACGGAGAAAAGGGTTAGAAGGGAGAAACGGGCTCTTAAGAAGGCTAACTAGATGATGCACCAATTTAAAATGGGAAACTCCATAAGCTTGAACCCACACTAATTCTGCAGAAGACAATACTGGATTACACAACCTCAAGATCAAACTGGTTGCATAAATATTTCACGGAGGAGGTTCAAGGAAGTGATGAATGCAAACAGAGAGTTCTAAGACTCACTGGAAGTTCACATTAATGGCGGAAAGAACACTCAACCAGCCCTGTAAACAACATCGAAAAATCCTTAAACAAGGTCAAAAAGGACCATGGATGAGGAAGACTCTCCTTCACGCGATGCCATAGTACGCAGCTCAATAGACACAAGTCCAAGGCAACAAACAGGCAAAGAAAAATCCTTGATTGCATAAGAGGTGGTTCTTACAAATGCTTGGTAGGGTCAAGCCTAACTAGCTGAGCATTCTTGCGATATCTTGAAGAGCGTCCCATCTCCCAGGAAGATAAAAAAATGTCTAAAAATTGGAAACCATTACAATGGCAAGTTGCGTGATATTTATAGAGAATGGGGAGAGAGAGAGTTGCGTGGCAGAAAGAAGAGAGGGGAAGTTGTTGAACTGGGACTGCTGCTGTCACCACTACCTTCACCATGAAACGCACCACCGAGGATTGTCCCAATCTCCTCGAGCCATTCCTGCATTCAAGTCTCCCTTTGGAGTATTTGAGAAGCCATGTTACGAGCAGCGGAGATGTCTTTTCTTTGCGTAACTGAATTGATCTTTGCATTTAAACAATGGCATGGCGATCCCTTCACGTGTCTTGCTGAAAAGGATGCGGTTCTCCATGCCTGGGAACTCAAGTCGACCCATGCTGCATTTAAGCTGGACGGTCATTTGTCGGGAGCGAACCATATTGAAGGACGAGAGCCTTCATAAATTCTCAGCTCTAGTTGCTTGGACTCCCCTTTACGTTGATTGGTCGTCCTTGTGCCACTTGTCCTTTACTGATTGGCCCTTCCTGCTCTAGCTTACGCCACATGGCAGCGTTTTATTCATTACCTCATGACTCTCGTGTTGCTAGACCAAGCTTAAGTCAAGCACTTGAAGAATCCTGATTCACTCTATGCAGAGTAATTCGGGTTCTTTGATATCTCCAACTTCGGACTTTTCCAGATCCTTTACTTATAAAGCTTTTTAAGTAAAGTACTTGGAGAAACCTGATTTACTCTATGCAGGGTAATTCGGATTTTCCAAGCTTAATTCGGACTTGTCCATCTTGAAGTCTTTGGGCTTCTCAAGGCCAGCTGCTTCGGACTCTGCACCTTAAATCTTCGGACTTCTGCCACTTGAAGTCTTCGGACTCTTGCCACTTGAAGTCTCCTTTATTCTGCGGGCTTCTTGCTCATTGCGGGCAAATCTCCCAAAGGAATTTCTTCAGACAATTTGTCCAAAGGAATTCCTTTGGACTAAGAAGTCCGAAGCTATCTCCTCTTTGAGCCTTTTGCAAGTTGCCCTTTCAAATTTTTCCAAGTGGACTTTCCCGAAGGGTAAGAGACCCTTGGGGATTTCTACATGTCCCTTCGGATTTCTTCCAAATGGTTCTTCCGAAAGGAACCTACCCTTCAGAACAATTGAAAATGCCCCTTTTACTACGAAAGTGCCCTTCGAAAAACTGCCTTGGGCACTTGCCTTGAACTTTCATAAACTTTCTTTTGAACAAAAATGTCCAAAAAAAATCATCACTTGGAAAACAAAAACCCAAAAAAAGACACTGGCCGAAAGCAAGTTTGTGCAAACCATGAAATTTGACCCCAAAAAAAACCCGAGGGAAGAAACACTTAGCCCTTGAAGAATGATTAATGACTTAGCAAAAAGGGGGAAGCTAAATAAAAGAACTCTGCGCAAGGCTGACCTTTGGCTTGCTTTTGAACATTTGCTGGCCCCTTGAAGAACTTGCTCGGATCTTCTCCAAGCCTTGCCAGAGCTTTGAATGTGGGCCGAAAATTGGCCAACAAAAATTCCTTCAGACTTTTTGTCCTTGTATATTTCCCGAGAGTTTTCCTCTCTTTCCTTTCCTTCGGGCAATTTACCCAAAAGAATTGTTTCTTTCGTTCCTTTGGGCTTTTCAAAATGGTCCCTCAGATTTTCTGTTTGGAACCTTCCCGAAGGGCACATACCCTTCAGGATTCTTGTAAAGGACCCTGCGGAAGAAATGAAAGTGCCCCTTTTCGAAATCCGTGAAGTGAACCTTCCCAAAGGGCACATACCCTTCGGGATTCTTGCCAATGTCCTTCGGAAATTTGAAATGGTCCTCCTAGTGAAAGAAAGAACCTTCTACCCCTTTGGATTTATTGGAAATGTCCCTCACTCCTAGTGATCCTTTGGACAAAAAGTCTGAAGAATTTGAACCCTTTGGAACTTTGAAATGATCTTTGCCCCTTTGTAAAACCACAATAAGTCCTCTTTAGAATTTGCTCCTTCAACTGCTTGAATCAACATTTGTTCTTTCCTGTGAGGCAAAATTGTCAACAATAACCAAGCCTCCTTTGAAGAAGACTCATTGAGCACAAGCCGAGCAAGCCACTTAACAAGCTATTTGGAGCATCCAAGGAAGGTGAAGGATTTATTTGTCTTTTGCATTCTAGTTGTGTTTTTGCATTTAGTATTGTTATTATGCTTCCCCCTTGAAATAGGCTTAAGGTGTTAGCAATAGTGTGTTTTGTTTGGATTTTGATTTCATTCACTAACACTATACTAATCTCTCCTTATTGCAATCTAATGTTCACAGAAAAAACCCTTAAAAAGGCATATTGTTGCTAATTTCAAGGTGAGTATCTCTACTATAAATCTCTCTGAGGAGAATGATTTCGTTAATCATCATGGCCTTGAAGGGGTAATATATCTAACATCAGGTAGGCAACATTTTGTGCAAGAGTTTCCTGCATGGATGTTTGCATTATTGGCCATGCAAAACCCATCGTCCAATATTCAATAGACTCAAATAACATTTATTTGGGGCTCTCAAGCCATCTTTTCTTCTACACAATATACAATATGAATAATTGAAGGATGCCAACTACACCAATGTAGATGGATATTTATAACCTATCCAAGACACATTTTAAAATGTTACCCAATAATAGGTAGTAATATAAGGTAGGTTGTATAAAGTATGTACATAAGGATCTCGTATAAGATAAAATTATAATATTAGGTAGGGACTAAGTTCACTACATCAGCTCAACTTAACCCTTGATCCATCAAAGGCCCATTTATGACCTTAATTGAGCTTGATCTCTGTAATTGGACCATGGAGTCAGCCAAGCCTTGAATCAATCAATTAGTTAAGCACATAAATGAAATGACCCGATTCAAATTATGATTCCCATTATGTGTAATATCATGCAAAATTAATAGACATTGATAACTAATATTTGGTAGTATTTCTGGAAAAGTGACTAAGAAAATGCTGAATATACTTTGGGTAATCTATTACTCACAACTTATTTCCAGCTTATTCTATTGTGACCAACATTCTTCTTTGTGAAGAGGTTCTGCATTCTGAAATACATCCAAATTTGATAGATCAAATCTATGAAGAGAAAGAATTCTTTATGAAATATCAACTAAACTCACACTGATAATCAAGGACATGAGCTACCTCAAGTTATCCCCAAATTAACAGCCCATAAGTTGCCTCAAGTACAATTCATAAAAGCCAACAAGGGTATGAGTTATCTCAACTGAATTCACATCCCATGAGTTACGTCAACTGAGCCTTGCATCACTCATCGAGGGCACAAGTTAGGTCACATGAACCCCAAATTTATTAAATAGCCAAAGAGTTATCTCAACTAAGTGTTATCAGTTATAGTCTATATCACAATTCACCACAATGCCATTGACGTTTTTTTTATGAACATCAACAAAATTATGTGTTGACAATTCTTCCACAAGTCAGGTTGTCTCTTGCTATTTAGAAAGTTCACGTCTCTAGCCAAGAAAGAAAAAATACATTACTTTTTTGGTAAGGGCCTTTACGATAAAAGGATGAATTCCTTCGGACTTTTGTCCGAAGGAATGGTTCATCAAAGTAGGCAAGGCCAAGGAAATAACAAATCAGCAAAAGAGCCTAAAACAAATGAAAACCTTCGGGCTTTTTGTCCAAGTGAATTCTTTCGGACAAAAAGTCCGAAGAAATTCGGAAGACCATAGTGAAAGAAAGTCCGCTTAAAAGGCAAGGAAAAGCCAAGGATTAATTCGGAAGGAGGCATTTTCAAGAATTCCGAAGGACAGGGTACCCTTCGGAAGGGTCACTTTCAATATTCCTGAAGGGCACCTACCCTTCGGGAAGGCACAAGACCAAATTCAGAACCTTAGCAAAAAGTCCGGGTGCCCTACAATTTTTCCGAAAAGGCATAGAGGGAGAGCTAAATGCCCTTGCGGAGGGCACTTGGTCGGCGGAAGGGACCATGACAAATTTTCCGAATGGCACATTTTAAAGGCCGAAGGGCACATTCGGAGGAGAAGGCAAGGGAAGATATCCTTCAGACTTTTTGTCCGAAGGAATTCGGAAGACACATGGAGACCAAAAGACAAAAAACAAAGGCAAAACAAAGAAAATGAGTTCTTTCAGACTTTTGTCCGAAGGAATTCCTTCGGACAAAAAGTCCTAAGAAATTCGGGAAAATAGCAAAAAGCCGACAGTCAATAAAATCCTAAAGGGCTTTGGAAAACAAGTGAAGGCAAAACAAAAGAGACCTTCGGACTTTTGTCCGAAGGAATTCCTTCGGAGAAAGGGGCCGTGAAAATAAACCCGAGAAAAAGCAAGGCAGAGTGAACTTGAAGGCTTCTGAATCAAATGCAAAAGGAAGTCATAATTTCTTCGGACTTTTGTTCGAAGGAATTCAGAGAAACGACCGCGGGAAAGAACCCTAAGAAATGTGAAGCCAATAAAGCCAAAGGAAAGAAAGCTGCAGGAAATATATACAGAGAAGTCCGAAAGAGAAAATTACCAAAGGTGACGTCCCGCTAGCCGTCAAATTTTGACCGCATGAGGTAACCGTTGGAATAGGGGTAAAGCCAGAATTCCGAAAGAAAAGGCCAAACGTGTAAAAATGTAGACAAATACATCCGAATATAGAATCCCGCCAGAAATAGACACGAATAGCAGCCCAGAATACGACAGAATACATGCAAGCAGGAGCTATTTTCGAACATCGGTCAAAGCTTCAATTGACTAATTATTAAAGACATGCTCATCCCCGGTTCAACTCGTGCATCCAAGAATCAATCGAAGTTCTAAATTCGAATGTTGAGTTGACCGTTCCAGATTTAGAGTTGACTAATTGTTAAACGCCGCATTCACTAGGAGCTTTCCATGCAACTCAGCATGATCTCTTCGTTTAAACTCAACTTTAAAACGCTACAACTCGGCATCAAGCAGCTCACAAAGAAGTTCTAAAATTGACATTTGCGTGGATTTCCATGCAAAGAGAGGTGGGCGGTTCATAACAAAGATAAGTTCACTTCATCAAACAAAGAAGCTTCATGCAAGGACAAAAAGAAAAATATATTTTATTGAAAGGCCAAGTAAAGCCTGGAGTTAACCAAAGTGAATCCTTCTCTTCAAAATTTTCAACGCCAATCTTTGGCCTCTTGTAATTTTATATATAATGGCTTTCAGCCTTGTTTAAAAAGGATCCAATCCCTCTCTTAGCAAGACCAGACTCTGTCATTGGTGAGTTGTGTAACCTCTTCAATCAATAAGAAGGACTCTACTTTTAGATTTCAAGTGCTGGCATAGTGTATATTTCTTCAGCAATTTGCAAAAGTGGTAGATTTCTCTTCCTTCCCAAATTCTGATTCATACCTAGTTGCTAGATTATCCTTGTGCAGGTTCATGTTAAAGTGTTCTTTATTGTCTGTTGCTGAAGCTGTAAGTGGATGTTAGGTGGCCGCAAAGTGTCTTTTATCAGACCTCTCTCCATCGTTTTTCCTTAGGTTTTAGTCATTGACGAACCTCTTCATGAAATATTTATGCATAAGTGATTGATTGAAGTCTAAGGTCTTCCTTTTCCTTGATTGTTCAGTGTTCAAGGTTCCAAGTTGAGTGGATCGAACTTCTGGTGTATCACCATTTTTAGATAGGATTTCCCCTTTAAGTTTCCTTCTCCCTTTTCCATGGTAGTCCGTAGCGTAGAGTAGGGATCTGCATTGATACATCATACAGGAACCAGTGTTCTCTGGAGGTTCTTCTCACTGTTGAGGCACCCACCCTCATGAGAAGATCCCATTGTTTCAGCCGGATAGAGGACTAGCCATTTCATGTACGTCTTCGAATCAGGGTGCAGCTCCAGGTTGACAACAGTTTTTGGCATGCCTGGTGGGACCACAAAAAGATTTCTTTACAAAAAATCTTCACGGCAAAGGAAGATATTCATTTACAGCCAGCGGAAGAGTTCATAGCATCATTTAGACAATCCGTTCATGCCAAAAGTTACCACAAGATCAGCAAGCAAAGGTATTCCTTTTGAATTTGTAACTTCTAAAAGAGCAAGATATAGGAGGGCAAGTCCATATCCTCAAAGGAAATATTTAGCTCCCCCTCATCCTATTGTTCTAGACACTGAAATCCCCACCCTGCAAATGGCCAATAGAAATCAAGTATTTGCTCCATTTAATAGAGGGAGCCCACTAAATCTAGCATAGTTAAATGATATACCTATATCTGCCTTTAAAAGTATTCCATTCTTCTCAGGAGAGAATCAAACAACCCCTATTGAGCATATCCAGGATGTGGCTAATCTTTGTTCAGTTCATAATGTAACTGAGGATAATGTTGCTATCAGATTACTAGCTGCTTCTTTCAAAGGAAAAGCATTACAGTGGTATAGAACCCTCCAGCTTAGATCTACCTCTACTTGGGACGAATTGGGTGCTGCCTTGGTCAAACAGTTTGAGGACAAGTCTGATCACTTATCTTTGGTTGAGCAATTAACTGCCATACAGAGAGCTCCTCATGAGTTCATGTCTGATTTTAATCTCAAATTCCAAAAGACATGGCACAGGATACTGGTTGTAATTAGGCCATCACTTGAATATGCATTTTTATATTTTTTGAAAGCTCTCAATTTTGATATTAGTGTAATGATACAGTCAATGGGCGGCACTACTTTACCTGATGCCTATGAAGTTGCAATGAGGGCAGAAAATAGTCTAATTCAAGCAGGAAAGCTTGCTCCAAAACCTCCAATGCCCATTTTTTCGGAGATAAGTTCAACACCAGCCCTTCAAGTTCCTCAAGTTCCATCCTTGGCTACAATTCCAGCACCTCAATGTCCTATTGCAGCCTCTACTAGTCAATCTAGTGAGATAGAAGAGCTGAAAAGTCTGTTACAATCTTTTGGAAATGAAATAGTACAGCTTAAAAGGCAGCAATTTCAATCAAATAGGCCTTATCAACAGCAAAATCAGAACAACTATCAGCCCTTCAAAGATCAAAGATCTCCTTATCAGGTTTTCAGAAACAATAGACCACCCTATCAAGCACAAGGGGCCATAACTCCAACTAAGCCATATGCTGCTCTTGATCCAAATGCTCCTTCCACTTCAAAAGCCATTGTTCCAACTCCACCTCAGAACAATTTAGTGCAGGATTCAGGTTGGCAACTTTCAAATCTCAATGATTTTCAAAACCAAGATTCAGCATCATCAAATAGCACCATGCCACAGATGACACAAGAGCTCTTTTTAGGAGAGTCAATATCAAGATACAAGATTGGCACCACAAGGAGCAACCCAAGGGCAACCTGATGCTATTAATGTAAATTGGCAGGTAGATGATCATATTATTTTTACTCAAGATGTTAAAACTAACGCTTCAAATGATCAAGTTGCAGGTCTAACCTATCAAAGAAATAAAAGAAGCGCTGTAGAAGAAGCTCAAGCAGTGGCAAATACGTCAAATACTCTTAGTGCTATTGCTCAAGGTACGAAAAAACAACTTGCTGCCCCCACAATCCCAAAAAATCAGAATGTAGAGGTTGGCAAAGTGCAACAAATACCTCTAATTCGTGAGCAGCAAGTAACACAAAAGGTGCAATCATAGGTTGGTCCATCCCAATTCAATATTGTAGATCAGATGAAAAGGTCTAACGTCAATATTAGCATCTAAGATACTCTTTTAATTCCAGGCCAAAAGAACAAACTCATTCAAAAACTTTCAGCTCTTGAATTGTCCCCAAAATTAGTAGACAAAGAAGGTGTTGTCTTGACAAATTCAGATCCGCCAACTAAGCAGCAGGTACAGCAAGGAGATAAGATATCAAAGGTGGACAAAACTGAGGTAAAAGCAAAGAAGACTCCCCCTTTTTATCTTTCTTTGATTGTAGGAGACACCTTAGTTCATAATTGTATGGTGGATAGTAGAGCCAGCAGTACAGTCATGCTTAAATAGATTGCAGACAAGCTTGGCCTTGTTTATGAGCCAAATACTAAAGGAGTACTGCAGTTGGATGGTTCACCCGCAAAGACGGTAGGGATTAGCAAAGATTTGAAATTAACATTACATGCATGTCCTAACGTAACTATTCAGCAGGACGTTGTAGTAGTCGATCTACCTCCTTATTTCGCCATGTGCCTTTCAAGAGATTTCACCTCAAAGATTGGGGGATATCTATCAGCTGATTGGACTTACTTGCTGTTCAGAACCAGATATGGCACAAAAGTAACAATTCATTCAGAACCTATTGCACGTTTTCACATGGAACCTTATACGCCAAGTGTGGTCAATACAAATTGTATCATTTCAAATGAAGTAGTACAAACTAGTGATATAGAAAAAGACTCACCTTTGGATGGAGTTCCAAATTTATTTCTTGATGAGTGGGCTTCCACCTTGCATGGGCATGATCCCTACAAGCTGATTGAAGAAGGCCTTGGTGTGTATTGTCTTCATGAGAACGATGCGCCAATCCCAACCATGGTCAAAGAGGGCGAATCTAATGAAGGCTTGTGGCAATTATATTTCGATGGATCAAGAAATAAGCATGGAACAGGAGCTGGAATGATGTTAGTTTCTCCTACGAAACAAAGGTATTTCTCATCTATTAAATTTCAGTTCGACTGTTCAAATAACGTTGTTGAATATGAAGCACTAGTCCACGGTTTGCAATGGGCTAGAAAGATGAAAGCAAGTTGTCTACAAGTGTTTGGAGATAGTGAACTTATAGTTCACCAAGTAAGAGGCTTAAATGTATGCAAGAATATGTTGCTTAAATTTTATAGACACAGGGTATGGGATTTACTTGAAGATTTTTAGGCTTTTAATATTCAGGCGATACCAAGAGATAGAAATAAACATGCTAATAGGTTGTCTGTTGTTGGGGCACAATTTGATATTCCATCTGACGTTAAAAGTGACATTACTCAGTCTCATATAAAGATAGTCATAAGGCCTTCTGTCCCAGACAACCAAGAAAATTGGCAAGTATTCGAAAGTGACAATCAAATTGTGACATTTTTACAAGAAGTTGAGTTCTCTCCAAAAAATCAGGCAAAACGCTTACAGCAGTATGGTGATCAGATTGTGCAGCTGAAAACCAATAAACTACCCAAGGGATTGGTTACCCTTGAAAATATTTTCAGTGAAGACAATGAACTAAGGAAAGAGAACCCAGCCTTGTCAACAAAGGAAGAGCACTATGCCAATGTAGAGATTGTAGCTGGTAAGATTTTGAAATTGGGCAAGGTATGCACTCCACTACAAAAAAAAGCTTTCGTTGAATTATGCCAAAATTTTGCTGATATATTCACATGGCAGTAAAGTGATCTCAAAGGGTTTGATCCAAGTTTGGCTCAACACACTATTGAGCTAGAGGACGAAACTAACCCAGTACGACAAAGACAAAGGCCAATCAATCCAAAGCTTGAGCCCTTGATGAAAGCTGAGCTTCACAAGCTTATAGAATCGGCTATTATATTTCCAATCAAGCACTCAACTTGGGTGGTGAACCTCGTTCTAGTACGGAAAAAGAATGGTGAAATTCATTTATGTGTTGATTTTCGTGACTTAAACAGGGCCTCGCTTAAAGACCACTATCCATTGCCATCAATGGAACAAATTTTACAGCTTGTTTCAGGTTCAGAGAGGTTTTCCTTATTGGATGGGTACAGTGGCTACAATCAGATTTTGGTCAAAGAAGAGGACCAATTCAAGACAGCTTTCACAACCAAGTGGGGAAAATTCGCATACAGAAAGATGCCATTCAGTTTGTTCAATGCTGGAGCATCTTTTCAGAGAGCCATGGATATGGCCTTCCAAGGCCTTTTTAACAAATTTGTGCTTGTCTATTTAGATGATATAATAGTATTCTCAAAGAATGCAGAAGACCACATGATGCACCTCCAGCAGTTTTTGAAAGGTGTAGGCAATTTGGGATATCCCTAAATCCCAAAGAGTGTTTTTTTCAGTTCATGAAGGTAAGCTTCTTGGACATGTCGTTTCAAAGCATGGTTTAAACATAGATTCTGAAAGGATTCAATCAATTCTTGCACTCTCCTTGCCTAAGAGCAAAAAGGCTATGGAAAGATCAATTTTATAAGGAGATACATTTCAGATTTTGCTACTGTAGCTAAACCACTTACAGCGATGTTAAATAAAAATCAGGACTTCCGCTGGTCCAAGGAGGGAATAACAGGGTTTGAAGATGTTAAGAAAGCCATAGCAAGTGGCCCTACGCTTTTGAATCCAGATTTCAAGAAAGATTTCATTCTGTATACATATGCGAATGTGGACACCATTTCAGGTATTCTTATGCAGCAGAACCATGAGGACTTGGAACAGCCAATAGCCTTCTACAGCCAAGGCCTGCAGGAGTATGAGACAAGGTACTCTTTTGTTGAAAAACATGTCCTTTCAGTTATAAGATCTCTGAAGAAATTTAGGCACTTGCCTAACAATAAAATACTTCTAATGGTTGCTCATCCAAGCATCAAAGAATTTCTTCTGAACAAAGACATAAATGAGAAAAGGGCTGGTTGGATAACCAAAGTGATGGAATATGACATAGAAATTAAGATCACGAGGCTGGTTAAAGGCAAAGGATTTTGTGAGCATCTAGCTCAGGACTTACAAGAAACCAACGAAGTTGTTCTAGTGTCAAATGATGTAGAAATTGCTGCTATACAGACCTCACCTTCCAGCTGGTTTCACAATCTGGTAAGCTATCTTCAGGAAGGTTGTTACCCTTCCCACCTAAGTGCTTCAAAAAAAGGTATTTCAGATTGCAATCAATTCTATTTTTGCTCGTTGACGGTGTCTTGTTCAAAAAGGATATCAATGGAATGTTACTAAGGTGTGTGGAGCCAAGCCATACTGAAAGATTATTTGAAGAATTCCATGATGGACTTGGTGGAGGACACTTTTCTGCCAGAACTACATCACTCAAAATTATGAGGTGGGTAATATTGGCCTACTGTATTTGGTGACTGCTATACATGGGTTAGGAAGTGCAAACAATGTGCTATGTTTGTAGAAAAAATTAAACTAGCAGCCCTGCCCCTACAGCCAATTACAGTAGATCAGCCATTTGTCCAGTGGGGATTAGACTTTATTGGTCTTATTAACCCTCCGTCTAGTTTAGGGCATAAGTGGATCCTAACAGCTATGGACTACTTCACACATTGGACAGAAGCAATTGCATTAAAGGAGGCAAACGAAACTAGCGTTCTTGATTTCTTTGAAGGTTTGGTCACTAGGTTTGCAGTCCCTTCAACCATTATTTCTGACAATGCAATGGCCTTTGTGGGATCTAGGATCAGCCAATGGGCCATCCAACATGGAATCTATCTCAGCACTTCATCAAATTATTATCCACAAGGAAATGGCCTTGCTGAGTCTACAAACAAGAACCTCTTGAGGATCATATGAAGGACTATTGAAGACAATCAGAGATCATGGTACCTCAAGTTGAAGTCAACAGCATAGGCCGATAGGATCACCTACAAGAGGTCAATAGCCAACTCTCCCTACAAGCTGGTATATGGTAGGGAAGCAAGGTTACCTATCTCTCGAGTTTCCAGCTTTAGAATTAATGCATCAACTTGAATTGTTAGAAAATGAGCCTATGGAGATCAGGTATGCAGAACTTATGGAGCTAGAAGAGACAAGAAACCAAGCCATGCTAGCCATGGAAAGTCATCAGGCACAGATAAAAAGGACATTCGACAAAGGAGCTTTGGTCCTCAAGTGGGATGAGGATCAGGCCAAACCAAGGCACACAAAGTTTGATTCACTTTGGAGTGGCCCATATACGATCTCCAACTGCAAATCCCACGCCTTCCAACTTGCTAAGATGGACGGCCAAGAGCTTCCAATCCCAGTCAATGGGATACATCTGAAACATTGCTATTAAAGAGCAAAATTCTATGTACATATTTATTTATTTTTTGCTTTCCTCCAAGTGTTGTACAAGCACAGTAGTTTGCTTCAGTTTTTGTTCCAATAAGTGCTTCTTTGCACATTTGTTCCTTAGTTTTCTACTTTCGTGTCTTTCCCTTCTTATTTTGAAGGAGGAGGTTACTACCGCGATGATCAGAGTAGATTTTCAATTAGGAAACAGGTTTCACCATTTCGGAATTCAAATAGCGTCCATACATGGCCTGGGTTCTCAAGCATAGCAGGGACGCTAAGCTAGCTGAGTCGCCAGAAATGTTGACAATTCTTCCACAAGTCAGGTTGTCTCTTGCTATTTAGAAAGTTCACGTCTCTAGCCAAGAAAGAAAGAATGCATTACTTTTTTGGTAAGGACCTTTACGATAAAATGATGAATTCCTTCGGACTTTTGTCCGAAGGAATGGTTCATCAAAGTAGGCAAGGCCAAGGAAATAACAAATCAGCAAAAGAGCCTAAAACAAATGAAAACCTTCGGGCTTTTTGTCCGAAGGAATTCCTTCGGACAAAAAGTCCGAAGAAATTCGGAAGACCATAGAGACAAAGAAAGTCCGCACAAAAGGCAAGGAAAAGCCAAGGATTAATTCGGAAGGAGGCATTTTCAAGAATTCCGAAGGGCAGGGTACCCTTCGGAAGGGTCACTTTCAATATTCCCGAAGGGCACCTACCCTTCAAGAAGGCACAAGACCAAATTTAGAACCTTAGCAAAAAGTCCGGATGCCCTACAATTTTTCTGAAAAGGCACAGAGGGAGACCTAAATGCCCTTGCGAAGGGCACTTGGTCGGCGGAAGGGACCATGACAAATTTTTCGAATGGCACATTTTAAAGGCCGAAGAGCACATTCGGAGGAGAAGGCAAGGGAAGATATCCTTTGGACTTTTTGTCCGAAGGAATTCGGAAGACACATGGAGACCAAAAGACAAAAAACAAAGGCAAAACAAAGAAAATGAATTCTTTCGGACTTTTGTCCGAAGGAATTCCTTCGGACAAAAAGTCCAAAGAAATTCGGGAAAATAGCAAAAAGCCGACGGTCAATAAAATCCTAAAGGGCTTCGGAAAACAAGTGAAGGCAAAACAAAAGAGACCTTCGGACAAAAAGTCCGAAGAAATTCAGAGAAAGGGGCCGAGAAAATAAACACGAGAAAAAGCAAGGCAGAGTGAACTTGAAGGCTTCTGAATCAAGTGCAAAAGGAAGTCATAATTTCTTCGGACAAAAAGTCTGAAGGAATTCGGAGAAAAGACCGTGGGAAAGAACCCTAAGAAATGCAAAGCCAATAAAGCCAAAGGAAAGAAAGCCACAGGAAATATATACAGAGAAGTCCGAAAGAGAAAATGACCAAAGGTGACGTCCTGCTAGCCGTCAAATTTTGACCGCGGGAAGTAACCGTTGGAATAGGGGTAAAGCCAGAATTTCGAAAGAAAAGGCCAAACGAGTAAAAATGTAGACAAATACATCCGAATATAGAATCCTGCCAAAAATAGACATGAACAGCAGACCAGAATAGGACAAAATACATGCAAGCTGGAGCTCTTTTTGAACATCGATCAAAGCTTCAGTTGACTAATTATTAAAGACATGCTCATCCCCGGTTCAACTCGCGCATCCAAGAATCAACCGAAGTTCTAAATTTGAATGTCGAGTTGACCGTTCTAGATTTAGAGTTGACTAATTGTTAAACGCCGCATTCACTAGGAGCTTTCCATGCGACTCAGCATGATCTCTTCGTTTAAACTCAGCTTTCAAACGCTACAACTCGACATCAAGCGGCTCACGAAGAAGTTCTAAAATTGACATTTGCGTGGATTTCCATGCAAAGAGAGGTGGACGGTTCATAACAAAGATAAGTTCACTTCATCAAACGAAGAAGCTTCATGCAAGGACAAAAAGGAAAATATATTTTATTGAAAGGCCAAGTAAAGCCTAGAGTTAACCAAAGTGAATCCTTCTCTTCAAAATTTTCAGCGCCAATCTTTGGCTTCTTGTAATTTTCTATATAGTGGCTTTCAGCCTTGTTTAAAAAGGATCCAATCTCTCTTGGTGAGTTGTGTAACCTCTTCAATCAATAAGAAAGACTGTACTTTCAGATTTCAAGTGCTGGCATAGTTTATATTTCTTTAGCAATTTGCACAAGTGGTAGATTTCTCTCCCTTCCCAAATTCTGATTCATACCTAGTTGCTAGATTATCCTTGTGCAGGTCATGTTAAAGTGTTCTTTATTGTCTGTTGCTGAAGCTGTAAGTGGATGTTAGGTGGCCGCAAAGTGTCTTTTATCAAACCTCTCTCCATCGTTTTCCCTCAGGTTTTAGTCATTGATTGAACCTCTTCATGAAATATTTATGCATAAGTGATTGATTGAAGTCTAAGGTCTTCCTTTTCCTTGATTGTTCAGTGTTCAAGGTTCCAAGTTGAGTGGATCGAGCTTCTGGTGTATCACCATTTTTAGATAGGATTTCCCCTTTAAGTTTCCTTCTCCCTTTTCCATGGTAGTCCTTAGCGTAGAGTAGGGATCTGCATTGATACATCATACAAGAACCAGCGTTCTTTGGAGGTTCTTCTCACTGTTGAGGCACCCACCCTCGTGAGAAGATCCCATTGTTTCAGCCGAATAGAGGACTGGCCATTTCATGTAGGTCTTCGAATCAGGGCGCAGCTCCAGGTTGACAACATTATGTATTAATAGAAAACATACATAATACTCAAATCCCTGCTAGTATGCAAGTGGGATCTGAGAGAGGAATGTTTTAAAAATGCTCTGTAGTGAAATGAGCATTCTAGCAATATCCTAAGACCAGCTGATACACAAACTCTGTAGTATTATGACCCATAGTGACACAATAAAACAAATATTTACACTAGACTAATATAGACCCTTAGACTTATGACTATGTTAAAACTAAGGGCGAACCCAGCAGAGATGTAATAGATTATTTTGGTTCAAATCAGATTTTTTTCCCATTTACCTTATATGTTTTTCAACAGAGTGTATAACTGTACCTCCTCTAGATATGAATATGTGACCTTATATATGAACACATGCCCTCCTCATCAATCGCACTCAAGTTGTACTATGTATATATAAATTGTAAATGATGTACAAGGAAACTTCTAAGATAATAG
The DNA here is from genome assembly GCA_037957365.1 of Torreya grandis. Lineage (NCBI taxonomy): Eukaryota > Viridiplantae > Streptophyta > Pinopsida > Cupressales > Taxaceae > Torreya > Torreya grandis. The sequence goes on along the minus strand of JARHVA010001979.1, from coordinate 2,141,472 downwards.
AGATATGTCCAACATTTAAGAATATACAATACACCCATGTGACTATATAAAAATTTAATAAATTACAATAGCTCTCGTGGCTGTCTTCTCATGCAAAAATCTAACAGATCAGCACATCGCTTGCATTGATGTTGAATATATATTATTTAGAGCCAAAATCCAGAAGTTTCATATATTACCTGGCGTGGATTTCTTTCAATTATTGATTGTTCCTTGAATTTTAACTTGCATGATAGTAGTCTATTCCCTTGAATACGCATTGTCCCATAATGTTCGCTATAGAGTTTTCCAAGAATTAGATTGTAAATTGAGGTTGTCACCTGCAAAAAGACATTACACAAAAAGAATTTAGAAATTGGCCATCCTTGCACGCATATAGAGAGGTTTTCCACAATTTTCAACCTATATTGTATATAGGAAAGTACACATAAAACATAACCAGTTAAGCAGTTCAACCTTACTCCACTGGAAAACTTCTCCATCCTCAAATTTAAGGGAAAGAATTCCAACAGGATCTAGCTGAATAGAACGACCCCAAAATCTGCTTTTTAATGTACTATCACCCCAAAAACTCCAGCCTCTTCCTTCGCAATGGCATGCTATAGTCATGGGATGATGGCTGACCTGCCACAACAAACACAGTATTAGACCAGAGGCTTCCATCAAGCACTTTATTACAAAATAAGATAGCAAAGACCTGGAAAGTTATTATCATTATATCAGAAGAAATTTATGTCTATGATAAGTTAAATGCAATTGTCAAAATGCACTTTGAATAGGGTTTGAATGCAAATATGGAGCATCATATGACACTAGTCAAAACTGCATTATAACAGCAAAAAATAATCATTCCTTAATTTTTCTATGCAGCCAACAAGGGCTATGTACATGGGCTTTCAATAAAGTTATATTTGTATACATTGACTGGTTTGTAACATCATTGTGAATATACTAGCATTCCGACTGAACAAGATACTCTTTTAGTTATGACCATTTTATCCTTTATCAACAGGGATTAAAAAAATTAAGAAATCGAGAAGTATAATGCCCTAAATGAATATTTGCCATCATAAACATGTACTTTTACTTATAACAATATCTTTTACCTATATTTCTCCATGGAAAATAATAGGGAATTTATGTATGGAAGGATAATGCTTTATGCTGAAATACTAATGATGGAAACGAGAAGTCTCTAAAAGACAGTATGGGTGGCAGAACTAGCATCCGGTATCTATATGCAAATCCAAAATATCTGTAATAGATACCAAGGGACCTGGTGTGCAATCCGGCTGCTCTTTCAAACTGCTGGTTTCTCTGCAGCTGAGAGGAACATGTCCACTTATAGCTTCCTTCATCCACTATATCAAGAGAAATACAGTTCCCTCTTGGACGGCATAAAATTTAGCTGGAGTTCATGGTGGATTGTGTCTTAAGCATAAGAAGACTAAAGAGCACCTGCAGGGGCCTGCCACATGTTGGGAATTTCATCTTCAGGATAACACATAGGTTGATCAAGAGGAGGTTGTAGATCTTCAGCATGGATTAGTTAGGATGCCCCTGAGTGCATTTGATTATCCATAGGCTCCTGAGAGTGATGATAATTTTGGCATGCATGATGTTAATCCTTAGGCAAGTTTTCAAGCATGTGGAAAGTAAGAATAGAGGCATTAGCCAAGCTTACACCAGGCTTTCATTGTTATTTGCAGGTCTTTCTTTTATCTGTTTAGTATTTAGTTTGTAGAACTAACTACGATTTTCATGTTTGAGATTGAAAAATCTTTTATGTTTTATTGTATTATTGGACATATATGATATCAATCTTCAAACTAATAGCTTCAAGTTAAATTTTCCAGCTTCAACTTCAAGTCTCGTGAATATCAGTTTTCAAATGTGATTTGATGATTCATTCTATTTTATTTTAATATAATTTTGAATTATCTATTAATGTCAAATTATGAGATTGAGAAGTTAGAAAATTCACTGTACGTAAATTTTACCATTTTTAATTGTATGATGATTCTTGACTATATTGTTTATTTGTTCATTGTTTAGCCAATAAAAGTATTGTTAGAATTGAAGTTCCATGAAATTGTCCAGACGTTTTGGGAGCACATCCTTGCTTAACACTCCAAGAACATCATGATACATTGCATACAATCCCAATGAAACTCTATCTATATACTGTCCCCATATTCGTATATAATATAGACCGTGCCACCATAGACATAGTGAATATTGACCGTGCCACCCTCCTCTATCTCTATTTATCATATTGAATCTAGACCCTGCCCCCCACAGTCTATAGATAGAGATGCCCGTGCACGGTATATATTAGTTTAGAGTTAGTTTAGTTTATATGGCGGGGGGAGAGCCAAAAAAACTCTATCTTGGGGGGAGGGGCACAGTATATAATTTCATTGGCACCCCCATAGTATATATTTTTTTGGCATGCCGACCCCTCCCCCCCATATATAGCCATATAAAGTTGAGTTTAATGGGGCCATATAGAGCTGGGTTTAATGGAGCCATATAGAGCTGGGTTTAATGGGGCCATATAGAGTTGGGTTTAATGGGGCCATATAGATTCTATATTCTATTAACTATGTCTATGGTGGCACCCCCACGCCATATATAGATTTAGATGTTCTATATAGATATGGAAGCCATGCATATAACCCTATCTATCTATCCGATCTAAACTCAACTCTAGACCTTGGATAGAATAGATATAGAGAGAGAGGTGGGGGGGCGGGGGCGTCTCTCAACGACTCTATACCTATACTCTATATGGGTGGGGATGGGGTCGACTAGAATCTAGATAATTTCCTACAAACATAATATATATATATATATATATATATATATATATATATATATAATGATGATTTTCAATGTTCTTTTAGAACAAATTGATTTGTAAGACCCATCATAATGTATATATATAATGTAATTCGTCTATGTCCTCAGAGTAAAGTATGATCTTGGAGTTGCCTTTGATGATGCCAACCTTCGCAACTCTCCCAGTTTTGGACTATTCTAAGCTAAAGTATCCTAGAAAGGAAGTATAAAATATTTGAAAATTAAATAATAATAATAATAATAATTGCTTATTCATAGAAACCCAAAATAAGACAAGAAATGGGAGAGACGATTTTTAATATCTCATAAGCCGAAAATTGGTCCATCAAAATCATGTGCTAACTTGTTTAACAATTGTTTCAATTGGTGTTTATATTCAGAATAAAATCTCCAAGCTTTGTTTTGTTCTCCTAATTGAGGATTTTATGAACCCACGTTCCTTGAAATTTTTAAGATGATTTTGGCACACCTCCATGCTTACCCACATTCCACACGCCTTGAACATCATGATGTGTTGCGTATATGTATACATATAAGTAGATACATATGTATATACATACAAATATAATGTGCATACTGATACATATACGTTCATTTAATGATGATTTTCAGCAACCTTTTAGAACAAATTGGTTTGTAAGACCTAACATAGTGTATGCATAATGTAATTTGTGTAAATCCTCACTGTAAAGTGTGATCTTGGAGTTGCCTTTGCTGACACCAACCTTTGTTACTTTCCTAGTTTTGGACTATTCCTAGCTGGAGTATCCTAGAATGTGATGTTTTTGTGAGTCAACATATGGTTAGGGACTCGCAAAAACATCACATTCTAGGAAGAACTAGTCCACTAATAAAGATAATGTTCTTAATTGTAATGTCCCCAAATGCGACAAATTAGTGCAAAAGGGGTTTTCCCCAAAATCCACAAATCTAAAAATGCAGTCAGCAAACCCTAGATTGCAGACTGAGCTCTCAAAACCCTTAATGAACCCTAGAAACCTTAGGCATCAAAAAAATAGGGTTTTATAGGTAAAATCCAAGCAACAACTTGTTCCGAAATAATTGAAAATGTGCAAGAAAAATTCAGAATTTAATTTGCACAGATAAGTACCTCCTTTACCCATTCCCTAAAGCTCAAATGCCACAATATGATGGCCGAAAATTATGATTTATTATCAAAATTACAGTTGTTCAGAGTGAAATTCCTCTTCAAACACCAAAAATAGCCACGATCCTCAAAAAAATGGAAAAAATCCAACGGCCTATTTGGACATAGAAAATGTCAAAATAGCCCTTCTAGGTCAATCACCCCACTTCCAAAGTGTTGGAAAAAATAGCAAAAAATTATAAAAAATATTCTTGCCTTCTGCAAATGAAAAATCTTTCGAAAACCTATGAAATAATCAAATAATAATTCTGCAAATTATTATTTAATTTTTCTCCTTCAAACCCTTCACAAATTGTCCAAAACTTCACACAAATGATCATAAAAATAAAAAATAAAATCAGATTATTTAATTTGCAAATTTTAGATCAATTGAAGCCTTCAAACCCTAGATCCAAGTTCACCAAGTGCTTCGCTCCACTTCCAAAAATAGCATAATAAATTAGCAAACTCAAGATGCAAGGAAAAAACCACGAAACCCTCATAAACATGCACACAAACCCTCCAAAACAATTCACCCCACTCCTTATGGTAAAAACCAGATCTCCTTTAGCAGTGGTGGTGTCAAAAGACATCTTTTACATTGATCAATCACCAACAGTAGAGAACCTCTATTGGGCATACATCCCAATAGTTTTATTCAAGCATGAAGAACAATTTTATCAAAATTCAGCGTATCCTACATTGTAGCCTTCACCATGTATTTATAACTTCCAAAGAAGGTGAACCACTTTAGGAAGATAAAACAACTTTCTTTTTCCTTGATTTAACTCTCATGCCGACATCTCTTTTTTGAATAATATATTAATTAATTGCCTTAATTAAAATTACTTTTAAGGCAAATAAATTAATAATTAATTCATTTAAGCACTTTAGTGGTAAAAACCACTTTTTAAATATTCTATTAATTAATTAGTTAATAATTGTCTTATGATAAAAATCACCATTTCGACAATTAATAATATAATATTTCTCAGAAAAGCTCCTTTAGTCTATTGGGAGTAGACTAAAGGTCTTCACGACCTGTTTATTCATAATGTTGAAATGGGGACATCACAGTCCTCACCCAAAATTGTTTGTCCTCAATCAATTGCAAAATCCAAGTCGGTGCCCCAACACACCTTATCAAGCAATGTCCACATTTACCTGTTTTGCAATGAAGGAAATCCTTAAATGGCTTCACCTGTACTTTGGGGGCTACTCCCTCATGCTAGAAGTGTCCTCATAGCCTTACGAAGGCTCCATATGCTCCCAAACATTCCCACAAGAAGGTTGTACTCTCCCATTGTGAATGCTTCTTACATCACCTTCCCAAGGTGACAACATAAGCATGTTTTCAAAATCTTGTATGAGTTGGACCAAATCAGCTTTTCTTTTATGGTAACATGGCTGGATATGCAAGTAGATTACTGATTTTTCATGTGGACAAACATGAAAATAAACATACTCATACTTTTTTTGACCCAAGAGCTGGGACATGTCATAAAATTTAGAATTTTCCCCGTCCATGCATGGTTGTGTTTGACCTCTTAAATCTGATTTTTCCAGATGACAAAGTTCAGAATTAATATATGCATTCATCCATCCTCCTATAGCTAAAGCATGCCCTAATTTTGCGATTTTGTGATCATGTTAAGTGGCTGGAATTGCCCCTTTGACTCAAAAATTTCTGAGCAACAAAAATCAGACTTCATACCATTTTTTCCAGCTTTCTTCCTTGGTTGCCACGTGCAAGATAAGTTGTTCTTTGCATAGAGTAAGGAACATGAATGTATCCAAATAAATTCTGAATTTTCTGGAGAGAAGAAAAACCAATTTTCCACCTCCTGGATCTCATGACTCAAATTATTATTTCCAGCAATCATTGGGCTCAGTACACATGGAAATAAATAGTGTTTTTCATACCTTGAGAGCTGTTCCAGCTTAGGAAACACCTGGTTCTTTGCTTCCTTTATCCATTTCTTCTTGAGAAAGACTTTTTCCATGGTTTTTGATATCACCTCCAATGCAAAACAAAATTCAGATTTAGTCATACTGATTTAGTGGAAGGCTGAATTTTCTTTGAAGTCATTGGCTATCCATGATCGAAATTTGTAGCCTCTTACCATTGCCTAAAAATCACACTTGCTTCCCACAACAATTCGGAACCTTGATCTACCTCCTTATCCATTTCAAACAATGGATTGTCCATACAAGGGAAATCAATTGCATTCCAAAACAAATTCGAACCTCGATCCATTTCAAACAATGGATTGTCCATACAACGTTCAATTTCTCTCTTTGTATCTTTTAAATTTTTTCGAAAAGCATCCCAAATCAAAGTCTTCTTGGAGCCTAAGGAGTTCATCAATCACTTGTTCAATTTCCTTAGCCCTTGCCTCATCCTCTTGCTCCCTTAATTGTTTTTCCATCACAATCTGATTTTTCGTCTTTAGAAGTGCCCTTTGACTACGTTTTAAGGAGTCCTTGGTTGATTCTAGCTCAAAGGTGAGCTCCTCCACCTTAAGCTTATTTGACTTATGTGCATTTAAGGTCTCATCTGCAACTTTGATGGCCACATCCTTGTCCTTGATCATGTGAAGATAATTTGATTTTGTTGTCTCCATTGCAACTTTGATTGTATGCAAGTCCATCATAGTAACACTTCTCTTCAAACATTCCCCTTTCACATTGTGCATTAATTCATCAAGAAGTCTTTTTGTGCTTTTCCACCTTGTTAGGGTTTGTACTTCCTTCTCACATGTGATTAAAAATTGTTCTTTCCAATCTCCCTCATCCGCTCTAGAGTCATGCAACAAAAATGAACATTAGACATTAGAATCATTGAAAGAATCAATATTTCTATCCACAACATATCTCTTTACGAGGTCATCCATGAATACCTCGATTGCCATTTCTTCTTCTCTTTGAATTTCAAACTTTGTGATACTTGGCTACCCCAAAATACTTAGCATGTCTCCATGTTGGCCAATCATTTGCAGCCCTCTTTGCTACTTCAAAAACTCAAATTTTTGATACTTACAATCTTCCACTTTAGGCTGCCCCAAAGTGTCACATTTTTGTTGCTTACCTCCTCTCAAATCTGAATTTTTTGTTTGTTTGATTCCTCCATAGGAATCCTCATGAAGGGTTGTCCATCCACTCTTTTTGTCTTCTACTTGCAACCCTTGTTGCTTATAAATTTTTGGTTTTTGTGACATAGAAGTTTTGGTTAATGGATGCTCACAAACTTCTGATTTGTCTTCTCCTACATGCTCCATTATCAAATATGGCCTTAATTTTTCCTCACAAATATTTGCAAAATATTCAAACAGCATTTGGGCAACTAAAAATTTATTCTTTTCTAACTTTAAACCTGCAAATAAAATAGACAACAATGGCTTGGAAAGATCATCACTTTCATTGAGTGTTAAGGTCATTACCTTTTGTATGGAAGTTATCATACCTTCTGTAGGATTTTTACTTGTAGTTGTAAGAAAATGTTGGAACATGTCAAGAATAAGTGTATCACACTCTAAATCCAACATTAGCACTGAAGATCCCTGATGGATCCCTTCTATAGGTCTGCTGTAATTTTGTATTCTGAAATTGTGTTTTCCTTTTTCTGAATGTTTTCTTTCCGTAGTAAACGGAAATTTGCAGAAGGGTTTGTTTTTTCTTTTATTTTTGAGTTTTGATGAAATTTTGCAACAAGTAAATAATTGAAATGCAATAACATAAATAACTTATGGAATTAAAACCCAAGTACAGCCAAATCAAATTACGTATGGGCAAAATTTCTAGATATTTAATCAAAAAGGACCCGATTATATATTCTCAATAATTCAGGTAGAATACAATGACAAACAGCCCAACCTGAATCGTTGAAGTTAAACTAAACCAGAAGAAGAGTGGCGGCCAGATGGAGTCCCTTGTTGATGCGCTGCTGTGATAAGAAGTGGCTGTCAAGTACAGCCGTACAGTTACAAAGGCTGCCAGGTACAGCCGTACGAATAAAAACCCTCACAAACTGAAATCGCCCTTTTATGACTGTTGCGTTCTGTCAAACTTTCCAACTCCTCCCAAAGGAACACTGAATAATCTCCCACTGAGTCTGAAATAAAATCCACTGTATGGGGGCTACGTCCCAAACAGGCCAACAATTGGGGTTTGGCGTCCCAATGCTAAAACTCCTCTCGAGTCCAAAGCGCACTTCACAAAATTTAATGTCAAAATGATAATCATTAAAATCTTCTTTTTGCCTCTTATAGCCTCTTCTTACTAAGTCGAACCCTAAAAGTGATCCAAGGAGCACTTAAGTCATAATTTGTTATAATTCCCTTTTAAGAGGCCAAATGCATAGAAAATTGATCCTTCTTCCCCATTAATAGAGATCCGTCCACCGAAAGATTCTGACTCAAGAATGAAATATTTACGAAAGTCCGAGACATTTCCAACGAGATATTACACCCTAATGCACGCATCCAGATGAGGCCAAAAACCCCTTATTACACCAAAATGGCTATAAGCTTAGCCTTATTTTATAAAAAGACGGAAACTTATGAAATATTAAAAATATAACCCAAGTAGCTACAAAATGCCCAACTGACATCACAAACCAACAAATCATCTTGTCACATGTCTGTGACTGAAGTCAGAAATAATGGATCCACTGGCAGTCTCATCCCTAAAATCTAGGGATGCTCCTAAAATCTAGGAAACAAGCCCTATCTCTCTGAAACTGAACCCAAAGAGTAATCTCATGGAGTCCCAACTCTGGGCATGACCATACCTCCTAAAAAGTAAGAATAACCCCCATAAATGTAGGAACTGCCTCCTAAGAACAAGGAATGTCTCCCAACTAATCAATAACTGCAAGAACACCAAGTCCCCAACACTGAATAACCAAATTGGGTCTCTATCCAACCCTGTCAACCTACAAGACCCCATAATAAACTGACTCACATGTCTCTGCTAGACTGGACTAGACTGGGGACATGACAAGCACACAAGATCTAACCTTTGCCATATTTTCCAGAATAATGATCATCTTATTAAAAGAACTTGTGATGTCACTAAGACCTTCAAAACTTTCCACCATCAACTGAAATATTTCATTCATGATGTTGTCATTGTATGGTTGTTCTCCTTGTAATTTCACTAATACACATGATAGCTACAAGTCTCACATCCGAATCTGAATGTCTCAAAGTCTTGGGTCTAACCAAATAAACCACCAAATGATTCATTGTCCAAAACATAGACTTATAATCTGATTGTCCTATCATGGACAAATATTTGTTGCTTCCTACAAAATATTGAGTAAAACATTTTTTAAATGAAATAGATGCTCAAGTTTTTTTTCAATCTGTAAAGCTTTGTTCTGAATTCATCTTCACTCATTAACTCCATAATTCATAGACTATGCATCCAAATCTGCAGACACAAACCCTCACAAGACAGATAAGATCGATGCTCTGATACCACTATAATGTCCCCAAATGAGACAAATTATTGCAAAAGGGGTTTTCTCCAAAATCCACAAATCTGAAAATGCAATCAACAAACCCTAGATTGCAAAACAAGCTCTCAAAACTCTTAATAAACCTTAGAAACTTTAGGTGCCAAAAAGATAGGGTTTTATAGGTAAAATTCAGCCAACTTGTTCCAAAATAATTGAAAATGTGCAAGAAAAATTCAGAATTTAATTTGCACAAATAAGTATTTTTTTAACCCGTTTCTTGAAGCTCAAATGCCACAATATGATGGCAAAAAATTCTAATTTATTATCAAAATTACAGCTGTTGTTCGGAGTAAAATTCATCTTCAAACATTTACCAAAAATAGTCACGATCCTTCGAAAAAACCCAAAAAATTCCAACGACCTATTTGGGCATAGAAAATGCCAAAATAGCCCTTCTAGGTCAATTGTCTTCCAAAGTGTTGAAAAAAATCACAAAAAATTATAGAAAATATTCTTGCCTTCCACAAATGGAAAATCCTTCAAACATCTATCAAATAATTAAATAATAATTTTGAAAATTATTATTTAATTTTTCTCTTTCAAACCCTTCACAAATCATCCAAAACTTCCCTCAAATGATTAGAAAAATAGCAAATAAAATCAGATTATTTAATTTGCGAATTTTAGATCAATTGAATTCTTCAAACCCTAGATCCACACTCCTTAAGTGGTTCGCTCCACTTGCAAAAATAGCATAATAAATTAACAAACTCAAGATGCAAGGAAAATACCACAAAACTCTCATAAACATGCACACAAACCCTCCAAAACAATTCGTCCCACTCCTTAGAGAAAAAATAAGATCTTTTTTAGCAATGGTGGTGTCAAAAGACACCTTTTAGATTGATCAGTCACCAACAGTAACAAACCTCTATTGAGCATGCATCCCAATAGTTTTCTTCAAGCATGAAGAACAATTTTATCAAAATTCAGCATATCTTCCATTATAGCCTTTGCCATGTATTGATAACTTCCAAAGAGAGTGAACCACTTTGGGAAGACTAATCACCTTTCTTTTTCCTTGCTTTAGCTCCCATGCCGACATCTCCTTTTCGAATAATATATTAATTAATTGAATTAAAATTATTTTTAAGGCAAATAAATTAATAATTAATTCATTTAAGCACTTTAGTGGTAAAAACCACTTTTTCATATTCTATTAATTAATTAATAATTACTGTTGTCAACCTGGAGCTCCGCCCTGATTCAAGGATGTGCGCGAAATGACCAGTCCTCTATCCGACTGAAACAATGGGATCTTCTCACGAGGGTGGGTGCCTCAATAGTGAGAAGAACCTCCAGAGAAGGCTGGTTCTTGTATGATGTATCAATGAAGATTCCTACTCTACGCTGCTGACTACCATGGAAAAGGGAGAAAGAAAACTTAAGGGGGAAATCCTACCTAAAAGGGGGTGATACACTAGAATTATGATCCTACTCAGCATGGAACCTTGAACATTGAACGAACAAGAGAGAAGGAAGACCTTAGACTTCAAATTAATCACTTGTGCATAAGTATTTCATGCAGAGGTTCGATCTAATAACTAAAACCTGAGGGAAAACGATGGAGAAAGGTCCGATACAAGACACTTTGCAGCCACCTAACATCCACTTACAATTTCAGCAAAAGACAATAAAGAACACTTTAACATGACCTGCACAAGGATAATATAGCAACTAGCTATGAAACAGAATTTGGGAAGAGAAAAAACTCTACCACTTATGCAAATTGCTGAAGAAATATACACTATGCCACGCTTGAAATCTGAAAGTATAGTCCTTATTGATCGAAGAGGTTACACAACTCTTAATGGCAAAGTCTAGTCTAACCAAAAGAGATTGGATGATTTTTAATCAAGGCTGAAAGCCATTATATAGCAAATTACAAGAGGCCAAAGATGGGCGTATAAACTTGAAGAGAAAGATTTAGTTTTGTTAACTCCAAGCTTTACTTGGCCTTAAAATAAAATATATTTTTCCTTTGTCCTTGCATGAAGCCTATTCGTTTGATGAAGCACACTCATCCTTGTCATGAACTGTCCCACCTCCTTTTGCATGGAAATCTTCTAGTGGATGCGGCGTTTGATTAATTAGTCAACTCCAAATATGAACTCGAAACTCCTGTTGAAGCCGGATTTAGTCCTTCGGATGCATGCGCTGAATGAAGACAAACAGGTCTTTAATGATCAGTCAACTGAAACTTAGACCTTTTATTCGAAAATAGCTCTAACGTTCAAAAATAGCTCCAACGTTTGCATGTAAATCTTCTAATTTTGATCGTGTCTATTTCTGGCAGGATTTCATATTCAATTCTTCGTCAGACTATCTATTTTCTGTTCCTTTTGCACAGTCGGCTTCCATTTATTTTGGATTTTCTGCTACCTTTTTTAATTTCAACGATTACTTCCTGCAGGGAAAAAATGGCGGCCTACAGGACATCTCCGAACACTGTCATTTTCTTCGAAAAATTTTCTCGGGCTTATTTCTGTCATTTTTCTCTGTCAGCCCTTTTGTATTGGTCGATGAGTCATATTCTGGCGGTTTATTCTCTTGATTGTCTAAGCTTTATTTCTTATGGCCTATTTGTTTTGAACGCCTCCGTGGACACTTCCGAATTTCTTCGGACTTTTTGTCCGAAGGAATTCCTTCGGACAAAAGTCCGAAGAAATTCATACCCCTTAGTTTTTTCCGTCTTTCCAAGCTTTTTCGCAACTTCTTTGACTTTTCCCGGGATTTCTGCTGTGTGTAGGTCATTCCGAATTCCTTCGGACAAAAAATCCGAAGGATTCCAATTGTCTTTGATTTTGCCTTTTTGAAATTGTCTTTGGCTTTGCCTTTTTGAAAAGTCCGGGGTCTTCTTTGTTTGACTTGTCTTGAGCCACTTTCGAATTCCTTCGGACTTTTTGTCCGAAGGAATTCCTTCGGACAAAAAGTCCGAAGGATATATCATTCTCTTTGCCTTAGCTTTTATGAAATGCCTTTCAAGATTCCAATGTGTCCTCCACCAGCCAGTCCACCTGTCATCCAACAGTCCAGGGGTCAGTTCACATGGCCTCCAGCAGTCTAGGTGTCAGTCCATGTGGCCTCCAGCAGTGCCCTTCAGAAAAATTGGAGGCACCCGGACTTTTTGCAACGGTCACTGATTTTTGTCTTCTGCCTTCTGCCCGAAGGGTAGGTGCCCTTCAGGAATATTGTAAGTGTCCCTTCTGAAGGGTATTCTGCCCTTCGAAACTCTTGAAACTGTCTTTTTCGAACAAATTCTTGGCTTCTTTGTGCGGACTTTCTGTCTTGTGGTCCTTCGAATTTCCTCGGACTATTTGTCTGAAGGAATTCCTTCGGACTTTGGACAAAAGTCCGAAGGATATCCCTTCTTCCTCCTAAGTGCTTTACTGAGTGAGTCTGTAGAAAATTTGACTAAGCGCGTAGAAAATTGCTTGCCTAAGTCCGTAGAAAATTCTGATTGAGTCCGTAGAAAATTCTGATTGAGTGAGACCTTAGAATTAGCAAAGGAAAACAATGCATTCTTCCTTCCTTGGCTAGAGATGATAACTTTCCAAGTGGCAAAAAATCTGACTCGTGGAAGATTTGTCAACAATTATCTTATGATAAAAATCACTATTTTGATGGAATTCAAAATAAGGCTTCCCCCAAGTGTCAAGGTACTTGCGACATGACCTGTCAAAAGGTTTTGAGCTGGATAGCGATGGAAGAGGTCGAACTAAGGTTTGATAGCAATGGAAGTAATCTTATGGTAGCGATAGAAGACTGTTAGGATTGACCCAACAAGGGACAGGTAGATGCAAGGGATCGGCAGGGATACAGGACAAGGGTGGTTTTTGATGAGGCAATGAAACCCCTCAACGGAAAAGTTGGATCTAAAACATCGGCAAGGATCCCTATTTATTTAGAGGCGTCTGCGAAATTGAAGAAGGAAAATAAACAGGACTCTAGCGTAGTAGGAGATACACCGATGACAACAATACAGTTTCCCTAGGTGGCTGAGGCTAGGGCAGCATCTAAGATGGGTCAAACATTATGCTTGAGGCTGGATAATATGCATCGGAATACTGCAATCGCACAACTGGCTCTTCTAGATGTTGTTATTGCAAAGAAGAATAGTTTTCAGCTTATGATTTAATCTCTACCAGGTAATACCCTTTGTCTCTGGGTAAAAGTTTATGATCTAGTGTTAGATTTAAAAGGGTATTTGAAACAATTGATCAAGATTCCTAAGACTGTGCAAAATCTGGTTTACAAAGGAAAAGAGCTCTAGGACTTTTTTTCTTTATCTTGTTATCTGATTTGCAGTGACTCTACCATTGTCATGGCCTCTCAATTGAGGGGAGGCACTGTTGGACCATCAGAGACGTCTTCCAAGAAACCATCGTCTTTCAAGGAGGCAGTCAAAACAGTTCCACATCCAGTGAAAAGCTCTCCCCCTCCTCAAGTCTACATTGTGGATCAAGCGATGGAGGTCACTTCTGTGGAGATCTCAAACGAGGAGGTGGATGATTATTTTAACACTTTGATGGAAGATGCAGTCATTTGCAGATTGAATGGTATCTGGTCATCTACGTCAACATTATATAAATGGGTCCATGAGACATGGACGAACTAGTGTGAAATTTCTCTATGTTCTAAGGGATTTTTGTGGTCCATTTTCGTGAGCAACAAGATTATTAGAATTGCCTCTCAGAAAGCCTTTGGTTTTGGGGCACTGCGGGCTTGTTCATCATGCCTTGGTTTTTGGATTTTAACCCTCTCACTCTATGTCACTAAGATGTCAGTCTGGGTTCGTCTACCTAACTTGCCTTTCCATTTTTGGCATGTTTACAGAGATATAACTAATGCTTTGGAGACTTTCTTAAAAAATGATAGTGAGCGGGCTGCTACAGGATTATGCACTTATGCCCGTTTCTGTGTTGAGCTAGATTTAAGCAAAGGGATTCTTGATAAAATAATTTTAAAGTATGGTAAAACTCAGCATATTCAAATTCTTGACTATGAGAATACTGCTTTTAGATGCCACAATTGCAAAATACTAGGTCATCTTTATGCATTATGTCCTCAAGGGCGATCACAAGCAATGAAAAAGAAGGGTGACAAGCCCAAATCAAACAAATGGAATGCACCTGTCACTAGTGGCGGAAGATTGTTTTGAGGAACTAGAAATACAGGTGGACATAGAATTGAGAGATAGCAAGAGAGAACAAAAGCAGTTAATGAAAAAGGGCACATGAAAGAGATGACAAAAATTGTTCAGACCTCCCCTTTGAAGCACCCAGCCGAGGGAATGAAAAGAGGACATGTGTTTGAAAGCTCAGATTCAGAATAGGACTTGCATGAAAATAGAAATTTGGAAACATAGAGCTCAAATAAACAATTAGTTTTGGTGAACGCTGAACAAGAAGTGTGGCAGGGGGTTAAAAGGAAAGAAAAAAAAAGCAAGATAGCTAATCTGTTAGATTACTATCCCACAAGTTGATGTTGGTTGTTGGTTTTTGGGTAGTAGTTAGGCTTGCTATCATTTTGTTCTTTGGAAGTTTGTCTTTGGTTTTTTGCTTTATGGATTGTCTTTGGTTATGGCCTTATATGGCTGGTTATTGTAAAAAAAAATTTATGGTTGGGGGCCTTAAATAACCCTGTACCTATAAAAAAAAATCACTATTTCAACAATTAATTAAATAATTTCCCCAAAAAGGGCTCCTTTAGTCTATGGGGAATAGACTAAAGGTCTTCAAGACCTATTTATTTGTGATGTGGAAATGGGGACTTCACAGTAATCCACGGATCTTTAACAAGGCATGAAAATTTACTTATATAGAGAAGAGCAATAGCTACTTTCGATCCACTAATAATATAGATGATAACTCGTCTAAGTCTTATCAAGATTTAGATTTAGCTTGATAATAAGGTGCTTCTTGAAATTCATTAGTATTAGGTCAACTATTACTTTCAAAAGTGTTTTTCAGCAGCAAGAAGAGTGACTAGACCTGATATCAGATTACCGGGTTAAAGAAGGGAGTCGTATCTCATTAGGTGTCTTCATATCTTTGGATTAGAAAGCTATCTAAACTACATTTATGTTTCAATATAATTTGTCCAAAGGCATAGACAAGAACGAAGAAGGTAGATTACTATAATTGTACCATATGTGATCTATATCCAAGATTACCAGTCCAATCAATAATTTAACTATGGTAGGGACTTAAGTCACCACATGTGAACTAGTTGAGAACTCACAATTTGTAAGATTAATACAATCAAACACATCCTCTTCATGGGATATAAGTGTAGCAGTGCTTGCAGCTAAACACAAACCAATTTAACAAGAATCATTCATATTACTATAATACAAGTCATTGGTTTAGATTAAGGTAGTAAGATTTTCATATGATTCAATGCTCTAATAAATCCAATAAGATGTAAACCAATTCCAAAGTATCATATTGTCTTCACAAGGTTAAATCATAGTATATATATTACAATCAACAGCTAATTCATTGATTTCAAAACCATGGATGAAAGCCAACCTTACAACTAATCCATCTGACATGGTTTTCCTAAAGGATTTGACCACTTATTGTTTTACATTAGAATTCCTTTTTATAAGGGTATCAATTTTAATCTTATGAATAGCCAATCCCTCCAAATAGGATATCCTTATGACTTTAAGCAATAACTTAACAAGAAGTGATATTTTCTATCCATAACCACAAGTGATCCATAAACGGATTTGGAGGCTTAAGGAAATTAGCTTAAGTTTCTCTATTATGGAGTTTCATAGGTGGATTGTTTCATAACTCGTATAATGCGAAATGTCTCATTTTCTAGATAAAGATAATTAATAATATTATTTATGTTGGGCCCAGTTATTTCTAATCTTTGGGCAACTTAATATTATTATTATTAAAATAAAAAATATTTTTAAATACTTAAAATAATAATATGGCTAAGTTAGCCAAAAAGTAAATTATTTTCGGTTACTTATGTTTAATTTTAAAGTAAAAGGGACTTTGGAGTTTGAATTGAGAAAAATGTATAAAAGATGAAGAGATTCGTTTTTGGGCAATCATGATCATCTATTTATTGATTTATTTGATGTTAAGCACATTCGCTTGTACATTCAGCTATTGAGGACAGAAACCCTCACTGGCTTTCAGTCTTTGAGGACGAAAACCCTCAATACTTAACAGGTGACTTCATTCAAGGGTCACATTTGAGCATAAATTCATCTTTTCAAGCACAACGGTCACCTGTGAAGGTGGCGAATCAATTTGAGCAGCTTTGCAGGTTGGCAAATCAATTCTGACAACGTTGGGTGTTGGGCGAATTAGTTTGGAAGCCTTAGAAGGTTGGGCGCGGCAGTAGGGCAGCATTTGGAGGGTGAACACAACAGTTATAGGCCACTTAGAGTGTGGCAACTTGCCTAGAGGAGCTGTCATTCATTTTGGGCATTGTTCAAAGTGTAGAAAATTCAGTTTCTTCCCTCATATTCAATAATATTTTTACAATTTTCAAGATTGCAATTCATTAAAAAAATAGGCTTGTAGTGTCAAATAAATATATTGAAGTTCCTTTATTTTTATGATGGTTTCTAAGAGGTTTGGAATTTATTTTATGTTTAATTAACCCCTTTCAAACTTTTGTAATTTTTGCGCTATGGTTTCAATAAAAATCAGAATTTTGTATTTTCATTTTAAAGGTTTGCTACAAATTCCAGAATTGTCTAATTTGGTCCTAAAAGGAACATTACAGTGGTATCAAAGCATTGGATCTTGCCAGCCTGTGATTCAAAAGGAGAAGATAAAATGGTGGACAATTTTTGATGACTCTAGGTTTGAGAGGTTTGCCCAAGGGCAAGAGAGATTGGCTAATATAATGGGACGACTGATCCATACCATGCAAAATCCGAATGGTGAAGGAAGCTCTTCAAGGGCAAACAATAATATTCGGCCACTAAGGACCAAGAGTGATTCTTCATCTAGGTCATTCCGGCCTACTTTCCTTCCAAGAGAAGAAACCATTCCAGTGAGGGAAACTCAGCCCTCCATAGTTGATGACATTGTCGCCAACTACGTTGAATATAGAGCCCTTCCAGTTGAGATCCAGGAAGAACTATCACTTACCGACTTCATGGGATTGAAGAAAGATCGAGTTGGAATTGGACCAAGGTCTAAACCACGAGCTACACAAGAAAACTTGCAACATGCCTAAAGATAGGAAGAGGAAAAGTTTCCAAATTGTAATGGTGGAGCATGAAGAAAAATCCAGGCTGCAAGTAATGGAAAGGGAACAACCCATGGAGGCATCAACCATACAAAAGGAAAGTGGAAAAAACAATCCAGCCCAAGAGGAAAATAATTCTTCCCTTGTAATGAGGAAAGAGAAAGAAACCAGAAAACAAGAACAAAAACAAAATAGTGAAGAGATCAAAATAAAAAGGGCTTCATTTATTGAATGCAAAGAGCTCAAGATGGAGGAACATGCACCATCCTTCGAACTTCCAAAGGATGAGCCATTGATTAATTTTCAGAATAGCATTGTGGGAGGGAAGGGAGGCGAGGGGCAGGGCATGTATTGAAAGAACATATTGTGAGTCACAAGGATAGAAGGGTTGGAGGTATCTCCACAATTCTCAATTCAGCAAAGAAGAGTGAACCCATTATTGGTAGGCTAAGGTATGGGCAGCACATTGGTTGGTAAGCTCTACATTTTCATTTTTTATACATCAATATGTCATAAGAATATTCAGCCCGTAATTGTTAGGTATCAGTAGAAAAGAGTCATTTAGGGCATATGGTGCATTCTAACGAAATTGTGGGGGATCAATGCTCACAATTCACAAGACACTCCTTGGAGACAAGTGTTGTACTTAAAGACAAGGTTAAGGAGTTAGTCAAAATTGTCAGGGCGACATGGTGCTTGTTGTTGAAAGAAGAATTCACTAAGGGTGAAGATGAAGTAGCGATACTTAAAAGTCTAGTAAATGCCATCTTAAACATTGTTGTAGAAAAAAGAATGGTAGTCTTTCATCAAAGATAGGTAGTGAGTTGATAGATTCGGCCACTAAGGGTAGGCAAAACAAATATTACCTTGTTATTCAAGTTGTTGTAGACCAACATGGCATGGTGGGTATGAATAGGTGTAATAAGCACTATACCCCATGGTTCTTGGAGGATGCTGTTACAAATTTTTGGACTGTTGTCTACCACATTTCCAGCCTTGTCCCTATACCTTTTGCAACGGCAGAAGGTTTTGTCACCGGAAAGATGCATACTCAACCCACAGACATTTTTGAGGCTTTTGCAGCAAATTCAAGATGGTTACCAGACACCACAACTCCAACAGTGAGTAAGAAAATGCATGATGTCAGCTGCAATGTAATGATCTTTTCTATTAAATGTATCATAATGTTAATACTTTTCTGGGACAGCTGTAATTTGGAAGTATGATGAAGTTCTCATGGACTAAGACATTGCATGAAAGAGGCCACTTGTTAGGAACACTAAAAGTAAAGATTCCAACACCTTTAATGCTGTTTGGGAAAGGGTTGAAAGCAACAGTTAATGATCTACTACCTCCCAAGGAAAGGGAGAACACATTGGAGATAGCCGTCCTCCAAACCTTCTGCTTAAAGGCTAACATCATCACCATTTCCAGCTGTTGCATAACAACATTTGCAGCCATACAAATGCTTTCAACCATAGGATTGCATGCTTTTCTGTTTGTTGCTACTAATGAAGTATTTCCAATCATTGTTTGGTTGTTTTCAACTCCTACCTCACTAACATTGATAATTTTTGCCAAGTATTTTCCGTATTGCAGCTGTTGTACCAATATTGTACTGCTGAGTTCCAGGATTTATAAGTTTGGACTGTTGCCATCAATCACATACAGTCGTAGTACAGCTCCCTTGTCTTTGCAAAAGATTGATGATATTCTCAAATATCATGGAGAAAGCACCATTTTCCAACATACCAAGGAAAAGCCTAATGAAAGATGGTGGCATCCATTGCTTATTCGTCATCAACATTGGAATGACATGATCATTAACTTCATCACAAGTCCTCTCAAGAGTCAAAATAGCAGTACTATCATTCATGAGCTCATTTCGGATAGGGTCACTCCAGAAAATTGCACAAAAGATTGTCAACGAGATATGAAGAAAGCATGAGGTGATAACATCCTACCATCAAAGGGTAGAGGGAACACCTATGGGACAACAATGAGTCTGATTTTTAGTGTTGTTGTCATCACCATTACCAGCCACCACATTACTTCATTAATTCTCATACAGGTGGGTTTATAAGCGCCTTCAATCAAGGAAAGGAGTTATTTTCAGTTTGTGGCTGCTCATAGGATATTTTCAAACCTTGCATGGCTGCTCTCAGCCTTTGCATTGCCAAAGTTGATGATTATTGCAAGGAAGTTTCAGTTGGGTACCTGCTGTACCTTTTTCATGTTGCCAGTTATGAACATAATTGGTATAGGACCGCTGTTATCGGCTAAGCATAGCTGAGAGCTTGCACAAAATAAGGGAGAATTCTTGATGGAAAAAGTTGGAGGAAGGGTTCAGTGGAAGATTTTCATGGCAACCACCTGGGTACCTAATTGGATCAAAATCCAAGTGGTTTGTGACTATTATAATTCATCTCCAGCCCATCCACCATTTGATTTCTATCAGATATGGAAAGGAAAAACTCACCAAATCATGGGAGGAGCCTTTGGGACCCAAGGGTCTAGTTTCCCAAAACTGTCTTTGAATTGGAGGAGCCAAGTAGGACAACAACAACACAAGGATGTGAGCATATGGCAGTCTTCAGTCTGGTGGGAGTTTGGGAAACATTTCCAGATATCTACAATCTTGTAATATTCCAAACCAAAATATTATACAGAAATCTGATTTCCTTGAAATTCCATTCTTTAAAATAAATATAGAATTTGGACTTCAAAATAATTTATTTAATTAAATGAATTTTGTTACAAAATTTTCAGATCTCGAGTATCACAATACAAGTCTCAAGGATTTACGTCCTTGAGTTGGGATGACAAGGGTTTTCATCCTTGTATCCAATTTTACATTTGAGGGGTTTCATCCTCAATTGTAATTGTAAAGCATTAAGCTTGTACAAGATTAAATGTTTAATACATGAATATGATTGGATGATTTCCTTCTCATCAATCCACTGAATATAAATACCTTCATCTCTTCCCATTCAAGCGATGTCTTCTCCAAGGATTGTGATTGTTCGTTAAATAAATGTTAATGACTAATTAATTAATAAATAATAAATGCCTAATGATTGTTGTTTAATGACTGCTGGGTTAATGATTTAATGACTGTTGTTTAGGCACCCCACCATGAGTGATTTGGGTATTAAATGGCAGTGCTCCCTCCATGGGCGATTTGCCAATTGAAATGGCAGCACTTCTCCTTGACAGCAATTTCTTTATGTAAATGGCAACATTTCTCCTTGACAACGACTTTCTTATGTAAATGCCGTGATCTCCTTCTTGGGGATATTACAGAACCTCCCTTCCTCAAATTGCTTGTCCTCAAGCAATTGTAAGTTGGGATGCTCGAACATAGTTGCTCCTTCCCATGTGGCATCTTCGATTGGTAAGTTCTTCCAACAAACTAGATATTCTTTGATACTTCTATTCCTTAACTTCTTTTCACGAGTATCAAGAATAGTCTCTGGTACGAGAATCAATTTACCTTCTTCATCAATCAGGGGTAATTCCATGGAAGGAATAATATGTTGTCCAAGTGCTCGTTTCAAGCAAGACACATTGAAGACATCATGTATACAGTTGTACCCTGGTAAATCCAATTTATATGCTACCTCTCCCACTTTTCGTATAATCCGGTATGGCCCATAAAAGCGAGGCTTCAGTTTTTCAGCACCACTTTGTTTAAGGGAAGATTGTCTATAAGGTTGTAACCTTAAATATACCATATCTCCAACTTCAAAAGTCATTTCTACTCTATGTTGATCCACATACAACTTTTGCTGATTTTGGGCGTGCTAAAGATTATCCTTGAGAGTTAATAAGATATCTTGATGTTGTATTAAATCCTTGGCTTCGGGAACCCTACTATCCAGAATGGCCAAATGTACAAACATTTTAGCATCATATCTATACAATGCCTTGAAAGGTGACATTCCAATAGACATGTGATGAGAAGTATTATAGAAAAATTCTCTCAAGTATAACCATTTAACCCATGCATTTTGTTGTCCGATGACATAATTTTTTAAGTACTCTTCAATCCATTTATTCACGACTTCTATCTAGCCATCGGTTTGAGGATGATAACTCGTACTTGGAGTTAATTCAATACCCAATAATTTGAAAAGTTCGTGCCAAAAAGCACTCATGAATTGAGTGTCCTTGTCACTAACTATATTCACAGGTAGTCCATGAAGCCTAAAAACCTCTCTAAAAAATATTTCAGCAATCATAGGACCATCATACTTCTTGGGAAGTGGGAAGAAATGAGTGTATTTTGTTAATCGATCCACAACTGTGATTATTTTGTCATTTTCCTTGTTTTGTCTTATTGTTGGTTTGTCCTTTTCCTTGTTTTGACTGTGATGAATTTCCTTGTTCGCAGTAATCAGTTCCATCTTTTAACTATTGTGTTTGAATAGATAACTGCAATTTTAATGATATTATAGACCTCCATGTCCTCGAGCAATTGCAAATTGGAATGTTCAAGAAGTAAGGATCCTCTCCACATTGCATCTTCTATTGACAATCCAAAAGTAGAAGGATTATATGAACTCCATACGAGCAAATACCATATGACAACCTCAGTCTCATTGGTGTCATGTCCCCTCTCTAGTACGACATGACACTGTACGTGGATTTGCCTATTCCAGACACTCGTAGGCAGATGGTGGTGATGAGAGAGTCATTTTTGCGTTTATTTGGTGATTGGATGGCTCATTATGCTCTTGGAGACATTATATTTATTTATTACTTTTTATATGGGGCCAAAATGTTATATTTTGGCCTTAGGGTGCACTTTTATTTTATAAAGTTGCTTTTTATTTAAAAAGTACAATGAGGTTTTACAAGATGTATTACGGATACTTCTAGGAGTTTCCAAAAAGTGCATAAATAGACCCCATGGGTCTCTCATTTGGGCATCGGAGTTTATTTTCTCTCATTGAGTCTTCTTGAGCATTTGTGGGGCGTGATAGTCTGCAAATCTTCAGCATAATCCTTGAGAACGATACCTCTCAAGAGATTGCATAACTGAGGAAGTGAAATAACTTTTGAAGGGTTGCACATTGGAAGTGGTATTCAGCCATTTCATGTTGAGTTTCATTTGAAGATCATTCTGGAAATTCTGGTGCCATTTCCAGCATACTGCGATTCACATCTTGGACCTGTATTTTTGTTCATAACTCCTATTTGGCTAGGAGATTAATTTTTATATTGTGGGAGGCACTTACCCCAGCCTAGGCGCCCATGTTCAGGGCATTATCGGCGCTTGTTAGTGAAGACAAGAATTTCTACCAAAATCGTACCAGTCCGTACTGTACGGCCTGTACTTGCAACAGTGTACGGACAGCTTGCTGGACAGTGTACGGATAGCATTCTGGGCAGTGTTCATTGACTATTCGGACATCAGCATTCGCAGTCCAGCTTCTTGATACATGTTTGAAATCACCACTTCTACCAAGCATATTTAGCTGCAGCATTTGCAAAGAAGCTGAGTAGATTAGCGCTTTATACACCTCCATCAGGGTCGCTTCTTGTAATTACATTGATTCACAATCTTCTTCGGAGGCATCCTTCAATTAATTGTTTGGTGCACCGGAGAGCTCATTGTGGGAGATAGAAACACTACGTCGCCACTATTGCCCAGCTGTCTCCAAATTTGTTGCATCGCTTGAAAATGATTTGACAGTTAGATCGAAGACAACTGAAGTTGCTGTCAAGGACTTCAGCTCTGGTTCTTATGGTACCATATTTTCGGAAGAGGTTGGTCGAAGAATAAAACAAGTTCCGCTTGCATTCTACAAGATTATACAGTCTACATTATTTCCTGAGAAAACAACAGAGGACAGTGCTCCATGTTTAGATTTTTGCAGGCTTTGGCATTCTCAGATTCATCATTGGCATACCTGGGCGAACTTATTCCAGGTCTGAAATTGTTTATATCTGCGTTTTTCTATTGTTACTCAGTCTTCTAAGGCTTATGAATCATTAATGCTGTTGTAACTAGGTTGTAAGAACAATATTAAAATTCGGAACTGTTGTAAGCTCATCCTGAGCATTGTATTCGTGCAAATCAGACATTACAGTATTCACTATCGGTCCTTAATGGGCTACAGTTAGGTCTAATATAGCTATTTCTGCTTGACCATAAGGGTTAGACTGCACTGTAGTGTCAGTAGTTATCCCTGTTTGAGTACCATTCAATTCTGAGCACTATTTAGCATATTTGAATTGAGTAAATTTGTTGCTTAAACATTCTCTACAAACAGACATTTACTTTCAGCAGTATAGTTATTTGCTTACCAACTATTTGACGAAATTTTATAAGTACAAATTCAGTGATTTTTTGTGATCCTGTAAGGGTCATTACAATGATATTTCAGAGCAGAGGCTAGTCATGTTATTTACAGAAGGGTTGATTGAACCACTCAAGGGGTGGGTTAAGGCCTTTAATCCTCTCACATTTCAAGAAGCCATGAAGAAAAGCCGTAGTATGGAACTTGCAGCGCCAGCAAACAAGTTCGGTTCAAAGGGCTCTTCATCATACAGAGATAATAAAGAGGGATTCAACAAAGGTAAAGAGAAGGATGATGACATGAAAGACAAGTCAGCTGCACCCTTGGATAAGAAGAAGTTATGCTTCTATTGCAAGGGTCCCTATGAGTTTGGACATGACTATCCCATGAAGCCTAAGGGAAAGGCCAACAGGGTGATGTGGGCTTATTACGAGGGCTCAGATTCAGACAACTCAGAGTACCATGATCCTGATGATGCAGAGCAAGAACAGGAGGTAGATAATGCTAAACAAAGGGAGGAACCAGAGTTACATTTACTGGAGGCACGTCTATCTAGTATTCAGAGAGATGGATCTTTCAAACTTAGAGGTGTCTTGGCAGGACGAAAGGTTATTACACTCTTGTATACTGGTGCCACTCACAACTTTATTGATGCACGCTTCGTGGAGAGGTGTGGGCTCACCACTGAGGAGTTTGAAGGACGAAAAGTTAAGGTAGCTGATGGATATACTCTTCAATGTGACAGGATGGTACGTGATCTACCTCTACGCCTGAACAACTATGAGTTCAAGGCAGATTATCATGTGGTCAACATGGGTGACATGGACATAGTGCTTGGGATGCAGTGGCTACATTCGTTGGAGGAGATTACCCTGAGACTTAAGGATATGGAGATGCGGTTCGAGGTAGATGGCAGAACACGTGCTGAAGGCTATTCGTAATAGTGATGTTAGAACTATTACACTTAAGAGGATGGAGAGGCTAGCCAAGCATAATGATATAGAGTGGGCAGTTATTTGTACCTTGATGCCTACACATGAGGAGCAGCACAAGGCTGAATATCATCTTGATGAGAAGGCATACATCAAGATTCCACCAGGTAGACCGCCAGATAGAGGCATTGAGCATATTATTGAACTGGAGGAAGGCACTAAGCCTGGCATGATCACACCATACCGACACCCAAAGCGACTAAAGGATGAGATTGAGAGGACCATTAAGGAGTTGCTAGCCATGGGGCACATCCGACCAAATAGCAGAGTGCATAATGTATTCCATGTATCACGCCTCAAGAAGGCGTTGGGTCAGAGTGAGGTCATTCTGCAGCATCCAGCATTGAGATTGCTTGAGGCCAAGCAATTTTAGGAGGGGCAGACTGTCATGTCCCCTCTCTAGTATATGACATGACACCTTACGTGGATTTGTCTATTCCAGACTCTCGTAAACTCCTTGATGGTTAAACTCACGTGGAAGAGGAGGCAGTCCTTGAGCTAGAATCGAATGATTCTCCTCTTTCCATTTGGCCAACACTTCATTTATATCTGATGTGGCTTGATAGCTCTCTTGAAGGAGTGTAGATGGGGTGTGTTCAAATGTAGGATCCTCTGCTTGATCTGAACCGTCCATCACACTTTGGCTGAGGAACCTCATTCTAGACTCCAATTCTGCAATTTGCTTGGCTATATTCTCTTGGAAGAGCTTTTCTTGGAGGTCACAAGCATCATCATGATGAGTAGGAGCAGCTTCATCTTCCTCAAGGTTTTGAGCAAAACCTTTCTCCTCCTTCCTGCCCCATGATTCCATTGTTTGCTTCCAACTCATGACCTTGGGATTGGACCTTTTCCCTTGGGAAGAGGCAACAACTTTACCTTCTTCAAGGTCCCGAGTTGGTTCATGATTTTCCCTCTTCCAACTTGGAATCTGGACATCATATTGAGAGACCTGAGGAGGTTGGGGAAGATTAAGAAGAGACTGTTGATGTATAGGTAGAGTTTCCTGAAGAGAGGCATGCTAGTTCATGGTATTCCCTTCCAAGGAGGATTCACACCCTAAGGAATTGAGACGGTTCATTTCCATGGGGGGTGCTCTAGTTTCCCTCCAATCCTCTGCAATCTGTACCATAGAACTCAGATGAGGCCGGTGTGAAAGAGCATCAGCAACAACATTTTATGTACCTTTGACATAGGTGATGTCAAAGTCATATGCCTGTAACTTACCCACTTTTGCTGACGGTCATTTAAATCTCGCTGTCCTAGGAAATGCCTCAAGCTATTATGATAAGTTTTAATACAAAACTTCCTGCCTACTAAATATTGTCTGAATTTGGCCATGGCATGCATTATAGCCAGCATTTCCTTATCATATATAATGTAAACCCTCTCTGGTCCTCTGAGCTTCCTACTCTCATAAGCAATCGGGTGCTTGTCCTGTATAAGCACCGCTCCAATGCCCTTACTAGAAGCATCACATTGAAGCTCAAAAGGCTTCGAAAATATGGCAGTGCCAACACTGGACATGTAGTCATAAGCTCCTTGAACCTCACAAAACACTCCTATGCCTCAGGAGTCCAAATGAATGCACCTTTTTTCAACAAATCCATCATAGGCGCTGCATGGCTTGAATATCTACTAACAAATCTGCGATAGAAACCACATAACCCAAGAAATCCTCGCAGTTGTGTAAGGTTCTCAGGAGTAGGCCAATCTATGATAGCACAAATCTTCTCAGGATCCATCCGCACTCACTTTGAACCGATAATATGGCCTAAGTATAACAACTCAATCATCCCCAAATCACACTTGGATTCCTTGGCATACAAGGGCTCCCTATCCAAAATGTTGAGTATTGTATCCAAATGAGCCAAGTGCTCTTGCCATGTCCCGTTGTAGACCAATATATCATTGAAGAAGGAAAGTACATATCTCCTCAACTATGAGTGGAAGACCCTGTTCATGGTGGACGAGAATGTCGCTGGAGCGTTGGTTAGCCCAAATGGCATAACCACAAACTCAAAGTGTCCACAATGACAACGAAATGCGGTCTTCTCAACATCTTGCTCACGAACTCTAATTTGATGATATCCCGATCTCAAGTCTATCTTCGAGAAGTAACAGGGACCATGGAGCTCATCAATAAGCTCATCTATATGGGGTATGGGATCTTTGTTCTTAATAGTCCTCTTATTCAGGACCCTGTAATCTATGCACATACGAAGAGTACCATCTTTCTTCTTCACTAGAACAACTGAAGAAGCAAATGGCGACTTACTCAGTCGAATGTGACCCAGATCAAGCAGCGCCTTGATAGTCTTCTCTATCTCATCCTTAAGCCACTTTGGTTGCCGGTAAGGAGTAATCATGACGGGTTTGGCGCCCTCCTCAAGCTCTATGATGTGCTCAATACCCTTGTCTGGAGGTCTCCCTGGTGGAATGTCACTGAAAACCTTTCCATGCTTAACTCTCAACTGCGGAATGTCAAGATGATACTCGCTCTTATGCTGTCCCTCCTATGTAGGCATCAAAGTACACTTGGCGGCCCACTCAACCATGTCATGACGCATAAGTCTCTCCATTCGTCAGAAGGAAATAGTCCTAATATTACTATCTCGAATGGCCTTCAATAAATGAGTCTTCCCATCCACCTCGAACCGGATCTCCATGTCTTTACGGCGAAGTATAACTTCCTCAAGAGAATGAAGCCACTTCATGCACAAGACTATATCAATATCGCCCATATTTACCACATAATAATCAGCCTTGAATTCATAATTATCTAGGCACAAAGGAAGATCCTTAATCATACGGTCACACGTGAGAGTGTAACCATCAGCGACCTTAACCCGAATGCCCTCAAACTCTTCGGTTATGAGCCCACGCCTCTCCACAAATCTAGCATCAATAAAATTATGGGTGGCACCTGTGTCTAAAAGGGTGATAACCTTTTGACCAGCCAAAACTCCACGAAGTCTGAGAGATCCCTCCTGTTGTATGCTAGACAACTGTGCCTCCTGGAGCTGGATATCTAACTCTGCCTCCACCTTAGGCTCTGAAGCCTCTGACTCTGACTCCTCAGAACTCTCCTGCTGTCCGGAATTTTCAAATTCCGAATCCTCATAATAAGCCCACATAACTCTATTGGCCTTACCCTTAGGCCGCAAAGGACAATCATGGTTAACATCATAGGGACCCTTGCAGTAGAAGCAAAGCTTCTTTCTGCGCAAATCATTAAGAGTCTCACGATCCAAAGGTGTTGCTGATTTTCCCTTTGAATCACTCTTAAAATCAGATTTCTCTCTATTTTTATTGAATCCCTTGTTGTCCTTAAATGAAGTACTCCTGGAATTGGACTTGCTAGATGGAGCTGCAAGTTCCATGCTGCGTGCCTTCTTCATCGCTTCCTGTAGTGAAAGAGGATCAAATGCTTTGATCCAACCTCTCAATGGCTCCAACAATCCCTCCACGAAGAGCACAACTAGACGCTTCTCTGATATGTTGGGAACCACCACTGATAACTGCTGGAAGTCTCCTATGTAAGCCTCCAAGCTACCAACCTGTCTCAACTGGGCCAAATCTCTGAAGTAAGCCTCAAGATCCTTCTTGTCAAACCATTCCACCAATCTATCCACGAACCCCTGGTAAGTGGTGATACGATCATGCTGAAGTGTCACCATCCCATGAGACCACCAATCGTGTGCAACTCCCTCAAAATGCAAATGGCATATTTAAAGGCATTAATCTCTGTCATAGGTCTCAAGGCTAGAAATGTATCTAGCTTATGGATCCAAGCTTGAGCGGTCATCTTGCCACTACCATCAAATGTAGGCAAAGTAAGCTTGCTTGTAGCACGCTTCAATTCACTATTCTGATTCCTCAGCCTCCTGTCTTACCTGACTGCTCGGTAGTGTTCTCTCCTCTGGTTCACAAACCTCTCAAAGGTCATCCTCTCTCGCACCTGTGGAGCTAATAATTCCCAATCGTCATTCACAACCATGAGGATATTTGCGAAAATCTCCTCACCTGCTTCTTCTGCAGGTGCTTCCTCAGGCTCATCTCAAATGAAAGTAGGACGAGTAGGCCTATCTGCTGTCCTAGAATGAGTCCTATGAGCTCTAAGTGATCCCACTGCACTCCTGTTATCCCCTTGCTCCTGATTCTGTCTATCCTATGGGTTCATGTGCTCAATCATGGTGGTGAGTGCCTGCAAGACCTGAGCCATCTACTGCTGTCCTGTAACCATTGCTCTGAAAAATTTCCTTGTTTCCTGTTCCTCATGCCTGTTCCCTGTGGGTGGGCTACCTTCTAGCCTATCACCCATGGTGCCCAACTACCTATCAAATTCCTGTTCCTTGTCAAACAAAGCTTTCCTGCGAGTGTAGTATCTATGAGGTCCAACCCCCTGTGGCTACATATGAATCCCAAACCCATCGAAATGGCAAGATTGTAGCTCTGATACCAATGTAAGAACCCTTCACATGTTCTACTGCTGAACTTCACCTTTTTTTGTTTTGTTTTGAAGGTTTTATGAATTTTTGTGTTTTTAGGGGGTTTGAACAAAAAACACATACTGAAAGTAAAACTAGTCTATTGAGAATAAATTTTGAACAATAGTGAGACTTCTTTTACTGCCATATATTATTCCATTCATTGAATAAGAGTCCAAGGCCTTATTGATAATAAATACAATATGAAAAAAGCAAATTCCAATAATTGAATGAACCTGATATGATTGTGATCTGCAGATACCATCATATGTTTACCTCCAAAAGAAGTTGCAAACACTTTGTCTTCTATGACCAGCAATTCCTCTCTATTCACATGTACTGTAGCACATCACTATTCACGGTACTATAGTGCATCACTATTCATGGGTACTGTAGCACATCACTATTCATAGTACTATAGCACGTCACTATTCATGGGTACTGTAGTACCAAATAAAACCTCTGAAAAAAATCCCTTTCAATCAGAAAATAATCTACAACTCCAGTCTCTTAAATCTGATCCAAACTTCACCAAGTTCATCCAACAATTGAAATCCAAATAGAGCCTCTGGTTGAGACCCCCCAAAATCACCAAGTTCACTGGGTGTTTCGCCAGCTCAGATGGTTGCTCACAGAAGAACTACGTTCTCCAATGGCTACTGCATGTAGAAACCCTCGTTCTCCAAGTAAGTTCAAACTCTTCAAAATGTTCTCAAAATGCAATAATCCTGAGTTTCTTCAAAAGAAAACCTTATATCTCCTCAAGCAAGTTGATTTCCTTCAAAAGCATCATTTAAATTAACTTTGAATTTCACTTTTAGTTTTACAATAGTTTGGGCGCCCATTCAATTATAATAATAATTAATTGAAATATGGACCCTTCTTCATGATGGTTGACCTCTTCATTAAGTCATTTAAGTTATAACATAAATTTACATTATAACTCTATAATATAAGATTCAATTAAATTAATATTTATTTTGGCAAATAAATATTAATATCTCTCTCAATATAAAAGTCCAAATGACAAGCCGTCTGAAGCCGGATGATAAGTGACTGAATCTGCATATGACCAGACCATACTGCTAAAAATCGCAGGGGTGCTCCACTGAGTGTCTCCATTTACTAAAAATAGTAAGTCAAGCAAATGGCATCCAAAAGACCCCGAACGAAAGCCAAACTAAAAAATTCTGACAATTGAAGCCAAGCCATGCCTCAACAAGACCCTCTATCCTCCATATTAGCCTACGAGGGCCACATAATAGGCTAATCTCAAGTATTGAGAGATGTCAACTAGAAGGGGACATTACAAAATGGCAGCGCTTCTCCTTGACAGTGATTTCCTTATGTAAATTCAGCTATCTCCTTTTTGGGGATATTACAAATCTTTTGAGGATCAACTTGAGGCAGAATGGAATTCATTATCCATTTGGGATATATCACACTATGTTCTTTGACAAGAGCTATCCCATTTGACAGGTACAGGGTCTAGGTTCTACGAGCACTACAACATAATTCATCACTTCAGCATAGTGATACTTGAGCATATGAGCTAGTGTTTGCTTGAGGGAAAACAAATTTGGGAAGGGCGAACTGAAATGTCCCCTTTTATAGATTAAAATAATTAATAATATTATTTAAATCGGGTCCGATCATTTCTTATCTTTTAACTTAATAATATTATTATTATTAGAATAAAAAGTATTTTAAAATACTTAAAATAATAATATGACTAACCTAGCCAAAAAGCAAAGTATTGTCGGCTACTTATGTTTAATTTTAAAATAAAGGGGACTTTGGAGTTCGAATTGGGAGAAAGGTATAAAAGGAGATAGAGAGATTCGTTTTTGGGCATCCATAATCATCTATCTATTGATTTCTTTAATGTTTAGCACGTTTGCTTGTATATTCAGCTATTGGGGACAGAAACTCTCATTGGCTTTCAATATTTGAAGACGAAAAGGCTCAATACTCCACTAATGACTTCATTCAAGGGTCACGTTTAGACATAAATTCATCTATTCAGGCACAAAGGTCACCTGTGAGGGTGGCAAATCGATTTGGGCAGCTTCGAAGGTTGACAAATCAGTGTTGACAGCCTTGGGTGTTGTGCAAATTAGTTTGGAAGCCTTGAAAGGTTGGGCACGTCATTAGGGCAGTCATTTGGAGGGTGAATGCATAGTCATAGGCCACTTGGAGTGTGGCAACTTACCTAGAGGGATTGTCATTCATTTTGGGCATTGTTCGGTGGTGGAAAATTCAAATTCTTCCCTCATATATTCAGTAATATTTTTACAATTTTCAAGACTGCAATTCATTCAAAAATCAGGGTGGTTGTGTCAAATAAATATATTGAAGTTCCTTGATTTTTATGAGGATTTCTAAGAGGTTTGGAATTTATTTTATGCTTGATTAGCCTCTTTTAGAATTCTGTAATTTTTGAGTTAGGGTTTCAATAAAAATCATAATTTTGTATTTTCATTTTAAGGATTTGCTGCAAATTCCAGAATTGTCTAATTTTGTCCTAAAAGGGACATTACATAATGTAACAAAATACAATATAACAAAATGCATAATCCTTTGGTGATCCCAACTTTTACCAAATTCCTCCCATATTACAACACATAGTAACTGTATAAAAATGTTTCTCTTTTCCTAAAACATGCTCATATGACAGATACAATCAACAAAGAGGAAGTACAAATAAGCAGAGAATAATCACCCTCTGAGGACAACAAAAAATACAAAAATACAAACTCCTGTTCAAGTATAATTTTAATAACATAAACATATGCACGAAAGAAACTACAATCAAGAAGGTGAACACGATCTTCATTTTCATAAGACAAATGAGGAGACATTTCATATACATTTTTGCACATCATGGACTAACACATTCAAATCAAAGGGTCCAACATCATAAAAGAGGGATATTTCTTGAATCTTTATTGAATCTTTACTATCTTTTTGATCAATTCTCATCCTACACTAGTCAACAGACACATTAGATCAGCATAATGTGGGCAATGTTTCTCTTAATAATTGGCACATAACAAATCTTATGTAATGTCCCCTTTTCATATAATTTTAATAATTAATAAAATTGTCCGAATAGTGATTTTAATCATTCGAAAATGTAAGCCAATTTAATTAATTATTAAAATAGAACTATCTTGGATAATTATTCGAATTACCGGAAAAGTGGATTTAACCATTTGAAAAATTAAGGTAATTTTAATGATTATTCCAAGGGATTTTATAATTAATAAATTTCTTGAAAAGTGATTTTTATCACTTCAATTATTAGAAAAATTTAATTAATTATTAAAGCAAGGACTTAATATAAAATAATTATTTAATTTACCAAAAACTAATTTTAATCACTAATTTATTGAAGCAAGCTATTTAATTAATTCAAAAAGGCCTAAAGTGAAATTAAAAGGAATGTCGGCTTGGGAGCTAAAACAAAGAAAAGGAAAAGATATCCTTAAAGTTGGCAAAAGAGAGTCATAAGGTATTTTACCTCCCCAAGGTGGTTAGCCTCCATTTGAAAGGTACAAATATAAGGTGAAGATCATAATTGAAAATATGTTGAATTTGATAATTGTTTTTCATGCTTGAAGAAGCTATTGGGATGTATGCCCAATAAATGATCGCAGATTTGGTGTTGATTATTCTAAAAAAGGTGTCAAGGAGGTTTTGTTAAATGCCTTAGAGTGGGGCGATTTGTTTTGATAAGCTATTGAGAGGTTTTTGTGGATTATCTGAGGTTCATTTGATGCATAACAATTCTGATTATCATTTGTATTAATTTCCCAAGTGTGGCCACTTGTTTGGGATTGAAGGGTTTCATGTTTGAAGAGGGAAATTTTGAAAACTAGAGTTTTTAGAATTTTAAAGCAATTTTTGGTGACTTTCCCATGGAAGAAAAATTCCGAAATTATTTTTATTTGATAATCATTATTTTTGTGATCAATTTGAGCTCTTATTTACATCATAATTCCAAATATTGAGGGAGTTATGAATTTTTGAAGTTTTCAGCTATTCATAGGAAATAATATTTGTTGAGAGCAAATTTGCAAGGATTTTGTTCTGATTTAATTATTGCAGTAATTTTCTAAATATTGGTGATTGGATTGGACTAAGCTTGTGCAAAGATTAGAGTGGAAAAGGACTTTAATTCAGCTAGTGTGGCACTAGGGTTTGGAGAATTGAAACATTCATTTCAGGGTCTTTTCTTCATTGCAGTAAGAGCCATTGGTGGCCAAATTTAAAAGGTATTTATTTGCTATTTATTTCAAAGTGAATTGGAGTTAATTTTCAGTTTCAAGGTGCAATTATAGCAACTAGGGTTTGTTGATTTTTTTAAATTCAGATATTTTTGAGGAAACCCCTTTTTGGTTAAATCATCCCATTTGGGGACATTACATCTTAATATATGCATTTCATCCAAGATTAGACTAACATAAAGATAGTTTAATATACCCGCCACTCAATCCATGTTTACATATTAATGCATAGCATTATTGAAAAGGATAATCCAGTAAAGTGGTATAAATTTCTATAGAATCTCCCATAAAATTAGTGAAGGTGCCAAGTTTCTTTCACCATGTTTACCTTGAAGACAAGTTGCTTCATGGTGTTATTAAATATGATTTAAGTATAATTGTGCATTTCCTAGTCAAGTTATTTTGGTCAGCAAAGGTAGTCTACAAAAGACGAAAAATAAGGAATCTCATCTAGTGTGGCTTCTAGACATTCTTGAAATTAGTTAAGAGTAATATCATGTTGCACGAGTCATTTGGTGCAGTGTTACAGTTGTTAATATCAATATAATGGTCCAGGAATGCTCCCAATTTTTAAACAATGACATACATAAGAAATTCCAAGTATAAAGGCTGCACTTGTTCAGCTTCATGCCATTCATGGGAAGCATCAATGAAATAAATTGTATCATCTCAATATAGACTGAAGTAGATTTACATGTAATTCTAAAGCAAAAGACAAGTTTGACTGCATGGCTTGTCACTTATCTCATCACTATTATTCTTTTATTGGACATATATAGATAGTAGAAGTTACATAAAGTTTATTGTTTCATGAGAAATTATCAAATTAGTCTTGCTATCTAATCACCACAAAGGAGCATACAACTTTAGGTGATTTTGAACAAAAATACATTGTCTATGGGATAGATCAAACTTTGATCTCATTGTCCCACACTGATACTCATAGATTTGAAACTTCACATAGTGCAGTCGCTGCTCTTCTGTATAGTCAAGGTCTTAAGAGAGACCAAAGCTATTTAAGGATTATCTAGATTCAATGTTTAATAATAGTCTAAATTTGTATAATTGGATGTCCATGGATGTCCATGTGTTGTTTCAAAGCTCCCATTTTGGCACAAGCTAGCAAGATGTCGGTAAAAAAATTTGTCGAGTATGGTTTTACACTCACCAATTAGATTTTCTTAAATGTTTTTGAGCATATGCTGCAATCGTTGCAGTTCATAATAATCCAGTTCATTACCACATCTCCTTGAGGCATTGTGTAAAACAGTTCGTGCAACGTGTCTATGCTTCACTTTGGCAGATAAAAACCAATCAACCTCCTAAGACCACTAAAGATCTTAGAATACGAAGTGACCACAAGAAGACTAGAGAGGTATGATACAAACAAAAGGGCCATAATGAATTAAAATATCCACACAAGGTTGGTTCAGAAATGGCTGCAGAAAACAGATTCAAATGCCCATTTTAGAGTTTTAAAAAAATGACCTGGCATCTCCAATTGAATACTCCATACAACAGTTACATCTGGCACACAAAAGACATTGATTTCTATCTTCTTTTAACAGGTTTAATCAACAATTGTTTTTTTTTTTCCTTCAGAAGCAAGGGATCAGTTTACCTTTTGTTCAAGCAGTCAAGCTAGTCAAAACATCCTGGCTTAAGATAAAAAATCTGGGTTATTATGACATAGTGACTCACCCATTCAATAGTAAAATTCTGGGTAAGAATAAGATGCCCAGGGTCTGTAAATTTCGGAGTGTAGCAACAATTAAAAGTTTGACAATACAACTGAACCCCCAGTCTATATTTTTTTTGAATATTTATCCAAAAATCAGTCATTAAAACCAAAGTTCGCATACTTGTACTCGGAGAGTACTCGCCCAGCTCCCTAAAAGTTTACTCGGCGATTATTCAACAACCACTCATCATTATTCGACCAAAAAAAAAAACTCAAATTTATTAAAAAAACTTAAATTTTATAGAAATACAAGAAATTTGCAAAGGTTGTTGAAGTATGAACAAATCCATATAATACATATTATAGAAATTACATATGCCAGAAACCAAAAACTATCCATATGTAATTTGCAAAGGAAACTGTATACCATTATAGAAAATTAGAAATTACAAAATTGCATGATCAAGATCCATGTGAACACAATTATAAAACTGAGTATGAACTGTCACAGTGTCAAGTGGCAACAACAAACTAATACATATACAAGAATCTACATTTTTCTCTTCCCTGCTCTAGTGAAAACTAAGGGAGACTGAGTGAATCTAGTCCTCCAACTCGGCTGCCCCTCCTCCCTCTGGCTAGAATGTTGCGCATGTGGCTCCATCTCTACCTCATCATCGACATTTACAGGGATGTCATCCAATCTAATATCTCCTCCTACTGCAGTTGCACCCTCCATAGCTTGCCTCTCAAAATCACCAATCTTGTCCTCTGTGAACATGGGAGCCTCCTCATCCTGTGCAGTCCAATCACCATAGGGATCAATCTCATCTAGATCAATAGGATCATGTGATGTGTTCTCCACCTTTCTTGTGCGAATCCGGAGATTGTATTGCACAAAAACCAGGTCATTGAGACGTTGATGACTCAACTTGTTGTGCTTTTTCGTGTGAATGGCGTCAAACAAACTCTAATTGCGCTCACATCTAGAAGCGTTACAAGGTTGAGATAAAATGCGGAGGGCTTGCCTTTGAAGATTTGGGATGTTTCCATCCCAATCTTCCCACCATGACCCTGTAAACAAGATATTCAAAAGTTTGTCAATAATTAATAATTGTAAATTTGTAACTTGTAAGGTACAAGTAAATACTTCATTTTATATTACATGGTAACTGTGTGGTTCTCCCTCGGATAGCTAGTGCCAAAGAAAAGAGCCTCCCCCTAGCCTACTTGTAGTTCTACAACTCTAAAATAATGAGACCTCTCGTCTCAATGTCAGGTGTCATACTCTCAATGCATGTTGAAAGGCCCTCCATAACTTCCCCATTAGCATCTGTGAAGCCATCAAAGTAGAAAAATCTAGAGTTAAGATAGTACCTCACTGGATGGATGGGTTGGAGTTGATTGTTCCACATCCGATCAATCAACTCTCAAATGGGATCAAATCTGACACTATCCCCCCTATAATAGTTTTGGATGGCCTCTTTGGCCCTACCTCTGGCCTCATAAATGTAACCCATTGGGTTTTGCTCTCCATCCATCAAGCACAAAACTCTCACCAAAGGCTCTAACATCTATAAAGTTACAAAAAAATTAAAGTTAAAAAATTACAATTAAATAAAATACTTTAAGAATTGAAAATAAAGGAATCGATTTGAAATTGAAATTTGAAGTTACTTTGACGATCTCTGTAGCTCTCTCCACAAAGTCCTCATTAAAAATTGCCTTTGAGACTTTGATTCCATTAACTTTCTTTGAATATGTTGAATCCACCCATGCATGGCACACAAACATCTGCTTCAAAGCTATCAACAAACTGCAAATACTTTGCAACGTAAAGAAGTTAGTTGCAAACCTTGTGACCCCTGCTCGCACAAGCTCTTTCCCCTTGGTGTGTTCTCTCATCAAGCTGAGAACCCAAGGATGATTATAAATATATTTTGTGATGTCTCTGGCCTCCTCTACAACCGGTCTCACCCAATCAATTTTGCCTATGTCCTCTAAGAGAAGGTCAAGACAATGGGCCACGCAAGGTGTCCAAAAGAGTGATGGATGTCTGTCCTTGAGATGTCTCCCAGCTGCCACATATGTTGTTGCATTGTCATTGATAACTTGGACAACATTCTCGATGCCCACCTCTAAAACAACCTCTTCGAGCATCAAGCTCAAAGTTTCTGCATTTTTTATCTTACTAGATGCATCAATGGATTTCAAAAAAACCATTTCACTATTTGAAGACGCTAAAATATTAATGAGGGTGTGGTTCTTTCCATCAGTCCATCCATCAAAAAGAATGGTGCATCCAAACTTTTGCCACAACCTCTTTTTATCTTCCACAATTACTTTCACATCTTCAACTACATTTTTGAGCAATTTTTCACTCAAATCTATTGAAGAGGGTGCCTTGTACCTTTTTTCTGCAACTCTCAATGTTGTCTCCAAATATTCTCAGTACGGGATCTTCGCTACGTTGAAGGAAAGGTTGTTGAAGTACCAAAAAATTGCACATGCCTTATCTACTTCCGTGTGCACCTCCTTGTTCCATCTTGTACCTTGCAGCGAAGGATGTGCCCCAGGTATGTTTTTAGACACAAAAAAATTGTGTAGCTGGCTTGAACTTGATGAGGTGGATGTGTTTCGCTTGCGTGGACCATGACTAGAGCCCACAATTTATTTCATAGCTATCTTAGTTGTCTCTGCTAATGCGGGACCAAAGGCTGCTGTTAAGGCTGCTTGCATCTTTGCTCTCTCTAATTTCTTGTAATGTCCCCTTTCTAACATTCATAGCATGATGTTGTCGTTAGCCTATTTCCCTATGGTCCTGTAGGCTAACCAGGACATTAAAGGGACTTAGAGGCCATTTGGCCTAGACAGTTTCAGTTGCATATTTTTTTCAAGGGTTTGAGGCAGTTTTTGGGCATACTTACTATTTATAGTAAGTCGTGAATGGACATGGCTGGACTTTTAGGGGCAGTGACATGTCGATGGTAATTGTTTAAAATCGATAGGAAGATTTAATTATCATTGATATGATTTATTGGGCATTAATGAAGTTATTTTATAAAGTTAAATTTAAATATTTAACTTTATTAATGCATATTCTATAGTTTGTGGGAATTATTTAAATAAAAGAATCCCCTTTATTTTATAATTCATCAGATACATAAGTTACATAAAGGGAGTTATGTTTTATCCCACATTGACAAAACGAAGGAATGGACTCTTGTGAGAACTCTATAAAAGAAATAAAAGAGCTTCCATTTTGGGAGTTTTTGGATGAGATTAATGTTATGCTGTTGGATTTCCTGGAAATCTGATTTTCGAGCTTGCAGAACGAAATCCCTCTTTGCTAGCATTCTCTTCGCTGTTGAAAGACACAGTCAGGAGGATTGATGGTGTTTTCATTCAGGAAACACATTGGGCTTATTGGATTTACAACAAAGAAGGGCAAAATAATGATTTGCTACAGGGGCCGTGAATAGTGTTTTGCTACAGTGTGCATGAATCGTGTTTTTGCTATAGTGCACGTGAATAGTGATTTTGCTACGGTAACCCATGAATAGTAAAATTGCTATAGTGTCGTGAATAGTGCTACTATAGTGCGTGAACAATGTTTGCATCAAGTTTATTTGTTTATTCTCGCTGATTAGAGGTCTAGAAGGCTGCCATTTCCTCTATGGGTCACTATAGCACTAATTTCCAAGCTTCTATCAAATTTTCATATCTAAGCATTGTAATTTTTTAATACAAATTTGAATATTTGTTGCAGCCCATAAGGCAATTGTATGTGCACATTTATATTGCAAATTAGTGTTTAACAACAAATAAGGAGTTTCAAGTTTTGCATGTATAGTTGTATGTTTGTCAAGTGTTTGACAAAATGCCATGTTGATCATTAAGCAATTTAATTGATATTAGTAGTTCACAAGTTTCTTTCATTGGAAAAATAGGGGTGGTTATTCATTTCTTCTCGTCCAACAATGCAAGCTCTGCAATCATCTATCTTTTTTCCTCTTCTGTTACAGTGGGACAAGACACAACATCACATGAAGGAATGCATGCAAGATGGTACTTGAAGCGATTGCTGCCTCCACCAATCTTCTTCGAGCAAAACGTACAAATTGTAGTCGACAAGAACGTTCCAACCTGTATGACATACTTCCAAGCAGCAATATGTGCATTAGGGGGAGGCAATTGGCTACCAGTGACTGATTATGATCCTGATGCAGATGCAGAGCCAAATGCCATTGTATGTTAAGTCTAAGGGTAAATCTGCAGCATGTTCAAGAATCAAAACAACATTAAAAAAATTACATAATCGTGATAATATGTTTACAAGTAAATTACATAGAATTTGTTAGAAGATGAAGTTAATATT
Source organism: Torreya grandis (assembly GCA_037957365.1). Lineage (NCBI taxonomy): Eukaryota > Viridiplantae > Streptophyta > Pinopsida > Cupressales > Taxaceae > Torreya > Torreya grandis. The sequence goes on along the minus strand of JARHVA010001979.1, from coordinate 2,101,581 downwards.
TAGATTTGGTTGGGTGTAAAACTAAAAAATTAGATTTTTGGCATTCCAATGTAAGGATCCCTTATGAATTATAAAATCTATAAAATTATAAATCTATTGAATTATAAATCTATAAAGTCTATAAAATTATAAATCTATTGAAATATAAATCTATAAAATTATAAATCTAGGGTAATAAGAAAATAACAAATAGTTGTTGCCAAGAGTCTAAAAAGTTTCATGTATCTTACACTTATTTACCCGGTTATCTAAATTCTAAAGTCTAAACTTCATATTTTGTTTTAAAATGCATCTTATAGTCCTTTACAGAAGAAATAAATTACATAAATCTAAGTTCTAACAATAGGGATACAAGTAAAGTCTGTCAAATTTAATATTAAATAGGAAAGTTTGTTCCTAAATTTTTTAATATTTTCTAGTGTATTTAGGTTAGGAAAATATTAAATAGGAAACTCTTCCTAATTTTTTTAATATTTTCTAGTGTATTTAGGAACAGACTTTCCTATTTAATAGGAACTGTAAACGAAGAAAGCCTTAGTTCTATATTACTTCTATGTTTAGACTAAAACAACACCCTAAAATAACACAGCTATTAGCCTATTATTGAGGATATAGAATTCCTGGATCGAATATCAATAGACAACTCCAAGCAGTACTATACCATAGTCACACAGTGACACTGTGACACAATCTACAAACTTACTAAGTATGACTTTAATGGGAGATCAAATTTCAATAATCCAATGCAAAATTGCAAATGATGTAGACTCAAGATAATAAATAGAACTTAGAAGAAATGAAATGTTTAACTTCATGCAACATGATATGTTTAAATTCCAATAAACAGAACTTAGAAGAATTGAAATAAAAAATTAACCTAGAAAGTTTGCTCAGAAAATCTCCTTCCAATTTGATCCAAAAGCTCCAAAGAGACTCCAAACACTGTGATTCCAATGTGTGGAGGTGAATGATTTTATAAGACAAATTTATAGGTTTTCCCCGTGTTTTTGTAGTGTTTTGGATGCTTTTGGAAGGTTCTATCGCATTCTGATGCGTTTTGACTGGGTACTCAACTATCTACAAGCACTGGCACAATACTCGTCAAGTACTCGATGAGTACTTGTCAGTGCTCGCCGAGGGTCGAGTATTGGTAGGGGTGGCGAGTCTGCACAATTTCGAGTAGAGAATACTCGTTTGGGGTTTTGTTCGACGAGTACTTGCCCACTCGACGAGTAATTGCCGAGTATATAATCTATTAAAACAACAAAAATCTGAATGTAAGATGACACCCTGATCTGTCGTTTTGGGTCATTTACTCCATCAAAAGTATACCCAGGGGAAATATAATCCTGCTTGCAAACTAAACGCCCAAATCAGAGAACTAAATCAATTTAACCAAAAATAATGCAATAAATTATGTTGTAAGCAACATAATGCCCAGATTGGATTATATTGAAGAATTACCTTAGATTCTTTCTCAAGGAATTTAAAGTACAAAGAATACATGCCTTGAGGAATATGGTGAACTACTTCTGCTAACCTCTTTCCATTCTCTAACATTGTAGCCTCCATTACTTCTGCACACCTCTTTTTTGCACCTTTTCTTTCTTCCACTCTTGCTGAGTGTGGAGAATAAAATCACTAAATTCTGACATTACCTCTTGCCAACGCATCTAACTTCCCTGACAAGTTTCAAAGCTTGCAAAGGTTAAATGCCACAGCTATTTTTGTCTTGTTTGACTCGCCAAGATATAAAACATTCTTTCTCACTTTCCAGAATGCATTAATTAAAGCTCTGAAGAAAATTTTGTTTTCAATGTATTGGACTTCTCACCCACCCCCCCACCTTCCATTCAGCATTTTAAGAGGTCGGTCCCATGGAGGAGGCAAACTAAATTTTCTCTGCAAGTGTTGCAGTGTATTATTAGGATTATTCTGCAGTAAAATAGTCCCATGTGATTTCTTATTTTTCTCAGCAAAGGAAAATACGAATCTTTCCCACCAGAATCACCTCTAAACAATTTTTTGGAGGGAACTAAAATTTCACACACATGCAGGTTGCCACATGGCAGGGAAAAATATTTGCAGGTATGGAGATGTAGATGTTGAAATGTCCCCTTTAGAGCAGATTGTACGATTCTGAAAATTTATAGCAAACCCTATCAAAAAATTATAGTTTCTGATTTTTCTTTCAAACCCTAACAACAAAAATTCGGATCTCAGAAAATACCAATTTTTAGGCCACAAATTCAATATTTTATTCCCAAAAACACTCACCAAAACTTAGAGAAAATACAACCATGCAAATACCTTTAAATTGTAATTTTTGGAGCGAATATATAGCTGGAAATTACAACAAAAATACCAGCTGCATGAAAGTGTAATCAGACATCCAAATTGCCTCAAAACCGCATTTTGAAACCCCCCAAGGGGTTCGTCCAAATCAGGTCAATGCCCTTGCTAGGGCTCCAAACAAGGTTCATTGCCTCAAAAACTGCTGCGCCACCCTTCCAACTACTGTCCCACTACTGCATTCCACCTAGAATGGTAGCTAGATGCCACAAACTGCTCAATTCTACCTAATATGACCCCTAAAATGAAGTCACTCCGCTGAAGGTTGAAGGTTTTTGTCCTCAACTTCAAAATACCAAAGAAGGGTTTTGTCTCCAATGTTGAAAGTCAAGCAAACTGCTCAAAGTCATAATTTTATTGATAAAAATGACATGCGCAAAATGAACCTCCTTTCCTTCTTTTATATCTTTTTCCTTCAACATTAATCCCAAAAAGGGGCGTCCCACAAAGAGAGGGAAAATCAAATATTCAAAAACAATTTATTATAATTTTGTTGCCTAGATTTTATGCACAACTTAAAACCTAGGCAGTCATGAGATAAATCTCCTTCATTTAACGGTGAAGGTCCCGTGTAAGATGTTTATCTATCAAGGTTGTGAATACTAATAACTAATTTCGGGCGTATTACTTTAATCGCCTCAGGGCATGAACCATAGCTAGGTAATTTGCCAGCAAGTAAGCAGCTATGTTTGGGAATATTGCAGAAAAGGGGAATATATAGCAATGGTTACAGAAAGAGAAAACGTACTTAGCAATAATTAGATTTCAGTGTTTACTGCATCCACACAATCATAAATAAACAAGAAAATCACACTTTCAGCAAGAAAGAGAAGGAATAAATTCTACCTTAGATCCAAAATAACACAAAGTTCATCATGAGATCTTAATAGAATGTTCAGTAAAATTCCGTAAACACAAAGTTCGCCAAAAATCTACTTCCCTTTATTCAATGCAGACTAGTTCACAAAATCAAATCCAAGAGTTTCAACACAAAGTTTGAAATCTTAAAAATGCACAAATTACAATAGCTTTTTTCCAAAATCTTCTCATCCTTAGCCCATAGGCTTCTTCCTATATTTATAGTGTCCAGAAGACAAATACAAATAGGAAACATTAATTACTTCTCTCGTATGTGCAAGCTACAAAACTGGAGACAGTTGAGAGTCTTTCTCCTAAATTCCCTCATTGTATGGCACAGATGATTTTCAACTTAAAATAGAATCTCCCATTTTGCATGTCTGCCACCTATTTCCAAGTAATTGACTTTTTCAAACAAACTTGAAGTAATGGCTTTTAAACCAATACTTAAATTTATTAAAAAAAAAAAAAAAAGGAACCATCATATAAATTAATAGAAGGAAAATACATTATAATGCCAAGCAATTATGCTCATACTCGAGGAAATATCCTTAGATTTCCAGTAACAAATAAGATAGGAAATATCCTTAGAATTCCAATAAGAAATAAGAGAGGAAATATAACATATCTGTAAGTTATCCATCATGCATTTTCATATCAAGGATCTGCTTAAGCTATCGACGTTTTTCCGGTGACCATGTCAATGGAATAGGGCCATAATTGATCAAATTAGAACGATCTAACGCCCAATTTGCATAAGCATCAGCCATCTTGTTCTGACCCCTGGGCACAAGTTGATATGTGATCCTGTGAAACTATCTAGTTATGACCTTAATATTTCCCTGAATTCTATCAAGAGGCTAGTTATTGGAAGGATGTTGATCAGGAGTTTGAAGAAGATCAACAATAACTTTGGACTCAGATTCCACAACAAGATTAGGACAGTCAACCTTAGCCGCTTCCAGAAGAGCACGAAAGATAGCCATGATTTCAGCCACATTTTGGTGGTGTGACCCAATTGATGAGCAAAGAAAAAGAGAGGCCTACCCAAAGAATCATGTGCAATCCCCCCCATACTAGTTGGCCCTGGATTACCACAAGCTGCTCCATCTCTGTTTAATTTGATAACTCCAAAAGGTGGAGGTTGCCAAGTTCTATGAGTTGCTTCATCTATCTTTTTCTGGAGAAGTGGAAGGAAGTCTTCAAGGGATGGTAGAGGCTTGTCAAGTGTATAACTTGTAACATAATAGATACAATTCTCTAGCTGCTCCATCACTTTATCAACCTCTTCTTCTAGTCGTTGCATTTCACCTAGAATGTTTTTTAAAGTTTTTGTGCAAAAAGACATGATTATTTCTAATTGCTTGCCCTTTTGTACTGATTTATCTGGTACAATCTGTTCTTCAATCAATACTTTCTCAGGTAATGAATTTATTTCAACTAGGGTCTCCAACTGGCATTCAACAATTCTATTTTTACTGTCTATCTCCGCCATCAACTCCCTCAACTGAGTAAATTTGCTTTGCAAATCACCCAAGCTATCTGCTATTTTTTTGTATTTCTCTATTGCTTTTTGAATGATCTGCTCTATCCACTCATCAACAGCCCTGGCTTTGTCTCCGATGACGTGCTCATTGAGTTGCTCTTCTACTAGCACAAGCTGAGATGAATACTGTGCAACCTTTGCAATGATCTCACATAGCTTGGAGATTTGCTCATTCAATTTAGCTTTTTCAGCTTTTTCCTTATCCAACTTGGAGAAAAGTGCATCTATTAGAGTCTAGGTACGTTGTTTCAATCCTTCAGTAGTAACTTTTCCCAGAGGGACTTTAGTTACTGTGATCTCTGTTGCAGTCAATTCTCCCTTTCATTTTCCCTCTGTTGGAGTTGACATTTGAGCAAACTTTTGACTAGAAGGTTCAACAACTAACTTTGAAATCACTTTGGCAGCTTTTGACCTTTTACCTCTTCCTCCAAGGCTCTTGAGCAGCTATAGATCCTCCTCTTCCAAGTTTATTATTTCCCTAGCCTCTGGAACTACTTGTGAAGCCAACCAAGATGAGAAGTCACTATTTGGAAGACGAGAAGTGTTGACATTTTTGCCCCCATAGGCCAAATTTGTCAACCTTACTATTCGGAAGATGGTCTTATGGTACCAGTTTGTCTTGTAAATCAGTTTTTTGGGGTCCTTAAATAGACGCCGACAACCATACAAATTGGTAAAGACACCTACAACCATGCAAATCCCAAAGAGCCATCTACAGCCATCATATAAAGCATGCAGTCTGTTCAAGGGAAAGACACCTACAACACGTTCAAAGGCCATATCCCTTATTCAAAATGTCACATACAGTCTTAAAGCTCCAGCCCTGTAGAAGGAACGACTTTGTGAGGTGCATAGGAGCCAATGAAGAATTAATAGCTACAACCATCCTTGAAGTTAACCTACAAGCCTATAAGTTCACTTTCAATGAAAGCATGGGATCAAAGGCAACATCATGCAGGTTTAGTTACTCGGATTTTTTCCCAGGTGATTCAACAAAAGGACGTGGGTGGATTTATGGTACAAGCTTTGTTGGTGGAGTGGTTCCAATACTTAGCCCCAAGGCCCATAAATTGGCTCAATACATGTTGAAAGTTTTTGATAAAAATACTATTTATTGTGCTCTTGATTCTCTACAACCTTTACATAAAACATGGGATGATCTACTTGAGGATGTTACAGGTGCCCTAGGTTGCGACTGAAGATACATATGTTCTACTTGTTGAGATATACTACATATTTGGACTATTTGAAAAGAAAGAGGTTGTTTTGCATGCGATGCGCAAACATGGTTATTCTTATAGGGTTACTGCATACAATACATTAATTAATGCCTTAGGCAAGGTTAGAAATATGCACAAAGCAAAGGAAATTAAATTGAAGGAAGATATCCTTCAAACAAAAAGTCCGAAGGAATTCCTTCGGACTTTTTGTTCGAAGGAATACGTCGGAGAATTTGCAAACAAAAACCTGCAGCCAACAAAGAAATAGAAACAAAATAAGGACGGTTACAAAAAACCCAGGTGCCTTACAAAAAGCCCGGGTGACTTACAAAAAGCCCGAGTTCCCTACAAAAACCCCGGGTGCCCTAAAAAAATCCCGGATGACCTTCAATTCTTTCGAAAAGCCAGTTCTGAAGGGCACAGAGGAGAGACAGAAGCCCTTGCGGAGGGCACTTGGTCGGTGAAGTGGACCTTTCCAATTTTCCCGAAGGGCACAGAGGAGACAGAAGCCCTTGCAGAGGGCAGAAACATAAACAGTGGACCCTTCAAAAGTCCCGAAGGGCATGAAAATATAAACAAAAGGAGATGAATTCCTTCGGACTTTTTGTCCGAAGAAATTCGAGAGAAAGAAAAAACCCATGGAATGGAAGAATTCCGAAAGAATTCAAGAAGGGCATGAAACAAAGAATTCCGAAAGAATTCAAGGGAGAAAAAAAATTCCAAAAGAAATGAGAGTAAACATAAAGCCCGCGGGAATTTGAAAAACCACAAAGCCCGAGGTATACAGAAGGAATAAATTCAGGAAAATTGGCTAGTAGAAATTCAAGGGAATTTACAAACTGCAAAAAACCCCAAGAAATGAGAGACAAGGCAAAGAAAGAAAAGGAGGGAAGATATCCTTCAGACAAAAAGTCTGAAGGAATACTTCGGGAAAATTGCAAGCAAGAAATACAGCCAAAAATAGTGTGCAAAATTTGCAGATAACAAAAGAATATCCGAAAGAATTAGGCTAAGGGGTTGAAACAGAATAATAGACCAAATATAGATAAGATTATCAGAAAATAGAATCCCGCCAAAAAATAGACAAGCCATGAGCAGGCTAGACCAAAATAAGAGAAAATACATGCAAGCAAAGGCTATTTTCGATTGAGTAGTCAAAGCTTCAGTTGACTAGCTGTTGAAGTCAAGCTCATCTCCGAGTCAATCTCGTGCTTTCAAACGTTCCAACTCAGCTTCCAACATTTCAATTCGAGTTCTAATTTTAGCATGGCATGATTTCATGCATGCTCTTGTTTATCTCGTGCTTTCAAACGATCAAACGGCTCAAGAGGAAGTTCATGTTTGGACGTGGGCATAGCATTTTTGCATGATAAGAATTTGACTTTCAAAAAACCCACCGTCCATTCTCTAACATCAAAAAAGCTTCATGCAAAACAAATAGATTTTTTGTAAAAGCTGAGTTGGAGGGATTTAGCCTCTCTCCTATTTTTCCAATGCCAACTCTTGGCTATTATAATTTTCTATAAAAGTTGGTTTTTCAGCCTTGAATTGTATCCCTCTCTTGGTAAGCCCAGACTCTGCCATTGGTGAGTTGTGTAACCTCTTTAATCAATAAAAGGATGATTGTACTTTCAGATTTCAAGTGCTGGCATAGTGTACATTCATTCAGCGATTTGCATATGTGGTAGATATCTCTCCCTTCCCAAATTTTGATTTGTACCTAGTTGCTAGCTCATCATATTATGCAGGTCATATTCAGTGTTCTATATGTCTTTTGCTAAAGTTGTAAGGGGATGTTAGGTGGCTACAAAGTGTCTTGTATCAGACCTCTCTCCATCGTTTTTCCTCATGTTTTTGGTCATTGGATCGAACCTTCTCATGAAATATTTATGCATAGTGATAAATTGAAATCAAAGGTCTTCTTTTTCCCTTGTTTGATTCAGTGTTCAAAGTTCCAAGTAGAGTGGATCAACATTTTGGTGTATCACCGTCATTAAGTAGGATTTTCCTTTCAAGTTTCTTTCTCCCTTTTCCATGGTAGATTCGCAGCACAGAGTAGAGATCCATTGATACATCTTACAAGAACCAGTGTTCTCTGGAGGTTCTCACCATTGAGGCATCCACCCTCGTGAGAAGATCCCATTCTTTCAACCAGAGAGAGGATTATCCATTTCAGCACGTCTTCAATTCAAGATGCAACTCCAGGTTGACAATAGTTTTTGGCACGCTCGGTGGGACCACAAAAAAAGTTCATTGCATATAGTTTTCATAATAGCGGAAGTTATTCATCTATATCCAGTTGCAGAGCTCATAGCATCATTCAGGCAATCCGTTCATGCCGAAGGTTACCACAAGATCAGCTCGTAAAGGTATTCCTTTTGAATTTGTAACTTATAAAATAGCAAGGTCTAGGAGGGCAAATCCATATCCTCAAAGGGAATATTTACCTTCTCTTCATCCTATCGTTCTAAACACTGCAATCCCCACCATCCAGATAGCCATTAGAAATCAAGTGTTTGCTCCATTCAATAGGGGAAGTCCACTGAATCTAGCACAATTAGATGACATTCTTGTATTTGCCCTCCAAAGTATTCCATTCTTCTCAGGAGAAAATCAAACAACCCCTATTGAGCATATCCAGGATATGGCTAATCTGTGTTCAGTTCATAATGTTGTTGAGGATAATGTTGCTATCAGATTGCTTGTTGCTTCGTTCAAAGGAAAGCATTATAGTGGTATAGAACCCTCCCACTTAGATCCGTTTCCACCTGGGATGAATTAGGTGCAGCCTTAGTCAAGTAGTTTGAAGACAAATCTTATCACTTATCTTTAGTTGAGCAATTAACTGCCATACAGAGAGCTCCTCATGAGTTCATGTCCGATTTTGATCTCAGATTCTAGAAGACATGGACCAAGATACCGATTCTGATTAGGCCATCCCCTGAATATGCATTTCTGTATTTTTTGAAAGCTCTTAATTATGACATTAGTATGATGATACAATCAATGGGTGGTACTACTTTTCCAAGATGCTTATGAAGTTGCAATAAGCGTAGAAAATAGTTTGATACAAGCAAATAAGCTTTCTCCAAGACCTCCAATGCCCATATTTTTAGAAATAAGTTTTGTACCAGCGCTTCAAGTTTCTCAAATTCCGTCATTGGCTCCAATTCCAGCACCTCAAGTTCTTATTGCAGCCCCTACTAGTCAATCTAGTGAGATAGGAGAGTTGAAAAGTTTGCTACAACCTTTTGGAAATGAAATAGTACAACTCAAAAGGCAACAATTTCAGTCAAATAGACTCTATCAACAACAAAATCAGAACAACTATCAGCCCTTCAAAAATCAAAGGTTTCCTTATCAGAGTTTTAGAGAAATAGACCACCTTATCAAGCACAAGGATCCATAACTCCAGCTAAGCCATATGCTGCTCTTGATCCAAATACTCCTTCCACTTCAAAAGCCATTGTTCCAACCCCACCTCAAAATAATTTGGTGCAAAATTCAAGTGGCAGCCCTTAAATCTCAATGATGCTCAAAACCAAGGCTTGGTATCACCGAACATCACCATGCCACAGATGACACAAGAAGAATTCTCTTTTCAAGGAGGTCAATATCAAGATACAGATTTGACATCACAAGGAGTGACTCAAGGGCAACCTAATGCTATTAATGTAAATTGGCAGGTAAATGATCATGTCGCTTTTACTCAAGATGTTAAAACTAACGATTCAAATAGTCAAGTTGCAGCTATAACCAATCAGAGAACTAAAAAAAGAGCTGTTGAGGAAGCCCAAGCGGTATCAAATACTTCAAGTGCTCCTAGTATTGTTCAAAGTACAAAAAAGTAGCTTGTTGCTCCCACAGCTCAAAAAAAAAGAATATAGAGGTTAGTAAAGTGCAGCGAATACCTCTAATTCGTGAGCAGCAAATACCACAAAAAGTACAATCAAAGGTTAGTGCATCTCAGTTCAGTATTGTAGATCAAATGAAGAAGTCTAACATCAGCATTAGAATCAAGAAAATGTTTACCTGTGGAAATCTCAAAGATCTGATTGTATTCTGTTTCAAATTCATAGTTCCTAGGGTTTTGGGTTTATCTTTTTTTGTAACTCTTGATTTATTTTTGTATAACAGCTGTCACTTTTCTTCTTTACAAGGATGTTCTTTAGACACCCCTTGCTGGTGCCATTTTAAAAAGTTGACCGACATTGATCATCCATGACCATTAATATAATTTCTTGCTTTCTACAGGATTACATGCACTATTGGAAAATGTTAGGGAAGGAATTTGAGAGTTAAGATTAACTGTTCTCCTTAGCTATCAAGGACACTTGCATTATGTTGTTTTATTGGAGGAACAAGTTTGGTATTTAGTATTGACAATTTAATAATATTGCATAAACTAAAATGTATATGAATAGGAGCTTAAAAAAGAGCAGATCAAGAGCCAAGGATTACTCTCACAAGACTAAGAAAAATATCTAGCAAGGTAAAAAACACAACCCAACATTTCCTTTATAGCTCGGTTTATAACTTTGAATAGTTACAAACCAAAGACCATGCATTGTACCGCAGATGATCTTCTCATTTCTAGAGGTATTACAGTGAGCTACTTGAGATCTTTGCTTTTGTATGGCATTATCATTTCCAAAGGTATTATAGTGGGCATGATTTTACACCCTCCAGTAAGTTGGGGAATTTACAACAAAACAAGCCCAAATTGAAAACCAAGCAAGCAAACTTTCCATGTTAGTGGAGCGGATCCTATGCAGATAATGGCAGGTGAAATGCTGGCTGATTTTAACAGAATATATGCCACTGACTCGCAGTATCTAAAAGACCAAAACAGTGGGCCATGCGGAAACAATGATATGTAAGTGAAGATGGAACTCACTCAAGAAACAAAGACACTATTTATTAACCAAGGAAAAGAAAAATGCTTTGATCGTTACAGCATAGATTCACCAAAACATTTCCATAGTTTCCCAACTCTCTTGAAACTCTGCAACATGTCACTTTCCATGCATCTTGCTAGAAAAGAATTGTGAAGCTAAGATACTGTCGAACATTGTCCAAAAACTAACCTTTTCAGAAACGAATCTTAAGCCTTTATCAGGATAATCCGCTTCATACGTCTCCCCTAACAATGGATTAAATGGTTTACATGTTCGACCCTCTGATGAAGCATATCCAGAGACAGCAAATGCAGCAACATGCAATATCCTCATCAAATGGTTTCCCTGTAAGTAATCAATTATATTGTACTCAATAAAGGAATAAGCCATGCGCAGAACGATATGTTTACACCAGATATAAAGCATTTCAGAATTTTCATTCTAATCACTTCATTCAGATGCATATGTGTAAGCTAGAATATAGTTTGAATAGAACTGCAATTATCAGAATAGAAATTCTCCAATCAGCAAAGTAAAAGGCATAATTCATAAGTGATCACACCAGAGTCTACACACTAAACTATTAACTTTGAGCTACTTGCAAATTTAATTGAATATCTGACAAGTCACTGAGAGTTCTGTAACTCTGAATAAGCAGCTGAACAGCAAAATTTCCAGAAATAATTGACAAATTTCACAACCAAACCCATGACTCTAAGGGGATCAGAACACATTAAAATCACTTTGACTAACTTCATAACTATTGCAGTGACTAAAAAAGGAGTTCAAAGAGAAAAATTATTAATTTTATTGGCCAGCTCCAAGAACTAGTACCACAGTTACGCAGAGATATATGTTACTGCACGTATTCCTTAAATTTGAGGTCAATGAGCCAAAGAAAAAACAGTCAAGGCAGTCATACTGGAAATGAAAATAAGAAATCAATCAGAACAAGGACATGGCATGCAATGCAGGTTGTCTAGTTCAGAGGAGAAAACTTAACCTACGATGGAAGCAATATAGTTAGCACAGTTACAGATGTATTGACCCAACTAAAATGTAAGGTTCTTTCATCATTTAAATAAAATAAAAGATAAAATATTTTTGACTCACATGTTTACCATATTCATATGCTTGATCCAGAAGATAGGAGTATTCCATATCCTCAAAACTTTTCTGTAAAAAAGAAATTGGCTCATTAAAATAAACTGGAAGGCAAACTTTGGTCAAGTCTTTTCCAATATTATCCTTGATCAATGACCACAAGCTCACACTTTTCTCTATTTCTTTAGGTTCAGGCAACCTCTTTCGCCGCTCAATAAGAGAATAACTAGAATCAACTACATTCATGCATATGTTATCCCCATCTACATGTCTTCCAGACCTTGAAAGAGGTGATTCAGCACAAGAAAATTCCCTTAATAATTTAAATGAAGATTGCCCAGTTAATGTGTCTGCACCAATAAATTCTTTTGTGTCAAAGAAGACGTCATCTTCGTCATCTGTATCTGCCCCAACTTCAGATTGTGTTTCCTTTTCCTCATCAGTGTCCAAGTCAGACCCTGCTGAAAAGACATTTGTGGTAAGTGTAAAATCCGATGTTGCAAGAAATTAAAGTCAACTCTGACAATGAATAGCTTAAGAGTAACTGCATAAAATAAACAACGAATAAGTGTCAAGAAAGATGCAATAAGAATTCAGGCAAACTAGGAAAAGGGAGCTTTCAAATCTCAGGAATATAGCATTGCAAAATAGGAATCATCAAAGATGTCTGAAAACAGGATGTGTGTTACAAATAAATTAACCTATTAGGAATTTGTGCTTCTGAAAGAGTTACCTTGTATTTATTTTGTCCAAGTAAACTCCCTTAAACGAAAGCAGGGCGCAGGATTTCAAACTTCAACAATCCACAAGTTTCCCAAATATCCTTAACATTTTCACTTACATATATTACATGCATGGGTGTCACCTTGGACCTTCATAAGGTGGCAAAAACCACTTGAAACCCTAGACAGGATAATTTTTATATATAAAAATTTCACCTGTGTATCAGCAAAAATAGGGGTAGTAGTGTAAAAGGAGGTCCAAAGAAAACAGACAATTTATTGAAAATAAATTCAGTGAAATAAAATTCTAAAGATGGACTCAACAAAGATGCCCGCAAGCAATATATACCTATGTTTGCAGTCCTGGTACTAGTATGGGTACCGGTACAGGGTTCGGCTATGCCAGCATGGCAATTGTTTTGGCCCTGTGTACGGTTTGGGTACAACCATACAAAAAAATATAGCCAAATAAGTAAATTTAACCACATAATATGCATAGAGTAAACATAATAAGTTAAATAACCTAAAAACAGTTGAAAACTACTGATAATTCAGAGAGAGAAAGTCTCGTATCCAGTGTAGTGTTTCATTCCTGTAAACTATCTATTAATATGTTGTGGGAATATACTTGCATTGCTTATCATAAGAGAGAAGTTTTGGTCACATGAGAAATATGTCATTATTCAGTCATGGAGTCTGCTCAAGTTAAATCTATGATTTTAATTATGTGATTGTAGTTGTACCAATCAACAATTATATTACTTCAAAAGACATTATATGACTCTGATCAATCCCGTTAGCCCATAATTTTGTGGGTGTTGATTGTCATCCAACATGAAGCTGCCTTCAAATATTTGTAGATGTTTAGAGGAGGTTTGTAGTATAAATTATTGGTGATTAAGACTAGCCACATTGTTACTTGTCATGTCCCCTTTTTTCAAATAAAGTAAAAAATATTAAAGTTAATATTTTAAGTTGTCTAAATGACTTTTTATTTTATTAAAAAAAAGTGACAACTTAATATCACTTTATTATTATTAGAAATGAAATAAAAGGGTGAGAAAAGGGAAAAGGAAAAATAAAATAAATGGGTAAAAGTGAAAAGTAAAACCTTATACGTAAAAGTATAACCCTAATCCTAAAAGTGACAACTGGGTCTATATATTGAGAGTCATCATCATTATAAATCATTCATTTTTTATCATCAATATTTCTCAATTGATAGAGCCTTCCAATTTGTAGAAACCCTTGTTTCCCCTGAATCCTGGTATTGAATATTTTTTTGACTTTTTTGTATATGTTTGATTTTTTTGTGTTTTTGCATGAAATAAGAAGGATGCAATTTTGCAAGATAATTTCTAATAAATTCAAATAAATAAATATTGAAGCATAAAACCCTTTTTCTGGCTAAACTATATTCTTATTATTCTTCCCAGATTATTACAATATAAAGTCTCTGTCATGCATATAAAAATAATATAAAATATTGTCCAAAACCTTGATTTTTTCTGCAAACCCTAGATCTGGTACAGCTAATACGGTTGCAATAAATAAGCTTTTCTCTGTGCTTCTGATGATCCAGAATAATGATAAGAGTGTAGACGCCCAAAAGAGTATCAGCAATTTTGTCAAAAAGGAAGCGATTTGCTCCCAATAAAAAATACGCCCTTTGTTGTAACTGTACGGCCTGGTGCAGAGCCATATAGATTCCGTACAACAATGATTAAACAGTACGCCCTAGTACGGCTAGACTCCAGAACCCTAGAAAATTGCGCCACTACGAGGAATCTCGTTCTGGATAATTTTTAGATCAAACCCTGATGAAATAAATACCTGTAAATCTTTGTGATAACCTCTGTGTAAAGTTATCTCTCTGCCTTGCAATAGATCAGCAGATATTTCACAACCTATGAATTGCACACACTGAAGATTGCACGTTCTCCAATGCAAATTGAATACTGAAAACCCTTGGCTCAGTCTTCTCTAGAGAATACTTAGCAAAAAAAATTGTCTTCAACATGAATATGGCACGCCTCCCAATGAAAAACCCTTATATCCTCTAAAAGGTGTGTTTTTCCTAATTAGGGTTTCATAATTAAAAATTAGGGTTTCCTTTTCTTTTAATTTTTCCATAGTCTAAGACAATTTTAATTATAAAATATAATTAAAACGACCCCCTTCATAATGAGCGCCCCCTTTGGTCCAAATGTCTAAGTCATTAAATTACGCCAATTAATTAATATTTAATTAAATCAATTAAATATTAATATCTCCCTCGATACATATACGATTCTTGATCCATCTGAAGCTGGTGAACAAGGGAGTGATTCCGCACATGATCAGACCATAACAGGGGTGCTCCGTTGAGTACCAAAAATCCCTAAAAAATAGGAGCTCAGGCAAACGTGTTCGAAAGAGCCCGAACAAAAGCCAAATGGAAAAATTCTGCTAGTCAAACCAAGCAAAGCTCCATCAAGACCCTCTATCCATCCTATCAGCCTACGAGGGTCCCAATAATAGGCTAATCAACTCTGAGAGATGTCAACTGGAAGGGGACATGACAGTTCGCCCCTCCTGAAATTGCTTGTCCTCAAGCAATCTCAACTTTGGATGCTGCAAAATATCCTCGCTCTCCCATGTAGCATCCTCCACTGGCAAATCTCTCCACTTTACCAAATATTCCCTGATAGTCCTCCTACGCAACTGTCTCTCTCTGTACTCCAAGATAGACTCAGGTACTAAAATCAACTTTCCCTCATCATCTAAGGGAGGTAAAACCGTAGAAGGTACCACACGGTGTCCCAACGCCTTTTTGAGGAGTGACACATGAAAAACATTGTGTACCCTGCTCTCTGCCGGAAGCTCTAGCTCATAAGCCACCTCTCCAACATGCCTCAGGTTCCTGAAAGGACCATAATAACGTGGCTTAAGCTTCTCTGCCCCACTCTTCCTAAGAGTAGACTGACGGTAAGGCTGCAGCATAAGATAAACCATGTCACCCACATCAAAAGATCTCTCTGTCCTCTTCTGATCTGCGTACTGCTTTTGCTGATTCTGTGCCCTCGCAATATTCTCCTTGAGAGCCCTCATAGTATCCTGACTCTCCTGCGACAAGTCTCCAGCACTCGGCACTCTACTGTCACTTAGTAGCAAATCCAGAAAACTCGGCCAATCATACCCGTACAACGCCATAAAAGGGGACATCTATATGGTCACATGGAAAGTCGTGTTATAGCAATACTCGCACAAATGAATCCACTTGACCCATGCCTTCTGCTGCCCCGCAATATAGTTCCTGAGGTAACCTTCCACCCATTTATTCACTATCTTTGTCTGTCCATCGGTCTGCGGGTGGTAACTGGTGCTCGACGTAAGCTCGGTCCCACAAAGTCTGAACACCTCCTGCCAGAAGTGACTCAAGAACAGACTATCCCTATCGCTCACTATGCTCCGAGGCAACCCATGCAGTCTGAATACCTCTCGGAAGAAGACCTCTGCTACTTGTGTAGTTGTGTAAGTAGTGGTAATCGAAACGATGTGGGCATACTTCGTTAACCGATCCATGACTACATATATGCAATCTCGTCCTTGGGCTTTAAGCAAGCCCGTAATGAAATCCATTGACAGGCATTCCCACTTCCTGTCAGGAATCGGAAGTGGCTGCAATAGTCCTGCCGGGTACGTGTTCTCCTGCTTGTTCTGCTGACAAACAGGGCACTCACGCACATACTGAAGAACATCTGCCTTAAGTCCTTTCCATGTGAATCTCTCCCGAATATGTCTATAGGTCTTGAAATACCCGGGATGTCCTGCAGTAGGTACATCATGAAAGGCTCGCATGATAATGTTCTTCACCTCTGATCCTGGAATCAAATAAACCCTGTTCTTGTAAATGATCAAGTCATTCACAAGCGTATATCTGGTATCAATCGTCGATCCCTCAACAATGTTGGATGCCCATGAATCCTTGGCATACTCTGCCACAATCATATGTCTCCAGTCCTCTGTAATGTGAACCATAGTACTCAAATAAGGTCTGCGTGAAAGAGCGTCGGCTACTACATTCTGGGTGCCCTTGATGAAAGAAATGTCAAAGTCATATGCCTGTAATTTGCTCACCCACTTCTGCTGACGATCATTGAGATCTCGCTGCCCCAAGATATGCCTCAAACTGTTGTGGTCCGTTTTGATGCAAAATTTGCTGCCAACAAGATATTGCCTAAATTTTGCCAAGGCATGTATTATAGCGAGCATCTCCTTATCATAAATGCTATAAAGCCTCTCTGGCCCCCTGAGCTTACGGCTCTCGTACACTATAGGGTGCTTGTCCTGCATAAGCACCGCTCCAATGCCCTCACCTGAAGCATCACACTGAAGCTCAAAAGGCTTCGAAAAATCCGGTAGTGCCAACACGGGGCACGTAGTCATCAACTCCTTAAACCTCATGAAACACTCCTGTGCCTCAGGTGTCCAACAAAATGCACCTTTTCTCAACAAATCTATCATAGGGGCTGCATGTCGTGAATAACCATTCACGAATCTACGATAAAACCCACACAAACCTAGAAAACCCCGTAGCTATGTCAGATTCGCCGGAATAGGCCAGTCTATAATAGCGCGGATCTTCTCAGGATCCATCCGCACTCCCTCTGCACTGATAATATGACCTAAGTATAACAATTCGGTCATCCCCAAATCACATTTGGACTCCTTGGCGTACAAGGACTCCCTCTCCAAAATACTGAGCACGGTCTCCAAATGAGCCAAATGCTCCTGCCAAGTCCTGTTGTATATAAGAATGTCGTCGAAGAAAACAAGTACAAATCTCCTCAGCAGTGAATGGAAGACTCTGTTCATAGTGGACTGAAATGTCGCTGGCGCATTGGTGAGCCCAAATGGCATCACCACAAACTCATAGTGTCCACAATGACAACGGAAAGCAGTCTTCTCAATGTCCTGCTCACGAACCCTGATCTGATGATATCCTGACCTTAAGTCTATCTTCGTGAAGTAGCATGCACCATGGAGCTCATCAATAAGCTCATCGATACGAGGTATTGGATATCTGTTTTTAAAAGTCCTCTTATTCAGGACTCTGTAGTCTATGCACATGCGCAGGGTGCCATCCTTCTTCACCAAAACAACTGAAGAAGCAAATGGTGATTTGCTAGGTCAAATGTGACCCATAGCAAGTAACTCCTTAATTGTTTTCTCGATCTCATCTTTCAACCGCTTAGGATGTCGATAAGGAGTTCATAACGGGCTTAGCGCCCTCCTCAAGCTCAATAATGTGCTCAATGCCCCTGTCTAGAGGTCTTCCTAGTTGAATATCACTGAATACTTTATCATGATTGACTCTCAACTGCTGTATGTCGGGATGATACTCAGTTTTCTGCTGTCCCTCCTGTATTGGTGCCAATGTGCACTCGGCAGCCCATTCTATCATGTCGTGTCGCATGAGCCTCTCCATCCGATGAAAAGAAATAGTTTTGATGTTGCTGTCCCGTATTGCCTTCCCGTCAACATCAAAACGAATCTCCATGTCCTTGAGATGAAGAGTGACTTCCTCAAGGGAATGAAGCCACTTCATGCCCAAGACTAAATCTATATCCCCCATGTTAACCACATAATAATCAACCTTGAACTCATAGTTGTTCAAGTGCAATGGGAGATCTCTAATCATCCGCTCACACCTAAGAGTGTAACCATCGGCCACCTTAACTCTAATGTCGTCAAACTCCTCAGTAATCAGCCCACGCTTCTCCACAAATCTAGCATCAATAAAATTATGTGTGGCTCCTGTGTCAAGAAGGGTTATGACCCTCTGTCCTGCCAAAACTCCACGGAGTCTGAATGAACCCTCATGCTGAATGCTAGATAAGCGTGCCTCCTGAATCTGAAGCTCTGACTCTGCCTCTGCCTTAGGCTCTGAAGCCTCTGACTCTGACTCCTTAGAACTCTCCTGCTGTTCGGAATTCTCTGATTCCGAATCCTCATAATAAGCCCACATCACAAGATTTGCCGTGCCCTTAGGCCTCAAAGGACAATCGTGATTGGCATCATGGGACCGTTGCAGTAGAAGCAAAGCTTCTTCCTGCATAGATCGTTAAGAGCCTCTCGATCCAAAGGTGGTGCTGCTGGTTTGCCCTTTGAATCATTCTTAAAATCTGTTTTGTCTTTGTTAAAATCTGATCTCTCTCTATTTCTGTTGAAGCCCTTATTGTCCATGAATGAAGAAGTACCTCTGGAGCTGAATTTACTGGATGGGGCTGCCATCTCCATACTACGCGCCTTCTTCATAGCTTCCTGTAACGAAAGAGGATCAAAAGCTTTGATCCAACCTCTCAATGGTTCGGATAGGCCCTCTATGAAAAAAACTATCAATCTACGCTCTGAAATGTTTGGCACCATGACTGCCAACCGCTAAAACTCCCCAATGAACGACTCCAAGTTACCTGTTTGTTTCAACTGTGCCAAATCTCGAAAGTAAACCTCTGGATCTTTTTTGTCAAACCTCTCAACCAACCTATCCACAAAGTCTTGGTACTCTGTCACCTGGTTACGCTAAAGTGTTACCATACCATGGTACCACCAATCATGTGCTACTCCCTCCAAGTGCAAAGCGGCGTATTTGATAGCTTCTATCTCAGTCATTGGCCTTAATGCCAAAAATGTGTCAAGCTTATGTATCCAAGCTTGAGCTGTCATCTTACCACTCCCGTCAAAAGTGGTCAAAGAAAGCTTGCCAATAGCCTTCTTCAGTTCACTGAGCTGACCTCTAGGCCTCCTATCCTGTCTAAGTGACCTGTACTGCTCTCTCCTCTGATTTACAAATCGATCAAAGGACATCCTCTCCCGAACCTGAGGTGCTAATAATTCCCACTCCTCATTTGCAGCCATGAGCGTATCTGCAAATAGGAGGTCTCCTGCCGCCTCCTCCACTGGAGCTTCTTCTGGTTCCTCCTGAACAAATGTAGGACGTGTAGGCCCATCAGTTGTCCTGGAATGAGTCAGCTGTGGTCTCTGATTAACTGTAGCACTCATGTTATCTCCTTATTTCCCATTCTGCCTAACAGGTGGGTTCATCCTCTCTACCATAGTAGTAAGTGCTTGTAACCTGCGCCATCTACTGCTGTCCTGTAACCATAGCACGGAAGAAGTCTCTGGTGTCCTGATCCTCATTATTCATGTGGCCCTTGGGTGGGCTACCCTCACGCCTGTCACTCATGATGACCGGCTCCTGTTCTAAACCCTGTTCGCCTTCAAGCAAGGCTCTCCTGCGTGTATAGTACCTGTGTGGCCCTAACTCTTGTGGCTGCATATGATTGCTAAACCCTCAGGATGGCAGGAATTTAGCTCTGATACCACTGTAGAAACCCCTGTTTCCCCTGAATCCTAGTATTGAATATTTTTTTGACTGTTTTTGTATATGTTTGATTTTTTTGTGTTTTTGCATGAAATAAGAAGGATGCGATTTTGCAAGATAATTTCTAATAAATTCAAATAAATAAATATTGAAGCATAAAACCCTTTTTCTGGCTAAACTATATTCTTATTATTCTTCCCAGGTTATTACAATATAAAGTCTCTGTCATGCATATAAAAATAATATAAAATATTGTCCAAAACCTTGATTTTTTCTACAAACCCTAGATCTGGTACAGCTAATACGGTTGCAATAAATAAGCTTTTCTCCGTGCTTCTGATGATCCAGAATAATGATAAGAGTGTAGACGCCCAAAAGAGTATCAGCAATTTTGTCAAAAAGGAAGCGATTTGCTCCCAATAAAAAATACGCCCTTTGTTGTAACTGTACGGCCTGGTGCAGAGCCGTACAGATTCCGTACAACAATGATTAAAACAATACGGCTGGACTCCAGAACCCTAGAAAATTGCGCCACTACGGGGAATCTCGTTCTGGATAATTTTTAGATCAAACCCTGATGAAATAAATACCTGTGAATCTTTGTGATAACCTCTGTGTAAAGTTATCTCTCTGCCTTGCAATAGATCAGCGGATATTTCACAACCTATGAATTGCACACACTGAAGATTGCACGTTCTCCAATGCAAATCGAATACTGAAAACCCTTGGCTCAGTCTTCTCTAGAGAATACTTAGCAAAAAAAATTGTCTTCAACATGAATATGGCACGCCTCCCAATGAAAAACCCTTATATCCTCTAAAAGGTGCGCTTTTCCTAATTAGGGTTTCATAATTAAAAATTAGGGTTTTCTTTTCTTTTAATTTTTCCATAGTCTAAGACACAATTTTAATTATAAAATATAATTAAAACGGCCCCCTTCATAATGAGCGCCCCCTTGGGTCCAAAGGTCTAAGTCATTAAATTATGCCAATTAATTAATATTTAATTAAATCAATTAAATATTAATATCTCCCTCGATCATATCCGATTCTCGATCCGTCTGAAGCTGGTGAACAAGGGAGTGATTCCGCACATGATCAGACCATAACAGGGGTGCTCCGCTGAGTACCAAAAATCCCTGAAAAATAAGAGCTCAAGCAAACGTGTCCGAAAGAGCCCGAACGAAAGCCAACTGAAAAAATTTTGCTAGTCAAAGCCAAGCCAAGCTCCATCAAGACCCTCTATCCATCCTATCAGCCTACGAGGGTCATAATAATAGGCTAGTCATCAACTCTGAGAGATGTCAACTGGAAGGGGACATGACACAATTCATCGGTTTTCAGCATAAGGGCAAAAACCCTTATAGTTGGAACAAATTGTGAGGACAAAAATCCTCACCATTTGGATTTCGGTTTGAGGACGAAAACCCTCTAATCCAAAAATTACAAGTGTGCTTCATCGAAATCTTCAAATATCAATTTGGCAAAGCACTAGGGTTTCAGATTTAGTTTCCACCATGTGCAGAAATAAGACCACAACGTACAGTAGGGTTTTGTCTGGCTAGTGCAGAGAACGCAATTGATAGTAGGGTTTCCAGAGCTAACCAGGGGATCACAAGGGTTTCATAAAATATTTTTTGCCCTTTTAACTTTTAAAGATCAAGGTGTGCAAAAATAAGAACAACTAAATTCAAGCATTTTGGCAGCAACACACTGACCTTCCAGCGTCAAGTACAAGGTTGGAATTTTATAAATATTGTTAGCATTCCTTTGTAATATGATTTTGGTTATAAACCTATTATGTAAAAGGTTTAAAAAATAGAAATAAGGTTGATATTTTCTCGTGAAATTACAATTTTGTTATAACTTTGAAAGGAATTGTAAAACCATTTATTTAATTACCAATCTAAAAACAAGAGTTTACGTAAAATCCGGAATTGTTCAAATTTGTCTGGAAACGGACATTACATTACCAAAAGTGGACAACAGTGGTAATGTATTTTGTTCAAATAACCAAATAACAAAAGTTGGTAAGTGAACTGAAGAAAATAAATGGCGTTGGTCTTTGGGACTTGTACTTTTTTATCAGTAGAGAAAAAATTATATTATTTTAAGAAAGGTACAAAGTGCAAACATAACAGATAATAGTCTACTGTAGCCTAAAGTGTGATTGATGAGCATGTAAGATAATATCCTGCAAAGCATGCTTTGTCTTTTCATCAATGGACCCAACAATAATTCTGAATAAAATGCAATAACTACAGAAAAGCAATTGTTTTAAACAGGCTCTAGATAATGAGTAACAATTTGAGCCAAGGGCACCAATGACCATTAGTTCTAAACCTCGTGCATCTTGAGAACTTGACTGAAATGAAATATGTGATATAAAAAATCTGAAAGAATTGAACACAATGCAACCAGAAATTGCATCATCTTATCGAACTAAATTCTGCATATATTCTTGAAGATTGGAATTGCTGGCAAGTGAGCAGGCTAAGTGCAGAAATTCTTTGACAAAATCCTAGCATGCTTCAGATTTAAAAGCAGAAATTTTTTATGAATATCTGCAAAGAGGTAAGTTACAGAGTCAAGAGAACAAGGTTCAAGTCAGAGTGTCACTGTTGGAATAGTTAGAATCTATACATAAATCCCAGTACTATTGGTGTAGACTTTTATCCTACGGGTTTTGTCTACACAATTCATTATGATTGCTTAAGGTCTTAGAGATCAATTGGGTCATTTGAGAAGATTAGTCTCACATTCACTGGAATGTGGGGTTTCACTCTCTCTCCCACCTATATATGTACCTCTTTCCCTTTGTATTCATAATCCAAAGTTAATGAATATTTTGGCTTTCTCCATTTTGATTTGTCTCATGCAATTCTCTCTTTTGTGATTTCAATTTGCTACAGCTCTTTGGTGGTGTGTACTTGCTTCTTCTCTCGTGTGACCATTTGACCTTCGTATTTGCCTTATCTGGACTGGGACTAAACTCCGATATGGTATCAGAGCCACCCATGTTAAATGTTTTTCTGATTATTTATTGCTAAGCTTTGTATGAAATCTTGAGATTTGTTGCATAAGCAGGATCATAGATGTGTATTGTTTTTCATTAAGATCTGTCCATTTCTTTTATCATACATTTACATGCTTTGTAATGTTGGTATATGGAAGCTCTTTAGAGATATAATTTTCTTGCAGTTTGATCAAATTCACTACGGCTTGGAAGAAGACATTTTTTGCTTGAGGAAACACGTTTTTCATTACATTGTCTTTTTTGTGGCTTCCTAGTTCAGATTTGATTTTTCATTCTCATGCCTAGTTTGCCATCCGTCTATTCAAGTTGTTACTGCTCTTGAACCAATGCGAATCGCGCAGAATTTTTTTGGGTTTGGTGCGCCTTGGTCTTAGCTTTCTGGATCATTTTGAATTTCTGAATTTCATTAAGAAATACAAAAGTTATGACGTCTTTAGTAACAGGGACTCAAAAAAATCAAATCTTATAATTTGGAGATTGTTGCTGAAAGATTTTTCCAGAACAAGCTAAGGATATTCAAGTTTGCCCTAATGTTTTTAGCATGTTAAATTCTTTTTTAATAGCTTGATTTAAAACAAGGGCAAATAGGTTAGTTTTCTTTTAATGCACAAGTAATGCATAAGAAGATTGGTCAAGTTTAGCATTGTTAGTAGATATTTTTTATTGTTTTTTATAAAACAATATTTTGTGGGCAATGTTTAAAAAGAAAGTGATTAATTTTTTCACTTGCTCACATTGTACTTGCTTTCTTGGATGCATTATCGGCTAAGTCCAATGTCCTATTTTGTTTGCAAAAATCTGTCTTTTTCGACACATGCACTGATTTCTCTAAACACACTATCAACTGAGTTCGATGTCTTTTGAGCGTGCATTTGCGACATTTGGGGGATTCACCATTTCATAGTTCAAGGGGGTGTACTATGCCTTTTTGGTTCTTCATTGCATTCTACTTGCACTTTCATTTTTGCAACAACTTCAACTTGCACTAATACTACACATCTCATTTCTGCACTAATAGATTCAAGTTCAATCAACCCACTAACTCCTTTTAACTATTATGAATGGAAAATCAAAATGACAATCATTATAAGGAGTAAGGGTTTGTATAGGATAACCATGGGTAATGAAACTAAACCTAGCATAGATGCAAAGATAGTTAAGTGGTATAACCGTAGTGATGAAGCTTATGAGCTATTATGTCTTTATGTAGCACCTGATCTTTTATTTCACTTAGAACTTGCCAAATCATCTCATGATGTATGGACCATTTTGGATAAATTATTTGGGAAGCAAGATGTGATGAGAGATCACAAGCTTGCAAATGAACTCATTAGCCTAAGTCCTAGTAACATTGACACCCTTCAAGATTTTTTCACTAAGTTCAAGTCCTTGAGATTGCAGTTGAAAGAATGTGAGATAAAAAAAGAAGATGACCAACTTGGTCTTTCTATACTCTTTAAACTAGGTCCTGAGTATTCAGTCTTTCTCTCTACTTTTCATGCCACTAAAAGTACTTTAGGCACGGCATGGAAAATGGCCTCTTTAAATGCTTTCATTGCCGACTTAACTAGGGAGCAAGACAATTTGATCCAGATGGGCACATTGAAGTCCACAAAACCTCAAGCCTTAATTGTTGGAAATGGGAAAGCAAAGACTTCCAACAAAGAAAAGAAGAAGAATAAGATCACGAGAAGAAAAAAGAATCAACCTCTGCTAAAACCAACACTGAAGCCTCCTCTTCCAATGGCAAACCTAAAAAAGATATGGTTAAGTGTGTCTATTGTAAGAAAAATGAGCATGATAAAATTAAATGCATGAAAAAGTAAATAGATCACCTAACTCATCTCCTAGAGAAGAACAACATAGGTGTTCATCAGTCCAAGTAGAATTCATCTACCCAAGATTCTACTAAGGCAAAAGGTAAGGGGAAAGAGAAAAAAATGGGCATGGCTTTTATAGCAATTGCAGCTTTAACATCTTCATGGGTTATTAACTCAGGTGCTTCTCACCACATGGGCTCTTCACTAATTGAGTTTTCTTCTTTCGAGCCTTGTAGCACGTCTTCTATCAGTTTGGGTGATAAAACTTATGTACTTGTTGCAAATAGAGGGTCTATTGAAATGAAAGGAGGAACATTCAATAATGTTCTACGTGTCCCTTCCCTTTCAATCGATCTCCTATTAGAATATCAAATTACTCATATCAGCAAAAGCATGAGGGTTGAGTTTTTACCAGACTCGGTTATCATTAGAGAGTCGCATAGTGAACTACAGTGGCACTAGGTAGGGCAAATCACCAAGTCAAGTAATACACCTCACATTTTGCACCTAATTCTTCTCCGACAACATTGTTGACACATTCAGATGGAGTTAGCAAATTATGGCATGAGCGGTTTGGCCACCTTAACTACCGCTACCTTGACCAACTTAGCAAAAATGACATGGTCATAGGCTTGCCTCGAGTCCAATTCTCTAAGGGACTTTGTGAGAGGTGCTCTCTTGAAAATCATCCCGAAGCAAAAGTTGACAAAGGCAAAGCTTGGAGGGCTTCACAAGCATTGAAGTTAGTACATAGTGATGTATCTGGGCCTTTTCCCAATCTATCTTTTACAAGGGCTAAACACATTCTCACTTTCAAAGATGATTTCTTGAGATATACATGGGTCTACTTTCTTAAGCAAAAGTTTTAAGTGTTTGAAGATTTTCAAGACTTCAAGGCATTTGTTGAGAAACAATCTAAGAAATCCATCAAAATTCTTCGAACTAACAATGGAGGTGAATATATCAACAATAGATTTGAGCAGTTTTGCACCATAGAGAGGATTGATTTGCAGCGGACAGTTACTTACAGTCCTTCACAAAACGGAGTTGCAGAATGCAAGAACAAGTCTTTGAAAGAGATGGCTAGTTGTATGGTTCACTCTAAGTCCTTGGCACCTAAGCATTGGGCCGAAGCCATTTATTGTACTTGCTATATTCAAAACAGGGTTCCTCACAAAGTTTTGAAAGGCATAACACCCTTTGAAGCTTGGCATGGAAGGAAACTAGAGGTTGAGCACCTTAGGGTTTTTGAATCTCCAATGGCACGTATACCGAAGAAGATATGCAAAGCTATGGAATCTCAATCCAAGGCTTGCATCTTTGTAGGTTATCCAAATGGTGTCAAGGGGTACTGCCTTCTACATCCAACCACACATGAGTTGTTCATAAAGAGAAGTGTTCACTTGCAAGAGAGTCCCACAGACTCAACACTTGACACTTCTCTTTCATTGGATTCACTTAGACTTGATGATTCTTCTTCTGACTCGAATCATCTAGAGTAGGTGCTTGAGCCAAGGTCTTCTTATTCTTCTAGTTCTGACAATGAAGGCAGTGATGGGGAGTCTTCTACATCCACCTCTAGTCACGTTTCAAAGGATGAGGAGTCAGCACCTGACTCACCCACATCCAAGTACCTTTGGGCTAGGGAGGCACTTCAGAGTGCAGGCACTTGGGTAGGGGATTCAACAAATGATAGACGTACTCGGGCAAATTATCGAAGTGGTCCACATGCTTTATTTATTTCAGTTTTGAATCCATAGATATCCCAAGAGACTTCAGGCATACCTGAGTGAGATAGTGCAATGCAGGAAGAACATTCTTCCTTGATCAAAAATCACACTTAGGATTTGTCTTCACTTTCTAAGGGAAGGAAGATGGTTCGATGTAGGTGGGGATATCGAAGCAAGTTTCTTGCAGATGGGTTTGTCAATAAGTATAAAATGCGATTAGTCGCCAAGGGTTTTCAAAGGTAGCTGACATTGACTACTCAGAGACCTTTGCACCTGTTGCAAAGATGACTTTGATCCGACTCACACTAGCTATAGCCGAAGCACATGGTTGGGATGTGCACCAAATGGATGTGAAGAGTGTCTTTCTTCACGGAGACCTTGAGGAGGAGATCTACATGGAGTAGCCACCTAGGTTTGTTTAAGATTCATGCTTAGTTTGCAGACTTAGAAAATCCATTTATGGCCTCAAACAGGCCCCTCAAGCTTTGTACGCCAAGATGGATTCCTTCATCCTTCAAGTTTCACCAAGTGTCATTCGAACCCCAATGTATATTTTTTGTAGCAAGATGATTCTTTATTGATACCGGTCCTTTATGTTGATGATCTTTTGATCACTAAGAGTTCTTCATCGGCTATTGCAACAGTGAAGACAACTCTACAAGACAGATTTGACATGACAGACTTGGGTCTTCTGCATTACTTCCTTGGCATCGAGATTTCGCAGTCCGATCAAAGATTTCACTTGCACAGCCCAAGTATACTCCCAATCTTTTGGCTCAATTTCACAAGGCTGATTGTAAGCCATCTCCAACTCCCTTTCTATCAGGAGTCAAACTTAAGGCTAATTGTTCTACACCTTTTGTTGATGCCACTCGGTATAGACAAGTTGTTAGTAGCCTCATTTGACATATACCAAGCCCAATATTTCATATGCAGTGGGACTTGTCCCTAAATGTAATGTCCCCAAATGGAACAATTTAACAAAAAAGGGGTTTTCCCTAAAATCCACAAATTCTAAAATTTTGAAATTAAAAATCAGCAAACCCTAGTTTGTGAGAAATGATCCAAAACCCTTACCGAACCCCAAGAAACCCTAGGTGCTAATATGCAAGGGATGTGTAGACAAATTTTCAGCCACTATCTTATCCAAAATTCACCTGAATACTTACAAATATAAGAATTAAATTGAAAATAAGAAAAATATACCTTTTTATCAATTTATTGAGGATCAACTGCTAATTTATGATAGCTGAAAAAATATGAATTTTATCTCAAATACAACTGCTGTTCTTTGCTTATTTTTTGCTTCAAACCCTCGCCAAAAATATGTCACATGTGCCAAAAATCAAGGAAAAATACCAACGATCCCCTAGGGCATTCAAAATGCCCTGAAAATCCTCCCAAGCTAGTCACCCAACTCGTCAAGGTGCAAAAAAGTCGCTGAATATTCATTAGGCAAAATCCCACCTTTCACAAGTGAATTTGATCAAGAAAATCATGTCAATAATTTAAATAATAATGTGAAATTATTATTTAATATTCTAGGAAATTACAGACTCAAAACATCATCAAAACTTCACCAAACCCTATGCCAATATTCAAAAAAATTAATAACAAATTCCAGAATATTAAATTGCTTAAATCGACCCCAAAAAAGATCTCTAAACACTCTCACAAGCCTCCGAATCAAGTCGCTCCACTTGCAAAATTAGTACAAATAATAATCAGAATTATTACGCTCAAAAAGACCTCAAATAATCCACCAAAGCCTCTCAATAACCTCTCAAAGCAAATCGCCCTTCTAAGGCAAGTAACAAAAGCTTCAGATCTGCGAACACATATTGGGCATGCATCCCAATATCTTCTTTAAACATGAAGAAATAATATCAAATTCAACATATCTTCAATTGTGATTTTCACATTGTATTTGTACCTTCCAAAAGGAGGTGAACCACCTTGGGGAGGTAAAATACCTCATAACTCTCTCTTGCCAACTTTTTAAGATATCTTTCTCTTTTCTTTGCTTTAGCTCTCAAGCCAACATTCCTTTTAATTTCACTTTAAGATTTTTTGAATTAATTAAATAACTTGCCTTAATAAATTAGTAATTAAAATAACTTTTTGGCAAACTAAATAAATTTTTTATATTAGATATTTGCTTCAATAATTAATTAAATTGCTCTAAAAATTGAAGTGATAAAAATCACTTTTTAAGCAATTTATTAATTATAAAACCCATTAGAATAATCACTAAAATTACCTTAATTTTTCAAATGGTTAAAACCACTTTTCCAGTAATTTGAATAATTATTCAAGATAGTTCTATTTTAATAATTGATCAAAATCACTATTTGAGCAATTTTATTAATTATTAAAATTATATGAAAATGGGACATTACAGTCCTCCTTTCCCAAATTTGCTTGCCCTTAAGCAAATGCAAGCTCATATGCCCAATTACCATGTCCAAGTGGTAAAACCTACAATAGTGCTCAAAAAGCCTTGCTCATGTTCCAGTTAAGTGGAATAACTTTTGCCAAGAAGCATAGCGTGACATTCTCTAAATGGATAATGAATGCCATTCCACCTTGCCAACACGTCTCACATTGCAACCAAAATCTGTCCTTGCTTCCCAAGAAATGGTAGCCCTCAACAGAGCCATGAACTTGTTGTACCTATATTTTGGGGCCTACCCCCAATCATTAATAGGATCCTCATGGCCTTCCCAAGGCTCAAAAGACCCCATCTTCCACCCCTCTCAATACTGAGTGGAAGGTAAGCGAACTCCTTATACCTCCCAAATGGGTGAGATATGACCCAAAGTGGTTATGCAAATCACAAGTGAACCAAACCACCTTGCTGCCTTATATGCAAAATTTCCTCATGTGTTGGTCCATATCCCACAAAATATGCAAAGAGAAATCAGAATTGTACCTTACAGGTGGGGAGGCCCCCAAGACGTATCTCTTACCATATAAGGACATCCAAAGTGTGAAGCACACCCTCAACAAGAGGCTGCCCTTATTACTCACCTTAGACATGCATAAGATCCTCTCCACACTCATCAATAGCTCCCAAAAATATTCACAAGGAGGCTGTACCCTATTGATGTGAAAGCTCCTTATGTCACCTTCCCAAAGTGCCAACAAAAACATGTTTCCTGAATCTTGCATAAGCTGGACTGTATTAATCAAATCAACATTTCCTTCATGATGACATGGCTGTTTATGCAAATAGATCACTGATTTTTCATGTAGACAAACATGGAAATAGATGTCCTCATACCTTTATTGTTCCCATTGCTGATATATGTCATAAAATTCTGAATTTCCCTCTTCCATCCATGGTTGTGTTTGTTCCTTGAAGTTTTCTTTTTTTTAGCAATAAATTTCAGAACTTATATGCACCCTCCTCCTACTTATCAAGTGCTGAAAAATGCTCAAAAAACTCATGTGTTGCCTTCCAAAAAGTTGTTGTGTTTGCATACAGAAATCTGATTTTTAAGACAAATTAGAATCAGCATGTGCATACTCACCTTTCTCCCTTACCCTTGGCTGCCATGTGCATGATAAATTGCCCCCAATGTAGATTAGAGACCATGAATATAACAAAATGATTTCAGAATGTTCCGGAAAGAAAGGATACCACTTTTACTTTAAAAAAATATCTTTTAAATAGCTGCTCATAACTTGGGCCTTTTTCAAAGCCAAAAGAGGTGTCAAACCTTTACCCATACTTCCAAAGTTACTCATAAACCTTGGCGTAGGGGGCTGCCCATAGAAAATTAGGTATTGCCCTTGCAATTCAAGTGTTTTATCCTCCTCTTCTATCCATGTAACATAAAAATCAGATTCATGCATACTTACCAATTTCATGATAGGACATTTTCCTTTTGGACTCATTGGCTGACTATGCTTTGAAATTACAGCCCCTTCATCACTCCATCCAACTTCCTTATTTGGTTTAAGCTCCTTGTTTTCACCTTTTGTGACTTCACTATCATGCACACAATTATTAGAAAATAAATAGGCATCTTCAACCAATAAAAGATCTTTACCTTGTGCTTCTTTTAGTTCATACTTATTAATTTCCTCTTCTTTTTTATCATCCACCTGCAACCCTATGGTTGCCCATCAAATTATGATTTTTTAATTTCATTGACCCCTTCATAGGAGTCCTCATAAAAGGTTGTCCCTTCATTCTTTTCCTCCAACTCTCCAAGTAGTTCGGTCCTCTCTTCCTCTATATGCTCCTCTATCAAATAAGGCCTCAATTTTCCCTCACAATTAATTGCAACATTTTCAAACAATATATGTGCAATTGGAAAATTTTCCTTTCTAGCCCCAAACCTATCAACAAGATAGATAATAATGGCTTGGAAAGATCATCACTCTCATTGAGTGTCAAGGTCAAAATTCTCTGCATAGAAACTACAACATTTTTGGTAGGATTATAATAAGCAATTGCAAAGAATTGTTGAAACATCTTAACAATAAATTCATCACTCTAGATCTAACATCAAAATAGAAGACCTCGTTGAAGCCAAAATTCCCAAGATGTTGACCCTTCTAGCCAAAGAGTGTCCTTTGTCCTCTTTGAGACCTTGGAAGCTCTCCACAATCAACGAAAATATTCCCCTTGTGATTTTATCACTATAGAGAACTTCAGAAACTATTAATCTTAAACCTCATTAATACAACTAGTTACCAAGAGCCTTACCTCCTCATCATTATCTCTCAATAATTCATGTTAAACCAAGTCCTTGAGGACTCTACCACCCACTTTATGGACTCATATTGTGATTGATTTACCTTGGATAACCTCTTTTCTATTTCTTCCAAGGTGTTAATTACATCCTTCACTGGTTGGCATAGGTTCCCTAGCCTTCTACCTGCATTGTAGAGCCTTTCTTTCTCCATTTCTTCCATGGCTTCTTCCTCTTCCCTGATAACACCAAATCTTTTTATCTGCTTGCAACCAAACCTCATAGTTGGACAAGATCGATGCTCTAATACCATTGTAATGTCTGCAAAAGGGACAATTTAAAAAAAAAGGGTTTTCCCTAAAATCCACAAATTTTAAAATTGAAAATCAGCAAACCCTAATTTGCAAGAAATGATCTAAAACCCTTACTGAACCCCAAAAAACCCTAGGCGCCAATACGCAAGGGATGTGTAGACAATTTTTAGCCACTATTTTATCCAAAATTCACCTGAATACTTGCAAATATAAGTAATAAATTGAAAATAGAAAAAATGTACCCTTTTGCCAATTTATTGAGGGTCACATGCTAATTTATGATAGTTGAAAAAATATGAATTTTATCTCAAATACAGCTATTGTTTCTTGCTTATTCTTTGCTTCAAACCCTTGCCAAAAACATGCCACATGTACCAAAAATCAGGAAAAAATACCAATGATCCCCTAGGGCATCCAAAATGGCCCGAAAGTCCTCCCAAGCTAATTGCCCAAGTCATCAAGGTGCAGAAAAATAACTGAATATTTATTGGGCAAAATCCCACCTTTCACAAGTGAATTTGATCAAGAAAATCTTATCAATAATTTAAATAATAATCTGAAAATTATTATTTAATATTCTATCAAATTAGAGCTTTGAAACTTCACCAAACCCTACACCAATATTCAAAAAAATTAATAATAAATTTTAGAATATTAAATTTTTAAAATAGACCTCAAAAAGGATCCCCAAACACTCTCACAAGCCTCTAAATCAAGTCGCTCCACTTGCAAAATTAGTACAAATAATAACCAGAATTATTATGCTCAAATTAACCTCAAATAATCCACCAAACCCTCTCAATAGCCTCTCAAAGCAAATCGCCTCACTCTAAGGCAACTAACAAAACCTCCTTTAATAACGGTGGCGTCAAAAGACATCTTTTATAGAATAATCAGCTCCAAATCTGTAAACAACGATTAGGCATGCATCCCAATATCTTCTTCAAGCATGAAGAAATATTATCAAATTCAACATATCTTCAATTGTGATCTTCACTTTGTATTTGTACCTTCCAAAGGGGGTTGAACCACCTTGAGGAGGTAAAATACCTCATAACCCTCTCTTGCCAACTTTTAAAGATATCTTTCCCTTTTCTTTGCTTTAGCTCCCAAGCCGACATTCCTTTTAATATCACTTTAAACCATTTTAAATTAATTAAATAATTTGTCTTAATAAATTAGTAATTAAAATTACTTTTTGGCAAATTAAATAATTATTTTATATTAGGTCCTTGTTTCAATAATTAATTAAATTGCTCTAATAATTGAAGTGATAAAAATCACTTTTCAAGCAATTTATTAATTATAAAACCCTTTAGAATAATCATTAAAATTACCTTAATTTTCCAAATGGTTAAAACCACTTTTTCAATAACTCGAATAATTATAAATTATTTTATATTTTTGAATGATTAAAATCACTATTCGAGCAATATTAAAATTATATGAAAAAGGGACATTACACCAGATTCATGCAAGTACCCCATGAGCTGCACTGGAAAGCAGCTAAAAGGATCTTGCACTACATTCAGAGCTCTTATAGATTCGGGATTCAATACAGATTTGGCACAGAGGTTGACTTGGTCTTACAGATTCATATTGGGCTGGCGATACTCAAAATCACAAGTCCACTTTAGGTTACAACTTTCTTTGGGTTTTGGTCCCATCAATTGTTTAGCAAGAAGCAAAATTCTATTGCTATATCATCCAAAGAGGCAGATGTTGACAATTTTTCCCCAAAGGGAAGAACGGATTTATTCAAGCAGTTGAAGGGTTCACAAATTTGCCGAAAGGTCATTTTATCGGCCAAGAGACCAATTGCAATTTTTCCAAGAAAAAACCAGGTAAGAGGCCGAAGGAAAGAGTCCATTACAAAAATTCCGAAAAGGCAAGGTACCCTTCGGAAGGGTCACTTTCAACAATCCCGAAGGGCACCTACCCTTCAAGAAGGTGAAAGAACATATTCAAAACCTTTGCAAAAAGGCCGGGTGCCCTGCAATTCTTCTGAAAAAGGCACAGACACGAGCAACTAGCCCTTGCGGAGGGCACTTGGTCAGCTAGAGGACCGTGGTGACTTTTTCGAAGGGCACATTTCAAAGAGCAAAGGCAGGGAAATGACTTCCTTCGGACTTTTTGTCTAAAGAAATTCCTTCGGACAAAAAGTCCGAAGAAATTCAAAAGATTAGAAAGTCCGCAAAAAAACCAAGTGAAACAAAGGCAAAGCAGAAGGAAACCTTTGGACTTTTTTCCGAAGAAATTCAGAGAAAGGGCCGAGCAAAAAGCCCGTGAAATAAACTCGAAGAAGAATTCCGGAGGCCAAAAGATAAGGCCATGAAATGAACCTGAAGAAGAATTCGAGATAATTCTTGCGGACATTTTGTCCGCGGGAAAATGACTAAGAGAAAAACCCGACTAAGACAAAAGCCCGAGCAAAGGGAAAAGAGAAGGACGATATCCTTCGGGAAAAAGTCCGAAGGAATACTTCAGAGGATAAAGCCGAAGGAAATAAGAGAAGTCCGAAGGAATAAATGCCAAAGGGTGACGTCCCACTAGCGGTCAAATTCTGACTGCGGGAAGTAACGGTTCAAACAGGGGTAAACCCAGAATTCCGAAAGCAAAGCCCAATGGAGAAAATATAGACCGAATATAGATTAATACATCCGAATATAGAATCTCACCAGAAATAGACAGGAATAGGGAAACCAAAGCATGATAAAATACATGCAAGCAGGGGCTATCTTCGAACGCCGTTCAAAGCTTCAGTTGACTAGTTATTAAAGTCCTGTTCATCTCCAAATCATCTCACGCATCCGAGGGTCCAACTCAGCTTCAACTGGAGTCCTAAATTCGAATGTCGAGTTGACTATTCCAGATTTCGAGTTGACTAATTGTTAAACTCCGTATCCACTAGGAGCTTGCCATGCGAAGGAGAATGATCTCTTCGTCCAACTCAGCTTATCAAATGGCCAACTCAGCCTTTCAGATGTTCCAATTCGACATTAAGCAGCGCATGTAGAGTTCTAAAATTAACATTGGCATGGATTTCCATGCAAAAAGAGGTGGGCGGTTCATAACAAAAACAAATGCGCTTCCTCAAGCGCAAGAAGCTTCATGCAAAGACAAAATAAAACATATTTTATTGAAAGGCCAAGTCAGCCTTGAGTTAACCTAAGTGAATCCTTCTCTTCAAATTTCCATGCCAATCTTTGGCCGCTTGTAATTTTCTATAAAATGGCTTTCAACCTTGATTAAAGATCATCCAATCTCTCTCTTGGTTAGACCAGACTCTGCCATTGGTGAGTTGTGTAATCTCTTCGATCAATAGAAGGACTGTACTTTCATATTTCAAGCGTTGGCATAATGTATATTTCATTCAACAATTTGCATAAATGGTAGATTTCTTTCCCTTCCCAAATTCTGGTTCATACCTAGTTGCTAGATTATCCTTATGCAGGTCATGTTAAAGTGTTCTTTATGTCTTTTGCTGAAGCTGTAAGTGGATTTTAGGTGGCTGCAAAGTGTCTTTTATCAGACCTCTCTCCATCGTTTTCCCTCAGGTTTTGGTCATTGGATCGAACCTCTTCATGAAATATTTATGCATAAGTGATTGATTGAAATCATAGGTCTCCCTTTTCCCTTGCTCGTTCAGTGTTCAAGGTTCCAAGTTGAGTGGATCAAAATTCTGGTGTATCGCCCCCCTTTAAGTATGATTTCCCTTTTAAGTTTCTTTCTCCCTTTTCCACGGTAGTCCGTAGCGTAGAGATCCTAATTGATACATCATACAGGAACAAGCCTTCTCTGGAGGTTCTTCTCACCGTTGAGGCACCCACCCTCGTGAGAAGATCCCATTGTTTCAGCCGGATAGAGGATTGGCCATTTTATGCACGTCTTCGAATCAGGGCGCAGCTCTAGGTTGACAACAGCAGAGTACAAGGAAGTTGTTACCGTAGCTACTGAGGCTA
This sequence comes from Torreya grandis, assembly GCA_037957365.1. Lineage (NCBI taxonomy): Eukaryota > Viridiplantae > Streptophyta > Pinopsida > Cupressales > Taxaceae > Torreya > Torreya grandis. The sequence continues at coordinate 2,065,950 of JARHVA010001979.1, read as the reverse complement.
TTTGGCTTTAGGAGATTCTATCTGAGTTTGAAATTTATTTTAGGCAGCCTACCATCATCTATCGTGACAACCAAAATACCATACAAATATTCAAGAATACGGTTCAGCACCAGTGGACCAAACACATTGAGATTCACATGCATTTTATCCTGAAGCTTATTCATGGTCAGATCATTGACTTGAGATTTTGACAGTCTTCAGAGTGAGTTGCAGATATCTTTATCAAACCCTTCACTAAGAGCAAATTTATTCATCTACAAGCTCTTCTCGAGGTGCAGTCTACATCAACAACATCATCTTCACAGGGCCTTCTAACCTCTTCACTTCTATGTCTCTCTTTTTGGGAGGAGTTTTCCTACGGGTTTTCTCTATTTCTCTCCTTTATGAGAGATTGATATGTACTTGGGTACCTCATTAGACCTCGTTGTCGGGACCCAATTCTCTAGCCCACCTAAGTTATGCTTAAAGGGGGGTGTCGGTGTAGACTTTTATCCTACGGGTTTTGTCTACATGATTCATTATGCTTGTTTAGCGTCTTAAAGGTCATTTGGGTCATTTGGGAAGATTAGTTCCACATTCACTGGAATGTGGTGTTTCATTCTCTTCCCCACCTATTTATGTACCTCTCTCCCTTTGTATTCATAATCAAAAGTTAATGAATATTTTGGCTTTCTCCATTTTCGATTTGTCTCGTGCAATTCTCTTTTTTGTGATTTCAATTTGTTATAGATCTTTGGTGGTGTGCACTCACTTCTTGTCTCGTGTGACCATTCAACCTTCGCATTCGCCTTATCCGGACTAGGACTAAACTCCGATAAGTACCTGGCTCAAATGGATTTTGTTGGCAATGCTGCAACTGATCAAATTGTATCAAGATGAAGGTCTTAATGAATTTGACGTCAGCTATTATTGCCACAATGGATGTAACTTCCAATATCTAAAGAATGGCCTCAATATTTTCATCCAACTCAGCTATATTGTGATCTATCCATTCACCATATTCTACTATAAGTTGTTGATTATGTATTCATATTGTCTCCGTAGTGTTATATGTTTGAATGGGTAATAGAAATACCTAGGTCAGAAGGGTAAGTGTAGTATCCTGGTTTTGGATCCCTTGGAAATAAGTCAATATAATGAATATTTTGCAAGATTTTTGCACAAGGTTATTAAGGTATACCATGGTCTAGAGCAGAGTAGGAGAATGTTGTTTATAGTTTTTAAAAAAATCTTAAATACACCCAAAATATAAAAAAACCTAAATTGAACCCTAACTAGTAACCCTAACCCTCCTTTGTGATAGGTGTTATATTTGACATTCATTTGAACATATTTAATATTTTTAGCCGTGAAATATGGTGGAAATATTTCTCATTATAACTCCCTAATAATTTACCCTTTGATTAGTACCTCATGAGCCAAACACAAGCAGAAAAAACATTTATGCCTTCTTTAGCCCTCGTACTACACATGGAGCGCAAACCACGTTAGAGAGTACAGGTAAAAAAAATTGTTCACAAGCAAGCAAAGAAGGCAATCTCCAACTTTTGGTATTACTTTAACTTCTTGTTACTGGCAATTTACGGTGGATGCAATTGCAGTTGTAGGTTTTGGTTTCACTGCCCCATCATACCAAGCTTCGCAGACTGATTTGTTGAAGGATGTTGTAGAAGATGTAGCGATGTTCAACAAAACATCGCAACGAATGAAAAAAATCAGGATGCACTATCTTGTCAGATGGATGGACAAATGGAGCCACACACTCATCAACTTCCTTGTGATACATGGCATTAGCACAATTTTTCTTAAGAGTGTCAATGCATTTAATATGATAAAATCGAGCAAGACACTCTTTCATCTATTTGATAAGGTTGTGATTGAGATGGGGCCACAAAATGTGGTCCAATTCATTATAAATAATGTTATTGTTTGTGTCACCGTTGGAAGGCTTCTTGTGGATATGGAGCTATGTTTTAGACTCCATGTGTGGCACATTGTTTGGATTTGACCTTGGATGACAGGCAAAATTCCATGGGTAAAAGAGGTTTTGCAGAAGGCCCGCACAATCATCAATTTCACATACAATCACACAAGAGTGCTCAATATAATGCAGACATTCAATGGCAAGGAACTTCTTCGTCTAGTGGTGAGAAGGTTTAAAACCCACTTCCTTGCGTTGCAAGCTCTTTTCCAACAATAAATAAATTTAATATGAATGTTCATTTCCACTGAGTGAGTGGAATCTTTCTTTGTGAAATATATGGAGGGAAAAATGGTTGGTTGACTATGTTTTCTTGCCGTCTTTTTGAGAAGAGGCAGAGAAAATTGTGTTATTCTCTGAGCCTTTAGTTCGAGTTTTGAGACTCCTTGAGGGAGATAAATCCCCCATGGGTTATCTATATGAGGCAATTGATAGAGTCAAAGACACTATTAAGAGCAGATTGGAGAATAACAGGACCAAACACATGCCATTATGAGAGATAGTTGATAAAACATGGGATCGACAAATGCATTCTCCCCTCCATACAGTTGGATATTTCTTGAATCCAACGTTATTCTTTAGCAGCTCATTTCGAGATGATGCAAAGATCACAGAGGGTCTATTTAAGTGCATGGAGAGAATGTTTCATAGGGATCTTTTGCGGCAACTATGAAAGAGTTTCCAATAAACGAGCAGGTAAGGGGTTTCTTCTAGTAAGACATCACAAGAAGGAAGACCTTCAAACCAAGTAGACAATTTTTCTACATACATACGATGAAAGTGTTAAATTTTGGCTAAATTGTACATGTTACAATGTTGACAAAATTTGTTCTTACAACACAATGGTGGGATTTCTTTAGCAAAGAAACCAAACACCTTCGATGGATAGCAATGCATGTTTTGAGCCAGCCATGCAATTCACCTGTTTGCGAGTGTAGTTAGAGTGTGTTCAAGCACACACATTCCAAAAAATACAATCAACTTGCTCAAGGACAAATGAATGAGTCAGTGTTTGTCCACCACAATCTTCGCTTAAAGATGAAAAAAGCTTACGATTAAGAAATGTTGCATTTCTAATTCTCAATTGATATGGAAAGTTGATTTATATTATTGTAAAGTACTATTTGCCAAAGTCATTAACATATGCGTTCTATTTGATAATGTTAGGTACCATTGAGAAAGATCAATGAATTGACCTTGAAGAGACTGATCCAGAATCTGAATGGCTCAAAAATAATGATAAGCCTGTTTATAACAAAATTGACTTTGACTTGTTGAAAAAGGTTTGGTATGACACTGAGGTCGTCTCTTAAATCAAGAGAGGCTCTCACCATGGAGCTTCAACATCTAGACTTGTTGATCCCTTAGTCTAACTCATTGTCATTGGCTCACTCCTTTTTTTTGTTCCTTTGTAAATGACAATAGTATACATTTTGAAATGCAAATGTAATGAAATTTGAATAGTATGAAAAATAATAAAAGAAAACAGTTGGCTGATTTTGATGGCATACAATCTCGTTTATCTTCCTCTTATAAGATGTATCTATTTTCTATGCAATTGAAATGCTTAATATGTATCTCTATGCAATGGAAATGCCTTTAAATTTTAAAAAAACGATTTTTTCTCCTTTTTCCACATTTTTTCGCTATTTTATGTTTTTTTCGATTTTTTCCCGATCAATCACGGTTTTTGAAAAACACTTATACTTTTGAGAAAATGATTTTTTCCCCAAACAATTTATGCTTCTATGGTCTGAAATCCTAGACAGTCTAGGCAATATTCGATGTAAAGGTTTAATGTAATTAATGTGGCAACTAGGACGTAACCCTGAGGCCGAAATCAGATCATGGGGAACATGAGCTGAGTGGAACGAATGGATAACAAATGAATGAGGACACTAGTCAAACATATTATATGTCCCAGTATAGCTAGATTGGATTAAAAAGAGACCAAGCTATACATGCAGGCATCAGAGAGATCTGTTGTCAACTTGGAGTTGCACCCAGAATCGAAGATGTGCTAAAATAGCCAATCCTCTCTCCGGTTGAAACAATGGGATCTTCTCACGAAGGTGGGTTCCTCAATGGTGAGAAGAATCTCTAGAGAAGGCTGGTTCCTGTAAGCTGTATCAATGGATCTCTACTCTGTGTTGCGAATCTACCATGGAAAAGGGAGAAAAAACCTTGAAAGGGAAATCCTACCAAATGACAGTGATACACCAAAATGTTGATCCACTCTACTTGGAACCTTGAACACTGAATCAAACAAGGGAAAAAGAAGACCTTTGATTTCAATTGATCAGTATGCATAAATAGAAGGTTCGATCAAATGACCAAAACGTGAGGGGAAACGATGGAAACAGTTCTGATAAAAGACACTTTGCAACCACCTAACATCCACTTATAGCTTCAGCAAAAGACATATAGAACACTGACCATGACCTGCATAACATGATAAACTAGCAACCAGGTACGAATCAAAATTTGGAAAATGAGAGAAATTTACCACGTATGCCAATTGTTGAATGAATGTACACTATGCCAGCACTTGAAATCTTCAAGTACAATCCTTCAATTGATTGAAGAGGCTACACAACTCACCAATGGCAGTCTGGTCTTACCAAGAGAGGGATACAATTCAAGGTTGAAAAGCCAACTTATATAAAAAAAATATACAACAGCCAAGAGATTGACGCTGAAAATAGAAGAGGTCAACTCAGTCCAACTTATGTTATTTCAGCCTTCAAATAAAATCTATTTTTGTCTTATGCCTTGCATGAAAGCTCTTTGGCATTGAAAATGGACGGTGGACCCAAGCTGCATGATGCTACGCCAATCTCAAACTATAGAACTCTTGCGCTTTTGGAACGTTTAAAAGCTTTCTTTTGCATGAAATCAACGCAAATGCCAAATTAAGAATTACGTTTGAATCGTCGAAACGTTTCGAGCTTTCGAGACAAGCGAGAGTGCGTGCATGGAATTTCTTGCTATTTGAAACGTTCAACGCTTCGCCTGTTCATCATGCAAGATGACTCTATTTTTAGAACTGAAGCGTGCTTGCTTTCTCAAACGCGTTTACTTCGTTGGAGTCACTTCACGTTAGTCTGTGCATGATCTTTGTTTATCCTGTCTTTGTCTTTATTCTGCGTTTGTTTTATTCGTTGTTCATGCTATGTCCATGTTCAATTCTGCTTTAATCTTTGCTCATGCATCTATTTTTGCATTTGTCTTTCTTCTTGTTCAATTTTGGCTCGGTCCTGTTTGTGCTTACGTCTTTGTTCATGCTATTTATGATGCTCAGTTCACTTTGTGTTTTCTCTGGCTTTTTCTGTGTTCTGCTTGTGTCTTGCTAATTTCGACGGGATTCTTATTTTTGTCTTCAACTTCCAATCGGGTTATCTATTTTCAACCCTTTTGCATAGTCAGATTTCCCTTTGACTTTCCTCGGATATTTTGTTTCAACTTAGTCCATCCCTTCCATTACTTGTATTTGATTCGGATTATTTTGCTTGTCCCTTTGTTTCACTTCCCGAGGCTTTTTGTCGACTTTACTTATTCCTTCGGGCTTTTTGTAAAGTCCGAAGGAATTCGTTTCCTTGTTAATTTCCCCAAATTAATTCCTTTTAGGCTCTTATGTCTTGCCTTTGTCTTGTCTATTTTCCCCGGGTTTATTTATTCTCCCGAATTTCTTCGGACTTTTTGTCCGAAGGAATTCATCTCTTTTGGCTATCTTTTCATGCCCTTTGGGAACTTTTGAAGGGTCTACTATTTATGTGTCTGCCCTCCGCAAGGGCTTTTGTCTCTCCTCTGTGCCCTTCAAAACTTTTGAAGGGTCCTGCCACTAACCAAGTGCCCTCTGCAAGGGCAGGTGTCCTTCAGAACTGGCTTTTCGAAAGAATTGAAGGGCACCAGGGTTTTTGTAAGTCACCAGGGCTTTTTGTAAGGCACCTAGGTTTTTTGTAAGTCGCCCGGGTTTTTTGTAAGCGTCCTTATTCCTTCGGACTTTTGTCTTGTCTTCTCAACTGTGCTCTTCCTCTTTTCTTTTGGACAAAAAACCCGAAGAAAAAAGCCTTGAACGACTGCCACTTAGTCAATTTTTTTAGACTTTTTGTCAGTCCTTTGAGAGCTCTTTCTCTCGGACAAAATATCCGAAGAAATAGTCCACCTCTTATACCCGAAAAATTCCTTGGGAAGACAAAACAAATGAACTTACAGCTTGAATATCTTGGCTGTATTTGCACGTTTGGCTGTAATCAAGCAAGCTCCTTGGAAACCTCTGCATGACTAAACTTCACCTGGCTGTAGATGGCCACTTGGGTGGCTTTAAATGCTCATTTGAGGACCCCAAAACTGATTCACAAGACAAACTTGGCACCACAGCAAAGTTCCGAAGTGTAGGGGTGACCATTTTTGCCCTGTGGGGGCAAAACTGTCAACAAGACCACAGGGCCATGAGTGGATTTCGGCATGTTGTCGAGAAAGTGGTTGTCGTGTCATGTAGATAATCATAGAGTTCTCAGCTATCACTAGGGTTACAGGGTTAAACAAGCTTAGAGTGGTTTGGTTGTACTGTCAGGATGAACAGACGCAGTTGAATCTGAAGATTCTGGTTAAACAACTTTGCATTTTTTAATGAGTCCTCATTGAAAGAGGGACTGCTTATCTGGTAGTCGTCAATCATAGAGACTGTGGAAGGGTGTATCCAAGTCCAGGAAGGCAGGATGTTAAGATTAGTGCCTGAATAAGGGTAGTGGGATTTTGGGTCAGTGAATGCAGAATCAGAGAGCCTCACTAACGGCTCAGTGGCATTGCCATGCATGAGAGCGAGCCTATCAGTGTGCACCTGGAAAAAATACATAAATATTACATGAGTTGTTTTGAGAGCTACCATGTTGAGCCTTGTTCATAGGTCATGAGCTCAGTATGGGGGAGTGAATCTGTGAGAGGATGTCGGCAGGACGATAAATTGTGCACAAGGCTAATGTTTGTCCTTTGGTTGCCACAACACTTTTGTCATGGTTTATTCTAATCTCCTGTTAAGAAAAAAAGAAATTTAATTGTGTGCTTATTACTGTTGTTGAATTCTGGCTGCAATTGCTGCATATCTGTTTGTATCATGAATTATTATTTGTTCACTGATGGCTGAGGATCATGGTTGTGGTTTCTTTACTGTAATAAGGCTTTTGTTTATTTAATGTTATAAAGCAGCTATAAGACTGGCTAGTAGCATTTTTCAGACATCTTGAAGAACCCATATGGTGGACAGTGGTATTCAGGTCAGGAGCCAGCAATTGCTTTTAAGGGAGAGAATAACACATGTCACAAATGTTGAGGAAAGGAAACAAAAGGAATTTAAAAAAACTCATGTTATAGTGGAAAACAAGTTATGCAGTCACTCTCATCTGAGTGGTTCTTAGACCAAAAGTGGGGCCTCTATGCACTGGGATTTTTGCTGAGAACCACTCCGTCAAAGCCTTGTAGGCAAGATATCCAGATTCAAAATGGTGGTGCATGCATTCAATGATGGAATCCAGTCCGAGTTTCATTCCGGACCCAACTTGTCAGGATGAATGGAAATTTGGCACAGTGCATACACATCTGGGACTCAAAGATTCCAAGCAGTCAGTGCCGATAGATTGTACAGCCAAAGCTCTAAGGTGTCAAGTTACTGAATAATGCCTGGATCCAATGTGCATCCAGGGAGAATCTAGCGGAGCACAATAATTTTGAGTATGGGGGTCATTCAAGGGTTATCTTATATACTCACATTGCCCAAGAGAGATGCATAATTGGTGCCACATGCACCCATACCGAGTAGCGCCAGAAACACAAGTGGTGAGACTCATAGCAGGAGCAGACCAACCAATCCCAATACTAAGAAAGCTAAAATAACTAGGGGATTTTTATTCTTTTTTCCGTTTGTTTAACTTTTTACCTCAACATAGAACACACGTGATCAGGTCACAGTTACAATATGGCTCTGTCAAGCCTAGATTCCAAGTTCAAAAAAAATCAGGACAACGTGATCCAAGATGTCAAAGAGTATCTCAATAATGTAGGAGTTCAAATCCCAACTGATATGGAGTTGATGACAGTAGAGGTCGCTAAGATAAAGGAACTAAACAATGAATTCAAAGAACTATTGCCGCAGATCAAAAAGTCGATGTGTTCAAAAATAGCATCAAGAGGGTGCAGTTCCTGAAGAAAGTTCATGGAAGACTCTTACCTACTTGAAAATTTATTTTTCCAAGGTAGAAATCAAGAAAGTTGATAAAAGTGATGTCCTAACATGGCTGAGCCATCTCAAATAAAAATTCATGCATCATTTTGCACCTAGGATGAGAGTGGCTCTTGATGCCTTTCTATCAAGAAGAAAATGGCCCTAACGGAGGATTACACCTGGGCAACATTTGCGGCAGACATCACAACACAATATGATAATATATAAAAACTTGACTACATTAGTTAGTTAAACAGGGTTGTAGGTTTGCTCAATGATGTACTATACAATCTAACACTAGAAGCTGGCTACTAGAGTCAAAAGGCTACACGATGTTGCTTGCATTGGACATTGACAGATTGAAGTATGAGATTGAGCGCTCAGGACCATGGCTCCCACAAACATATCTGCACCAGGCAAGCTACCTCAACAGATCAAAGCCAAGATCAAGGAAACATGCATACACATTATCCATATAGATGATCAGGACATTCCTGCTAATAACACCATGCACCCCGTTTCCAGGATCAAACCGAGGAACTGCATGAAAATAAAACCAGGGAGCTTTGTTTCAGTAGCAGCAGCAAGTGTTCCAAATTCCAACCGATATAAATGTTCTAAGAAGTGATTTTTCATTATAGAGGACAGCAGTAAAGAGGAGAAGAACAAACACGAGAAAAACTTGTCAAGGATCATGAATTTGGGGATGAAGTTACTACAGTATCCTTGCATGCATTAACTGGTATAACCACCGCTCAACTCTTGAAGTCAAAGGCTTGTGAAAAAGGAGGTTATAAATCTCATTGACTTGGGCAGTTGTTTACATGCATAGAGTTTGAATCTCCTCTTTACACCATAAGAACAGAACTCAGCATTCACAAGATAAATGGAGATATAAAAGTAATAGACGAGATATAAAGATATGATTTGCAATAGACAATTATAATTGATTGATTCCAAAGTTCCATCATATATACAAGCCAGAGGTTATCACGAAAGGCTCTAACCTGTGTTGATACCTGTTCAAAACTACTTCAGAACTTAATCACATCAATAATGTGGTAAGAATTGCTTCTGGTTAGAACTGTGTAAAAGCTTTTGGATCAGGTTGATCAGGTTGGATACATCAATAATATTAAAATTAGGCCTTTTACTAGCAGCATTATGTGCTTTAATATAAATGTATTATAAGGTTGGTGCTTACAGATAAGCAAAATGCATCAAGTACTAATTTGCATTATAGTTAGGAAAATTACTTTCTGAATATGTACTAACAATGCTAACATATAGGCCCTTTACTGGATGTTCTTCTAAAACTTTGTCACCAACTAATACTCAAAGACCCAATAAGAAACTATCGCTTGAGGAAGGATTAATATAAATATTTAGTATGTTTCTGAAAAATGTCAGAAAATGGAAAGCAAACCATTTTCAAAGACAAAAAATAAATCCCATGTCAGAATGCTGAAAAAGAAAAATGCTTTTGTTGCTCAGTTATACAATGATTTATCACAACTTGTTTAACGATGGAATATTTACCATGACAATCTTCTGGCACACTTTCACCAGAAAAATGATTTTCTCTCTCATCTACAACTTTGGTCTCCAATTCCATATTTTCTGCCTGCAGCAAGATCCAATGAGAACCATATTATCTAAAACTACGCATAGGTGGAAAATATCTGTGGTGAAATGGAAGTATACACAAAAAGCGTTGGCTTACAACAATAGACAAACCACAGAGACATTATGACCACAAAAAAGTTCTACCAACTAACAAATCACTCTCATATAACTAAAAGTAAAACTAAACATAATCTTAAAAACAGATCCCAAAACTTCAATGCATGCCACTTGCAAAGTAATGGCAGCATTAAGAGAAACAAGGCCTTGGTTCGCGCTAAAATACTACACCCCCATTTCAAATGCCAAATGCCAAATGCCAAATGCCAAAATATACTCAAACAATCATAGCAATAGAGACCTTGCGTGTACTGCAAAAAGGTACACTAGTAGATGCAACAAATAATGTGATGAGCATATCTAGGTCACATTGTACCAATATTAGTCTGGACATGGAAACATCAATACAATACTGAAGCATTAGCCCAAAGGGCTGATCTGCATTTCATATCATGGACCATTCTTCACATATGCGGCAATTTTATTGTGTAGTGCATGTGTGTGTTTTATGTATATGCCTTGTAGCAATGTATCGTTAGTGACAGGAAGAGAAGTTTTTTGGCATATTATGTTTTTTTCACACATGAATACCACTGTGTTTTGTTAGTTAATCTTGTGGTTGATCTGTGTAACGGAGCATGTATGGAGTGTGGATGAACTAATGGAATATAATCTCAATCAGTGCTCTAATTATGGGTAGATAAGGGATTTCGTAATGAGGTTGAACATACTTTTCTTTGGAATTTTCATAGTGAAATCAAACGATAGAAACTCGATGGAGAGGAACCAAGTTGAGGCAATTGTCCCTATTGCATGGATCCAAGCTCCTCCAAGCACGATGTTGTAGTTTGATGTAACACTTATATCTATTAATTTTTCTTTGAATGTTATTAGCACATTTTGAATCTTTCCTAGAACAGTCAAGAATGTCCTTAAATATTTGAAATGTTAATTTTTAAAAGAATGGGGTGTGTGAGTTTACCTAAACCAATTCAGGAATGATATATGCTTCCCCAGTCTATTATGTATCAGAACCTGTAGTGCCCCAAGTCGTGGCACCTTATTCATTTTGATTACTCTACATATAGACATTTGTTATATTATATGGTTGAACTATGATTTTACTCTTTAGAATTATTTTGGAGGCCATTTATTTGACCTATTTGACAGGCCCTTATGTGGGGTGTTCTCGCAACTAAGCGAAGATTCCAATGAACAAAAGACGAGACAACAAGCAAGTGCATAGATAACTGTACACAATCTAGCCATCTATACAATCTGTATACTCTTCTATTATATAAGTCAATATATAGAGGGCAAAATATGGAAAGTTGAACAAGTGCCATACATAGCACGCACACTTGGCTTTTGAAACACAACCCATTTACGATAGCAAAATAGGATAAGAATAAAGAAAAGTGCAAAATTGAAAACACAAAGCACAAAGCACACAAGCAATGTGAGCCCCTAAGAGAACTGATACCAAGTCTCTCATCTTTCTCATACTTGACAAAAGGTGAGCCTTCAGAAGGAGAGGATCAAAGCACGTACCTACCCACAACACAAAATGAGTGTGTAACATGGAGCCCATTAGAGAACTAAAGCACAAAGAAAAGGTGCACCACCACGAGGGGATCAACAACACAAGGCAAAGGAAAGATTGAAAGACTGACCTTGAGAAGACCAAGGTTAAAACCAAGACTGAGGAGGCCAAGGTGAAGCAAGAAAATTTATACAAATAGCAAACAAGCAAAAAATGTGAAAAAAACAATGCTTTAAAAAAAAAGGTAAAAGGAAAGGATTTTTTACATATCCAAGAGAATCAGAGCACAAATATGTGTGTGCGCACCATCTACATCTGCATGGGTGTGCACATGTGGCTTTCATGTCCCCAATTTTGAGGTGGAGTAATTTAATTAAATTAATTGATTAAGTTGCCCAAATTAATGATTTTTCATAAAGATGACTAATTGATTATTTTAATTAAATTGAAAGAGGAATTAAATTAATTATTTGTAAGGTTATCACAATAAATAAATATTAAAAAGGTGACCTTATATTTAATTAATTTAATAAAGTGACTTGAATAAAATATTATATCATAAAAAAGTCACTAAAGTAAAATAATATTATTCTCTAGAAGCTTCTTGAAGGTTCCACTTTCACTTGGAGAAAATGTATAAAAAGAGGATAAGCCAAACTTCTAATCATCCAGAGATTGATATTTATTTGAAGTGTTTGCTTGGAGAAGGACCCAACTAAGGTTTCTGCCATTATTGAGCCTTTGGGAACGGAAACTCTCATTGGTTGTGCAATTTTGAAACTGTGAAACTATCAACTGAGATTATTGCCATTTGTGGGCTTCATTTCATAAGTTCAATTTGTGTCTACATTGCAAATTTTGTGGCCTTTGGCCAAATTTGGAGATTGTGATTTCATATCAACTTAGTGAAGCATTTTGGAGGGGTTTCATTGGAGGTTATCCTCAGATTATCACTTGTCTAGTCTCATATTTCCATCGATTCTACATGAGCACTTGAGCGCCTTCTTTAGGGAGGTCTAGTGATCATTTGTGGAGGTTTTGTAAGGGTAATTGGAAGACTATAAGTTTATAAAAGTCTGTTGTTAAGGAGATCGCCCAGCCATGGGGTTCTCAGATTTTCATTGTTGGAGGCTTATCTAGACACCCTTTCATTCTAGGTATTTGAGGGATAAATTCCTCTTGTGAAGACAATCATTTCTATATCAATTTGGAAGAGTTAAACGGCTGCATTTATTTTTAATAAAGATTGCTAGGCAAGGGCAAGGGCGGCTACTTCTAGGAGGTGCGATTTCATGCAATGAAGCTCAATAAAATCGAATAAAAATCAGAGATAGACATCATGGCATTTGCGGATCATTCCAGAGTTCATAATTAGGGTCTTTGATGTATTTTGCATTGTTATATCAATTTGTATAAGGTACTGCTGTAGATCATCATTTTATATCAGATTGGTGTTGTATTGGAAATTCATTGTAATGCCAAGAGTCTTGGCTCATCATTTAATATCAACATTGTAATGAGATAGTGCATCAATGGAAGGAAGGATAGGTTGCATAATAAATGTTGATGTAATGCATATGGTTATAATCTTTATAGATAGCATAAAAGTTGCATGCCAAGTGTTTGACGAAATGTCAATTCGTTGTAGGTGCACATTTTCCATGTAGAGTTCATATATATGCATTCAAAAAGACAAAAGAATTGCATTTTGCATTTTAGTTCTTTGCTTAGACATCTTAATAATCATTTGCAAGCATTTCAATCACAATTGACATCATTCCAAGCAAGTATAATTAGACATGAAACTCCAAACCAGCAAGCATTGAGGTCGTATGCAAAGTGTTTGACAATATTCCTTGAGCCTCTAATCAGTAGTTTGAGGTCAGAATTGTTAAGGGATACTACAGTGGTTGTGGTTGTGGTTGTGTGCAACCGCATGTGCATGTGTTTCTGTGTATGAAGTTCGATTTCAAAAGTTTGACAAATGTTCTTTCTTGAAAACTCACAACACGCATAACGGAACAAGAATGTCAAGCAAACCACACCAATGAGGTCAACTACATGGCAAGTAGACTAGACAAATCTATCTCACTGCCAACCCTATACAATGTGCTATTGTGTCAAAATATCTCCTCAAAATTGTTTCAACTTAAAAGGGAAACTTTGAAACTAGAGGTTTACAGAAACCAATCATTTTCAATGCATATTGAAATATTCTCGACTCCAATCCAAGTGAGTGCAAAGGATGGTAGAATGGTTTCCTCTTGTTTGAATTGCGGTGACTCCCAAAGCCAATACTTTTGTATTACTATTTGAATGGCCTCTGTAAAAGGAGACATGCGAAGACTTAAAACCAAGACTTTCTTCTCCATGAAAAAATGTACACAGTCCAGGCTGAAACAAATATGTTTGACAATCCCAGGCAAATTAAGAGAGTTTGGAGAATACAAAAGGAAAAGAGGAGATGACCAAGAAAATAATTCATGTTCAAACAGAAGAAGTAGTTAGGTCTACCACAACATAAATAATTTAAACAGAAATTCATGTTAGAGCATTTCAACTAGATCTGTCCAAAAGAGAAGCAGATGTGCTATTTATTCCATCCACAAAGTCATAAAACCAAGATTGCACACGAAATACTCCTTTAATCATCAACAATTATACATGGGATGCTTCAATCCTTCAATGTAAATGGAATCTCATACCAAGAAAACATTATAATGAAAACAAGAAGAGAATTTTGTGAATAAAGGCTCCATACTAATGGAGCAAGCTACCCTAGGTCAGGAGTCAAGGTATTCACCATAATTAAATCCTGGTAAGCACACCTGAAAAACAGGTAGGGACAAGACAAGAATGAAGCAACAGGAAAAAAAGGAAGAAACCTTCATCAGATTACTCTCAAAAGAATGCCAAAAATTCCTTTGCAAGTTTGTTCTTCCCCCATTTGTACAATCGCTTTGGCCCATTGAAAACACTATCTTCGTAACTGTCCTAGATCCTCAAGTATCACCTATAACTTTATTACCTACATTTGTACTTTGGATGTGACATTTTTGTTTGTCATTTCCATCATCTGTTACTTGTAATAACAAGCACATTAATATTAAAAAGTACATGTGGGTGTTTTTATCTCTTACAAATTTTATTTTTTGAATTAGGAGAAAAAAGATATTTTAACCTGCAAAAGTATGGTTCTTAATATCCCAGTTCAATGTCTAAATCAGGAATTGCTTTATTACGAGGGTGTTATCATTTTTCAACTGTGTACTCATGAGCACACAAGCTGTGCATAGAATGTGGGATAACACATTGTAACTTAACAATATGAAAGAAACTAATAATATATAACCATGATAGGCCAAACAGTGTTTTGGAAGAACGGCAAGATGCCAACAAAGTTTTGAAAATACCTCTAAAAACTAAAAATGCAATGAAGCTGACTTTGAGACCAAATATATGTTTGAAGACTGCCACAACCTACCAAAACACACCAAAGACATCCCGGTTTCAGCATTTTTATTATTTTAGCAGATACTTGCATTGTCAAAGACACCCTGTTTTTTCAAATACCTATGCTCTACTGACATTGATACCAGGAAAAGATGCCACAGCATGTCAAGACTAGAATATTCTTTGTAGATTGATTTTGAAGATTACCAGTCAAAGATCAAAGATGGTACATTGCAAACGAAGATCTTAGAATTTTTTTTCCGACCACCAAAGTCTCAACATTGTTCCTCCTCCACAACCCTGTTTTTTGGCTCGACAAGGAAATCATGAGATATTCCCAAGACTGATCTGCTTGTAGACGACACTAGATTGTGAATCGGTGATGCCCTAGTAGGTGACACCAAATGTGAATCAATGATGCCCTAGAAAACGATGTCAGACTAAATCACAGACCTCAAAGATCAAAGATGGTACATTGCAAATGAAGATCTTAGAATTTTTTTTAGGACCACCAAAGTCTCAACATTGTTCCTCCTCCACAACTCTGTTTTTTGGCTCGACAAGGAAATCATGAGATATTCCCAGGACTGATCTGCTTGTAGACGACACTAGATTGTGAATCGGTGATGCCCTAGCAGGTGACACCAAATGTGAATCAATGATGCCCTAGAAAACGATGTCAAACTGAATCACAGACCTCTGCATTTTATCCCAGAAGCAAGAGAATTTTCATAGAGAATAGATGCTCACAATGTCCTCTAAATATGAATATTTTTGAAATTTGAATTCTAAGCATTCAAAAGAAATGTCTGTTGATACCTATACTTGGATGCTACTATATCATTTGGTGTGCATAATAAATTTTCTTGAAGAAACAAGGACCATGCAATATCTAACCAACAAACAATAAAATTAAAATCCACCGAAAGGCAATAATGTCATTGTCAGGTCTAAAGACTCAAAAAAAAAGAAAATTTTAATTGAAATCGAGGACTTGATGTTTGTCCTTCAGGCTTGCACAAATAGACATTAAGAATTTTGAGGAATACACAATCAGATTTCAAATATTGAACTCCAAACGCATAAGTCAAATAAATCAGATCAAAATAGTAAACACTAACAGGAGACATAAGTAGAAGATTGTACGTAATCTCACAAGAGATGTAAAGCTTTTAGAAAATAATAATATTAGTTCTCAATAAATTGACATGTCAAAGAAATGCCCGGCCCGGAAACATAAGATACAAACACTCCTGACATTGGGGGACTTGTGGGATCTCATCATAGGAAAGACAACAGAAGCCAACACTATGACAGATGATTATAAAAAGAACAACAAAGAACTTGTAGTGAATACATTTTCCATTGCAGATGGACTTTTGTCTTATATTTGAGACTGATAATGGTCGTGATTCTTGGAGAAATTGAAAGTAAGACATGAAACCAAAGACAAACTCACAATTATAGTGTTGAGAGATAAGTTGTCCAACACCTAAATGTCTCGTATGGACACAATCATTGATTATGTGTGAAGCTAGAATAAATATTTAGACACTATTTAAGATAAATTATTAAATTCATAATTATCTTTCTCAAAAAATTTAAACCAAGATTGTCGAGGGGGGCGTGGGGCGGGGCAGAGAGAGACTATATAGACTCTAGCCTAACTATATATATATCTCTTGGGAGGCGAAGCCATATAGTTAGTTGGGCCCTCTCCTCCAACTAATTATATGGCCCGACGGCCTACCCTACTCTATCAACGCATCAATTACTTTACCCTAATTAAGGATTGCAATCATGTTAAAATAGATTTAAAAGCCCCAAAAAAAGCTAAACGTGGTCAAATCGCGAAATCTTAAAACCAAAAAGTAAAACATTAAACATTAAATTCAAATGACAACCTTAGATACTATTTATTGTAATTCTATTTATTCGACCTAACTCTTAGTCTCAAGTTCTCAACCACCATTCTTCTCTTTGTATTATTCACAACATTCAACAAACAGTGGTTTTAACAAACAAAGATAGAAGGCCTTCGATTTCCAAACAACAGAGCCTCTCAACCAACAAACAGAGATTTCTTGTCTCAATTCATGACTCTTCAACTACTTTTTCGCTGAAACATGATGCCATATGACAACTATGTGACTTTGTGATTTTTATTTAAAAAAACCAAAAATATATTATAGAGAAATCAAGATCTACTTATTCTAATATGCCAAGCTTGAAAGCTAATAGTCCAAGCCTGGGCAGTAAATAGAAAAGAAGTCATGAGCATTCATTGGTACAAATCAAAATTGAGAAGCTTTCTCAAATCTCCTTGAAGCTCGGTCGACCACCAAAGAGGAGGCAAACCATAACAAGGTTGTGGTTGTCGAGAGCCCAATTGGCCAATCCATCTGCTACTTTATTGGTTTCTCTGATAACACAGTTGAATTGGACCTCTTGAAACTTACCCTGCAACCTACGAATTTTTCCCATCTCCCTAGCGATTTCCAATTTTTGCTAGGATCTCCCTCAGGATCAGATAACAAGCTAACAATTACCTTGGAGTCAGATTGAATTTGGATTTTTTGCCACCGAATTTTCAAAGCTTCTTGCATCCCTTTGTAAACAACTTTGATTTCCGCTAAGTTATTGGTTATACATCCCACCTTTTCAGCAAAATAGAAGGCTACAGACCCATCATAATATCTACCAATACCTCTACAACTACCCTGACCCAGGTTACCTCTTGAAGCATGTCACGTCCCACTTTTGATCATGACACTATTGAAGACCCTTAGCCTTATTGGTTTCCTGAGGGCTAAGGAAAAAGAGGAAAAATAAAGGAACATTTCGGTTCTCAAGAACACTTGTGAAAAAACACTTTATTGTTATAAAATTCAATTAAGTTCGGACTCTTTGAGGGTCATGGGCACCCAATCTACTTAAGTGGATTATAAGAGATGTTCTTTTTATATTTGAAAAGGTATTTCCCTCCATTTTTGGCATACCCCGGGGGAGAACTATAAAAGCAATGGAGGGTTCATCTGAATGTTATGTTATGAAATATATTTGAACTTTTGAGCTTCAAGCATGAAAATCTTAAGCCAATTGACTTGAAGATAAAAACCTTCAAGCCAAAGAAGGATTGGAGATGAAAACCTCCATTCCTCAACTAGGGCAGCATTATTCAAATGTTGCAATTGTGCATCAAAGTCAGAATTTGAAGAAGTTATCCCTCTCCTAGGGTGGCGACTTGCATTGCCAAGGTGTGTTGTTATTTGGGGTGTGGTGACTTACTATTGGAAGTCTTCACAAGGGTTTTTGACATCATCCAAGGGCAGCAAACTAGTGGAAGTGGGGCGACTTGGTTGGTGAGTGATTCGGCTAGGGTTTGAAGACAATTTAGGGTAGCTAATTGCTCTATTGATTGAAGAATCCTTTGATAAGGGCTACGCTACATGGTGGAGCTTGAAGACTCCTGATTTAGGGCTGCATTTGGAGTTAATAATATTTTGCATTTTCTACAAGAGGGCGACTTCCTTGTGAGGGGGTTTCATCTGTTTCTAGGGCTCAATTAGCCTAGAAACCACTTCTGGAATTTATATAATATTTCTATAATTTTATTCGAAATTATCCAATAAATCTTAGCTTCAAATATTCCAGAAAAATATATTTTTATCAGCGGCAAATATTATGTTAATTTTGGTGGTTTATTGGTCATAAAATATTAAGGGTTGAGGCATGGGAAGACTGCAATAAATGTTGTTAAAATTTTGCGCCTAGGCGCTTAGGGTTAGAGATTTTTTATGATCATTTGATGTCCTAACAAATGTTGGAACTGTTGATATATTTTCTGTGAAGTTAGCATATTTATGTAAAGTGTTTGGTAAGGGTTTCATGGTCAATTTAATCAAGGCAACTGTAATATTTTGGGTATTTTTAGCAAGAGGACATCTAGGAGTTGAGTTAGGGTTTGCTATTACAAATTTGAAAAATTCATATTTGGTTAGGGTTTACAGTAAATTCCAGAATTCAAAAAATATCCCCCTTTTGGAATATTATAGTGGTATTAGAGCCAAAATATTGGCTAGTTGTAGGGTTTGAAATTGTATACAATGGATCATATCCGAGAGTTGATGTGTGTTCAGGAAAAAAAGATAGGGATAGAATTAAGAGACAAGACATTAAGTATCAGCGTGTGCAATAATTTACTATCAGCGATGCAGTGTTAGCATCATTCAAGGAAAGGCGAAAGAATGATCCTATTCAAAGGGCACGGTTGGAGGAACAAAATAATGAAGATGAGGACAAATTTATGACCTTTGATGAATATGAGAGGAAGGCTGATATGAAGGCAACCTATAACACCTTGGAAGAATTTTTTGATGTGTACACAAGAAATAAAAGTAGAAGAGCAAAGAAGGAAAAGCCTCTAGCAAATTGCCCTAAGGATCCATCACAAAAAGATCGCACAAATTCAGAATTGAAAGAGGTTAGTGAGCAGCCAACTATTAGAAATTTTGAATTGCAAAAATCAAAATGTTTAAGGTAGCAAGATGAATGTTTCCAGTGAATTCATGAGCAACAAAGAGCGCTGCAAGTAGAGGACAAAGGTGAGGAGGAACCTAATTGAGTGATTTCAAGGGATATAGAGGAAGAAGAGCAAATTGAGGCAGCCACTTGTGAGAAAGAACAAACTTACATGAGGGGTGTAAAGCATCCAAGTTTAAAGTTGATCCAACACTAGAAGTAATGAACCCTTATGCAAACATTGCAAGGTTTGAACCAATACCTGTTAAGAGTATTTTTATGAGTCCTTCCATAGTGGTGAAGGAAGAAGAGGAAATCGTGGAGCAGGAGCTAATGGAAGAAGAAGAATCTATTTTGCATATGGATGGAGAAAAATTGATGGCCAAAGTCAAGTTCCCAAGTACTATTGCTCATTTTCAGCTTCTTGTAATTTTCACATCAACCACTAAGGATAAGCATTTTGATGATCTTCACATCAAGGGTTTGTTGCACCAACACCCTACTTGTCTTTACAATATTTTGAACATCATAAAGAGCATGCTAACACTGAAGTCAAGATGAAGGGCACTAAATGGAGAAAGGAATTTCTCCAAAAGAATCTAAGGATGGGGAGTTGCAAATTCCCAATATGGATGTGGGATCCAGGTGAGACTTACAAATTTAGTATTGATGTCATACAAATTCTAAGTTCTTTGGCACCCATGCAAGGAGGTTGGCAAGGCCTTGGGATCATAAAAAAAAACAATAAGGTGAAACGCATGTTGAAGAGGAGGCAAACCACTCCAAATCTTGGTAAGCATCATGCTTTACTCGCTAATTTTCAAAGGCTACATAGGGCGGTTTTGATTAATGGAAGCATGAAGGGCACACAGTACAAGGTTGTACAACCCTTGACCAAGGTTAAGGTATGTACCGTTGTTATAGAATCATTTTCAGCTCTTGTAAATCAGATTCCATGTGTAAAAACATATTTCTACAGCTATGGTATGAAGGAGAATACTTTGTTTATTTTTGTGTATGTAAGGAATTGCTATGTAGGGTCATAAAGTACAATTTGTACAATAAACATAGCGATGTTTGAGAGGGAAAACCGAGCAATTAATGACTGCTACAGTCATTATACAGCCCACTTACATTCTATTTTATGCTGTTGGACAAGGGATAGAGATTGGATGGTCATGAAAATGGGGGTAAGTAATACATATCATGCCCCAAGGATCAATGGGAAGGTTGTTTATAACTTGTTGACTGTTGTTTCTCACATTTTCAGCTTGTTCGCTCCAATGTTTACAGTCAAAAAAAGGTAATCTTGCATGGCTTGAGTGATAAGGCACCCCCGGACGTGACCTCAAGAGTGATGGAAGGGATCTTCTATGAGAAACCTTTGGTGGAGGCAAAAAGGGCAGCAAGGAAGGCTGCATTGTTTGAGTTGGGACAGCCACCTCTACCTATAGAGCTTCATCATACACTTCGTTCGATAAAAGGGTCGAAGGTTGGGAATTATTTTCTTCAAAAGAGGTCAACAAAGTGGCCAAAACAGAGTATAGGCAGCCACTAAGGGATGTGAAAGATCATTTAATTTCTTATTTTATGAACTTTATGAATTCTGAAAATAAAGGTTCAAACCAAGTTTATGAAAAGATTGAATTTCAGTTTGTGGAAAAAAGAAGAGAGTCTGAAATTTGCATGGGGAAGAGGCCTAGGTTATACTCAGAAAATTCTGAGTTTTTCATGAAAAATCAGAATATCTCATGCTCAAGAGATTCTGAAAAAATAGATTCATTCCAGCATCTAGCAAATTCAACAAAGGG
This sequence comes from Torreya grandis, assembly GCA_037957365.1. Classification (NCBI taxonomy): domain Eukaryota; kingdom Viridiplantae; phylum Streptophyta; class Pinopsida; order Cupressales; family Taxaceae; genus Torreya; species Torreya grandis. The sequence goes on along the minus strand of JARHVA010001979.1, from coordinate 2,044,738 downwards.
AAGGAAAGATGGACCTTTGGCATACAAAAGGGAGTGGAACTTGGAAATGCGGGATCAGCCCTTTCAAGGCAAGTTACCTTAGTCTTTTGTGAACATGGTAAGTGCTTTACATGTGGTGAAATCTATTTCAAAACAGCAAGGGTCAAGATTGAATATTTCAGTATGTTTAAAAAAGCTTGTTAGGCAAAGGGATATTCAGTTTTCAGATTTGAAGGGTGATTTGAAAAGCACAACACCACTCTCTCACAAGAGGATGGAAGGAGAGAAAAGGCAAGGAGCTTGGGTGATTAAGCCTGGAGGTATGATTTCCAAATTTGCTAAGATAGTTTGTTGCATGAAGAAGAACACATTTTGTTTTATGTTCATGAGGGGACCTTAGAGTCCATTGAAGGTCATGAGAAGCACATAGGGAGAATAATAGACATGTGAGACAGCCATGGAATTTCTTTTCTCCATACTGTCCATGAAAGTTTCCACCCACTAGTTGTGAGCTTGTGAACCCATGGATGCATGAAGGTTGCTGATTTCAAGGGGACACCTTAAAAAAAGTTGTTGTTGACCAAGTGCCTATGGAGGGGTCACAAGAGGTCTGATTTTTGCATACCCAGCTAGTCAAGTACATGGGATGTGACTGATTTCACTATTCCCTTTGCATATAAGGATATTTCTTGGTTGCCAAGAGACAAGGAGTGGAATGCTAATAAGGTGAAGAAGTTTCCAGCTCTCATATATACAAAAATTCTGATTTTTGAGTCAATTTTTGAGGGTGTAAGACGGCATGGGCAGCCCTCCTATGCCCTCTAAGACATCCACATACATGATTCCAGCCACTCCTCATATGGAAGACATTGTCAAGGATGCAAACATGAAAAGGAAGTGGAGAACTCTTGTTTTGATTAACGTGTTTGTGTCTTGTGCAGGGGTTGATATATGGGCAACCAAGGCCCAAAATTCTAAAGACTACCTTGCTGGAATAAACTTTTCCAGCCACTATAATGCTGCCATTTCTGAAGATTTTCCTTCTCTCATCATTTTTTTGGTATGTTTGAGGTACAAGGCCTCAATGGGAAGGTAAAGGAAGAATAAGAGTTGTTTTACCATTTCCAGATTGCATAAACAGCCTAGAGCTTTCAAGGACAGCATTAAAGGGCTTCATCAAGAGGTTTATCTTCCATGGGAAGAAGCTAGAGTGGAGTTTTACACAAATCCAATGATTGGGACAGCTCCATGGTTGTTGCTATTGTTTGAGGAAAAGTAATTTTGAGTAGGAAGGATTGTCATGTCCCCCTTTTGATCTTGACACTATTGAAGACCCTAAGCCTTATTGGTTTCCTGAGGGCTAAGGAAAAAGAGAAAAAATAAAGGAAACATCTGAGTTCTTAGGACCACTTGTGAAAAAGCACTTTATTGGTATAAAATTCAATTAAGTTGGGACCCTTTGAGAATCATGGGTGCCCAATCCACTTAAGTGGATTATAAGAGATGTTCTTTTTATATTTTGAAAAGGTATTTCCCTCCATTTTGGGCGTACCCCTTGGGGGAGAAATCTAAAAGCAATGGTGGGTTCATTTAAATGTTATGTTATGAAATATATTTGAACTTTTGAGCTTCAAGCACGAAAAGCTTAAGCCAATTGACTTGAAGATAAAAACCTTCAAGCCAAAGAAGGATTGGGGATGAAAACCTCAATTCCTCAACTAGGGCAGCATTATTCAAATGCTGCAATTGTGCATCAAAGTCTGAATTTGAAAAAGCTATCCCTCTCCTAGGGTGGCTGCTTGCATTGCCAAGGTGTGTTGTTTGGGGTGTAGAGACTTGCTATTGGAAGTCTTCACAAGGGTTTTTGACATCATCCAAGGGCAGCAAACTAGTGGAAGTGGGCCGACTTGGTTGGTGAGTGATTTGTCTAGGGTTTGAAGACAATTTAGGGCAGCCAATTTCTCTATTGATTGAAGACCCCTTTGATAAGCGATGCACTACATGGTGGAGCTTGAAGACCCCTAATTTAGGGCTGCATTTGGAGTTAATAATATTCTACATTTTCTATATGAGGGCGACCTCCTTGTGAGGGGGTTTCATCCGTTTCTAGGGCTCAATTAGACTAGAAACCACTTCTGGAATTTATATAATATTTTTGTAATTTTATTGGAAATTATCCAATAAATCTTGGCTTCAAATATTCCAGAAACAATATATTTTTATAAGCTGTAATATTCTATTAATTTTGGTGGTTTATTGGTCAAAACATATTGAGGGTTGAGGCATGGGAAGGCTGCAATAAATGTTGTTGAAATTCCGCATCTATGTGTTTAGGGTTTGAGAGTTTTTCTGATCATTTGATGTCCTAACGAATGCTGGAATAGTTGATATATTTTCTATAAAGTTAGCATATTTTTCTAAGGTGTTTGGCAAGGGTTTCATGGTCAATTTGGTCAAGGAACGCAGCTCTAAATTTTTGAGAATTTTTAGCAAGACGCCTAGGAGTCGAGCTAGGGTTTGTTTTTACAAATCTGAAAAATTCATCTTTGGCTAGGGTTTACAATAAATTCCAAAATTTAGAAAATATTCCCCTTTTGGGATATTACAAAACACCATCAGTGTTCAACTTCCCATACCCAATTGGAGGGATTGTCCAATGTCTATAAATTTGAGCTTTCTTTTTGGGTCGATAGGTGGTCATTGTTGAAGTCTTAAGTTGCAAAGAGAGTTGTTGGCATAAGTGGTCCCATTCTGGGATTGGAATTTGAGGCAAGCAAATCTTATGCTCAATAGATTCTACAATATTAATTTTGATCCTCTTCCAAACATAATTTATAATCCTTCTATCTTGCTAGAAAATTCTTCAATTCTGTTCCTTCCAATGTTCTAAAGCAAAAGGGTGATTCTAGACCACAAAGCCAGAAGGAGGTTTTGACCTTTGGGTAGTTGGCTATGCCATTCTCTAATTTGTTGCTTGAATGACTGAATACTCACCTAGGGAAGGTTAAACAATTTAGATAAAAGCTACCATAAGTAGACCACCAATGGACATTGGAAGAACAAATGAGTTATGGTTTCTTCATTATCCATGCAAAAAACACATAGAAAGGGATCATAAAAGACACGTCTCATGAGGCTCTCTCCAGTTAAGACTCTCCTCTTTAAAACCAACCACACAAAGAAGCTCACCTTGGGCTATAAAGCATGTTGCCAAATATGGCTAAAGATATCCTTAAGAGGATGAGAAGTACACCTAGTTAGAGAAGCGTATCCTGAAGAACCCGTATAGACACCTGTATTATTTTTTCCCCAAGCTGAGGTGTCAAGCAATGGGGATGTTGAAAGAGGATGGGCCAAAAGAGTATTATTAATATGTGATTGTTGTTCCTCTCCAATTTGAATTGGTCATTCAAGAGTAGTAATCCAACATTTTCCAATCTCCCAAGGATGATTAGTTGCCTTACAATAATGAGCAATCTTAATCCATCCCATTTCATACAATGCATCTATCATTGTCTTTAACTCTAGGTACTGAGTGATGATTGGCAGAAACCCATCCCACAAATCAATCCAAAAGTTGGCACTTTGACCATCATTGACAAAACAAAACAAATGCTTTTTTATAAGATCTTCCACCCTAAGAACTACAAGAATATGTGGTCTTTTAGGAGGAAGGGATAATCAAATAATTTTCTCAAGAGGATTATTTTCTGCATATTTGGCTCTAATATTGGCAACCCACATATCAGTATGAGACATTAGTAATCTCCAATAGAGTTTAGCTACTAAAACCTTATTGTACTTGGAAGAGAAATGGAATCCCAAGCCTCCTTCCCGTTTGGGTTGGCAAAGTGTCTCCCACTTAATTAGAGACCACTTTCTTTTTTCCTGCAAACCACTCCACATAAATTTCTAGCAAAGAGAATCCAATTGTTTCAGAATTCTACCTGGAATGTTCAAAATAGAGGAGACATACATTGACAAGGCTTGGAAAATTGCCTTAACAAATACCATTCTTCTTCCTGTAGAGAGCCATTTATTAGTCCAATTTCTGCTTTGTTTGTAATCCACTGCCATTCTCTAATCTGTTTAGCTGCAAGAGGGACCCCCAAATATTGAAGTGGAAGAGAGCCTCGTCTAAAGTGGAGAATGTTAAGAATTTGTTCCTCCTGTCTTCTAGAAGAATGAAAGAATATAATGCTAGATTTAGCATGGTTAATCAATTGACCCGTAGCTCTAGAAAAAACTCGAAGAAGTTTCTATAATTGCTGAGCCTCCAAGCAAGTGGCTTTGCCCAAAAGTGTAGAGTCATCCCCAAACTGTAGATGAGTGAGAGGACTAGCTCGTTTAGCCAATTTAATACCACTGAACTTGTGTTCTTGACAAGCTATAGTTACCAATCTATCAAGGCACTCCACCAGGATAATGAATAAAAAGGGAGATAAAGGATCACCATGACGTGTCCCCCTAGAGGCCAAGAAGATCTGAGGAGTGCCATTAACCAGCATAGAAAAGGAGGCTGAAGACAAGCATGCTCTCACCCAAGCAATCCAATCTCCTAAGAAGTCGAACTAAGCCAAAACTTGACATAGAAAATCCCAATCCACTCGATCATAATCTTTGGATAGATCAAGCCTAATATGTTAAGTTGTGGAGCTAAAAGCTTCACTGATGCAGACATGGAGGAGGGTGCAAAAGGGTTGCTGAGTGTCACAGACACCGGCGTCGGTCAGGCCAACCGACGTCGGCAAGACAAGGCAGGAGAGCAACCGACGTCGGTCAGAGATCGGCCGGCGTCAGCGACCCCCAGGCGGACAGGGACCGGCGTCGGTCACCTGTGTGGTTCGACTGCGAGTTTATTACGGGCAGTTGGTTGACGAACCAAGTGTTTGCATGCTTACTGCTAATTATAGACTGAGAGCTGCGGATCTAATTATTGTACTAGGTGTCTAATTATTGTTTGGATGAGATCTATATAATAGACTCATGGTTGTATTGTAAAGTAGTGCTAGGGAGTAAGAGAGCATAATTATAAGCTCCTTCGGTGTGTGAGGTAGAGCAATGGTGCGTTCCTCCTAGTGCCACAATACCAGGTGTGTGGGTGTTGGATTGGAGAGTCAGCTGGATTCTTCAGGTATGTATGATCTTGGTCATCAAGTGAGCATGGCCCTTATAGAAGATCTACATGGTAAGTAAGATCGTTGATCTGCAGGTGTGTGTGTGTGCAAGGTCAAGGTTCACAGGTGTGCAGAACCAGTATTGATCTGTAAGTTGGAGATCAGATAGGACAGCAACACAACAGGGAGCAGGATCAGGCAGGATCTACTTGGAGTACAGTGTGTACTCATTGGTATGTACGTGGAGTACATGGAGAGCTAAGAGGAAGCCAAGGCAGTTCCTTCCATAAGTATGGTCTGTTGAAATTGCAGGTTGTTGCAGGTTCATGGGAGATCTACTTGAAGTACTTTGAGTACTTGTGGAGTGCGTGGAGCACTTGTGGAGTGCGTGGAGCACAAGTGTAAGGTGAACACCAACTCTGTGTTTGAGTTGGGTGTTGGGACCTAGTAGAGAGAGCTTTGAGGAGAGAATTACTGTTCACTTGAGGTGTGGGAAACCTCTGAAGAGGTGGTGGAGAAGAAGTGGCATCTTCTTTATTGTATTCTTTTCTGTAAGAGTTATTAATACAAGTTGTGTATTGTCTCTCATATTCTGTGTTATTCTGAATTCTAGTTACTTGTTGAATCTGGTTAATTTCCGCATATTAAGTTGCTTGGTTTGGTAATCAACTGTGTGCTTTCGGTGTTTCGTATCCCAACAAGTGGTATCAGAGCTAAGGTTGCAAGAAGCAGGGTTTGTGTTTGGTTACAGGTCACTCTCAAGGGTTTCTGATTGAGTGGGAGCAGAGCAATGGCAGATGAAAGTAAGCTAAGAATGGAGGAGTTGAAAAGCACAGATGGTCACTTAAGGTCCCATGAAAAGAAAGAGCAGGTAAAAGAATATTGTTGGTTTGTGGAAGATCAGCAAGAAGGAACTGAAGAAGCAGATGTTGCAGGTGATGTGGCACAGGATGCTCTGAGAGGTTTTTTGGATAAAGTTGAATCTTGTTTTATAGATTCGGTTGCCTCTTTCCATGCAGCCTCAGGTAGAAGAGCTGGTGAGCCTTGCCAAAGAATTGGCAAAGGGAAAGTGAAGCTGAAATTGCAGGCGGCCAACACACAGGTGTTGATGAAGGTCATGCAGGTCCCAAGTTTGGAGATATGGCTAATTTCTTCACAGAGATTGGGTGATGAGAGATGCACAAGAACTCTCACAGCAGGTGCACTTGAATTAGCTGGTGGTAAAAAAATAGGTACTCTTTATCTACTTGTTTATATTACTGATTCTTCTTATGTTGCGGAGACGTGGCTTCGTAGGCTTGGTCACATGAACAGGAAGGAGATGCATGTTCTTAAGCGGAAGACAGATATATTTGATAGGCTTAAGAATTGGAAAGCCTTGGTGTTCTTGGAGGAGATGGCAGACAGAAACCAGTGGATGGTGCTGGATACTTCAGAGCAGGGCAGTTTGGACATGGAGATTGATTCAAAGGAGCTCGCGGGTAAAAAGTCATCACTCACAGGCGAACACAGATACCGACGTCGATCAGGAGAAACCGACGTCGAACAGACAGGTGCCGATGTCGGTCATGTGCAGACCAAAGCCGGTGATGTCGGGCAGGGTAAGACCGACGTCGATTAGAAGGACCGACGTCGACAGCAGGTAAGACCGACGTCGGTCAAGAGGACCGACGTCGGCAACAGGGACACCGACGTTGGCAGGTTGGTAGTCACGGACAGACGCATGGAAACCGACGTCGGTCGGATGCAAACTGTGGAGTGACCGAGGTCGGCCACTGTAACGGATTTTGGGTGGACAGCACGCTGTCAAAGAGTCTCAAACACCCATATGGAGGACTGAAGACGTAAGTAGGCCCTCAAATTCGTTGTTCCTCTTCTTTATACTCGTTGTTGATTGTAGAGCAGGAAGGATCCAAGAAACAGGTGGGAGCATGGCAGGGATATGATGCAGAACCAAACGAGAGTTTTGGTAGGGTTGCCAACCAGTGCGAAAGCACAGAGACGAATGGATTCCTTAGTTGAAGAATAGAGTGAACGGACACGTGAGACGGAAGACCAGGCATATGGTCTTGAGGAGCTGCAGGACAGTGGTACAGGTTTTGACAGGGGGATGACAGAGCATGACTCTAGTCAATGTCAGCGTAACTACTGTGGTTTGTCTTACCAGGTGGATGATGAGTCGCGACATCATTCTGTTGCTGTATGTGGATGGTATATTTGCTAGCAGGGTTTGTACATACAGGGTTTTGTTGAGCTAAGGGTAAGATTAGTTCAGTGGCATGTCAGGAGGAGTTTGGAGCAGCGAAATTCTTTGACATGGGAGGCATGGAGATCACAGGTTGATTTTGTCTCCAGTGGGAGCTGATGTGAATCAGGTGTTGGCGAGGTTCATTACGCAGGATGCAGAGCCGGAGCACACTAAGGGCTGGACAGGTACAGTGTCCGAAATCACATGAGGTCTGGTATAGCCCTGAGTATTCCCATGCAGTGGGAGCTGTCAGAGAGTTAGGAGCCAATTCGGGGAAGTGGGTTCTCAGGGATTTGAGAGGGACCAGCAGCAGGTATACATGCAGGGTCAGGACTTCACTACATGTGTTTGTAAGTTCGGATGTGGCAGGGTACTCGAATGACAGGTGGTGCACCATGGGATGTGTGGTGGTTAGTCTTCAAGTGGGAGCTTGAAGAGGAATACAAACCAGAAAACAGATTAGACGAAGTACAAGTACAGGTACAATGCAGCTGTTTATCTCTAAGTGGGAGATTGTTAAGTTGTGGAGCTAAAAGCTTCACTGATGCAGACATGGAGGAGGGTGCAGAAGGGTTGCTGAGTGTCACAGACACCGGCGTCGGTCAGGGCAACCGACGTCGGCAGGACAAGGCAGGAGAGCAACCGACGTCGGTCAGAGATCGGCTGGTGTCGGCGACCCCTAGGCGGACAGGGACCGGCGTCGGTCGCCTGTGTGGTTCGACTGCGAGTTTATTACGGGCAGTTGGTTGACGAACTAAGTGTTTGCATGCTTAGTGCTAATTATAGACTGAGAGCTGCGGATCTAATTATTGTACTAGGTGTCTAATTATTGTTTGGATGAAATCTATATAATAGACTCATGGTTGTATTGTAAAGTAGTGCTAGGGAGTAAGAGAGCATAATTATAAGCTCCTTCGGTGTGTGAGGTAGAGCAATGGTGTGTTCCTTCTAGTGCCACAGTACCAGGTGTGTGGGTGCTGGATTGGAGAGTCAGCTGGATTCTTCAAGTATGTATGATCTTGGTCATCAGGTGAGCATGGCTCTTATAAAAGATCTACATGGTAAGTAAGATCGTTGATCTGCAGGTGTGTGTGTGTGTGTGCAAGGTCAAGGTTCACAGGTGTGCAGAACCAGTATTGATCTGTAGGTTGGAGATCAGATAAGACAGCAACACAACAGGGAGCAGGATCAGGCAGGATCTACTTGGAGTACGGTGTGTACTCATTGGTATGTACGTGGAGTACATGGAGAGCTAAGAGGAAGCCAAGGCATTCCTTCCATAAGTATGGTCTGTTGAAATTGCAGGTTCATGGGAGATCTATTTGAAGTACTTTGAGTACTTGTGGAGTGCGTGGAGCACTTGTGGAGTGCGTGGAGCACAGGTGTAAGGTGAAAACCAACTCTATGTTTGAGTTGGGTGTTGGGACCTAGTAGAGAGAGCTTTGAGGAGAGAATTACTGTTCACTTGAGGTGTGGGAAACCTCTGAAGAGGTGGTAAGAAGTGGCATCTTCTTTATTGTATTCTTTTCTGTAAGAGTTATTAATACAAGTTGTGTATTGTCTCTCATATTCTGTGTTATTCTGAATTCTAGTTACTTGTTGAATCTGGTTAATTTCCGCATATTAAGTTGCTTGATTTCGTAATCAACTGTGTGCTTCCAGTGTTTCGTATCCCAACATAATAAACATAGGAGATTTTTGAATATCCATAGAATGTTGTTGGATCACTCCAAGATCTTTGAACGTCACAAATTGCACAAAAACCCTAAGAGTAGGTGAGAGCAATGCAAAGCACAAAAGTGGGCTTCATAAATGTTCATTAGTTGATTAATTTTTCAAAGTACAAAAGAGGTACATTATATAGTGAGATATTAGATTACCATAAAGGTAACCACCCAACTCACAATTAGAAAACACATTGTGTATTTCCCTTAATGACCTTAAGAACTCTAAGCATGATGAAGAACAACCATGTAATTAAAACCAAAAGTGGAAAATGAACTATACTAACACCCCCCTGAAGCGTAGCTTAGATGGGTAGAAGAAGTGGGTCACGACAACAAGGCCTGATGAGGTACCCAAATACAATGCAACTCTCATAAAGTAAAGAAAAGAATAAAACCTATAGGACAAAACTCCTCTCCAAAAGAGAGCAAAGAAGAGAAGGGCGCTAAAAAGCTCCACTAGAGTCTACAACAGCTTGAAGTCATCCAGTGTCCTACAATGGAGTTCATGAAGATGATTGTGGATCAGAAGTAGATGCAGTGAAGAGAGGATCACCTTGGAACAGTGAATGTGTCTGCCAAGTGCCTGATGGATCTTGAACCAAGGTGTGATTCCTATACAAGGAATTATTCTCCTCATGCAAGGTAGGAGGGCCGACTACTGTAAGCAATTAAGGTGCAACGGGAGCAAAGGCAATGGACTCTTCAATGCCCTAAAACTATGGAATAGACTGCCCTATGTCGGATGTGTCCTAAATCAATATACATGTTCCTCGTAATATTTGAAGCAGACCAAAGGTAGGTTGATCAGGAAATAACTCCTTAACATCTGGAAGGTGACAAGGAGATGGTGGAGGTGTGTCCCCATCACTACTATATTCATTTGTATTAGAAGAACAGTTATCAATATCAAAAGCGTGCTCAAGCTCAGAAATGTCATTCACGTTCGAGTTCGAAGGAGAATATGAAGGAGAGTCAGAAACTAAGTGTGAGAAGTTATATAGCCGAGTCTGATGATCAACCATTCCCACTACCAATATAGTGTCACTATGCAACTCTCTAACATACACTGAATTTGGAGTGAACTCAATTCGTATGCCTGGACCAAAGTGAATGATCTAGTAAATTGATAGGAGATTAGTTGAAAGGAGGGAACACTTAGAACATTATTGAATGTTCCACCACTCACTTCAATAAACCCACTCCTGAGAACCTTTTTAGAAGTGTTGTCACCCAATTGTATAGAGGACATTTCACATGGTTCCAAAGAACTAAACTCTATCTATGAAAAGGCCATATGATGTGAAGCACAGAGTCAATGACCCATGTAGGTGTCTGAGATACAACAGCAATTAGGGCCTTGCCCTTTGCTTTCCCGTTACTAATCTCTTTTGCCTTGTCTTTATCATGGTCTTTTGCCTTAGAGGATTCATGGGTTGATGAATTCTGAATAGTAAACTCAGAGACACTGATATTGTGCTTCTCAAGCATCTTAGTCAGTTGTCAATCTATTTCTTCAAACATTTGCTTTGACAATGCTTTCCCAAGCAAAACCCACATTTGATCCAATCTTTTGTAAGCTTAGGAGTAGAAGAAGAGGTCTCATGGTTGGATTTGTAGGTGGAAGGATTTGCATCCTTCTCTTGATCCTTTTTGTTTTGTTTCTTCTCTCTGTGGTTTAAAGCCTTCTCTTTCTTAACAAAAAGTGCACGAGATTTTGAGGACTTCACTGCACCCATCTGTATCAGTTTTATCTTGCTCTCGAGTCAAGTCGGCAACAAAAGTATCTAAAGAATGCATCTTCCATGCAGCTCTAAGAGCACTTTTTGTGGCATGGGAAGTGGACACAAACACAAAATAGTTTGGACCCAGTTTGGAGAGTATAAACACAAGTTGATCATTTTTTCAATCAATACCGCATTCTTTTAATTGCAACCTCAAATATTTGAACTTTGTAAAGAAATCCTATAGTGTGTCAAAGTCAACCACGCTTAAACTAATGAGCTCATTCTTCAGTTCATGACCTCTCATCACATCCTACTTCCTAAAGTGTTTTTCCAATGTGGTTCATACTTCATTAGGTGTTTTAGCAAATTCAATGTGAAAACGTAAGTCAATAGAAATAGACAAACTGAGACAACCATGTGCTTGATCACATCTATTAAACTATTTATTTTTCTTTGCATCTACTGCAGGTTCAGTTTCCTCGTTCATAGCTATCTTATAGAAGCCTTCCTTTCTTAGAGAAAGTAACATGTTGCTTTTCCATTCATGATAATTGAATACAGTAAAAGGTGGAAATGACCAACAATCCATGACGCAAGAAAAGAGGTTGCAGAAAGAAAAGAAGAAATACAGAAAAGTACACGACACCACATAGTACCCTCTTAAAACTATCAGTGACCCCCCCTTAAGTTCCAAATACAAGCACGCTTGTATTGACATCGGACACAACAAAGAATGCGTTTTGAGCAATTTGTGCATAAATATGAAAGAACTAGGACGTTGGACTCAGCGGATAACACATCCAAGAGTGTACAATAGTTGGATTAAAGGGAGCCCAAAATTGTCACCAATGTGTAGAGCACGAAAAAAAACACTTTTGAAGACCACACTCAAATCTGAGCTACCAATCAAAATTTGTGTGTTTGAAAATCTGTTCACATCAAAATTTTGGACGGAGAGTGGTGGAAAAATTTTGAACTTTTCAAAAGGAAATTTTTATGCATCAACTTACCAAAGAAAAAACTTAAAGTCTTTTGGAACAAAAGCTAAGCACTTTTGGGTTGGAAGTGACCAGGGGCTAAAAACTACGTTGGGTGCTACCCTCATATGACCACACCATATGACTAGGGGCTAAGGCTTATTGTGGGTGCTCTCCACCTCCCACTTTTGATTGTTGTGATTGATGTGGAAATGACATCATCCAAAAATGTCTCCATTTTGAAAATGGATAGTGTCACTTTCCAGTATCTTAAATTTGACAGTCTCTCGCATGTCAGACAATCTAAACTTAAATTTGACGTCTTTGTGGCCATCACAGGTGCAAAAAGGGTGATCGGAGAATGAAGCGTGCTCAAACAAGTGTCAAGGTCCGTTGGGTGTTTTTGCAAGAGTCAGGGTCCTGGAAGTCTACATGCAGGACAGTCGAAGTCCATCATTTGATCAGGCAAGCATCGGGGTCCAATGGTCTACCAAACAAGTGGCTGAGATATGATGGTCTGCCAGACAGGTTGTCAAGTTTCGATGGTCTATCGAACAGGTTGTTAGGGTTTGATGGTTGTTCAGGGAAGTGTCGGGTTCCGACGACTGCTCGAATGGGTGTCGAGTTCCAATCGCTGCTCGTCCAGGTGTCAGGTTCCAATGGCCCTACATGCAAAGACTTGAATGTCCGTCGATGCTTGTTTTTTCGACATAGAAACTCCGGTAAAGACCAAAAACAGCCAAAATTTCCTGCAAGGGGTGGAAACTTCATCGAAGTTGGAAACCCCAAAAATCTGCAAAATCGATACAACTTCTCTAGAAACCAGCAAAGACCCATTTGAGAACTTAAAAAACCAAAAAAAATCCTAGAATTTTTGCCTGGTTTGAGAATCTCATTGTACGAAAATATATGACATGATCAAAAATGCCTTGAAACCCTCAAAAAATGATAGAAAATCACTGTCACTAATATAGGTTGAGTGTACAGTTGATCTTAGGGTTTTAATGCCTTCCAAATCTGATGGCACTGTCTGTTTTGCAATAAGAGACTCTAACTGTATACTTTGCACGGATTTTCAAGAAATCCCACCAAACCTATGAAAATCGAAAAATCAAGAAAACTACCAAGAATGCATGTATGAAATATTTCACCAGATATTTCAGAAATGGCAAAATGGACGTCAGATCAAAAGCTTTGATACCATGTCGAATCACTCCAAGAACTCTAAATATCACAAATTTTATGAAAACCCTAGGAGTAGGTGAGAGCAATGCAAAGCACAAAAGTGGGCTTTATAAATGTTCATTAGTTGATTCATTCAAAAAAATACAAAGGACATACATTATATAGTGAGATATTAGGTCAACATAAAGGTAACCACCCAACTCACAATTAGAAAACACAGTGCATTTCTCCTAATGATCTTAACAACCCTAAGCAAACTGACTAACAACCGTGTAGGTAAAACCAAAAGCAAAAAAAAACCTACACTAACAAATGTAAGGCTTCCTAAGCTAACACAATCTCATCATGAATTTGGCAACTTGGAACAAATCCCCCTTATTCGGGAGATAGGATCTTTCCAGGAAGAGGTTTCATCCTTTCTATCATCACTTTAGTGATTATTTTGTACAAAACATTCCACAAAGCTATAGGTCTAAAACCAAAAAATTCATCCACTTCACAAGCTTTAGGAATAAGAGCTATGAAGGTTTTATTTATTTCTTTCAATATTGTTTTAGTTCTCCTTACCTCTTTCACCATTTGAAGAAGATCCCCCTTGATAATGTCCTAGAAAGTTTGGTAGAATTCAATGGGGAATCCATCTGGTCCTGGAGTATTCCCTTTCTTCATGCCAAACACCACTTTCTGCAGTTCACTTCACGTGACTGGAATGGTAAGCTTCACATTAGGAAGGGTATGTAACACTGTCTTTTGGGGAACTCATCAAGAGGTTGGGCTGGAAATACTACTTTGAAATTTGTTACATGCCTTCCAAAGGATACTATTTCTTCCCATCTTCCTTGGAAAGGGAGCCTATGTGGTTAAGAGCACGTCTAGCCAACAATGATTTATGAAATAAGGCAAAATTTTTATCACCTTCTTTTAACCACTAGATTCTAGATTTTTGCCACAACATAATCTCCTCTTGATTCCCATTCATGGAGGGTGGTTTTCAAAAGGAGTTCCTTTTTAACAATATCATCATTACAACCAAAGATTTGAAGCATAGAATTGAGCTCTTCTAGCGGTTCTAGATGTTGTTGCTTTTTTCCTTTTATGTCACCAAACTCAATCCAACTCCTTTTTTTCAATTTGACCTTTAGATAATTCAATCGTTTGGTAAAGGAAAACATTTGTGTCCCATACCTGGGTTTTCCTTCCAACCACCATTGTTGAATAAGATTGCCTATATTTTCATCCCTGAGCCACATCAATTGAAACCGGAAAGGAGCATGACAAAGAACTGATTTAGCCATCTCCAAACAAACTGCCCAATGATCAAAACCAATGTTATTAAAATGTAAGCCATGGGGATAAATTCCTTTAACCACCAATCTTCAGATAATAGGAACCGGTCCAGTCATTCCAAGATACAATCTAGACCCTGCCTTTTGTTGGACCATGTCATTAGCCCATTAGCAATCTCAACATCCACCAAATGAAGAGACTGTATGTATCTAGCCATATTGGATGAGCTAGAATCCAAGTGTGAAGTTCCTCCCTGTTTTTCTTATAAATTAAGGATTGTATTGAAATCCCCTACAAGAATAACAAGAACATCAGGATAAGATCGGATCATAGCATCTATATACTGCCATTGCAACAAGTTATCTTCCATAGCAGTGGGTGCATAGACATTTATGAACAAAAATTGTTGGGCATCCACCTTGGGATACACATGCACTAGAAAAACACCTCTAGTACCACAAGAACTTAACACCGTAATCAGTTTCAGATCCCAGATACACATAACTCCTCCAGATGCTCCTTGAGAACCAAGAGATAAAGTCTGGGCCTTGAGCCATATTCTCTCCACTAAAACCATCATAAGCTGTATCGAGGCTTTAGTTTCTTGAATAAACACCATTAGAGGATGATGAGTTTGAATCCCTCTTGATTTCCATTATTTTAGAAGGGTTGCCTTCCAGCCCCCTTATATTCTATGTAATCACCTTCATTGAAAGGATCAGTGGAATAATTGGGACAAATCCCTAATTGTTCCTACTTGACTCAATTTCTAACCTTCTTTCTAGAGGTTGTTCTAATTTGATTTGCGGCCAACCTTAGTATTGGTATCCATTTTCAATTTTTTACTTTTTTCCTGAACAATTTCTAAGGGTAGATCTTGTTTCTCTATAAGATGTAATGTCCCCTTTTTTGGGTTCTCTTGCTTTGTTGTTGGCGCTGACTTTTGGGTTTGTGTCAGCGTGTTCAAAGGGGTAAATTGATGTTACCAGTGAGCTCAATAGGTTTAGAAGAGTCATGTGACGCTTTCAAATGTTATTTTTGGCTTTTGGTTTGGGCTCCAAAATTCTTGGAGGAAGCGTCTATTTTTAGCAAGTCACCCAGTCAAGGCTATTTATCATCTTTCATCATTGAGATCACTCATGCACAATCAGTTTTCGGTTCCGATGCATTTTGGCCATTTTCGCTTATTGGATGTAATATTGAGCTATATTTAATTAATTTTACTAAGGTTTTCATTTTAATTAAAATAATTATTCGAGCGCCTCAGTATTATAGCTCATTGGAAAGAGAACGAAAAGATTTAAATGATGAGACGCTTAAAAGTGACTTTCAGTGCTAGAAATATTTTTAAAATAAAATAAATCACTTTTTGGAGTTAAAAAGTTTAATAAATTAATAAAGTGATTTTAAAAAGTAGTTTCTGGAAAGTTCCCTAAAAATCTTATAAAAATGAGAATTAAGAGCTCATTTGGTATGTTCAGTTTATTATATTTCTTTGATTGAAACCCTTATGGTTCTGGAGATTGAACTTGGTTCATCTCAGCGTTCTTGAAGACGCAAACCCTCTTGACGAAGATCAACTCCAGTGATGAAAGACCCTCCCAAGTTGATTGCTGGTAAACTTATTCAGAGTTTACATATTGTGAATTTGTCATTTGATATTGGAGATTTTTTCTTTGAGCTGCAACTTTGTTTTAGCCTATTTTCTGAGGACGAAAACCCTTAGAAAATTAATGGTTTGGACAAAAACCCACTCCACTTTGAGAGGTGAATCCATACGGAGTTTACCATTGGACATATTTGCAAATCTGGAAGAATATAATTGCAGGTTGAGGACTTCATGATTCAGATCTAAAGGTTATTTTGAAATATTTTCATCATAACATGTATGGCTAGGGTTTGGAGTTGGAATGCCATACTTTGGAGGGATTTTTGGTGATAGATTTCATGTATTTGCATTCAAGTTTTTATATCAAACATCAACAAATTCATATCAGTATGCAGATCGGAGGGTTTGAAGGCAATATTCGGCATTGTGATGAATTATTCTCCATCAAGGAACTCATCGCTCCATCATAGGGCGAGTCGTCATTTTTTAGGAGTTTGAAGGCATGGAAGGGTGTGCTTCAGTCACCTAGGGTTTGTATCAAACTGCTGTAGACAATTTCAGGTTGGTGGTAAAGGCAATTGCATCTTCTTTTGACATTTGTCATCATCCAAGTCTAGGCGGCTTCCTTGGGAATCCATCGCTTTATTTTGAAGGTGGAATTTGGCATGTTTCATCCTTGTATACACTCAGAAATTCATAGCAGCAACTCAGAACTTTACAACAGCAAGGTACAATCAGATCTAGGCCTTAATTCAGACCTCTAGACATCTCTATTTGACATCTAAATTGTACCCATGTGGAGAACTCAATCAGGTAAGTTTGTGCAACAATCGATTGATGTAATCATTTCAAATCTTTAATTTGAAATAAAATGTCTTGCTGTTCTGAGTGAAATCAGATCTTTGATATATGTTTTCAATTCATTAGTTTGTTGATATTTTATTTCAAAATAGTTCTATATTGTTATCATTATATGGCAAATACATCATTTCATTGAAAACTCATAAAACCACTCAAAACAATCAAGAAACCCTAATCAGTAATTCAGATCAGCATTGAGAAAAACAAGGCAGAATTGGTAAAGGTTCTTATAGTGGTGTCAAAGCTAAAGTTCCTGCCAGCCGTTGGGTAATTCAAGAAATTGTCTTTCAGTTTGAAGCATGGCAAAAAAATATAGAAAATGGTTGACAAGATTACTCTACAAATTAGGTAGTAAGCTCAGTATTCTATCTCAACCAAGGAATGATGCTTTGATCACATTGAAAAAAGTAGAAAAAATTTTGATCCATGTTGAGCAGTCACCTTCTAAATCGTTGCAGACAACTCTTATTCCTACAATGACTTCTTTAAGTCAGCATAGGTGGTTGAAACACAAAGACAAAGAGATAAGGCTCATGGTTCCTTCATGTTTGAGTGAAATCATGAGAATTTCAGCCCCTAAAGTTCCTTGGGATGATCATTCATTAAAAAAGATAATTCAGCTGTTGATGGACAGTTTCCAGGATTTTAATGATATCAAATGTTCTCATTTTTCTAGAAAGGTTGCCATACTTGAAACATTTGCAAAACTCAGATTGAGAAACATCATGTTAGATTTGGGATTGAATTATTTAATTCACCAAATGTTTCACCATTTCCTTGCTATAATTAGAAAATATCATGTTGATAGTGTTATTGCAGCCATTTAAACCATTGTGATTTCGATTATTAATGAAAGTGATGCTATTTTCCAGCCCATCTTATCTATGTTATTGGTTGTTTTGAGACAAGAATAGGTTAGTCCTACAACGACATATAAATTGGTTTACAGAGTTTTCAAATAGTGTTAGAATACGCTGAAGCCTCTCTTGGCAAAGGAGGAGCATGAGGAAGAAGAAAAAAAATCGGAAGTTACCCAAAAGATCATTGAGAAAAAGTAAGTTAAGAAGAAAGAAGAATTACTTACTTGTGATTTGCGGCCTACAGGTGATCCTAAGAAGAGCAAAAATCAGTTGAAGAGAGAGCAACGTTGTTTCACATGCCAAGGTGTTTAGACACCTAGTCATACATGTGGAAGCCCCAAAGAAAAATCACTTCATGCATCCACAAACAAGGGTCACATGATTTTCCATGATAACAATGAGGTTGAAGGGTATGTTGTTATGGAGTTTGCCAAACCAGAAGTGATTGATCAGCCACATGAAGGTATGGACTCTTTTGATGATCCATTATTTGAGCATAGCATTGTCTCACCATCTCTACATAGTAGTTGCAAAGAATCAAATTGTGAGTTAGGTGACCTTGAAGGTGATATTGTTAATACATATGAAAGCAATGTGTTATGTGATGAGCAAATTGACTTGGACAAATTGGATGAAAGTCAATTAGCAGGGAAAGAGTTGAAGGTCAATGAAGGTACAACTTGCAACCACGGGATAGACGTTAAGACAAGTAATACACTTGGTTTTCAGCTGGGTACAACTCTTGGACCAGCACTTGATGATGAATGACCAACAATTAAGGAAGATGATGGCAGTCTTGATTTTCTGATTATGGAAAGCACTCCATTACCCTCACATAACCATGAGGTGATAGATGAATCATATGAGGATGATAGTGGCAAGTGTTGACAATTTTGCCCCCCACAGGGAAAATTGTCACCTCTACACTTCAGAACTTTGCTATGGTGCCAAGTTTGTCTACTGAATCATTTTTGGGGTCCTTAAATGAGCATTTACAGCCACCCAAGTGGCCATCTACAGCGAGGTGAAGTTTAGTCATGCAGAGGTTTCCAAGGAGCTTTCTTGATTACAGCCAAATGTGCAAATACAGCCAAGATATACAAGCTTTAAGTTTATGTATTGTCTTCCCAAGGAATTTTTCGGGATATAAGAGGTGGACTATTTCTTCGGACATTTTGTCCGAGAGAAAGAGCTCTCAAAGGACTGTGTAAAAGTCCAAAAAAAATGACTAATTGGCCATCGTTGAAGGCTTATTTTCTTCGGACTTTTTGTCCGAAAGAAAGGAGAAAAGCACAGTTGAGAAGACCGGTTTTCAAGTAAAGACAAAAGTTCTAAAGGACAGTTTCAAAAAGCCCGAGTACCTTACAATTCTTCCAAAGGACACTTTTGAAGGCAGACATGCCCTTGTGGAGGGCACTTGGTCGGTGTTGACGCAGTGGATTGCACCCTCGATAGGAGGTTGAGCTCCTGCCTTCCACACGCAACAATGAAAACTCCCCTCTTGCCTGTGGGCCTGGCAAAACTGGGGGGAGAGTCTCTAGATAAGGGCTAGCTCCCTTTGATGTATTTTTTAGGTCCTAGACTTCCTACTGCTAACAAATAAATGAAAAAAGGGGGGTGGGGGGTTGAAAAGGGAGGATGCTGAAAACAGAACTTGAACCTAAACTAAAAGGTGATACACCAAAAAAGGTTGATCCACTCAGCCCGAACATACACTTTTCACCAAGAAAAAGCTGTCAGACATTTCATCTGATGTGGGAAACTCTTCTGTATCAGTGAGTCAGGGGTCCATAGAAATATAGGGAGGAAGAACTATCAAAGTGTTCTGAAACACACTTTGGCAGCTTATTCACATGTGCCTATATTCCTGTTGCAGACACTTATGGCAGACCTACAGAAGAAGAAACTTCACAATGCACTAGACATGTTGGAATCGTTCTGTGAAAAGCATAAAAGAAAATGACTTAACACAAAAAGAAAACATAGACATATGCGTGAGTGAAAGTTCAAATTGAGGTAAAAATTGCTAAGTCTTGATTCAAGGTAAAAATCCGGCAGAGTTCTACCTTACAAACCCAGAGATTTTTGGGCAGAGCTTTGCCTTACGGGCTAAGAGATCCCCCTTCTCAAAATGAGAAGTTTACAATATATAGAGAGAGAAGAAAACTTGGCGCTTTCTGTAAAAGACTTTTGGCGCTCTTCTTACAAGTGGCCCATGTGCGTCCCCATCATTGGGAAGAGGAAGCCGCTTAAAGATAATGCTGTGTCGGCTGCCAATTTTGACTTTGGTGTTCAAACATTAATGTGAAAGCATGTGCCGCGCCTCTTTTCCGCAAAAAGACTGCTCCCTTCAAGGCATTCACGCTGTTTGGCTGCTCATCAATGCAAGGTGAAGAAAAACGGGTCACGTTGTTCACTGTTCGCGCCTCTTGATGACCAATCCGCAGACACTGTGTCAACCACTGGAGTAACTCCTTGAGTCGACACCTTCCTTCGCCACTTGGATTGTTTTGTCCGTTTCTGCACTTGGCTCTTTTCTGGCTCCTTCGGCCCTCGGGGGCTATCTTCTCGGCATTGCTGGCTCCTTGGGCTCTTCTATTAGCAGGTCACTGAGTTCATTCTCAACTTTTGTCTTTTCTCAGTGTCGTCTTTTCCTGGTTTTATCTCTTTGTCTCTTTGTTCTCTGGGCTCTTTTCTGGTTGGCGCTCAAGAATTTAACAAATCAAATGGCTATTTCTCTGCTGTAAAATTGACGTTCGCGGGCCCGTCACCGTTTGAAAACCAATGGCTAGTCTATTTCCCTGAAATTGACAGCTTCGGAGACGTCACCGTCCTTGGCAATTCCTTCGGTCTTTTCTCTTGATTCGGCCTTTTGTCGCTCCCTTACCTTCGGGCTTTTGCTTTGGACCCTCCCGAAGGAAAGGTGTCCATTCGGCTTTGGAGAAGTGCCCTTCTTTCGGCAGCTGAGAGTCCCCCACAAGGGCACCTGCCCTTTGGGGTCCTTCGGCGGCCTATTTTCTTCAGCTATTTTCCCGCGGACAAAATGTCTGCGAGAATTGTCTTGCCCGCTTCTTTTCTTCGGAACCTTTTCCCCGCGGACCTTTCCCCGAATTTCTTCGGACATTTTGTCCGAAGGAATTCCTTCGGACAAAAAGTCCGAAAGAAATCCGTTTATGCTTTGCCTTTGCCTTAAGTCCTTTCTCACGGAGTTTTTTCATTCATAGTCCTTCCGAATTTCTTCGAAACTTTTGTCCGAAGGAATTCCTTCGGACAAAAGTCCGAAGGAATTATGTCCTTGTCTTTTCCTTCAAATGCCTTCGAAAGGTGCCCTTCGAGAAAACTGCGCCAGTACTGTCGTCGACCAAGTGCCCTCCGCAAGGGCATTTGTCCTTCGAGAGACTCTATTGAACCGTTCCTTTGAACCAAATTGTTGAACCGACTGTTGAACTTTGACGATGAGCTTTGCCGTTGCACCACAGCGATGAACCAAACACTTGAACCAAAATGACTGAACCAGACTATTGAACCAAGCACTTGTCCATGTTGCGCCTAAGTGTTGGGAACCCATTTATTCTCTGCAGAGTCCATAGAAAACATGCTGGCAGAGTCCGTAGAAACACCTGTGGATTCCGTAGAAATTCTCTACAGAGTCTATAGAAATGGGCCTGCAGAGTCCATAGAAAACATGCCTGCAGAGTCCGTAGAAAATTCCAGACTTGTGCAAAATCAAAAAATGAACCGGCTCAGAACAGCAGGGAGAGAAAGGGACCGATTTTGGCCTGTTGGACCAAAAATGGTCAACAATTGGTGAAGTGGACCTTTTCAATTCTTCCAAAGGGCACTCTTGGAAGACATAGCCCTTGCAGAGGACATTTGGGCGTCGCGTAGGGACATTTACAATTTCCCCAAACGGTATGTGCCCTTGTGAGGACACTTCAAGCACGAAGAAGACCTTAGCAAAAATTCCGAAAGACAATTCATTTTTCTGAAGGACACTTGCCCTTGTGGAGGGCACTTGGTTGGTGGCAAGACCCTTTCAAAAGTTTCGAAGGGCATTATTGGGAAGCAGAAGCCTTTACGGAGGGCACCTCCATAAAGCAAAGGACTAAAGAAAAGTTCCCGAAAGGCACTTGCCCTTCAAGGAAAAGATAGCCAAAGGAGACGAATTCCTTCGGACTTTTTGTCTGAAGGAATTCCTCTGGACAAAAAGTCCGAAGAAATTCGGGAGGATAAAAAACCCAAAGAAAATAAAAAGAACAAACGCAAAGAGGGAGATCCTTCGGAATAATTGTCAAACAGGAAATCCATGAGAATTTGAAGTCAACAAAAGTCCGAAAAAAATCATAGGACAAGACAAAAGCCTAAAAGAATAAATTCGGGAAAATTGGCAAGGAAACAAATTCCTTCGGACTTTTTGTCCAAAAGAATAAGGACAGTTTCAAAAAACCCAATAGAAAAGACAAAGGCGTAAGCAAAGACCAAAAAAGAGAAAAGAAAATGCCAAGCCCAGGAAAGAGATGAGACAGAGAGTCCTTCAGACGAGACAGAGAGTCCTTTGGAAGGACGAAAGCTAAAATAAAGCCCGATTCCGAATTGAAGCAGAACACGGAAAAACCCTGAGAAAATACAAACAGGACTGAAGCAGAACTGAACATGGACATAAGCATGAACAGTAAATAAAACCAAAGCAAAATAAAGACAAAGGATAAACAAAGATCATGCATAGACTAACGTGAGTGACTCCATCGAAGTGAACGCGTTTAAGAAAGTAAGCACGTTTCAATTCTGAAAATAGAGTTGTCTTGCATGATGAACAGGCAAAGCGTTGAACGTTTCAAACAGCCAAAAATTTCATGCACACACTCTCAAAGCTCGAAACATTTTGGTGGTTCAAACGCAATTCTTAATTTGGCATTTGCATTGATTTCATGCAAAGGAGAGACTTTCAAACGTTCAAACAGTTCGAGTGAGTTTGACTACTCTTGTTTTGAAGTTGACTAGTTTTCAAGTCAAGACATCTATTCGTAGGTGTCATGCATCCAAAGCTTGTCTTCTTCTTCTTTTTCAACGCCAAGGATTCTTCATGCAAGACGGCCAGGTAAAAGCCAAGAAAAGACAAATTTGGAAGATCCATGCAATGCAATTTGGACTTGGGATAATGAAGAGTTAACTTCTCCTTTTTTCAACACCAATCTCTTGGCTTGTTGTAAATTTCTATATTAATGGCTTTTCAGTGTTGTAAAATCCATCCCTCTCTTGGTAAGACCAGACTCTGTCATTAGTGAGTTGTGTAACCTCTTCAACCAATGAAGGACTGCACTTTCAGATTTCAAGTGTTGGCATAGTGTACATTCATTCAACAATTTGCATACGTGGTAGATTTCTCTCCCTTCCCAAATTATGATTCGTACCTAGTCACTAGCTCATCATGTTATGTAGTTCATGTTCATTATTTTATGTCTTTTGCTGAAGCTATAAGTGGATGTTAGGTGGCTACAAAGTGTCTTGTATCAGACCTCTCTCCATCGTTTTTTCTCACATTTTTTGTCATTGGATCGAACTTTCTCATGAAATACTTATGCATAGTGATCAATTGAAATCAAAGGTCTTCCTTTTCCCTTGTTTGATTCAGTGTTCAAGGTTCCAAGTAGAGTGGATCAACATTTTGGTGTATCACCGTCATTAGGTAGAATTTCCCTTTCAAGTTTTTTCTCCCTTTTCCATGGTAGATTCGCAGCACAGAGTAGAGATCCGCATTGATACATCTTACAGGAACCATCTTTCTCTAGAGGTTCTTCTCACCATTGAGGCACCCACCCTCGTGAGAACATCTCATTGTTTCGACTGGAGAGAGGATTAGCCATTTCAGCACGTCTTCGATTCAGGGTGCAACTCTAGGTTGACAACAAATAGAAGCCTTACCTTGTTGATACTCAAGACTTGATGGCTAAGTGTGAGGTAACGGGTGTGGATACAAACTACACACTCTGATTTTGTACATCATAGCATGGAAGATGCTATAGAGACAACTGATATGGAGAGGAAAGTTCTTGAAGATAAATCAGAAAATTCATTTTATGAAGTTGATTTGGATCTTTGTCCTAGTGAGTCACATGAATTGAAGGAATAGCTAAAAGTCACAAGGATAAGGTTGTTCAAACCTTAACTCATTTTGATAGCACACACAAGTTCATTGAATACCTCCTTTGGACAGCTCAACTTGAAGAAAGGCAAAAAAGTTTAATGGTTGGAGCTACTATACCAAATCTGCAAACTATCTAACATGCTTTAGAGGTAATGAAATCAGATTACCTACATTTGCTTTCAGATAGAGACCTTGCCATCAAATTTCAGAGAAGACTTATAGGGCATTCGTAGGAAAAGAGACTCCATTGAATTTTACCTTGGATTTTACCTTGAAAGGTGTTTGTGATGGTGCAATACTCTACTTCTCTCCTTCACTCTATGCTCTTCTTCTCTCTTATACTCGAGTTCTCTCCTTCACTCTATGCTCTTCTTCTCTCTTATGCTCATGGGGTTGGTCAAAAGAGACTCCAAGCTTCCCACTAAGGGCTGCCATGAGCTTGTCAATGTTCAAAGAGATGTTTGCAACATTTGATTCCAATTTCTGTGGTCTTACTTCATGGATATCCTCCTCTTGATACTCCATACCTAAGGCTATTACTTGTATGTTCCACTTTCCTGTTTTGATATCCAAAGTCTAAGGGTACTCTCTCTCACGCTTTCTTTCCCCAACCAAGTAAAGGGCATGAACCTGCATCTCTCACACAAACCAAGAAAAAGTGGCTGCAGTACCCACATGATCTGTAATTGCTTAGGATACTCCCAAGATAATTCACCAACACAAATTTCTACAAGAACAAAATGTATTAAAGTGCTTCCTACTTCTTTTACACCAAGAACTATGCTTCACGTGTAGTGAAACCAACAAAAATCATGTTCCAATTCATGCATCAAAGGAAATCAGCTACAACAAGAAAACGCATAATATTGACACAAGATTTTTCCCAATTTAGGAAATTCCAGCATGAAAAAGCTTGTGCCTTGTGCTTCCTTCAACGAATTGCTAATTACAAAGAAAATTTCCGAAAATATGCCCTACAATGGAGCAATAGACGCTTTTGACTCATTTTTACAGCAATCTCACACCCTTTTCTCTGCTTCTTACTCTGAAACAACCTCTTATGTTTCCAAACGCTTCCTACAACTGCGAAAAGGAACCCCTATGCCATGAAAAGGCCATGTCTTAACTCCAACTCTATTGTATCAGTATCGGGCTCAAGATGAAATGCCTATCTTGGTGCAAAACGAGAACGATACTAATGTCCACTCCTTGCTGGCCAGATTTGGGAATCATACAGAGACTCTCTGACAGATTTGCCTAAATTTCCACCTCATATCCCTGCTGGTAAATGACTCCCATGTGATTTGTAACTACAGTGATAGATTTTCCAGCAAGAAAAATCTGTCCTGCATAACGTGTTTCAAGCTTTTGAATTTAGACCACTAATTGGAGGTCTACTGATCTGAAAGTATTCAGTTTTTTGTTGATGCATGTTAGGAATATTTAGTGCACATGTGTTGTATTATGTGCTACAATCATTTAATGATTTTGGCACCTAATGATCTGTTATAGTGTGATGTTCTAAGGCTAAAAGCCTATATGCGTAACCA
Source organism: Torreya grandis (assembly GCA_037957365.1). Taxonomy (NCBI): domain Eukaryota; kingdom Viridiplantae; phylum Streptophyta; class Pinopsida; order Cupressales; family Taxaceae; genus Torreya; species Torreya grandis. The sequence continues at coordinate 2,019,469 of JARHVA010001979.1, read as the reverse complement.
ATATGTGATTGAAAAAAATCATTGGATTGTGACTTACTGATTGATATCATTTCTGAGAGTTTATCTCATATCACTTTCAATAGTGGCATCAAAGCAGGTTTCTTGTGAGGCCTCTGTAATCATTTTTCATTGTTTTTGTCAACACACATAGACAACAACTATGCAGTGCAGACCACGTGCAAACCCCATCGTTTGTTTGTCCACCACGCTTGCACTTTTCTATCAACGGCTATGCAATGCAAACCACATCAAAACCTCGTTGACATTCATGACTCACTTGCATAGCTTCACGTTTCCACTCTATTCATTCTATTCACAGTCTCCATTCCATTCAACATAGCTTTTTTTTTTTTTCTAAATAGTTTATTGTCATTGGATACAATGCTGTAAGCAAGAAAGAAGACAAGATATGGTATAACCACGCCATCTGGTGAGGAAGCGCCAAAGAGCAGCCCAAAAAGCATTTTGAGAGGCATTTTTTTGTTTTATACAAGTTCAGGAAAATTGTGATATCTTCCTCATTTTTTAATGAAAATCAAAATTTCAAAATGATTTGAAAAGCTTAGGAGGAGAACAAAACCCAAAAAAAAATTGAAGTAAATTTTCCAAATTGAGAGAGCAGTTTTGCATGGAAAACGTGGAATGTGAAGGTGATTTCAGACTGTTCATCTCTTTCTACACCTTTGACGCCATATAATCTGCATTTGAACAAAACCGACCCCAACTTGGACGTGGTCCTCCACCTTGGCTCGACCGCAGCCTATTCCAAGCTCCTCAACTCAATGAACTCCATGGCGGTACTCGTCAAACTCTTCACTACACCTCAAAACCACCTCCGGCCCATCATTTCAAGTTTGAACAAAGAAATCTAGTTTTAGGTTTAAGTTTTTAGGAGTTTATTAATGTCAAGTATATTTTTTATTAGTTTTTTTAATTGTCTTTAGTTTATATGTTAAATGTAGTTTTATAGTACTGTGTATTAAGTTAATAAATCCTTAATTGGATTTTATGAATAAGTCTACTGTGAATGTCCTAGGCATATTCAGCAAGATGATTCACTAAGGAGAAAAGATCATGTCAATCGTAAATGGATAAATCCTCCTAGGGTGGGTAAGCTGAATACTGTAATGACCCCAAATAGGATCTTAAGCCAAAATAAGAGAATCCTTCAAATTTCAATCCAAACAACACATAAACTAAATTCTAAAATGAGAATCAAAAACTCTACACTTCACAATTAATTTGCAATTTTTCACCTTTCACACACAAATCGCCCAAACCCTAGGCAGCTGGGTTTTATGGTGATTTCAGCCCCTAGACACCTCCAAAAAATATGAAATTTTTTAGGAACGTAGGGAAAAATATACTTGATTCACTTGTCCAATCAGATTTGAAAAAAACTGTATTTCTGAATTTATATGGAGACAGTACAGCTGAAACTTGTAAAATTCATAACTTCTGAAATACTTGGACTTTTAATGCGAATGATAGCTCAAAATAACCACAAAAATAGCAACTATCAAATAAAATTAGTTTCAGAATTTTCCACCGAAGGGAGGTCCCCAAAAAGATGTCTCAAAGTTCTGAAAACCCTACTTTTGGACCAAAAAATTATGGAAGAAATTTTCTGAATATCAAACCCTTATAATCAGCTCAAAACACATCAATCATACCTTACAAGTGGTTCGCTCCATTTAGAAAAAAATAGCAGAAATTATTAAAACCCTGGGAGAGGGTTTTAATCAACAACCACCCCTCAATATGACGTTTATCAACCCTTTGATGAATCGCCCAAAGTAAATTCTAGCAATCTTTGATCTCAAGACAAATCACCAATCTTTGGTGACCTCTGCAACCCTCTAGAAAGTTCACTATAGTTCTCCAAAACAAATTGCTAAAGCTGCATACGTTAGATTAAAAAAACCTCAAATAAATCCTCAAAGGCGTAGTACAATCTCCGAAAGATAGGTGGTGTCAATAAACACCGTTTATAGAACATCATAGCTCTTGGAGGGTAACATTCTCCAAGAAACTATGCCGAAGACAATCAAGCTTGACATACTTGACCTCTTTTCAAATTATTCAATTTCACATGATCTTCAAATGAGTCATTATTTCCTCTTATATCTTTCTCCCAAGCGTAGCAACCAATTTGGAGGGAAAAATTAATTTTAAAATATTTGAAAAGAACTCCTTATAATTTCACTTTAGGCCTTAAGTGCCCATGACCCTTAAAAGGCCCCAACTTAAGTGAAATTTATGACAAAGTGTTTTTTCTATTAATTGCCTTTATTTTAAGTATTTAAAAATACTTTTTATTTTAGCAATAATATTATTCAAATCTTCAAAACATGGGGCTATTACAAATTCTCCCCGCCCAAGATTGCTTGTCCTCAAGCAATCGCAATATCCAAAGAGGTGTCCCAACATACCTTATAATGCAATGTCCATTTGAGATTTCTTCCCATGGAAAAGAACCCTCAATTGGTTTTTTCATCCTATTGTTCCTGTATTTTGGACGTTGCCCCCAAGTGCTAGAAGTGTCATCATAGCCTTCCAAAGGCTCTGTTGTCAATCTGGAGTTGCACCCTAAAACGAAGACATGCAGAAATGGCTAATCCTCTCTCCAATTGAAACAATGGGATCTTCTCAAGAGGGTGGGTGCCTCAATGGTGAGAAGAACCTCTAGAGAAGGTTGGCTCCCGTAAAATGTATCAATGAGAATCTCTACTCTGCGTTGCGAACTACCATGGAAAAGGGAGAAAGAAACTTGAAGGGGAAATCCTACCTAATGATGGTGATACACCAGAAGGTTTGATCCACTCTACTTGGAACCTTGAGCACTGAACAAACAAGGGTAAAAGAAGACCTTTGATTTCAATTGATCACTTTGCATAAGTATTTCATGAGAAGGTTCGATCGAATGACAAAAAATGTGAGGAAAAACGATGGAGAGAGGTCTGATACAAGACACTTTGCAGCCACCTAACATCCACTTACAGCGTCAACAAAAGACATATAAAACACTAAACATGACCTGCATAACATGATAAGCTAGCAACTAAGTACAAGTCAGAATTTGGGAAGGGAGAGAAATCTACCACGTATGCAAATTGTTGAATGAACGTACACTATGCCAGCGCTTGAAATCTAAAAGTACAGTCCTATTGATTAAAGAGGTTACACAACTCACCAATGACAGAGTCTGGTCTTACCAAGAGGGATGGATTTTACAAGGCTGAAAAGCCATTAATATAGAAAACTACAAAAAAGCCAAAAGATTGGCATTTGAAAATAGAAGAGCTAAATCCGTCCAACTCAGCGTGTATGAAAATCTATCTTGTCTTCTTCCTCTTTGCATGAAAGCTCCTAGGCGCTAGAATTGGACGGTGGAATCATATGTTTGACTTTTCTTGTGCATGTTCAACTGAAACGTGTCTAAAATTATAAACCAGCGCTTTGGCATTGAAATGGACAGTGGCTAAGCTTAGGCTATTCTTTATTTAGGCATCATGCATGGAACGTTATGGACGGTAGGCTAATTTTGACAAATCAAACTCTTATCATGCAAAATGCTACGCCCACCTCCAAATATGGACTTCCTCTTGAGCTATTTGAACGTTTGAAAGCACGAGTTTGACCCGGAGATGAGCTTGACTTCACAACCAGTCAACTGAAGCTTTGACCAATCAACCAAAAATAGCCTTTGCTTGCATGGATTTCCACGTTGACTCTGTCTCTTGTTTTGGTCTGCCTGTTCGTGTCGTGTCTATTTTTGGCGGGATTCTATATTTGGATTTATTTTGTCTATATTAGTCTATATTTCCTCGGATTTCTTGGCTATCTCCTTAGCCTTTATTTCTAGCTTTTTCGTTGACTTTATGCTTTTCTCTTTGTTTTTCCTTCGGATTATCTCCTGTTGACTCATCTTTTTTCTATGGACTTTTATGTATGCAATTTTCCCGAACTTTATTCTTTCAGATTTCTGTTGGCTCATTTTGTTGTCATCTCCTTGGTTTTGTTCCTTCAAATTCTTTCGGACTTTTATCTTGTCTCATTTCCTGCGGAAAAAATGTCTGCCCCTGCCTTCCATTTCTCTCGGACTTTTATGTTTGCATTTTTCCCGAGTTAATCCTTCGGACTTTTTGTCCGAAGGAATTCCTTTGGACTTTTTGTCCGAAAGATATCCTTCCTTTAATTTTTCTTTTTTTCCTTGTTTATATTTCCTCGGGCTTTTTGAAGGGCACTCAGGCTTTTTGACGGGCACCTTCCAAAATCTTCCCGAAGGGCAGGTGCCCTTTGGGATTTTTGCCTTGATCCTTTTCTGCAAATTGAATCTCCCGTGGCTCTTCTAAGTGAACCTTCCCGAAGGGTACGTACCCTTTGCGACTTTTGTAATTGTCCTCTGCGAGCTCTTTCTTTCGGACAAAAGTCTGAAGAAATACTCTTCCTCTTACAACCCCAAAAAAAATCTTTGCTTGGACAAAATAAATGAACTTACAGCTTGTATGTCTTGCTTTTGGCTATACGTGATACTTAGAAGAGGATAAAAACCCTTTCAAACTGTTGTAGATGATGTTTTTAGGAGATAAAAACCCACTTAAAACCGCTGCATGTGTCCTTTTGAACGAACTGTATGCTCTATATGATCGTTGTAGGAGTCCATCAGAATTTACATGTCCATAGATGACCTTTTCGTCATCATTTGCATGGTTGTAATTGGACATTGCGTTGGCTGTAATCAAGAAAGCTCCTTGGAACCCTCTGAATGACCAAACTTCACCTGGCTGTAGATGGCCACTTTGGCTTATCCCTGGTTGTAGATGGCCACTTGGGTGGCTGTAAATGCACATTTAAGGACCCCCAAACTGATTCACAAGACAGACTTGGCACCATAGCAAAGTTCTGAATAGTAGGGGTGACAATTTGCCCTATGGGGGCAAAATTGTCAACATGCTCCACATGTTCCCAATCAATCATCCTTTTCAATACCAAAAGGAAGATAAGCAAATTCTTTTCCTTCATACCTTCAAAGGGGGTGTTATGTGACCCAAGGTTGCAACAAAAAAAATGAGAGAATAAAATTACCTTGCTGCCCCATGGACTAAGACCTCCAAAATGCCATGCTATAACCTTCCATCTATGCAAAAAAAACCAGCAAGATACTTATTATGAGGATAGGCCTTAAAGACATACCACTCACCATATACGGGCATCTTCGTGCAACTCATGTACCTTCCAAAACGCTGCTCCTTGTCACTTATCCCATGTATGCATGAAACACTCCACAAACTTCTCAATAGCCTCCCAACACTCATCAAATATAGCTGTCCATGCATGTATATCTCGGATTTTTCTTCTTGACTAAGTCTGAAATTGATATATGCACACCTTTTTTCATATTGAAATCTGAAGTTAATAATTAGGACTGTAATTAGTCCTTCCAGCCTTGCAAATACCCCAAAAATCACCTTTGATGTCACCTTTCATGTAAGCCCATGTGTCCACATAAGATGTTCTCATCATTTTGAAAGAAAGAGTGATAATTTCATTAGGAACCATACCTTGATCATTCATAAAACATAGGGACATCACCCCATGAGTGCATTCCAAATCATGTAACATGCCCATATCCTTTAATCCTCTTTCATTAATTTTCTGATGCATAGGAAGAACATCAATTAGGCCAAACAAAGACCTCCACCAAGCTACAAGACGAAACTGTATCTTCCCTTGTCATGCCAAGAGTGCACCTCATGATAAATATTTTCATAATGTAATATAGGCTGGAATTTGCAAAAAAATCAGAATTCATACCTCTATTACACAACTGTACTTTCCATGTAAATTCGGGACTTTCCGTGCAACAAATTTCAGCATCTTCACCTTTGTTATGCGGCTGTACCGTCTCATAAAATTCAGACTCTTACATAGTGCCAAAAAAAATATATTTCCAGAATCTTGAGCAAACTGTTTTGTATATAGTGAATCAATTTTTTCTTTATGTTGACATGGTTGTATATGCAAATAAATCTCTGTTTTTTCATGTAGGGAAATGTAAAATTGATTGTATATATACCTTTCAAGGTCTAAAAGCCGGAATGCCTCACAATATTCAGAATTTTCCCCTCTAATGCATGGTTGTGTTAACCTTTAAAGTCTGGTTTTTTTGGGAAATAATTTTTAGAACTCACAGTAAGTGGGCCAAAATTTATATGCATAACCTCAACTCCCATGTACTCCATGGGCACTCTCAAGCTTCTATTCATGTCCTCGTTGATCATGCTCATAGGAACCACATCATGCTATGTATGGTGCCTAACAACAAATCCATCAATGTCACCTACACATGGAACAAATAATTTAGAGAAAATAGTGGTGTTTAATAACACCTTTTTGTTAAATCTTTGGACCATAAAGCACCACATTCCTTCATGCTTAGGTCTCAACCCTTCCCTCCTTTTTGTGCTCATGAACCCTTTTGTGACAACCCTCCTTAATGAAGACAAACTAAAAATGCTAAGAATAGCAGCCATTTCATCAACAATAGCTATTGTAAGGACCCATTGGTCATGGCACTTGTCACCTTTTACCTTCCACTTGTTTATCTAAGTTTTTCTCTTGACATATCTTCTCAAGGCATCATAAAAGAGGGCTGTATATAGACTGTAACAGCTCTTAGTTGCTTGCCTTTTTCTTTTATATGTGAAGCAAAGTGTAGTTAAAGTATCAACAACAAAACATACCTAAAATCTTGACATTGGTTGAACCTTCACACCATGCATCCACCTTTCCATCTTAGTCAATATATCAAATGTATCAAATGTCTTGTGATGGTTACCATTTATATGATGTGTTTGTATGCCCTTCATATTTCCTGTATCCTTGGCATAATGATGTGTTGGTATGCCCTTCATATTTCCTGTATCCTTGGCATGGCCCTTATATCCCTCAAAACCTTGCAAGGGTAGATTAGTAAAGTTAGGCCACAGTTTCATGCCAAAAAAGTGATCGAATTGCTTTCTTCCTTTTGCTGTTCCGGAAATTGCAGCAAGCTGAAAGTGAACATCTTTCTTTGTAGTGTTGAAATGGCTCACCAACTTCCCTTTCCCATGCACCAATTTGTTTTACCTTCCTTCTCATATTCCCTTGGGGGTTGCTTAGCTTGGAAAGCAACACATGGCAACAAATATCTTTCCCAAACTTCTTTTTGCAATATGAAATTAGATATGGAAAGTGAGGCATGTAAAGGAAAAATATTAACTCTTGCTTTCATGTCATACCTTATTATGATGTCTTCATTCAAGCTCTCTATTTGCCCATTTGAAGGCTTATGAATTTTTTGTTCTTGTGGCACGGAAATTCCAGTCGAAGTTGGCCCTTTAGCTAGCTGAAATGTCTCCTCATGTGGCTCTATTTGTGCTAGTTTGTGAGGCTCGAAAGACTCCTCACTTGCCTGCCCTTGATTTTCTGGTTCTTGTGTAACAGAAAATCCTACCATTGGCTGCCCACAAACTTCTGATTTTTCTTTTTTTCTTGCTCCGTTACCTCATAAGGCCTTAAGCTCTCCTCACAATTATTTGCAACATTCTTAAACAGCTGATGTGCAATGGAAAATTTATTTTTTTCCACCTTCAAACCTATCAACACAATAGCCCATAGTGTCTTGGAAATATCTTCACCTTCATTGAGTGTCATAGTCATCATCTCTTGCATAGTCATTATAATATTCTTGGAAAGATTCTTATAAGCAATAGCAAGAAAATGTTGAAACATTAGAACAATAAGTTCATCACATCCTAAATCAAACATCAAATTATGTACCCTGAGTGAAGTCATGGTTTCCAAGATGTTGACCATTCTAGCCCATGAATGTCCTTTGTCCCCAATGAGACCTTGGAAGCTTTCCACTATCAATGAGAGTATTTCCTTCGAGATTTTATCACTGTAGGGAATATCATGAATCGTTAGTCTCAATATCTCACAAATCCAATGAGTAACTATTGAACACAATAATCTACTAAGAGGGGGAGTAAATCAGTAGATGAGCTAAAACTAGTTGATTTAAACTATTAGAGGAGATACAAATTCATATGCAAATCAAAGAACAGATGCAAAGATCAAACACACACACAAAAACACATTACACCAAATTTATACGTAGAAAACCCAAAGAGAAAAACCACGGTGAGAATAGCTGCTAGAATCTACTGTTCTAATCCAACCTCACAGTTAAATACCTCACTGACAAACCTTACTAGTTACATTCAAGAGCACTCACTCTAAGGAAGCACCTACTTTATAATTGAGCACCAACTCAGTCTATCTGATGGCACCAACCTATCAGATTTATGAAGCTACAACTTCAGAATGCAAAACAGATTCATAAATGAATCCAGCTCTATTACTCTGTTACAAGTCTGTTCTGTAACTACTTAAACACTGCACATTCTCTATGTGTCTTCACTTCCTCTCTGCCTTACGCCCTTGGTGTCTGGATGTATTCTGTTTAGAGACACGTCATTCCCTTTTTCCCTCTGTTTTTTACTCTATCTGCATACGTCTGGATATGTTCTATTCAGACATGCTTCATTCTCCCTTTTTCTTTTGCCTTTTACTATGTCTGTCATCGACAGCGTTTGACTCACACTAAAATCGACAGCAGCAATAGCATTGACACAACAATGTTTTAGATATCGTGTATATACATTGAATCTTAGGATTTCATGTCTCCAATTGTGTTCACACTTCAACTGCATTTAATCGATTCTCATTAAATGTGACTTTGACTTATACGCTTTCCCGTGTCTCGGTTCATGCATCACATTGCAATGGTCAAGTCTCTTTACTATGTTTGGCAACTGTTGGATTCAGGTCATTACTGCGTCGTTTCCTTAATCGATGATTGATTGGTTGGATCAATCAATCTCGAGCTCCAGGTAGACCTTTCGAGCTAACCGTTTGTCTGGTTATGTCTTTAAACGAGTATTATTCATCTTGTCATTGGTGCCATTCACTATCTTGAACTGTCAGATATTTCCACTTTTGAAACAGAGCCGTCAATCTCTCTTGCATTAACCGTCGAGCTCTTTCTCGCATCTCGATATTTCATATATGATTGGTTCACTTTCGCTCCTTTAAATTGTCTTAGACATGCTCGATCTTTATCTTTGCCGATATGCCTTTCAGGAGTTTATCATGGAAGCCTTTCAGCTTTTTCGAACTGGCCTTGTGTCCTCCACAATTATCCTTCAGTACTTTCAAGTGTGCTTTAACTTCAATTGAACTACCCTTTAGGATTTTGTAAACCGTCCTTCGAAACTTTGCAAGTGTCCTTCGGAAATTCTGCAAGTGTGCCTTCTTCATTCGGACTACCCTTCGGACAAATTGATGCGGGCTTTTTGTCAAAGTGCTTCTTCGGGATAATTTCCACAGGCTTTTTTTAAAGGTGCCTTTCGGGACAATTTCTGCAGGCTTTTTGTCAAGGTGCCCTTTGGGACAATTTTCGTGGGCTTTTTGCCAACATGCCTTTCAGGACAATTTGTCCGACAAAATATCTAATGCCTTTCAAGAGTTTTGAAATGCCCTTCATTTCTTCGCTTATTTCTTTCAAAACTTTTGTGTAGGACACATACCCTTCAGGACTTTCCAAATGTACCCTTCAGCTTTTTGTAAAATACCCTTTAGCATTTTTGCAAGCATCTACATATCCTTCAGCTTACCCTTCGGCAACTTTTGATCGGATCATTTCCTTCAGGGCAATTGTTCCGAAAGAATTGTCTTCACCAATAATTCTGAAAGAATTAACTTAACTAATATTTCCAAAAGAATTGACTTAATCAATATTTCCAAAAGAATTGACTTAACCAATATTTCCGAAAGAATTCCTAAACTTGTAAAATCGACTAAGTGTTCAAATACCGTTCAACTTGCCTGGGAGCCCTACTTTGCACCTACATAACTTTTGCTCCTTTCACCCGCATGACTCAGAACTTGGACCACAAGGAATAGGCACAAACCTGAGTAGCCTGGTGTGATTGTTTCCTCCAGATGCTACCATATATGCAAATGTAGTCACCAACACACTGTGTACTAAGCCCTCTTCAACAAACTAGCAGAGGCATTCACATGACTATTCTGGGAATTCAAGGTGCAAATACAATCTCCATGAGGACTCTACAATTGATCTATTCAACTCAACATCGCTGAACACCTTTGTCATTAATGCTTGATAGAACATTCATCATTTGACATCAATGACAATATTACAGACAGCAATCTCCTTGTACAGCATGACACTCAATATTGCCAACAGTAACCAAGAGCCTTACCTCCTCATCTGTGTCTCTCAAGAGTTTATGTTGAACCAAGAAAGTTATTGAGGGTTGTACCGCCCATCTCATGAGTTCATATTGTGTTTGATTTACCTTGGATAATATCTTTTCTACTTCCAAGGTGTTGATCACATCTTCAACCAGATGGCATAAGTTAACTAGCTTTCTACCGGCATTGCGAAGCCTTTTTCCCTCCATGGCTTCCATGCCTATTCCTTGTTCTTATTTCCACCCCACAGTTTAGCCAATATATGGCTCTAATACCACTGTAATGATCCCAAATAGGATCTTAAGCCAAAATAAGAGAATCCTTCAAATTTTAATCCAAACAACACATAAACTGAATTTTGAAATGTGGATCAACTCTACACTTCGCAATTAATTTACAATTTTTCACCTTTCATACACAAATCGCCCAAACCCTAGGCAGCCGGGTTTTATGGTGATTTCAGCCCCTTAGACACCTCCAAAAAATATGAAATTTTGTAGGAACGTAGAGAAAAATATACTTAATTCACTTGTCCAATCAGATTTGGAAAAAACTGTATTTCTGAATTTATATGGTGACAATACAGCTGAATCTTGTAAAATTCGTAACTTTTGAAATACTTGGACTTTTAGTGCGAATGATAGCTCAAAATAACCACAAAAATAGCAACTATCAAATAAAATTAGTTTCAAAATTTTCCACCAACGGGAGGTCCCCCAAAAGATGTCCCGAAGTTTTGAAAACCCTAGTTTTTTACCCAAAAATTATGGAAGTAATTTTCTAAATATCAAACCCTTAGAATCAACTCAAAATACATCAATCATACCTCATAAGTGGTTCGCTCCACTTAGGAAAAAATAGCAAAAATTATTAAAACCCTAAGAGAGTTTTAATTGACAACCCCCCTTCAAAATGACGTTTATCAGCCCTTTGGTGAATTGCCCAAGGTAAAAACCAGCAATCTTTGATCTCAAGACAAATCGCCAATCTTTGGTGACCTCTGCAACCCTCTAGAAAGTTCGAATAGTTCTCCAAGGCAAATTGCTATAGCTACAAATGTTAGATAAAAAACCCTCAGATAAATCCTCAAAGGCATAGTACAATCTCCGAAAGATAGTTGATGTCAATAGACACCATTTATAGAGCATCATAGCTCTTGGAGGGTAACATTCTCCAATAAACTATGCCGAAGACAATCAAGCTTGATATACTTGACCTCTTTTCCAAATATCCAAATTCCCCTGATCTTCAAATGAGTCCTTTCCTCTTATATCTTTCTCCCAAGCGTAGCGCTCAATCTGGAGGGAATAGTTAATTTTAAAATATTTGAAAGGAAATCTTTATAATTTCACTTTAGGCCTTAAGTGCCCATGACCCTTAAAAGGCCCCAACTTAAGTGGAATTTATAACATAAAATGTTTTTTTCTATTAATTGCCTTTATTTTTAAATATTTAAAAATACTTTTTACTTTAGCAATAATATTATTTAACTCTTCAAAAAATGGAGACATTACAAATACAAATGGTGCATCCAAGGGGAATCTTGATAATGCAAGTATAGGGGGTAGGTAGAAACTCTTATGGTTTTGTTGTCTTATTTTCAAAAAACTTGGGAATTGCTACTAATAATTTGGCTTAAGTTAAAGTTGTGTTTAAAGGACTTCAACAAGCACTGAAAGTAGGTTGGAGAAGGATTTAGGTGTAATCAGATTCTCTATCGATCAGAAACTTTTTAACCAATCCTACAATGGAAAGGGGTGGTAATTGGCAGATTTTAAGGGAGATGGAAAGAATCCAAAGGATGAAAAGTAACTTTGAGGAATGCCACTTTAACCATGTCCCTCGACAGCAAAATAAAGTGGCAAATGGGTTGGCAAATTGAGCTCTTGATAACAGCAAGATTATGCTTTATGATCCTCAACCGAAACGGTGGTCATCTAAAGTGCAAGATCAACTTAGCCAAATTTTAGCTTTGGATCATACTTATGGCTTAATGAGGCTATATGTTATTATGATCACCCTAGTGTCTAGGGCCCAAGTTTGGAGTAATAGTTTCCATGCTTAACATAGCAAAATTTGTACATTTATGATATCTTATTAATAGATATCTTTTTCTTTTCTTTTTTTCGTTAAAAAAAAAAGGTCTACTGTGAATGTCAAGAGTTAATTATAATGTGTCAAAAGTGTCAATAAAATATGTATGTAGTATGATCATTAGATTAAGTATTATTAAGTTATTAGGTGTCAATTGGTTTTTGTATTCACTTATGCCAGCACTAAGTGGGGCTGTTAGAAATATTTAGGGCATACATGTGTTGTATTGTGATGTGTTACAATCATTTAATGATTGTGGCACCTAGTGATGTGTTATAGTGTAATGTTCTAAGGCTAAAAGCGTATATATGTAACCGATATGTTATTGAATAAGATCATTGGATTGTGACTGATCAATTGAGATCATTGGATGATGACTGACCAATTGAGATCATTTCTTAGAGTTTATCTCAGACCACTTTCAACAAGATTAGGTTTAAATCAATGGTCTTTCATGTCTCTAAGCCATGTATTATCAGGTGGCATTGGTTGTTAGGGTGTTTTTCCAGTGCTTGGAAACCTGATGTCTGATATCTGAACATCTTAATATCTATCTGATCCATTTCAGATCAGCCCGGTACAGTCCCTTATATGACCGTGAAAGAAGGGTATCAGAATGTATATGATGCTCACATTGTAGTCAGTTATGTTTCAGTTGTCAATTAGTAGTTAGTTAATAGTTATCAACTACAAGTTAGTTTCAAATTTCAATTTGATAAGGAATACTATAAATTCCAAGCATAATGAATGTGATATTGCTCCCTCTTCTCCCTCTAGATAGTTTAGTGTTGTTTTAATACTGTTATAGACAAATGTATCCCCAAAGTAATATCAACTTAGTGCCTAAACTTAGTTGAAATTTAGAGTGTTATTTTCTTCTCAAAATAAACACGTAATGTCCCCACTTTAGCAGTTGACCAAGTGTGTGTGCGTTAGCCTTGTTCTACATGGTCCCGAGGGCTAACGAAGGGTTTACGGGGATCCTGGAGTGTTTTGGCTAGGTCATTTCCAGTTTGGGCCAAAACGAAGTTGATTTACTCAATCTCAGGCATACTATTTTTAGTAAGTCAGCAGGTCACAACGGAGGTCAGTTTTTGTGATTGGATTTGATACTCCTCGGTGAGAGCTTTCCGACGAGCTATCACTCGCATTATTCGGAGTCCGATTGATAATACATTTTAATGCCTAAAGTTTTATTAAAGTAACATCTTATTTAATTGTAAAATATTAAAGTGTTACTTTACTATTTATTTTATGGGGATGTGTACCCAAGGGAGACATAAGGGGATATTTTAATATATGTTTTATATTGCACATCTTTTATCCCACATTGCCCATGTGAGTTGAGCGGACCCTTGGAAATAGAATAAAAAGAAGCGTTTGTGGCTTCATTAGACAGGGTGAATATGAGAAAAAATTGGTGTGTGAATTGCAGATCCGTTCTTGGCATTAGAGGACGACTATCCTCTCTTGTGACATTCTAGACGTCATTCCTTTGGGGTTTGGCCTTTGGAATCTATTGTTACCAGCTTCATTATCAGGCAGTTTAGTTGCATTTCCAGCTACAGGCAGATTTGGTATTTTGCTCATATCTTTTTCATTACATATCCGACGCTTATGCTACTTGGAGGGAATGATTTTGTGAAGGTATTGGACCATTTGAAAGACAAAGTACTGTCGCAGCACTGTTCACGCGGGTACTGTTCACGCAACACTATTCATGTCACGGTAGCAGTAGATTTGAAAAACATGTGATGGAGCATTATGTCAATAATACTGGAGTAATTAGTGAGTTGATAATCTGCCATGTATTTTATTTTATTAAATTCTGAAAATAATATCTTATCAGCAGCAGTTCAATGTCCAGTTGCATATTATCGTAGTTTATTTCTTGTTTATGTTGAATGATTTCTTTTCCATGCAAAAACTCAAAAAACAAACATTTATTTCCGGAGCTAAAAGGGGTAAAAAATTAAACGGAGTTGGATGCAAACTGTTTGACATAATTCCTTTCAGCAATTGATTTAGTTTTCGGGGCATTTAGGGGTGCCCATTACAAACCATCTTCCCATAAAATAATCCAATGTTATGTTTTTTTTCTCCTTTATTTTTCACATCAATTATTTATACAAGAATCTATATTATGAGCTAAGTTTTCTTTACTAATGCATCAACATTATTTATGCTTAGGTTTTATCCCGAAGCTCAAGTTAAAATATTACACGGGCTTTAATTTTACAAACTCGTGTAATAGTCACTTTTTCATTGGAGATGTGCATTCCTCAAAACCAAAAAAGAGTAGAATACACTTACCCGTAACTGTCTTAACTTCTCAATCAGGTATATATTCTTTTGCTGAAGCAATCTCAACTGTTGTTGTAAGACTGAAAACTCAGAATTCATAATGTCTTCACAATCCCCAATCACCTCTTCAGAGAGGCCCTCCTCCTGTAACCGTTTTCTCAATGCTTTCAATGAAATAGCTATTTCCTGAGACTCTGGCAAGACAACTGAGTCAGCCCAACTCCTAGGAAATGACTCTTTTGTAGCTTGCAATGCATCCATCCATGTGCGTCTATCTTCTGTTGTCTCTGCACGGAGATGTAATGTCTTTATCCCAGTAAAAATATAAAATTTCCTTTCATCCGATTTGCTTGCTTTGAAGGAAGAAATCTGCAACAAAGATAAAACATCAGGCATATCCAAGCTCAAGTCAATCCGTAAATCCATACTGAATTAAACCTTTCGGCTAGTAAGTAATCATATAATACACAATCTCTATGCAATCTGCAAAGTCTTTAACAGATAAATGCATCACAGATTTTCAAGACAAGCAGTGATGGTGTTTCCCATTGAATTAGTTGGCACTTGCTCCTCAAAATGGTCAAAAATTAAATTCATCTAATGTAAAAAAATTATGCAATGCAGATTGTTATTGACTAGTATGTTCATTAAGTTCACGACAAAATTTGTCAGTACAGGTGCATTGTTAAAACCATCTTAGATTTCAATTTATAATCTCTACCAAAAAAGGATTTCTTATTGGTTTATTAAGAGAGAACATATATAATAAGAATAGGATATAAAGATGCACAAGTTGACATTTATCAGAATAACCGCCTAGCTAATTATTCATACCATGCAGTTTAGCACTTAGGCTGAAGTTTAACACTGTTCTTACATATCGGATTTGAAAACTAAATATAATGTCAACTTTACTGATTCAGCTCACCTTCTTTACACAATGGAACAACAAACCAGACACACAGTTATTATAACCATCAAAGATTTTACAGACTAACACGGACAGTGCATCAACCTCATCAAGGGCCAGGAAACAGTTGCACTTGATGCTTAAAGCCTTAATCTATGAAACTACAGTTTACAATATAATCAACTACTGTTGTTCATTGCTTAACAAAACATTAACTGGTTGTTACCTAAAAGCACATAACCATTGACATGACACACAATATCAATAAATTAACCAGAAACACTATAACCAAACAAGTTAAGCAATAAATCTAACATAGTACCATCCTATATGTGCAGTTAAATGCCTCCCTTCACAAAATTATTTGGGCCCCAGAAGTAATTTCCTTCTCAAATCCAAAGTCAGATGGAGACAACTACAATTGTAAAACCAATAAAAATCAAGTTAAGGAGAGATCGAGACAACTACAATTGTACATCATAATGTGCACCTTAATGCTATGTAGTGTGAACATATTCACCTTTCAAAAATCCTGTCAACATAATTTCCATATCAATAATCCCTTTTGTGACATTCTATTACACAACACCGTATATGTTTCATGTTAATATGCAAATGTTGTCTTACCTGCTAAAGAAGTTGTCTCATTGCATGCATTAAAACATCAATAAAGAGATATTGAAAATCCCCTTACATAAAGTATCTGTTTAGTCGAAGTTTCCAAAAAAGACTTTATAGGGCATGAAAATTTGTCTTAGAATAATTCACACATTTAACGCCTTGTAAGAATCCCAATGTAGTCATGATGGTCACGTGGGAATCTGAATCTTTGAAAAATATGGAAGAAGGAAACTGGGGAAGAATATTAATGTTCCCAAATTACCACAGAGAAATCAATAAAACTGCTAAGCAGTCAGCGATAAGAAATAAAATTCATGTCACGGAGGAATATTTCAGAGGCAACTATTCCCCAAGCTTAGAGAAACCTCCTCAAGCCTTTTGGAAAAAGACGAGTCAATTCATGCTAGGGGAACGAAGTGATTAGATGGGTTGGCTGATCCATAATTTGCATGGATAATCCATAGCGAAATCATCAACGCGAATCTTATTTTACTCCTAGCAATGCTTGATTGATTAGATTGTTGTTTGCTCATGAATTTTCTTGAAACAGTCGAGAAATGTGCATAATACAGAATTGTAAGTGCTGCATACTGAAAGGAAACTAAACATGACAGTAGAGCAAGAAACTACTGCAAGAACACAAGATTGCCCTAGAGAAACCCAATTTTGGGAAAAATATAAAAGAATGAGGGATCTCCTCCTTTTGCCACTATTTCATTCTACAATTACAGGAATATTGCCTTCTCAAGGCCTTCATAGACACTCTTTACATTTGAAACATGTCCAAACACAAATACGTACTCGGCAACTTGCTCATTCACACTTCCCTTTCACACTCCAACTCTCGAACACACACAATCAAGAAGAACTGATAGGATACCATTACATGATTAACTGAATGAAAGAATCACCCCATAACTGACTCACCCCTTCAATCAATCACCCAATATCCTTGCAAAGACATTCTCAATGTACACTTATACAACTTGAAATCATATCAAGCTCAAATGAGAAGCCAAAAAGACTCGGAAGAAGAAGAGAAACCATTTGCAGCCATTACTCCAACTATTCTTTGTTTTCGCGTGAAATAGCCACTTTCTGCAGGGTGAAACCACTACAACAGTTGAGAAACCACCACATAAGGTTGTGAAACCACCAGGATGGCTACGTAAGCACCACCTACTTTAATCAGCAGCTTCGTAACCTTAAGAGCACTACCAACTTCCGGAGGCCATATCTTTCGCATTTGAACTCAAAATGACATACCATTTTTTTTTTAAATTGCATAACTTTTCAAGAGGAATCCAAATATGTAATCAAAGAATATTTTTAAGACCTACACATGTTTTCTCCTCTACACTAGAACCTATTTGTTTCAAGTCATAACATGGCACAACATCTTGACAGCTAAACTATTTAACCAATTTTAAAAGAGTTATAAAAAAATATGGTTGCAAGTGTTTCAAAAGATACATTATTAGTTATAATGTCATGTCCCCTTTTAAAAGTAATTACTAATGAAATAATTTAATATTAATGTTTTAAATTGTCCTAAACTCACTTTAATTATTAACATAGAAAAAGAACACTTAATCATTATTATTAAAGTGGGCCATATAGTATTGATTATTAATTAGGCCAAAAGCAATGATAAAGATGGATTTATTAAAATAAAAGCATGTCAACGTCAAAATCAAATATAAAGCGTGTTTTTTAGGGTTTTGGTGGAAAAGATAATTATTCAAGGGGTTGGATGGAAAGAAATGGGGATTCATTCATTCGAACAAAGTCAAAACCCTTTTTTAGAGCTTGAGCAACAATTGTTCAACTTTCCATCAAAGAGGACGAAAACCCTCCACTAAACGGAACTGAGGACAAAAACAATCTTACCCAGTAGGTGATTCCATCTAGGGATTACATCTATGCTTCAAATTAGGTCAAGAGTTAAAATGACTTAGAAAACTTATGTCCCTATCTGAAGTAATAGTTTTTGAAACACTATGCAATCTCACAATATCCTTAATAAATAATTTTGCCACTCTAGTGGTATGATTGGTTTTTTTATATGCAATAAAATGAACCATTTTAGAAAATGTCTACAACAAAAAAAATTAAATCATTACCTCTCAACATTGTTATCAATTGTGAAGACCAAAACTTTAGAGATTGCAGCCACTTACAACATTAGCATCATCATTTCATCTTGGCATCACCCCTACGGTTTTTTCCAGCCTTGGCATCACCCCCTGAGGCTTCTTCCAGCCTTTGCATCACCCAATCAGGGTTGTCGTACACCGATTGTTCCTTTCCAACGCTGTTGTTGAACCTACTGTACCTGCAATCCAGGGACATCACACCCCTAGCCTTGGCGTTTGGGTTTCCAGTCCATTCAGGGAGCAGTGTGCCACTTCCACAGATGGGTGTTTCACTTTCCAATCAATTCAACCCTCCTCCTAGGGTTTATCAAGACGAACGTCATCATTTCTACCCTCTATAATTATTGTCATACCTTCCAAAGGTCTGCCATACCTGCCAAAAGCTTGTCATATTGTTCAGGAGACATCTACAGCTAGGGTTTCAAGGGAAAATTCAGTCTTTTGCTTTTCCATGTTGTTTCAAGTTAGAGTTGTAATAAATTTGTAATCAGCATATTTGAATTAATTTGCAGTTGGGTATGTGTAATTTCAAGTGATTTCAATAAAAGTTCAGTTGGGTATTCAATTTCAACATTCATTATTAACTGGATATTTTCAATTTTGCATATTTCAATTGTATGGTTTGTTTCAGCTTGTATGCTTTCATCCTAATTTAACAAGGGTTTTACAGAAAATCCAAGATTATTAATATTTGCCCAGAAAGGGACATTTGCAGTGGTATTAGAGCAGTTTTCTTGCCAACATGTGAACCATGGGGTCACTACATAAGGATATCGTGCCCAATTTTGATTTATACAAAACTCCTCCAGCAGATATTCGAGAAGAAATATTTTTTACAAACTTTACAAAGTTGATGGAGACACAGAATGGAAAAGGCCACTATGAGGAAGTGTGGTTAGATAAAGGGAAGAAGAGCCAAGAAAGAAGACCTCGTGACCAAAAGAAGTTAAGGAGCAAGAGCCAAAGAATATGTTCCTAGAAAAAGAAGAATTAGAACTAGAAGCATAAAAATCTACAGAGGAGCAAAATAAATTCAGTGTGCAAGTCAAAGATAAGATCTTATTTGGAAAATATGTTTTCTTGACTCCTAATGATTGCATGTGTCAGCAAAATAGTGATGAAGACAAGATAGAAATGGCTTTACTTATTGGATGTGAAGAGTTCCAGATGAAGGAGCAAGCACCATCCTTTGAACTTCCAAAGCCCCAGCAAAATATTTATTTCAATGAAGTCAAGGAAAAGACACTATCACTTGTCCCAGCCCAAGAGGCACCTATCACTCCTCCAGAGATTGAGTCATTACCTTCTAAGATGGACTTTCTGGGTAGTTATGGAAAGGCACTTGAAAATAATAGTAGTGGTGATGCGATGCTATCAAAAGCTTCTACTGCAGCCAAAGGAGGTAAGCATCTTGATTACAGCCCAAGGTATGACAGTCATATCCCATATTCATTACTCCATACTATGCCATTACAAAAAAATTGTCAAGAAGGTAAGCACCCTTATAATTTCAGCTCAAGATGTGGTAATAACAACAATGAACTATTCCAGCTTTGCTTCTATTCTAGGAAGGGTAAGGGTGCAAAGATAGATCCTGACTCAAAATTGTTTGTGCATAATAGTGTGGGATCCTGGTGATAGATTGAGATCTATACAAGGTAGAGTTTCTAATTTTAATAGCATTATTGCTGATGATTTTGTCATCCCATACAACTAGATAAGAGAGAAATCGGAATTGACATTAGTTGAGCATAAGGAAGATATTGTGAAAAAAAACTGAATTTAGTGGTTGGAGCACATGGATCAAATGCAAGCAGCTATGGAACAATTCAGAATTCAAATATGGCAGCAGCATTCTCTTCTTACATTGGTAATAATACAATTGCTAGTTTTCCATTCAACATTGGCATGATATCCTTCATATGTAATGAGTTGTATCTGTGTGGAAATAATAGCACATTAAAGAAGGGACTGCTGTTACCAGTCACATTCAGCCTCCAGTTTGCAAATTTTAAGGGATTTTTCTTGTATCATGTTGTTTGTGAAGGGTTTCAACCATTAGAGCTGCTGAAAGAAATTACTCCAGCTGTCATATTGTTGTTTTGGGTGTGGTTTCAAATGAACTATGGCTGTTGCAACTTCGTTCCAGCTTGCATGCAAGCTGAGTGGAAAAAATTCGTGAGGGTTTCAACCTGCAATATAGTGGTACGATCCATCGAAACTCAAAAGGAGTTATTGTCATGCTCATTGTGGTACTATGGATCAGATTTGCATGGTGTTTGATTTTGCACTTCCCAAATTGCCATTGAGTAAGGAGTACCCTCAAGAGGTCAAGGGAGAAATTGTGAAGAAGAAAGCACCATTCACTGATTGCACAAAGACTTCAGCAGAAAAAGGGAGCATAAATCACCTATATGAAGCAAATTTTAATGATCCACGATCAGCAACAAAAGTGGATCCTGGTGTTGAAAAGAAACAAATTACATTGCAGACAAGCGCAGAGGATGTGATGAGGACCCAAAAAAGGTGTGATGAATGGCTAAGAAGAGCTAAGCAAGCTAAATGGATAGCCACACAAGCAAAACAACACCTACAAAAAAATAGAGATGAAGGTAAGCTCTTGAATCATCCTTATGACAGATTTGAAGATTATAAGAATATTTCAAATCAAGAGGTGTATGATGTTGATTTCCACAATAACTATGTTGAGAGGCATGCACATGAGGGAAATGCCTCAAAGGATACTAATGGTGGGTTCCAGTTTGCTGAAGTTTTCAGGTCAACAACTAAAGAATTTCCCATCTTGTTGTGGTTTTCATTGGATGGAACCTTTGTTCTAAGGGTGACATCAACTCATAAAACTCACAAATGTGCTCGTAAGTTCGTAAACCAATGGCAACTAGTTATGAGAATTTATTGCACTCATTCAAGAGTGAAGGCGCTTTTGTCACTTTTGAAAAAGAGAAAGATATCCTCACCATTGTCTCGGGGCAGCCAATATCATCAATAGTACAGACCTGCAATGTTTCTATGTTTAATATTTTAGAAGAATGGAAAGAATGGCACATAGTGACAGGAAGCCACATGGGGGTTTTTGTACATAGGAATCAACCATGGGCTGTTCCAAAGTCTTTCAATAGAGTTCATTGGGTTGTTGAACAGCTAATGGTGACTCAAATGCATGTTGTTTTGATTGCATGCAGCCAAGGTCAAGAAGTTGAAATGATATCTAGAAGGGCATCTGAGGACGTTGAGGACTCCAAGACACCTGATCCAACTAAGGCACAACTTTATCTTGCTCCTACTACTGATTTTGAACAGCAACATTATGAGATTGTTTGTGATCGCTTTTGGGAGTTTACTTAAGTTTTCCCACAATTTAGAAATTTGGGTAGTTGGTCACACCAATTCACAAGGATGATATGGGATCCAGGTTATGGGAGCTCTGAGTTTGCAGTTCATGGAGGATTTTTACCTTCCAATTCTATAAGAATGGTGCAACAAAAGCATGAAGAAGAGTACTTGAGATTGATTTGGGATCCTGGCATTGACAGAAAGTCCTACTTCACAAGTACAGGCTCTAGATTACATAGACATTACAACTTAATTTATGACATCGGCAAGGTGATACAAGAGCATCTGAGTTTGCAATTGATTGAGGGCAAGCAATTTTGTGAAGGGCAAACTGTCATGTCTCCTTTTAATAACAATAATAATAATAATGAAATAATTTAATATTAATGTTTTAACTTTTGAGTTGTCCTAAATTCATTTTAATTAATAACATGGAAAAAGGACACTTAATCATTATTAAAGTGGGCCATAAAGTATTGATTATTAATTAGGCCAAAATCAATGGCAAAGATGGATTTATTAAAATAAAAACATGCCAATGTCAAAATAGAAGATAAATCATGTTTCTTAAGGTTTTGGTGGAAAAGGTAATTATTAAAAGGGGTTCGATGGAATGAAATAGGGATTCATTCATTCAAACAAAGTCAAAACCCTTTTTCAGAGCTTGAGCAGCAATTGTTCAGCTTTCCATCACAAAGGATGAAAACATTCCAGTGAACGGGCCTAAGGACTAACACCGTCATACCCAGTAGGTGATTACATATGTGCTTCAAATCAGATTCAAAGTTACAATTTCAACATTGTTATTAGTTGTGAAGACTAGAACTTCAGGGATTGCAACCACTTATAGCATTGGCGTCATCATTTCAGCATGGCATCACCCCCTGAGGCTTTTTCCAGCCTTGGTGGCACCCAACCAGGGATGTCATACACCTGTTGTTCCTTTCCAAGGTTGCCATAAAGCTTGTTGTACCTGCAATACAGTGACGTCACACCCCCAACCTCGGCATTTTAGTTTATGGTCCATTCAAGGTGCAACTTTCCACTTCCACAGCTGGGTATATCACTTTCCCATCAATTTGACCCTCTTCCTAGGGTTTATCAAGATTGACATCATCATTTTTGCCCTCTATAATTATTGTCGTACCTGCCATAGATCTGTCATACCTACCAAAAGCTTGATCTACAATTAGGGTTTTCAAAATAAATTCAATCATTTGCTTTTCCATGTTTCAGGTTAGAGTTGTCGTAATAAATTTGTAATCAGCATATTTAAATTAATTTATAGTCGGGTATGTGTAATTTCAAGTGATTTCAATATAAGTTCAATTGGGTACTCAATTTTAAAATTAATTATCAACTAGGTATTTTCGGTTTTGCATATTTAAATTGTATGGTTTGTTTCAGCTTGTATGCTTTCATCCTAATTCAACAAGGGTTTCAAGTAAAATACAAGATTGTTAATATTTGTCCAAAAATGGACGTTACATACAATGAGAATAGTGGCTTAGCCCATCTTGATAAAATTATTGATCTCAAATTTGGATCATCCACACCAAGTTAGAGGAATACAAAGTCAGTTTGGGCTATGTTATGGCCTCCAAATCCTAGCCAAACTTGTAGCTGCCCAAAAAGGGTTGTTGGGGCAAGGGTTGCCTACCTAAAGTTGGAGCATTTTATCAGTTGGCTATCCAAAATTTGAACTAGTGAGACTTGAAAAAATGGGATGGGTGCTCCCTGTTAAGCACAAAATATACTAAGAGGGGGGGTGAATCAATATATTTTATATCTTTTACTTAATCTGATTTTTTTCTAACAACTTAATCACACATTCAAGATATGCAATAAAACTGAAACAATAATATGCACCACACAAGAGAGAGAGAAAGACACCAGATTTTTACGTGGAAACCCAAAGTGAAAAAAAACCACGGAGAACAATCTCAAGTATATGAATGAGCACCAACTCAAATTACAAAGTTCGCAAGCACCAACTTGTAGGAGCACCAACCCCTTTGTCGAGCACCAACACAACTATTTGTGAGCACCAACCCCTCTTGTGTATAAAACACAACTATCTATCAATGTTGCTTACTCAACAAATGATAGAACTTTACAATATCTCCTACTTTTCTCTCTTCGAAAACAAATTCAAACCATGCACTCTCTTATTTATTACAAATGGCTTCTCAAGCCTTTATTTATAGCTTTCCAAATGACCTTTGGCATTCACCCTTTATGACCCTTCAATCTTCATGAAAAATGGCACCAAACTTGCATGAACTTTTGTATCCTTGCATTTGAAAAGTCACATGGTGACCCTTCATAAGCAAATGCATCATTTCCTCTTTTGTCTTTATCTTAGTGACTTTTTGTATTCCTCAAAGTGTCTCTTCATGAAAAAATGCGTCATACCCTCTTTTGTCTTCACATAGTGACACTTGAAATTTCTCAAAATGACTCTTCATGAGAAAATGCATCCCATTCATCTTTTGCCTTTACCTCGTGACTCTTGACTTCTCCATAGGCCCTCTTTTGACTTATATGCAACCAAAAATATAGTCATTAATATTAACACACATTAGCCAAAATATGAATATTAAAAACACTATTAAATGCCATGGGGCCTTTATCACCAATAATACTAGACCTTTGACATCAATGACAATATTTCCAACAATCTCTTCTTTTGTCATTGATGGCAACCTGAAACTGAAACTACCACATCTTGAAACCTGTATTGCACATGTCAACCTACACATACTACTATCTGAAAAATATACAGTAACTCCCTCTTACTATAACATGTACATGTTTTTTGTACCTATTTTTGCCCCTGTACTTGTACCTGTACCTGTTTCTATTATTCTCCCATTTTGACATCAATGTCAAAGGGCCTACCTGGAGCTAACACTTAGCTCCCCCTCAACTAATGTTGATCCTCAATGGCAAGAAGTAAAAGAAATTACTCAACTTCTCTCGCAAATACCCAAATGTGTCTTTTGGTAGTGCCTTTGTGAAAATATCTGCAATCTGCTCTGTTGTACTGATATATTCCATCTTAACCTGTTGATCTGCAACTTGCTCTCTTAAGAAGTGATATCTGATGAGAATATGTTTTGTTCTTGAATGCATCACTGCATTCTTCAAAATATTAATAGCACTTATGTTGTCACAAAAAATAGAAATAGGTTCATCATATTTTACTTTGATATCTTCCAAAGTTTGTTTCATCCAAAGCATTTGAGTACAACACAATACCACTGCAATATATTCTGCTTCAGCTGTAGAAAGTAATATTGAATTTTGCTTTTTGCTTAGCCATAATACAAAGCTATCACCAAGGAAGAAAGCTCCTCCACTTGTACTCTTTCTGTCATCCAAGCAACCTGCCCAATCTGAATCTGTATAATCTACCAAAGTTAAATCTCTGCCTATGGAATACCACAATCCATAATTCAATGTCCCCTTGATATATCTGAATATTCTTTTCACCAACTGAACATGACTATCTTTTGTAGCTGACTGATATCTTGCAACCATAGCTACTGTATGCATGATGTCTGGCCTCGATATTGTCAAATATAAAAGACTACCAATCATAAATCTATACAAATATTGATCTGCAACAGATTAATCTTCATCCTTACCTTATTTTCTGTACTCATTGGTGTGCCAACTGGTGCACAATCCTCAAAACCAAATTTTTTCAACATTTATTTGGCATATTTACTTTGAGATATGAAAATTCCTTTATCTGACTAAAATATTTGCAACCCTAAGAAAAATGACAATTCTCCAAGCATAGACATCTCAAATTCTTTTTGCATATTATCAGAAAAAATTATCATCTTTTCAATGTTTCCTCCAAAAATGATGTCATCAACATATACCACAACAATCAATTGATGCTCACCTTCTGTTTTAATGTAGAGATTACTGTCAGCAAATCCTCTCTTAAAACCTTGATCCTACAGGTACTTATCAAGTCTTGCATACCAAGCTCTGGGAGCTTGTTTCAATCCATACAGTGCTTTCTTCAATTTGCATACACAACTACTAATATTTGAGAGAATAAATCTCTCAGGGTGCTCAATGTAGACCTCTTCTTCTAGATTCCCATTTAGGAAGGCAGATTTAACATCCATCTGAAACACATTGAAATTTTTAAACACTGCATATGCAAGAAACATTCTAATAGCCTCTAACCTTGCTACTAGTGCAAAAGTTTCTTCAAAATATATTCCCTCAATCTGAGTATATCCTTTACATACAAATCTTGCTTTATTCTCGGTCACTTCTCTATTTTCATTCAACTTATTTCTGTAAACTCATTTTGTTCCTATCACATTGTGATCTTTTGGTCTAGGCACTAATTCCCAAGTATCATTCTTTTTTATCTGATTTAATTCTTCATACATTGCCTTAACCCAATGCTTATCATGTCTAGCTTTTGAAAAAAATTTAGGCTGAATTTTGGCTAACAAAAAAAAATTAACTTGCTCAGATTCACTTACCATCATTCTTCTAGTGCGATTCCTTCATTTATGTCCTGATGATGTCACTTTCATTATGATTTCTCTGGACATATTTAGATAGGGTTTTGGTGTCTTTTTTCTCGTCATATTCATATGATTCTTCAAAATCTTTCTCTTCAATGATTTTAAAAATGTCTACTAGATCACTGATTCTTTGTGTTCCATCTTCTTCTATCCTGACACTTGCACTTTCAACTATTTTCTTGGTTCTTTTGCTATAACATTTATAAGTTTTACTTTTGCAAGAATAACCAAGAAATATTCTTTCATCTGTTCTAGATTCAAACTTATCCATATTTTCATCAATTCTTTTTATGAAGCATATGTTGCCAAAAACTCTGAAATAATCAACTATTGTTGGTTTATCTTTCCATATCTCATAAAGAGTCTTGTCATTGTTAACTCTCAATAATACTCTGTTCTGAATATGTACTGTTGTAGCAACTGTCTCTCTCCAATATTTATCTAATATCTTGGATTCATTTAGCATTGTCCTCTTCATCTTTTGAACTATTATGTTTCTCTGTTCAAGTACTCCATTTTGCTGTGGAGTCTTGGTTGCTGAATAATGTTTATTTATTTCATGGTCTTCAGAAAACTCAATAAATTGATTTGACATGAATTCTCCTCCTCGATCTTATTTTAGGCACTTAATCTTCAAACCGATTTCATTCTCAACTAATGCTTTGAATGCTTTGAAATGTCTGAAAGCTTCTGATTTTTCTTTAAAAATATTACCCAAGTCATACGTGAAAATTCATCAATAAACAACATGAAATATTTTTCACCTTGAGTACTTTGAATTCTCAAAGGTCCACACAAATCAGTGTGAACAAGCTCTAACATCTAAGTGGTCAAGTACTCTTTTGTTTTGAACCGCCTTCTGACCCGCTTCCCATGCTGACAAGGTTCACAAAGCGTGTCAGAGGGTTATGTAATCTTTGAAAGATTTCTGACTACTTGCTTCTTACTGATGTTGACAAAATTGTCAAAATTTATGTGTCTCATTCTCCTATGTCATAGCCAACTTTCTTCAATCTGACTCAAACAACATCTTTGACCTTTGATGTCTGAGAACATATACAAATTATTGAATGTTCTCTGAGCATCTACAAGCAACACATTTGAATCTTTTTTTCTAATTTCACAACCTTCTGCATGAAACTTTAGTGTGTGCACCTAGGTGATCACACATTTGACTTACACTCAAAAAATTATGTTTAAGACCTACATAAAAAACATTTTCAATTTTTGTTCTACCATTATCCAAACTTAGTGTACCTTTTTTGGCAATTCTGGTAGTAGTATTATCTCCGAATTTCATTGTGCCACCTTTGATCTTCTTCAAGGTTATGAACTTGCTCGTCTCCTGTCATGTTGCTCGAACATCCACTATCAATGAACCATGGATTTTTTTCATTTCTTGTATGCAAAGTTGTCTATACTAACATAGATTTTTCAAGTTATTTCTTCTGCCATGGGCATGTCTGAACTTTCTTCTTGATGAATGGAGCCTTGAAACTTTGGTCCTTCTTGACTGACTCAAACACGCTTCTACAATACCAGGCTGTGTCCGAAGTTGTTGCACTTGTAACATATTATGGCCTCTTCATTAAAACTTGATAGAGGAGTAAAAGAGTTGTGGCTTTTGCTTGACTCTACATGAGTTTTCTTCTTATATCTGAAATTGTTAGCCATTTTTTGACATTCTATTTTCTTATGACCATATCCATTACAATAAAAACCGTAAACATAAAAATAAGACTTGTTTGTGTATCTCGGCCCTGATTGCCTTTTGTAGCTCTATTCCTTCCAACCTTTTTTGTTTGAAATGTCCTCTGTATTCTTAACTTCTTTCTTTTTTATTTCTTCTTTGTAAGTGCTTCAACATAGCTCTCTCCTTTTTCTGTGTTCACTTTGTCTTTGGCCTCCCCTTTCTCTTTTTTAAATTCGATACCTGTCTTATCTAACATTGATCTTTGACTTTCTAATATCTTATTCAACATATTAGTGTTATTCTCAAATTTTGAATTATTAGATGCTCTATCATTTATTGCTTTATTTGTTTTGTCAAGATCTGCTTTTAAAAAAATAATTTCAATAACATACCTTTCACATTCTTCACTTAATTTTTGCAACTGTGCCATTAGATATTTTTCATTCTTCTTGACTTTTTCAAAGTGTGCTTGTAGATCTTCAATTGTTTCATTCGACTCCTTTTCATTTTTTTGATCTGGAACTTTAATCTTCGATTCTTCTTCTCAAGAGCTTTTAACTCTTCTAAGGTATAAACGAGTTCTCCTTCTAAATTCACTTCGGCGTCATCATGTTCTTCTTGATCATCTTTACTTTTGCTTGCAAAGGCATCTTTATGTATCGCCATGAATAAAATCTCTTCTTCTGAATCACTAACTCCACTATCTTCGACTAAGCTGGGATCTTTAGAATACAAACTCTTCTTTTCGAATCCCTTCTTGAATTTTTCTTTGAAATTCTTGTATGTAGACTTTCCTTCTTCATTGTCACCATTACCCTTTCTGCACACTTAGCTACAAAATGTCCATTCTTTCCATAATTAAAACATTTTAAAGGTAATTTTCTTTGATATTTATCTGTGTCCTTTTTCGACTTGCGAATGAATAGAGCTCCGTTGTCATCTTCATCATCGTTAGAACTGTCACTTGATTCTTGAATCTTAACCTTCTCTTTCTTTGATGTTTTGAAAGCAACTTCTCTCTTTGAGGGTTTCTCTTGTTCGGTCCGTATCTCATATGCCGTAAGAATACCATGTAGCTCATCCATCTTTAGCTTGACTAAATTCTTCATCTCTTCAATTGCCAAAACTTTTGCATTATATCTTAATGGTAGAGATCTCAAAACTTTTTAAACCACAATTGATTTTTCCAACTTTTCTCCAAAACTTTGAATCTAATTAACTATTTGATCAACCCGCAAAAGATAACTTGCTATATCTTCTTCCTCTTCCATCTTCAAACTCTCAAACTATCTTTTGAAAGTCTAAAGCTTAGTGTGCTGAACCTTTCCATCACCTTTATAAATATTCTCAAGTTTTATCCAAGTTTCATGAACAGATTTACATTGCATAACTTTAACAAATTTTGCTTCACATAACCACATAAAATAGCATTTAAAGCTTTAGTATTATTTTCACTTGCCTTCTTTTCTCTCGGAGTAGTTACAAGTGTTTGTGGCTCTTCATTTTCTGCCACCACTGCTCTCCAAATGTCGAATCCAAGGGCCATCAAATAAGTCTTCATCCTTATGCTCCAAAAAGCATAATTTGTCCCATCAAACTAAAGTGCCTTATTTGTAGAAAAACTTTCATGTGATCCAACCATCGTGCTTTCTCGATTTACCTTCAAGCTATAAAACTTTTTCCAAAGGAACTTACTCTGATACCAATTGTTAAACACGAAATATACTGAGAGGGGGGTGAATCAATATATTATATATCTTTTACTTAATCTGATTTCTTTTTTTTAACTTCTTAATCACACATTCAAGATATGCAATAAAACTGAAATAATAATATGCACCACACAAGAGATAGAGAAAGACCCCAGATTTTTACATGGAAACCCAAAGTGGGAAAAACCACGGAGAACAATCTCAAGTATATGAATAAGCACCAACTCAAATTACAAAGTTCACAAGCACCAACTTGTAGGAGCACCAATCTCTTTGCCGAGCACCAACACAACAACTATTTGTGAGTACCAACCCACCGGAGCACCAACCCCTTGCAACGATTTGTGAGCACCAACCCACAGGGGCACCAACCTCTTTTTTGTTTAAAACACAACTATCTCTCAATGTTGCTTACTCAACAAATGATAGAACTCTACAATATCTCCTACTTTTCTTTTTTCGAAAACAAATACAAACCATGCACTCTTTTGCTTATTACAAATGGCTTCTCAAGCCTTTATTTATAGCTTTCCAAATGACCTTTGGCATTCACTCTTTGTGACCCTTCAATCCTCATAGAAAATGACGCCAAACTTGCATGACCCTTCGTATCCTTGCATTTGAAAAGTCACATGGTGACCCTTCATAAACAAATGCATCATTTTCTCTTTTGTCTTTATCTTGGTGACTTTTCGTATTCCTCAAAGTGTCCCTTCATGGCAAAATGCACCATACCCTCTTTTGTCTTCACATGGTGACTCTTGGAATTCCTCAAAATGACTCTTCATGAGAAAATGCATCCCATTCCTCTTTTGTCTTTACCCCATGACTCTTTGACTTCTCCATGGCCCTCTTTTGACTTATATGCAACCAAAAATATATTCGTTAATATTAAATAAATATTAACACATATTAGCCAAGATATGAATATTAAAAACACCATTAAATGCTATGGGGCCTTTATCACCAATAATGCTAGACCTTTGACATCAATGACAATATTTCCAACACTCCCATGTCAATTCTCCCTATGTTGACAAGAAGAATCTATCAATCAAAACCTTCTACGTCCATTTACTACAAGATGTTGGTCTAAGTTGTGTACCAAGCTCAATTGGTCATGGGCAACTCCGGCCACGTTGTCGCAGCTCTTCCAATCATGGCCACCTATTCGTCCAAATTCTATTCTCTTATTTATATAAAGTTAGTCCCTTCTAATCCTCATTTGGAATGGGTCGCAAGTGAGGAAAATAAGACTATTTCAAGATAAATCAAATTCGATAGAAAAGGTAATTCAAAAGTTCGAAGTGGAAATATAGGAAACAATCTCAACTCATGTCATGAAGGGAAGTGGGATTTTGATATCTTCAGCAAGGACATTCTCAAGGTTTGGAGTATTTTGAAATAGCCTCTTGAATCCTGATAATGGACCAAGGATAATTCGGAAGAAGATGAGTGAAAACATGAACTAGAAACCTCCTCCAAGATTCTTCAAACTCAACGTCGATGGGGCTGCTAGAGGTAACCCTAGGCCTTCTAAGGCTGGATGTATTATCAAAGATTGCTCAGGGTCTCTTATCAAGGCAGCCTCCTTGAATTTGATAGATGGAACTAACAATGAAGCTCAAGCTCTAGGATTACAAGTGGTTGATCAATGTGGTATATCTAAGGTGATAATAGGTTACTCCATGGTAATAATAAATGCACTGCTGAAGAGGTGTTCGCAATGCTAGAAGCTGGAAAATATCCTTAAGAAGGCTTAACAATTTCTACCTAACCTTGAGGCTTGGTCTTGTCTTCATTGTTTTCGGGAAGCAAACTCATTGGTAGATTGTGTGGCCAATGCCAGATTTGATCATCATGAGACCCTAATCATAGACAACATGATTGAAAGATGGTAGGGTCTTGTTGGCCATTTTTTGGCCCACATATCAAAGTTTGCCTAAGTATGAAAAAGGGAGCTTTCAAGCAGGAAAATGTTAAGTCTTTGGGAGGACTCGGGTTTTCCAACAGTGACAACTTCGGGTTTTTTGAAGGCACAGTGCAAATCGGGTTTCCAGCAGTGCTTAGGTTCTAAATGTTTTATAAGTAGAAGTAGTTCGAGTTTACAAACCCGAATTACGCATAGACAGTGTATTTTGGGTTCTCCAAGGAGCACTACTTGATTACTTAATAAGTTGTGGGTAGTTAGAAGCCCGAAATAAGTAAAGGGGCTTGACAAACCCAATTTGGTCTTGAAAATGGTGCTTCTCGAGTTCTTCAAAGGATGTCTTTTTCAAAAATCCTAAGGGGCTTTTGGCAAAAGGGACTAGTCAACTTTTCAGAAGGAACACTTCAATTTTTCCGAATGGCTCTTTCTTCTCCAAGTGGGCAGTTGCAATTTTTCCAAAGGGTATGTTACCCTTTGGAGGAACCATTTCAAAATTCATGAAGGGTATCTTTCCCTTTGGGAGGATCATTCACGAGAATCCGAAGGGACATACAGAAAGCCAGAAGGGTCTCTTACCCTTCGGGAAAGTCCGTTGTGAAAAGCCCTAAGGGTAATTTCGAAGACAAACACAGACAAAAAGTCCAAAGGAATTCCTTCGGACAAATTGTTCGAAGAAATTCCTTCGGGCCGAAAGAGAAACTCGAGACCAAGTGTCCAAAGGAAATGACGGGCCAATGGACGTCAAAATCAAGGTAAGCGACTAGCCATTAGAAGTAATCAGGTTTGAAAAGCCCGAAGTCTTAGGGCTTGGGAAATAGCAAAGTGAGAAGACTTCAAGATGGACAAGCCCAAAGTAAGTAGGCTTGAAGAACCCAAATTACTCTGCATAGAGTAAATCGAGTTTCTCCAAGTACTCTACTTAAAAGGCTTTATAAGCGAAAGATCTAGGAAAGTCCGAAGTTGGTAGGCCAAAGAACCCGAATTACTTTGTATAGAGTAAATCGGGATTCTTCATGGGCTCGACTTAAGCTTGGTCTAGCAATGCTAGAATCATGATGCAACGAATGGAACGCTGCCACGTGACGTAACTAGAGCAGAAAGGGCCAATCAATAAAGGACAAGTGGCACAAAGATGTTCAATAAACACGGGAGAGTCCGAGCGGCTGGTAGCTGGAAGTTATGAAGGCTCTCATCTGCCATGGTTCATTGCCCGCAATCGTCGTTCGATGCTTAAATGCGTCATGCCAAGAAGAAACATTTCAACTACTCACAGCATGACTTTTCAGACATGCCAAAGAAAGTCTTAAAGACGGGAGGGACTCAAGAGTATTGTCTGGTGATCCTGAGCGGCGCATTAAGGGGCAACAAGACAATGCAACGTCATATTTCCCGCCATTGTCGACTTCTTCTCTCTTCCCCTTCTCTCTTCCCCCTTTTCTATATAAATAGAGGCCTTTGTGCCAAGCAAATTATCCCCGGACTGGTGATAAAATCACTCTACAAAAATCATTGTGTAATGGACCTTTGAAGCAATAAAGATTATTTTTACCTATCTCTTTGTCTGAAAATTGCCTTGAGTTAGCTTGTGCACTAATACCGTTGTGAAGAAGCATCCTTCCAACCTTGTTGCCCTTTTTTCTTGCTTGTTTTCAGGTGCTTTCCAGTTAATTGCAGGTCTAAACTCATGCTTTTCGGCCATTAATGGATGCTTGGTGTGAATTTTGAAATTCTTCTTTGCCTCGTGTGGTTCAGTAAGCCTAGTTTAAGAAATACTTATGCAATTTAGCTGATTAGGAGGTTGTGTAAGCCAATTTGTCTTATGTTGAATTAGTGTCTTTCCCAGGCCAAGTGGATCACTTACATTCAGTGCATCACCTCCCTTAGCTTAGTTTTTTTTTCAAGCAATCTCTCTCCCCCTTTTTCTCGGCCATTAGTAGAGTTTAGCGTAGAAACCCAAAGTGTTGAAGTGAAGCACTTGAGGAACTAGCCTCATAAAAAACCTAGAGGTTCAACCTCACCATAGGATACCCACATCCTGAGGTTGTCCACATGCTTATAGCTGGAAGTGAGGGACACTGAAGAACTCTCTCACAAGGGTGCAATTCCAAGCTATAACAGGTCTAAAGGAGTGTTGGATGGAGGACACCCACCAACCAACCTCCTAATTGTTTTCTTTGCTTTATTTTATTCGAATTTTTTTTTGAATTTCGACAAGGCTCAAGCAATCCTTTAACAAATTGGCTTAAACCAAGGTGGAAGGGATAATAAACACTATACTTATTTTATATGCATTGCAAATTTAATGTGGTGATTTAGCATGGATTGAGCTCATGCCAAGCAATTATCCCATGTTAAGAGCAGTTCTCTCATTGATGACATTCTTAGTCAGTGGCAAGTGGTGAAAATAACCATAAATTGTATGCTCTCCCTTAGTTCCATTGATGACATTCTTAGTCATTGAGTACTCTTGTGTATATTATGGCATACACTCTTGTATTGTCTAAGATGTACTCTTTACAGATATGTACAAATCATTATCTATATCTTATTTATATAATAACTTATTTATAGGTTATTTATTAATAAGAATGTATCTTTAGTGGCTATCCTCAAAATAGCCAAAGCCTATTTTGAGTTAATATACCTAAAAAATAGAGACTCCTTCCCATCCTAAACCTCCTTACTTATCTATATAAGAAGCGGGATGGTATGGGTGAAGGTTGATCCATTGTATTGTATTCTTCGTGTGAAGAGGGCCTTTGGCCCTCTTGCACGTCTGAGCTTAATATATTAGTATTCATTCTCTTTTGATTATATATGCATTTATTTTCTTTAAATGTTTCACATGTATGCACATGCAATCATAGGTGAAAGTCTTGAGGTTGCTTCTTCATAGATCCTAGAACCTATAACTTCCACAAAACTAACATGAACTTCACTTCAGTCAAGGGAAGTTTTACATGCAATCAAGCTTGTTCAGGGCATAAAACACTTGGAAATGGAAATGAGGAATCATATCAACTCCAAAATTGCATCAATGTTCAACTCTAATCTCCTGGTCTTCCTCAACAACAAAGAAACAGTGAAGGCACAGACAAAGCAAGGGAACATTTCGTGGAAATCTTGCAGCTGTTGTGGAAAGAATGAATGTTTTGCAGTCAGGGGCATTTCTGATCTCCAGAGCAGAATGCAAAGGTCTGTTGTCAATGGCAACTTTCAAGGACCTAGAAAGTAGGTTTTTCCTTTTGTTGGATTATGTAGAAAAGATGCAAGGTTTTTTTCAATTAGGGGAATTTCCTAGCAGGAGAAAGCTTCACCACT
This sequence comes from Torreya grandis, assembly GCA_037957365.1. NCBI lineage: Eukaryota > Viridiplantae > Streptophyta > Pinopsida > Cupressales > Taxaceae > Torreya > Torreya grandis. The sequence continues at coordinate 1,984,489 of JARHVA010001979.1, read as the reverse complement.
TTGATCTCTTGGCCCTTCGTCACCCAACTATCTTTCCTTCCCCCAAATTGGAAAGGAAGATGGGGAAGGCGACCATGAAAGATGTCCAAAAGTTAGTGCCAATAGCTGGTGTGGTGTCATCACTAGGAGGTGGTTTTGGGTGTGGTCACAGTGAATCCAATGGAAAGCCCTCTTGCTCTCATGTTGTTGGGGATCTACTAGGTAAGCGAGTGGTAGAGGGACCGCCTCCTTGTTTTAGATTCTCATCATCATGTCCTTGGTGGACTATGTTTAGTCTTCTTGGGTCTGTTATGTTCATGCATACAATGTTGTATGGCTAGTTTTCCAATGGAAATTTTTTGGTTTAGATAGGATCTTGGTGGTTATTTACTATTTTATGTTTAGCATAGTGCCCCTTTGTGATTCCACCTTTGTCATGTGGAGGTGGTTGGTCTTGGGTTGACAAACCTAGTAGGGTCTTTTGGTGATGTTGATAGTCATAGCTTCAGCTCATTTTTGCTTAATTGGCTAAGCTCTTAGTTGCAGCATCTTGCACTAACCTGGTAACTGCTTATCCATGAAGTTTTTTTATATTAATAAATGGGTGTGGGACCCTTTAATAGTCTTTTATCAATCAAAAAAAAAATCACCCCCCTCCCCCAACGTGATGAAGTTCCCCATGAACTAAGGAAGGATGACATATGGTGAAGCATTTCTAATGACTAATGCAGGTCGGACAATCCTAGAAACTTCCAGTGAAGGAAAGAATAATAGGCTATATACAAATAGACGTCGAAAGTGTTTTTGATTGATACAACTCTATTTACGAGAAACGAAGATAATAATGTTATATATAAGGATGTCATCTAGTAGATTTTGTTACTTTACGTGTATCCTATACAATCCTAGTAAGTATGTCACTATTATCATCCAAGGCTAATCTCCTCTTTTTCCATCTAATAGAGTTTAAAATATAGGTGTATCCTATGGAATACTAATAAATTCTTGTAAAGATGTCTATTATTTTCCAAGGCCTAATGCAAATAGAGTCAAAAGTCCAATTCTATCTTTGTAGACTTGGAAGTCTCTAAAGGAAATTTCTTTTATAGGTTTATAATTTGATTAAAATGAGGCCCTCGATGAAGGATAAGATCTCCCATGTCAAAGATTCCCTCCTCATTTGAAACAATAGAGTAGAATATGAGATTTAGGAATCATGAAAATGGCATTTTATATATCGTCCCAGGATGAATACAGTTGTACACCAAATCCTCATACCTAACAAATCCAGACACTTACCCTCTTCTCTAAATAAGCATAGTTAAATCTTTTAGATATAATAACATCTACTTAATTTCAATTTTCAAAATATGCACATGCACTGATTTATGGCAATGTAGCTCAAAGCTAGATTGAAAAACTTCTAATCTAGGAAATTGTAAACTATAATGTCTTCAAACACTGATCTATCAAATCAAAATAAGGGACCATGTGACCAATGTTGTGGAAGGTAGCGGACAATGATGATAAGTGTATCCAAAGAATGGAGGAGTTGCTCAACAAGCAAAGAGAATCTGTGACAGAATTCAAAGGAAGTATCTAGACTTCCTGAATCTCCTAACGATAGATACCTATTTGAATACTGCCATCAATCGCTAGTTTCATTATTAGGAAACTGGGTGATGTAAAGGGAAAATATATGAGACAAACTCTAAATGTGGATACCTATAACCTAAAGAACTAATAACACTGTCATATACCAACATAATCATTGATGGGATCTATCCAACAGCACCAATTTTTCTGCATAGAGTAAAGAGCTATCCAAATATACGTATCTATCCTAGATGCTGTGTCTTGTTTTGAGGAAATATAAATACATACAAGTCAAAAACAGCCTCTAGAACAGGACCTCCTTTAGGTTCTATCTAAATATATACAGGGAATATCAAATTATATGGGCTTTGAATAATAATTGTTTAAATGTTATGCATACCCACTCCATGTGTGAAGGACCTGGTCCTCAGTATTCTGAACCGTTCAAAATCATGCCTCACTATTGCATTAAAAGGGTGCATCTAAGAAAGTTTAACAAGGATCTGATAACACAATACTCTCTCTCTCCCTTTGATTGCCAAGAAAGCATAACATACAAAATCAAACAATATGACTCAAGGATGCTCAACATTAGGCCTATAAACTAGGTACTCAAATAATTTTACAAATAATAGGCTGGAACGTGAAGCATTAAGAACACATTATTGATTGTTTTATAGTAATAACCTTGTTTTACTACTTATACTTGGCTTTGTTATTCATAACAAATTGAGCCGAGCTATCTCTATAGTTTGTTTTGAATGGAAGAAAGTAAGAAATTATGTTAATGTCCAAAAATAACCAAAGTAGGTCAATGGAACTTGAAAGCACCAGCTATTAAAATAGCTACTTGGGTGTGCTAAAAAAAGTACATCAAAAACCAAACATAAAATATCGAAAACTAAATCAAGATATATTTTTTTAAATCAATAGAACCTAAAATGAGGGAGGTAAACACAAACATGTAAATGCTAGACAAATCGATTTTATACCACATAATACAAAACAACTATGAGAAATTATGCTCCTGAGCTAAAAAGAGAACTGCCAATAGATCCAAGAAAAGGGAGCTGATGGGTAAAACAGATAATAGCCAAAATCCTCTTCAATCTGTAAGGTCCAACAAAAAAACTGATGTTATCATGAGGAGAATGATCTAAGATAAGGGCCCATAGGGCTCAAATAAACAATCTTGGGTGGAAGCAGGGTACTCCTCCCGATACCTGTCCTAACAACCACAACGCACAATCCCCCAAACATTGACCCTTTGTGTTGGGTGCAAGAATAAGAGTTATGAGATTCCGTGGCCACTCATAGAGGGGAGGCCATCTCACAGATCTATAATCATTTATAGTAGTGACAACCAAAGCCGACAAGCATTCAATACTCCTAGTGGCTGAAATAACTTGAAAGAAGTAATTAATTTGATGATCCTTGAAGTCCCCATTAGAGGTAGGTGTCTGAGGGTAACCGCATCTTTTAAGGCCTAGGGACAACTTCCAAGCAGCATTAGTTTAGGTAACATACTACTACGAGATAACTACTCATAAAAGTGAAGATAATATTAAATATCATCATAAAGGAGATAAGATCGAGATCAAGAAATGCTTGAGAAGACAGCTGTTCACCACTTGATGTCACCTTTGACTTGTTGCTCAAATTAATTATGTATAATCCAAAGAACATTCAACGTCATTGATTTGAAAAAATCTCAAAAATTCTAGAGCAAGTGCTTATACAAACAAATGTAATCTCCGAGATACAATGAGTGTTAGGTGGACCATTCTTGTTCGTGAGAGATTGGTTATTGTGAACCACTCCTCATGAAATATGGGTCAATGAGATTATATTACATTATATTACAAATGCAATCTCATAGAACATCATTATAACTGGAAGAAAGATCTCCAAGGTTAATCTTCCCAAGCTTATCACACAGGATATGACTAGGACCTATATGAAAAACCTTTTTTGAAGTCAAGAAACCAATATTAGAATTCAAAATAATTATGATATGAATTTCCATTTGTCAATCTAAGAAAACTTGCCTATCTTGTCTTCTTCTCCATTACTCATCCCTATTCCCTTATTCAAATTAGCATAATCAAGAACTGTAAGGCATAACCATTTCACTCTTACTGCTCCCTTGACTAATAACATAATTTCTAAATTGAAATTATCATCAACCTGAGTGCTTGAGAATACAGCCATTGTTGGTCACCCCCACTAGGCTAAGAAAGTGTTGCTATGTTACTAACTTAGAATCTACTATAAGTGAAAAACCAATACCTTGCATCTATATTAAGAACATTCTTGCTGTCCTTTAGATCAAGTGCATCAATTGTATTTTCTGTCTTTGTATGTTGATATAAGAAGCATTGGTTAAATAAAGGAAATAAAATACAATTCAAATCTAAAATCTTGTTTGTAGATACCAATTTCTGTATTTTTGAAAGAGATGTCGAGACTACAGTTTTTATAAAACAAGAACAATACTAAAATATCTTGAAAGAACCTCGAATGAGAATTTTATTGTAATTAAAGTAGCAAGGAAAAAAGTACAAAATTTTTTTTAAATACTTTCCTGAGGTGTAGATGTCAACTCAAGCCTAAGAGACTCCAACAGTAGTATGGGCATTGCACTTGGCCAAGGAATTAGTCTTTCACAGACTACCTGCATAAACACTCTTCAAAATCACACAATACAGTAGCTGTTTTATATAGATATGCATGCACATCAGGTTATAAATAACATATCTCAACTATAACCATTCTAAATTTAGCTCAACTATAACCATTCTAAATTTAGACACTGCCTAAATTTAGGAAAAATGTATCTTTTATGAGCCTCACCAAAACTGAAAAACTGATTGAACTAGGACTTTAAAAATGGGCCATTCAAAACAGCCTATACTCAAATAGCTACTCCTAAAATAACTACATAATTTTAGCTTTTGAATGCCTAAAAAGACAACTAAAATGAACTTTCCCAAAAAAGGACAACGGCTATTTTGTTTTCAGCTAGAAATATGAACATGCTTTTTCAACATGATAACAATTTTGTAAGGCGACCTACACCATTGTTTTATAATCTATGGATCTGCCAATAACTTCATTTCCAGATATTGATATGGATAATATAGGACCACCAACATAAAAGACAGCCAAAACAAACTACTTCCAACTATTATTTTCTATTGAATTTAAGAATTCCTATAAAGGGCCTTAAATATCAACAGCATTACCATCATACAATAGAATACTAAGTTAACTCCCCTTACTTGACTATATTTAATCCATCTCAATCAAGCACAGAATTCTCGATTATACTAAAAATTGCATGGAAGCACAACCACAAAAGTATAGTTCCCTCACAGTTGTAAGTACAAATCCAAGAACAGCTTCCATATTTATTTGAATATTCAGCACTAACAGCATTTATTTGGAATAACTAACAGTTCTCTTATGCAGTTCAATTTTTAAAAATGTCAATTTTGCCATAGATTTTATAGATGAACATTGTCAACGCTAAGGAACAAGATGATATCACAAAACAAAAACAATGTTCATTGAACAAATCTGAGAAGTTTTTAGTTAACTGTCCATGGTAAATATAACAATTTTTTTAGACTTATATATAGCACTTCTATTAATAACCCAATAGAATTTGATAAGAAAGATTAAAAAAGACATTCTTTCTTTTTTAAGTGCCAATTATGCACATTGCAAGTACTCTCAAAGGCCACAAACAGCTAATGTAAAATATGAATTCCACATTCTTGTATTAAAAAAAATTCCAGACATAAGATAGACGCACTTCAAACTCAAAGTGCCAAGTCATACATATATTACCATTGCAATTTTAAAAGCATTGCGATTGATGTTGAGGGGAAAAATGGACATGTAATTGTTGAGTTGTATTACATTGTACAATCATAGTTGCATGATTCAGACTCAATTTGCGATTGGTAAGTCCAGTTAAATTACTAAACAGGCTTGCACAATAGGAATTAATTAAAAACTAGGCAAAATAAAAATGAATTTCAAACTTTGGATATGTTCAAACTTTTTTTGATTGAAAAGTTGTTGAATTTAACCTTTTTAACTTTATTTTGTGTTAAATTACTTGCCATATCTCACTTTCTGGGATAGATATGATACATTGGAGTGTGATGCCATTCCTCTATAAAAAATTGTACGATTAGCAATATATAATCTGTATTACTAATCGAAAACGCTTTTAGTCAACAAAATGAATTTCAAACAAGATATTGTGGATTTTCTCATTTTGGAAGAAACAATTCATAGGGATCAAATGTTAAAATATACACATCAAACTAAGAAACAAATACATAAATGTACACTAATGTTTTTTGAAACAAGCCATGAACCCAACAAGTTTAAATATGGACATAAAAAATCTTAGAAAGTTTGCAAAATAATTAGGATACTTTCATTGTATATATCAAAAGAGGTAAATTTATCTGAAACTTAGTAGTAAATCATTAATTGCATAAAATGTTTTTCCTAGGGTGATTTTGACTTTAAAGAGTTTACCACAACTCCTGAAGCCCGTGATAACAATTCATAGGCTAGGCTTGGCTAAAATATTTAATTTGGATCTCTTATTAGCTCGACTAGGACAACTTGATTCAAAATTGTTATTGCAAGGAGTATTGTAACTATGATTTCAATCCAAGTTTGAATGCCAAGTTAAAATAACCCTAAAATGATGGACCAGTTAACCTCCAAGCAATGGTAGACACTTTAGAACAATTATTAATTAAAAACCTACATAACTAAGTGTTCTCTATTTCTTAAGGACTCCAAAGTTCCCTTGAATCCAACAATTTACTTGATCCCCTCACAATAGGGGTGCAAGTGTGGTTGATAATGCCCTTGCCAAAAGGTCTCTAATCCCCCACATTTGGCACTTTCAAAATCTGTTACCAACTCCCCCATGTCAATCAAATTTTTTTTTTTACTTCTCTCTTTGTTTCTTTACCACCCTCATCCCTTCCTCCCTTGGGATCCTCCAACACTCTTCATGCCACAAATCAGTTTGATGCTTGTTATGTCAATGTTATGTTTCCCATCTTTCTCAATTTATGGCTGACTGTCATTCCCTATCTAACCGTTGAGCCCAAATACGACTTCTTATCATGTTTCCTTCGAGAAGTCTTCATGTTGTTCACCGACACATGTTGACTCTATTGATGTAATGTCCCCAAATTAGTACAAACCCTAAATTCTGCTTTTTCACACCAAACCCTAGCTGAAAATGATAATTTCTATTTTCTAACAGCAAAACCCTGGACAACAATGATCCCACAAAATACTGAAAATAGATCATTCAAACCCTAGCATTAAATACTAGCAATTTGTAGAATTGGTAAGTGTCAAATCCTAACCAAACAAGTATGAATTTATAATTCTTCCACTTGTTAACCTAGATAAATATGACAAAATGTTGGAAGTGCAATTTTCTAATTGCGAAACAATATTTAACCCTCATACATGCATCAATAACTTCTGAATATTATAATCACCAAAATTACCTTAATTTCTTAATTTTCCTTGACAATTCATGGCTGGAAATACTCATAAAATAATCAGAAAATGATACAAAATTCAAATTGTGATTCCCATGCTTGAACAGCCCTAGAAAGGTACCAATAGACCCCAAGAAGTGGGTCGCCACACTACATAAGTGAATCACTGCTGGTTTAGGGCTTAAATGCAGCCCTTTTGATACTCAAAAACCCTTGATGAATGCCCAAAACATGCAAGTTTCCTCTCAAAACCCTAGGCGCTGCCCTAGGTATATTCATTGCCTTATGAATAGTGTTTGTTGCAAATCCAATCACTAAAGTTCAATGCAATCCCCTGAATGAGGATGCCCTAGTTGAGTACAAGGGTTTCCATCCTTGCTCCAACTTCCATTGAAGGTTTTCGTCATCAATGATCAAGTTAAAGGTTTCATGTTCAAGCTTGTAATTTCAATTATCAAAACATAGTCTCTGTTGACGTTGTGGATTGCACCCTTGACAGAACGTTGAGCTTCTGTCTTCCATGCAGCACAATGGAGACTCCCCTCTTGTTGTGGGTCTGGCAAAACTGAGGGGAGAATCTCTAGATAAGGGCTAGCTCCCTTTGATGCATCTCTGAGTTATTTCACTACTACTGCTAATATATAAAAGGGGGGGTTGAAAAGAGAGAAGGATACTGAAAACAGAGACTAACCTAAGACGGTGATGCACCAAACAAGTTTGATATACTCAATTACTCACACTTCAGACCAGAAGAGGACTTACATACACTTTATCTGATAAAAAGACCAGACTGTAGGGAACTTTAACGAGGAGGCTTAATGAAGACACACAGAAAATGAACTTACCATAGGCGTTGTAGAAAACACACTGTCTGATAACCCTTCTCTGTCTCTGCGCTCCAGATGCAGCACTTCCTATTAACCTGCAGAACTGGTACTCTAGTTACACCAGGGGTGTTGGTGTCAACTTGCGAAGGCATCAAACTACAATGACTAAACACAAGTTTAATACGCAGACACACTCAAGAGATATAACCAGTCAAATAGAGGTAAAACGCATTCTTATTGATTCAAGGTGAAATTTTGGCAAGGCTTCGCCTTACAAAATGAAAGATATCTTTCTCAAATGAGAGTTTACAATATATAGAGAAAGAGAAAGCAATGGCGCCTCTTTCCACAAGTGGCCCATGCTGCATTTAATTCATTGGGAAGAGGAAGTCCGGTGAAAGAAGCCATGTTGCGGCAGTCCAAGTCTTGACTTTGGCGTTTAAATTATATTAAAAGTCATGTAAAAGCATGGGTCGCGCCTTTCTGTTTGAAAACAAGACCGCTTCTTAAAGAGGTTCACGCGGTTGTCTGCTCATTAATGCCTAAACGAAGAAAAATAGGCCGCGCCTTCACTGTTCGCGCTCTTTGATGACCATTTCTTAAGGACTGTTCCAACCGCTATAATAACTCTTCTGTCGACGCTTCTTTTGCCACCTGGGTTGTTTTGCCCGTGTCTGTGCTTGGCTCTTCGAGCTCTTTTCTCGACGGGTCACTGAGTTCACTCTTGGCTTTTGTCTTTTCCTGGCTCTTTCAGCCCTCGAGGCTATCTTCTGTCAATCCTTGGCTCTTCGGGCTCCTTTCTCGGCGGTCTCTTCCTTTTGGCCGGTCTTTTTTTCTTCGAACAAAATGTCCAAAGGAATTTGCCTTTGCCATTTTGCCGCAGATTTCTTTCCGAAGGGTAATCCTCCGTTTGGCTCCTCGCCTTGTGAATTTCTTCGGATTTATTCTTCGGACAAAAGTCCGAAGGAAATCCTTCCTTTGCCTTAGACTTTTTTCCGAAGAAAACCTTACCTTTCGGCCCTCTTCTTTGGTCCCTCTGCAAGTGTTACCTGCCCTCCGCAAGGGCATTTAGGCCTTAAGTTACACTTCGGACCCTGCTGAAAGGCCCAATTGGTCATTTGCCTACCTTCCGCAAGGGCACTTTGTCTTTGGAGCTTCATAAAACGACTTGCGTGCTTTGAACCGGCTCATGCTTTGCCAAAAGGCTTGTAGACCGATTGCCCGAAACGGAAAAAACCCTGTGAATCAACCCAAGATATATACAAGGCTCAAGTCATTTGGCTCAGAAAACAGGCCTATTACAAAAGGGAAAAGCACAACAGCAAAAGGGTCAAAACATGACTGACTGCTCAAAATAGTGGGGAAGGAAGATAGACCAATTTTTTGGCCTGCGGGACCAAAAATGGTAACAAATTTGGTGATTCCTAGGGGAAGCATGCTTGCTATGCATAGGAAAACCAGTGGCTTACAAGTCCGTTGGACACGGAGTCGAAACATAGTCCGAAAGGTTGACAATGGCCTTGAGATATCCAAGAATCAATCATGAAGCTCTTAGCCCAAAAGGTAAACAAAACACACACAAGGTTAAGAAAACTACTAAGATGTGCAAAATCACTTAGAAAAAACAGGGAAAAACAAGGAAAATATATACAAAACGAGATAAAAGCTCAGTGACAGTGCTTAAGGTATATCCCATTAACTGGGATATGAAATTCTTCACCATCCAACTTGGAGAGTTGGAATGCATTGTGCTGCTTGCACTGAGTGACGACATATGGACCACTCCATAGGGCGTCGAACTTCATGTGCTTTCCAGGCTTAGCTCGGTCCTCATCCCATTTTAAGATGATGTCGCCTTCAAAGAAACCTTTTGACGAGGATTTCTTGTCAAAGTACTTCTTCGTTTGTTGCTGACAGCTGGTCATAGAAACTATGGCTTGGTCCCTTGTCTCCTGAAGTTCCATCAGTTTGCACAGCCTAACCTCCATGCTGTTGCCTTCTTCTAATTGCAACTGGTGAGCAAGATCTAACACTGACAATTCAAGTGAAATACGAAGTCTAGCTTCCCTTCCATACACGAGCGTGTATGGTGAATTGCCAACTGCCCTCTTTGGAGTAACCATGTCTGCCCACAAGGCTGTTTTCAATTTGGCATGCCAAGTTCTCTAATTCTCCTCCATTGTTCTTTTGATAATCCTAATCAGATTCTTATTGGTGGATTCAGCTAGCCCATTCCCTTGTGGGTAGTAGTTGGAAGAAGTACTAAGGTAGATGCCGTATCCCAATGCCCATTCACTCGTTCTGGTTCCCAAGAAAGCCAATGCATTGTCCGAGATGATGGTAGCTGGGACTCCAAACCTTGTCACCAGGGCTTCATAAAAATCCAAGAATGCACTTTCGTTGGCCTCCTTCAAAGCAACAGCTTCTACCTATCTCGTGAAGTAGTCTGTAGAAATCAAGACCCATTTGTGGCCAACACTTGAAGGAGGGTTAATCATCCCTATGAAGTCAAGGCCCCATTGCATGAATGGTTGTTCTACCTGAATAGGCTATAGAGGCATTGCAGCCAGCCGTTGTTTCCCATCAAAGAGAGCACACTTCTGCACTTTCGTATCCAAGCATGGGTGTCTCTGAATAAAGTGGGCCAGAAGCAACCAGCTCTCATAATTCTTGCAGCTGTAGGCTTGGGAGCAAAGCGACCACCAACTGGCCTGTCATGGAACTCACATAGCACCCGGTCAACCTGACCTGGGTCTATGCACTCAAGAGTACTCCCGAAAAATCTCTTTTGAACAGCACCCCATCAATCAGGACATAAGGGAGAATTGGAGTTTGAAATATCTCCTCTTGGTCCTATCAAGGCCCTGCGGGCACTCACTAGTGAGAAGAAAATGTCTCATGTCTGATGTCCAATCCTTCATGACTGTTGTGGCTTCATCATGAATTAGCAAACTGTCCTCTTTCTATTGTTTAAGGTCTGTAGCAAGGTGTTCACACATGCCTTTTCCCCTTACCAGCTTGGTGGTTCTGATGTCTACGTCATATTCCATTACTTTGGTGATCCATCCTGCTCTCTTTTCATTTAGATCACGGCTAATCAAGAAATCTTTGACGCTAGGGTGCGACACCATGAGATGAACCCTGCTGTTGGACAGCATATGTCTGAATTTCTTCAGGCTCCGTATGACCGCAAGGACTTGCTTCTCCACATATGTATCCCTGACCTCAAAACCCTCTAGACCCTGGCTAAAAAATGCAAGCCACTGTTCAAGGTTCTCATCATTCGCTTGGGTAAGCATGGCGGAGATTACCTCTTCATTTTCAAAGGTATAGAGGTTGAAATCTTTGGTGAAGTCAGGACTGATCAAGGTAGGAGCCTGGGTGATAGCCCGCTTGATCCATTCAAAACTATCATTTTGTGCTGTCCACGCGAATTTTTCATTTTTCTTCAGCATGGAAGTCAATGGCTTGACTATCTCGGCAAAATTTGGGATAAATCTCCTGATGAAATTTATTTTGCCAAAAAAGCTTTGCGGACCCTCTTATACTTAAGCAAGGACAGCTCTACAATGGAGCGAACTCTTTTTGGATCAATGGTCAAGCCTTCTTTCGAAACCACATGGCCAAGGAGTTTACCTTCATGGACAGCGAACACACATTTTTTTGGGTTGAGAGAGATACCGAACGCTCTACACCTCTCAAAGATTTGTCTAAGGTGCTTCACGTGTTGGCCAACTTCTTTAGAAAACACTGTCACATCATCAAGATATACTAGTACAATATTATTTATCAGACCTTGAAAAGCCATGTCCATGGCTCGTTGAAAAGTGGCACCGGCATTGGACAGTCCAAATGGCATTTTTCGGTAAGCTAACGTTCCCCATTTGGTGGTGAAGGTTGTCTTGTACTGGTCACAATCTTGCACCAAAATTTGATTGTACCCTGAATACCCATCCAGGAGGAAGAAACGCTCGCTGCCTATCACCATTTAGAGGATCTGCTCCATACTTGGGAGAGGATAATGATCTTTCAAAGAAACTCTATTGAGGTCTCTAAAATCTACACATAATCTGATCTCCCCAATCTTTTTTCGGACAGGAACAAGATTGGCCAGCCAAGAAGAGTGTTTGATCGAAAATATGATTCTGGACTCAATCAGCTTGGTGAGTTCCTTCCGCATGAGAGGCTCAATCTTCGGGTTGACAGGCCTTTGTTTCTATTTGATAGGCTTGGCATCTTCCTCCAGCTCAATGGTATATTGGGCCAAACTTGGTTTAAAATCCTTCAAGTCACTATACTCCCAAGCGAAGACATCAACAAACTCCTGGCACAACAAGATGAAAACCTGTCTTTCATGATCTGTACACACTTTTCCAAGTGCAAGCAGCTTATTCTTGAATATCTCAACATTTTCATAGTTCTCCTTCATTGTGATGCTTTATCATTTTTCAATTGGTCATCCTTGTTGAAGATACTTTCGAGAATGACCAAGCCTTTGGAAAGTTTATTGTTCTTTAGCTGAACAACCTGGCCGACATACTACTGTTGTAGCTTAGCCTGGTTTCTAGAGGCAAACTCAGCTTCCTCTTGCAAGAAGAGTGCTATCTGTTGATCGCTGTCAAACACTTGTCAGTTGGTGATATTGTCAGGCACGGAGGGTCTGATTACCACTTTCAAATGGTGCGGACTGTTGTCTCGGCCTATCTCCTTGGGGATGTTGTACTGAGCACCAACTGCTGCTAGTTTGTCAACTTGCTTATTTTGCTCTCTTGGAATGGAAGTAACATTATAATCAAGAAAACTCTCTACTAAGTCCCACACCCTGTGCTTGTACGACTTTAGCAAAGAATTCTTGGTCAAATTTCGGCTTCTCCCCTGATTTACGATCAGCTTGTCACCAAAAACATGCAGCTCTTTAATTCCTCTTTTTCTCGCCCAATCCAAACCATGGATGAGAGATTCATACTCTGCAACATTGCACGTGCAAGAAAATTGGACCCTGAAAGTCGAAAAGTATTTCTCCTGTGAGGGGGAAACTAGCACCACTCCCCCACCAGCTCCCAGCTTGCTTCTTGAGCCATCAAAGAAAAGCTGCCATAAATCTGAGCTCTCTTGGCTTGCTTTCATCAAATTTGGTACAAAAGTACCCTCTTCATGCATGCAATAAATCCCGAGGCCTGCCTCTTCTATGAACTTGTAAGTGTCATGTTCAAAGTTGTCGCTTCCCCATTCGTCTAAGAGCAGGTCAGCAACTCCTTCAAGGGCAGAGGGCGGAGATTGATCCACTTGGAATTCTTCTTGATCAATAATGGCGTAGCTGACATTCGCCACCTGTAAGTACGGCTCCAGATGATCTCTATGGATTGGCTCCGACTCCATCTTGACCTTAGTCCCATATTTGGTTCTAAAAACCAGGTAGGACCAGTTTGTTGCTAGGTACCCACCTATTTTGGATGTGAAATCCCTGAACAAGCAAATGGCAAAGTAGGGAGGAACATTCGCCACCACCACGTCGTGAGGAACTGAGAAAGTTGGACAGGCGTGGAGCGTCAAGTTCAAGCCTCTCACCACTCCTACTATCTTTGTTGGTGTTCCATCCAGCTGCAGGACTCCCTTAGTCATTTCTTCGTATTTGAGCCCCAGTTTATCCGCTATACATTTTGGCATTACTAAGGTGCTTGCCTCACTGTCGATAATGCAATTGTGCACCAGGAAATCTCCTATGACTAAGGACAAATAGAAAGGGGGAACCTTTTCTTCTTTCTTTGCTTGGCCTGTTGTGGAAGGGTGCCCATTCATGATCAGAACATTATCGGCTTTTGTTGGGACAGCTTGTTCATTTAGCCCGTGCAATTCCTTTTGGAGCATGTCCTTTTGTCCCGGCATTGCCAATGAATCCCACAAAGAGATATTCATGTGTAGGTTCTTCATCTGGTCCACCACATTAATCTGAGGGTTGCCCCCTTTCAAATTTTCTTTGGGGTTACTTGCAGCCTGAGGCGCAGGCCGAGGAGCTGAGGGTGAAACCAACGACTTGAAATTTGAAAATTTTTGGTTTCCATGTGATGAAGATGTGGCGGACATTTGGGCAGCAGCCTGAGCTTCCTCTATAGCTCTTCTTTTAGACCTCATGTTGGCTGCAACATAATCACCTTGGTTGTCCGCACTGCCCACGTAGTTGACTGCACAGAATTCACCTTCCAGGTGATTCATGAGAGTGGAATCAGACTGAGCCGGCCTGCTGTCCATGCCAAGTTGCACTGACGCCTCAAAGCTTGAGAATTGAGCAGCTCCCTGATTGTCTTGTGCATTCGTGTATTGACTCGGCATCTCATTTGTATAAACAGCCTGATCTTGACCATATCCCATGGGTGAGCAATTTGGTTGTTCTTGTACCAGATTATTTTGAGCGGGCACCAGAGCCTTGGATGATGGAGCGCCTAGATTATAGCCTTGATAAGGTTTGGCTTGTGCAAATTGACCCTGTCTTTGATTGTAATTCTGGAAAGGGAGTCTATTTGCTTGCCCAAACTGCTGATATCCTTGATTTGGCTAATAGCTTTGAGCTTGCTGCCTTTTGAGAGCCACCAGTTCATTGGTCACGCTTTGCAACAAGCTTTTGACTTCATGAAGGTCATTGGACGAAGTAACAGCCAGCTTTTCTATGCCAGGCAGAAGAGTTAAGGTGGGTGCAGCAGTCTGGACTGGGGGTGGCAATTCAAGGAAGAGCGGCATATAAAGTCTAGGGGCTATCTTCCCGCTTGCACCAGGCAATTCTCAGCTGCTATGGCTATTTCATAGGCAGTAGGAAGCACATGTCCTCCCATGGACTGTATCATGACAGCAATGTCATTGTTCAACGCTTTCAAATAATAGAGGAACGCATAGCTTGGGGCCCGCCTTACCAAAATGGAGATTCTGTCTTAGGTCTTCTAAAAACGAGTATTGAAATCTTGCATAAATTTGTGTGGAGCTCTCTGCATGGTGGTTAGCTACTCCGCAAGTGAGAAGTGGTCACTCTTTTCCCCGAATCTGTTTGTTAAGATGGTACCCAATTCGTTCCATGTGCCGACTGAATTCATAGGTAGAGTCCCATACCAGTCCAGAACCTTGCCCTTAAAAGACGATGCCAGCAATCTGATAGCAATGATTTCTTCAGTGACATTGTGAATATTGCAGAGGTTGGCAATATTTTTGATGTGCTCAATAGTAGTAATAGGCCCTTCTCCATTAAAGGGAGGCACACTCTTAAGGGTTGTACTTGGGATTGGATCATAATGCAGAAGATTCAAAGGACCTAACCATGAAAGGCCACAAAAAGTAAAGCCATAGCTATGACAGGATTCAACCGGGGCCTTCTTGCGTGAGTGTATCTTATAGCAGGTCTGGAAAAACAACTTTCTGAATAAGGATGAGTCCTTGCAAACCTCAGTCGCCTTGTTGAGTTTAATGGTAGTTCAACGAATTCAAAAGGGACACCCTTAGCAACAGATCGTGTGGTGACCTTAGGCATAGGATGTCAGACTGATCTTTACCCAGAGACTGATGCTCTTGATAATGTAATCGCCAGATGCTAGAAAAATGATTGATTTTTTTTTTGCTGTAACAGGGCCAACATCAATCCTGGAACTTTTCTGAGTGTTAAAAAATTGGTCCCACCAGGCGTGCCAAAAATTGTTGACGTTGTGGATTGCACCTTTGACAAAACGCTGAGCTTCTGTCTTCCACGGGGCACAATGGAGACTCCCCTCTTGTTGTGTATCTGGCAAAACTGAGGGGAGAATCTCTAGATAAGGGCTAGCTCCCTTTGATGCATCTCTGAGTTATTTCACTACTACTGCTAATATATAAAAAGGGGTTGAAAGAAGAGGACATACATACACTTTATTTAATAAAAAGACCAGACTGTAGGGAGCTTTAATGGGGAGGCTTAATGAAGACACACAGAAAATGAACTTACCACAAGCACTGTAGAAAATGCACTGTCTGATAACCCTTCTCTGTCTCTGCGCTCCAGATGCAGCACTTCCTGTTAACCTATAGAACTAATACTCTAGTTACACCAGATGTGTTGGTGTCAACTTGTGAAGGCATCAAGCTACAATGACTAAACACAAGTTTAATACGCAAACACACTTAGAGATATAACCAGTCAAATAGAGGTATAATGCATTCTTATTGATTCAAGGTGAAATTTTGGCAGGGCTTCACCTTACAAAATGAGAGATATCTTTCTCAAATGAGAGTTTACAATATATAGAGAAAGAGAAAGCAATGGTGCATCTTTCCACAAGTGGCCCATGCCGCATTTAATTCATTGGGAATTGGAAGTCCGGTGAAGGAAGCAATGTTGCGGCAGTCCAAGTCTTGACTTTTAAATCATATTAAATGTCATGTAAAAGCATGGGTCGTGCCTTTCTATTTGAAAACAAGACCGCTTCTTAAAGAGGTTCACGCATTTGTGTGCTCATTAATGCCTAAACGAAGAAAACCAGGCCGCGCCTTCACAGTTCGCACTCTTTGATGACCATTTCTTAAGGACTGCTCCAACTGCTGTAATAACTCTTCTGCCGACGCTTCTTTTGCCACCTGGGTTGTTTTGTCTATTTTTGTACTTGGCTCTTCGAGCTCTTTTTTCGGCGGGTCGCTGAGTTCACTCTTGGCTTTTGTCTTTTCCCAGCTTTTGTCTTTTCCTGGCTCTTTTGGGCCCTCGGGGCTATCTTCTGTCAATCCTTGGCTCTTCGGGCTCCTTTCTCGGCGGTCTCTTCCTTTTGGCCGGTCTTTTTTTCTTCAAACAAAATGTCCGAAGGAATTTGCCTTTGCCATTTTGCCGCGGATTTCTTTCCGATGGGTAATCCTCCATTTGGCTCCTCGCCTTGTGAATTTCTTCGGATTTATTCTTCGGACAAAAGTCCGAAGGAAATCCTTCCTTTGCCTTGGTCTTTTTTCCGAAGAAAACCTTACCTTTCGACCCTCTTCTTTGGTCCCTCTACAAGTGTTCCTTGCCCTCCGCAAGGGTATTTAGGCCCCAAGTTACCCTTCGGACCCTGCTGAAAGGCCCAATTGGTCATTTGCCTGCCCTCCACAAGGGCACTTTGTCTTTGGAGCTTTGTAAAATGACTTGCGTGCTTTGAACCGGCTCATGCTTTGCCAAAAGGCTTGTAGACCGACTACCCGAAACAGAAAAAACCCTGTTGATCAACCCGAGATATATACAAGGCTCAAGTCATTTGGCTCAGAAAACAAGCCTATTACAAAAGGGAAAAGTACAACAGCAGAAGGGTCAAAACATGACTGACTGCTCAAGATAGTGGGGAAGGAGGGGAGACCAATTTTTTGGCCTGCAGGACCAAAAATAGTCAACAATCTCCTTTTTAAATGAATCCTTCATCCCTTTTTATAATCTTCCTTCCAAGAGGGGTGTTGCACTTTTGGAGGGAAACCCAACTTTTAAAGAAAGATTAATCAAATTATAACCCTCACTTAAGGTCTTGGGTGCTATGACCCTCAAAAGACCACAACTTAAGTGAAAGTTAGACAATAAAACAACTTTTTGAATTTTACAATTAAATCAACATGTTTCTTATTTTTTAACCTGCCTTAGCCTTTAGAAACAAAGAACAATTAGGCTAAGGGTCTTCAAAAGCTTCATGTCCAAAAGGGGGACGTGACAATTGTGAACCCAGCTGTAGCTGGCAGCACTGCTGCAAAACCTATGAAGAAACACCAAGTCTGAAAATTAAAAAAATTGAAACTCTGACAGTTTTGTAAATTTTCTGTAATAAAGCCTAGGTCAGAAACTTCAAATCTAACCTAGACTATTAATATAAAGAACTTTGAAATCTGAAATAACTACTGCAAACCCTAGATCTGGATCCTAAAATCTCAAAATACTGAAGAATCAAAAAATGCCAAACTGAAATATAGAAATGCTGAAAACCTGAAACTGAACTTTTCCTTTTTTTATTTGATAAGGGAGAGCTAATAATATATTTGAACTGCTGGAAAACAAATCTGATAACGATAAAAAACAAACTGGAAAGAAATAAAATTTCTGTATTCCTGAAAATAAAAAGATACATCCCAATAGTGCATGCAAGAGGAGAACTTCCCTGCATATGGTGGCCGCCTCAAGCCAAATCCAGGGGAGTAAGGATGCTATCTTGGCAAATATACAGCTTTAAACCTATGCACACAAAATTTCTTCCCCAAATACAGCCTTAAACCTGTGCAAATTCAGCCAAGGAGTCTGCATATTGAGTCTACATTGCAGCAACATCATTCCAAGTTTTGTGCCATCACATCTTGTACCTAGATAAGGTCATAGTGAAGAATGTAGCTGCATCTGATTATCTAGGGAGAGGAGGTGAAATCCTTTCTCTCACTACATTGGGATACACTCATAAGCACTAGAACTACATGGAGCCCTTATTCCAAGCATACAAGATATGTAGCTGTAACTTGTCAAGAGGTTGCCCTGGCCAACTAAGTTGTACATTCTATTCCTCTTGCAACATTGTGGAGAAATAGACCAAAGTCAAGGAGAAGCATATCAGACAATTTTTCCCATCAATTCAGCAAAGCGAAGCCAGGATCCTGATCATCTTCTGTCTGCGAAGCTACACAGAAAGTTACAAAACCTGAAAAATAGCAAAAGAATACTAGCTCAGGGTCAGAATCATCCATCCCTGCATTCTGACCGGGTCACAATCAATGGTTTACTAATTATATCCTTTTTCAAAACCAGCCTAAAATTTAAGAGTTGCAGTCCAATCACTTTGAGAAGTCTGACTCCAATCTCAAAATTCGGCTACAGTGCCCAAATGTGTTCATTTTAGTCTTCTTTTCTTCTCTTTACCTTTCCTAGTGTTATCATTTTTCAAATTGTACCATCAGTCTATAATTCAACTTTAGAGCAGATCTGATTATTGTTACTGTATTTCTGTAGATCTCCCTTTTGCCTTAGTTTTACTATGTTGTGCATAGTGTAATCACCACTCAACAACAATTTAGTAAAACAAGAAGCTAGTCAGAAAGACATAGTAATTAGTAATAAGTAAATTGGTGACTCCGATGTGTACCGCAGTCTTAAGAGTAAAACATTGTTTGGATGAGTAATTACTGAGGTGCACTGGCAAGAACACATAGATGCCTAATCTTGTAGAGAAATTAATTGGACAAATGGGAGTCAACAACTTGCTCAGCACGAGAGCGATATAGGCTTGCATGTAGTCTTGCTCTGCTGAAAACCAATCAGAGAAGTTGTGGCTGTGAGTGTCAAGCACTGTGATGAGCGCCTGGGCAAGAGGGCAGCTAAGTCAATCTGTTGTCTGGGTATACTTTATTTTCTTATGTTTGATCACTAAATGAAACTGTTGCAAGTAGCTCATCTACTTCACATGGTGCGCGTTCTCCAACTGTTTTTGTGTATGCAAGAACTTAAGCAACTTAAAATATGAGTGAGCAATGGTCTCCTTACCCACGATGGAATGTCATCATTGCTTGATTACTTTTACAATGACAGGCGACTTTTTCTTCATAGGGGAGTTGCATTGAGCCTTGTCAATAAAAGGCTCTGAGTGATATGCAACTAGATGTCCATGCTGGATGAGAATTGACCTGAGTGCATACTTAGGTGAGTTGGTCTCAATCTCAAAGGGTTGGACGATATATGGCAAGGCCAAGACTGGCGCAACACAAAGGTGTTTCTTGAGCTCTTTGAAAGCATGTTTTTGTACAAGTGACCACTGGGATGCAACTATGGCATACATGATCTAATTCAGTGGCTAAGATATGTACGAAAATCCAAGGATGAATTTGTCGTGTAACTTAGCAAGTCCAAGAAAACTACCAGGTTTGTGAGATTGCATGGAGTTGGCCAATCTTGGATTACCTTGATCTTTTCTAGATCTACATGTATGAATGTGCAGTCAATGATGTAGCCCAAGTATTGGATATGTGTGGCACCAAATGTACACTTGCCTACATTGGCTTGCAACTTTTTTTGGCATAATGTGTAGAGGATGCACACTACGTGCTTAACATGCTCCTTCCAAATCTTGCTAACAGTGAGAATATCATCCAAGCAGATAATGACGAAGGAGTTGGTGAAAGGCCTGGGTATGTTTTTTGCGATGGAACAGCCAGGAAGTATGCAGGTGTTGTGGGCTATAGTTATTTTTTTATAACATAAAATTTGAAACATTATAGCTCTTTAACTGTCCCGTGAAAAGTGGTGTCCGCTTTCTCTTTTTGGATAGATATTGACATCTCATACTATCACACTCGCTCCCGCCACCCCCCTAGCGTCCACTGTAGGTTGCACCTCTCAACGTAATGAAGATTCCTGGTCTCAGAACATAGAAACACTTCATAATTGATTATCCTAGATTGGAATGTAGAATGCGTGTATCTCTATTATCATATCCACTTTGGAAATTCAAATGGTTACATTTATACAATTATAAGAAAGCAGTTACAAGAAATAACGGTTGCCAAACAGTTCAACTTCTGTAACAGATTACCGTCTGCCCTCCTGTAGATGCATTGGTTCAACTTCTAAGTGTGTGCAATCCTAGCGATTCTTCTGACATAGCGCGTGCCCTAGGAGCGCAGTCTGACATGGCACGATGTGGCCTGAAGGTTCAGCGCTGATCCTGACTTTGTGCCATGTTTACTGGCTGCACAGCAACTCGAGGTGCTTCAGTCCAGTTGGGCATCATGAAGAAATAGAGGCCAGGTGCTAAGCAATGGTGCAAAAGTCCCGCATCATGAAACTTGGCACTGAGGTCTATGCAGCTTAGCACCTTGATGTTTAGCTCACAGCATAGCATGAAGCTGTAAAAAGTGTCCAATGCCGCCAAAGAAACAGCGTGGACCAGCGCAGCTATGCTCAAATCATAACTTCTTTTCCATAAACATCCACTCCTACATCATACTTTTTATAGTGACTTTCCCATTGTGAACTTTTCATTTTGTGAATGTGGGAAACTTAAAGTAACATTTATATTGATCTCCCTTTGTGAACCTTTTCACTTTACGCATGTGAGAATAAGTAACGTAAAGTTACCTTTGTTTTTTTCCTAGCAAAAAGAACATTTAACTTTAATACACATGACAAAGTAACAAAAAAATGACTAACTTCTTATAAAGAACCCCCAACGCCAAGGTAAATTAATTTTTTATATCATAACAGACTTTTTCCCCATCGTACGTGTCCCTTGAATTATTGGTATGATTAGGAATGTTAAACCATGCACAAGTTACTTCGGTTTGTCTTAGTCCATGACCCTTCTTCCATCCCCACACATTGGTAGTATCATAATCTCCTTCAATAAAATAAACATTGATTTCTCAAATCTTGGTAACTTGAGCTTCTTGTTGCAATCCACAATTCCCTAAAGACCTTTCGGCATACCCTCCTTCCGAGGGAAATCCCATTTTCAAATATTGACTCCCAGACATAGGACACTCAATCAAACCTTTGTTTAAGTCTCCTCCCGTTTTGCTTCCCATTTTTTGTTTAAACTTGAGGACATTAGGAGCGTTATTCAAACTTTTTATGCCAACAATACAACAAACTATGAAGGATTTCAGATTGAATTTAGCAAACGTGATATGCTGTTGCCTCTTCCCATTGTAGGCTTATTTAATAAATTTGTTTGCTCAAGCTTTCCCCTTCTTGGTGGTAGAAAATTATTCACCCAATTCACAAATCAAGTGACACAATCCATAAATCATGCAACAACTCTGACCCAAATAACTATAGGACTATCTTGATTGGGCACTTGTTTTCCAACTCTACACCACAATTTGGGAAAATATGGTTTCCAAGAAATTGAAAATTTGTAAGTTTAGAGCGAGGGGACATGTATGCTTCAGCAGATATTTCTAGGCCATTAATCACATTTTCATTCTTTGAGCTATCCTTGAATAGGCCCATTGCATTCTTCTAAAGTTTTTTGTTTCTATGTGGACTGTATAAATGTCTTTGACTCTGAAACTGGGTACTTGTTTCAAAGGTTACGTGTTGGTATTATCTCGAAGCTCTTTATTACTTCCATCATGAGGCTTTACGAGACAATAGTTGGCCGGGTTTCGGATCACCAATGGATTCTCTGACTTTGTCAGAAGTACAACTAGAGACAAACAAAGATGCCTTCTCTCCCTGACTCTCTTTGTGATCTACATAGATGGCCTTGAATACTTTATTAGAGACAAAAATCAATGTTGAGAATCACAGTAACTTACACTAGATGCTTGTGGGCAGCAAAGTGGTACTTTGTCATTTTTCTTGCAGCTTGCTGATTAGCACAAGGGTATTGTAACATGTTTTGTTAGTCTAAGCATAAATATAAAGACTATTATACAAGTCTTAGTTTATACATTATAAGTTGATGAAGATAGTTTGAAAGTTTAATGAAGTTAGTTTTGGTTAGGTTTGGAAAATAATCACCAAAAGATTTCAGCCCTTGTAATGCATCTTGGATTGTATATATGTTGCAACTTATCAGTCAATCAAACATTGTTTTCTAGTGCATCGTATAGCTATTTATCTGCTATCTTTTGTTGTTATTAATTATTGGTGTAGGCATGTCTAAACATTGATCAATTTTTCATAGTTGTAAATGAATAGTCGAACCATATGCATGTAAACAATGCTCTTCTTGTTTGAATTTGTGATCCCTTACAATGAGTAATTGACCTTAGCGAAATTCAGGTTATAATCTTCACTACTTCTAGAGATGCTCTCTCAATGTTTTCGTCTTTCCATAAAGGTGAGCCATTGGAGATTGCGATGAGTATACATACTTGGGATTCAACTTCCAATTCCATCTATCAACCTAAACCCTTCCTACCAGTGTGATTTTGTAAATGATATCCCTCCCTCTTTGATTTGGAGCGTCAATGATTTCATATACATTTAAAGGATATCCCTTTGAAGATGCATCTCTTTGGCGCAATCATTAAACCCATTGTTCTATATGGCTTAGGTAGTATAGAGACACCAACAAAGAACTATTTTGAACATAAGACAACTTAAATATGTAGAAAACAAACAATAGATACCATTCACACATACAAACCAAGATACATGTCTCCTAGTATAGGGGATGCATCTTGTGTATGGGGACACGTCTCAGAAACATAAGACAAGGATAGGGACATCTCTAAGGTCTCAAAGACTTCATTTGGAGTCCAAAAAATTCATGTCTTGTGCCTTTAAATAAAAAATAAAATATATTTTCTTAAATATTAAAACTTCAAATTTTTTAAACATAAACATGAAGTTGAATGATAAAAACCCTACCGTAGCTCCATTCAACTCATTGTTCTCCATTCGCAGCAATAAATAAAAAATACAACGCGGGAGACATATCATTGTATTAAATTTGATGTATTTTAGTTTTTAAATATTTAAATGTAGTAAATTATTATTTTATTCCTTTTGTTGTCTCCAAGTAGCCGCTAAAGTTGAATAATTAAAACCTAGTAAAAATCCTATGGCAAATCCATTCATCTCATTGTTATCCATTTAAAGCCCAAAAAAAGGAATGCAATGGGAGACGTTGTTGTACTGAATTTAGTGTATTTTAGTTTTCAAAAATATAAATATATAAATACTATTACTTTATTTCTTTTGCCATCTCCAAGTACTTTGTACCCAATGTCTGAAAATTGGTGTCCAAGTCGACGAGACCCACCGCCATCCGCATCCCCATCCTCATCCCCATCCATATCCCCGTCCCTGTCTCCTAGTGACCGTGTTCACATCAATACTACAAAGTCGCAATATATTGAAATTGATGCGAGAGCATCACTAGAAGAACAATTTGATTTTGCATGTTCATGATCCTTTGAGGCTTAGCATCAAGGACATTTTGTTGAAATTTGAGAGGACCATGACAAAGTTCATAGCTTTGTAATGTCCCCAAATGGGATAAATTACTCAAATTTGGAATTTTATGCAAACCTAGCCAAAGCAATATTTTCTCTGATTTTTCCAGCCAAACCCTAGGTGCCTAAAACTTACAAATTGCTGGAAATAAATTATGAAACCCTAGCATAAAAATTATTGAAAGTTGTAATGATTTTTAGGGCATCAAATCAATCATAATAGCGCCAACATGCAGGAAATTTACAGCGAATATAATAGTGATTTTTTGTACTTTTTCCAACTTGAAAGTGATGGAAAATATCCTCAAAATTATTGATAAATGCAAAAAAATTAATAGAAAATTTCATAATATTATTTGGGCACAAAATAGCCCTCCAAACCCTAAAAACTCAGCTCCACACCAATTCTCCCTAGCTGGAATAATTTGATAATAAATTCCCAAACCCTAGGACAGGTTATTCTCTTGTAGCGCAGCCCGAAACGGGGTTTTCAACACAAGTGGCCAAGTCTCCACCCTCTAGAGCTCTCCAAAAACTTGTAAATGGCTTCCAATAGCAAGCCACACAACCCCAACACACAGGGACACTTGCCAAGGCAAGTCGCCACCCTAAAAGAGCGCAAATCTACAATCCACAAATTTGAATCACAATTACAGCGCTTGAATATAGCTACCCTATATGGAAGAATGGAGGTTTTCATCTCCAAACTCCTTTATGCACTTGAAGGGTTTCATCCTAAGGTCACTTGTTCAAGCTTGACATACTTGAGCATAAGATTCAATATCCAAATAAACATAATCCCAAAAATGGATCCTTTGCTTGCAATAAATACCCTCCCAAGGGGGCGAATTATGTGAGGGAGTCTAATGCATGAATTAAAAATCATTCCCCACCTTTAATTCCTCTTTTCCCTTTTGGATCCCACCCAAAGAGTGACGTTCCAATTTGGAACAACTCAAAGGCCAACAAAGTCACAATTCATTCTACAATTATTAAATTAATTTGCCTTAACAAATAATAATAATTAAAATTACTTTTGGGGCAAATAATCTAATAATTAATTAATTAAGTTGCTCTATTTGCAAGAGTGATAAAAATCACTTTTTGAGCAATTAATTAATTAAAAATCCTATCTAATTATTTATCTAAATGACCTTAATTTTTGGAGTGGTAAAAACCACTTTTCGGGTAATTTAAATAATTAATCATGATAGTTCTATTATTCTAATAATCAATTAAAATTGTCTTAAGATAACAAATGATTAAAATCACTATTTGGGCAACTTTAATTAATTGTTGAAGAAGCCTTTTACTGATGTTCATGAGGATTATTTGTTGTCTATGCAAACTGAATTTGCAAAAACAGCAACACCATATCCTTTTTCCTCTTGCCATAGAGCCAATATGTGTCAAAATTGCCCATAAAATGATGAAAGCAATGAAAATTTGAGAATAAGCATTATCAAAGTGGCTGGAAAAATGTATTACAGCCATGTGATCTTCAATTATTTGGGCCTTGTTTGCCCTTATGCCATCGCCTACACAAGAAGCAAACACATTAGTCAAAAAGAAAGCTCCCCATGGTGTTTCATGGTGTCTTCTATGGGTTGGGAATCCTTCCCACAAATGATTCTTCACTCCTTGGCCTTCATGCCCCTAGATCCTCCAATTTTGGAATGGGGTGCTTTGCAAGGGAATCTATGTATGATGGTTAGAGGGCTGCAATTGTAACTTCCAGCCTTGCAATTGTTCTTGAAAATTCCCTTCCTTACTTTCCTATTGCCCCTTGGTGTGCCAAACACGTATGCAATTCTAAGGGAAACAATATTGGAGTCATGTCTTACCATAGATGAGCTGAATTTGTCATAGTAAATATGACAAGAAGAGATGTTACAGCTGTCTTTCCTCTTTGTTTTCTCATGCCATATCATACAAACTTCATGACCATGCCCCCAACTCTCCCAAACATGCTTCAAGCTTCCCCAAACATGTTCCCTAAGGGCTGGAAGCTCCCAAGTTGTCACCAAAACCCAAGGTCCCTTCATCAAGAAGATTGCATTCTTGTAGCCCAAATTGAACTCATTGTTATCCATGAACTTGGAGGATGTCCTTACAAGCACAAACTTCATATAAAAAGAACTATATTTGCAAAAATAAAAACATTTGGAAAATGATACCTTGCTGCCCCACTTGGAAAAGTTCCTTTGTCCTCCATTCTTGGTGTGCAAACTAGCATGTTTTCCTTTCAGAAAACCTTTGATCACTCTTTGTAAAAAACCCTGTCAGATTTGAACAATATTTTTCGATTGTTTCAGTTTGACACATGTGCCATTTTGTCAAACTATTTGCACTTTAACTGAACTGTGTATTTCAGAGGTTTTGTGGTTTGCAAACTCATAGAATGATAACATAGAAAATAGAAAAATTAACACTTTGTATTGCTTCAGATATGAGATCATATATTGCATTCAATGACACATAAACTCCACATTTACATTTCAAATTCTCAGTTTATTGAGTAAACAAATAACAGAGCTTATGCATTTACATATACAAATCACATTGCATAACATAAAATACCCATTTGCTGATTCCTGAGCAATCGCTATGGCTGTGATGAGGGTCAGGTTGTGATGAGTGGCAATTTTGAATGTAGTTTGAGACCAACCCAACCATCGCCTGCTCATTGATATCATCTTGATTATCAAAATTACATCTATTTTGCTGACCATCCTTCCTCATCAAGCATTCCATGGGGACTATCTCCGTTTTGTCAACACCCATGATCTTATCTTCAAATGTGGAACTCAGTGCCAAGGAACAATCTATGGATTGATCCTTCACAACTTTGTTAGAATACACCATGTATCCTATATGACTCTTCATGAACTCCCTTTCAAACCAATTGCCAAAGATGAAGAATGTTGAAGTAGATTCAAAGCTTCTATTCGCTTCATCATTCAGAATTTTGCCCGGATCCTGTTGACGTTGTGGATTGCACCCTTGAAAGAACGCTGAGATTCTCTCTTCCACGCGGCACAATGGAGACTCCCCTCTTGCTGTGGGTTTGGCAAAACTGAGGGAAGAATCTCTAGATAAGGGCTAACTCCTTTCGATGCATCTCTGAAGTCTTTCACTACTATTGCTAACAATGGGGCATGGGAGGGGGGAGTGAAAAGGGAGAAGGATATAACCAAAACAGAAATAATCTAAACAGTGATGCACCAAATGCTTTTGATCTACTTAGATATTTTATCACTTCAGACCAGAAGGGGGGCGAACAGACACTTTATTTGACAAAAAGACCAGACTGTAGGGAGCTTTAACAGGGGGCTTAATGAAGACACACAAAAAATGAACTTACCACAGGCGCTATAGAAAACACACTGTCAGATAACTACTCTTCTGTCTCTGCGCTCCAAATGCAGCACTTCCTATTAACCTGCAAAAATGGTGCTTTGGCTACACTAGGTATGTTGGTGTCAATCTATGAAAGCATCAAGCTAAAAATGACTGAGCACAGCATTGATACATAGACACACTAAAAAGTATAACCAGCCAGATAGAGGTAAAACGCATTCTTATTGATCAAAGGTAAAATTTTGGCAGGGCTTCACCTTACAAAATGAGAGATATCTTCCTCTGTTGAGAGGTTACAATATATAGCATCAAGAAGAAGACTTTGGCGCTTTCCAAGAATAGGCGGCCCATACTGCGTTGAACACATTGGAAAGAAGAAACTGCTGAAAGAACCGTGCTGTGGATGTCACAAGTCTTGACTTTGGTGCTTAACCCGTATTAAATGTCACTGCAAGAGCATGAGTTGATTTGTCTATTTGAATGACAAACCGCTTCTCAACAAAGTTTATGCGACTATCTGCTCATTAATGTGAAATGAGAAAAAAGGGCCACTCTATTGAATGCCCGCACTCCTCTTGGTGGCCACTTGGTGGAGACTGTTTCATCCGTTGCAATAACTTCTTGTGCCGACGCTTTTTGTGCCACCTGGATTATTCTAATTCGTGTATGTGCTTGGCTGGGTGCATCCTTTGGAACATTCCAAATGTTGTCGTATGTGTGTGTAGCCGTGTTCTAGACTCTCTGTTTTGTTCCCTCTTTCCTTGCTATTTCTTGTCTCTTTCTGGCAATTTGAGCTCTCGGGCTATTCTTCTCGTCTTTTCTTGGCTACTCAGGCTCCTTTCTCGACGATTCGCCGAGTTTCCTTTTGGCCACTTATCATGAGTGCTTTCGGGCAAAATACCCAAAAGAAAACCGTCCTTTGGTTTCTCTTCAACAGTCGACACATCCCATCAAAATTGACGTTTGCGGGCCTGTCATTATTCAAAAACCAACGGCTATTTCACTGCCTTAAATTTGACGTTTGCACTCCCGTCACCGGAAGTTTGAACCTCCAACGGCTAGTTCACCATGCTGAAAATGACGTGCTCGGGCCCGTCCTTTGGTAATTCCTTCGGCTTTCTGCAACTGAACCTTCGGCCTTTTGCAATTCCTTCGGCCTTTTGCAATTGAACCTTCCCGAAGGAAAGGTGACCTTTTGGAAGAGAGGAGAGGGTCCCTTTTTGTCACTTGTCTGCCCTCTGCAAGGGCACTTGACCTTCGGCGCCTTGTAAAAGACTTGTATTTATTTGAAACCGGCTCTTTCCTTTGTCAATAAAAGGAAATTTGTTGAAGCGAAACAAGTCCCAGATCAACCTGAAAACCTACAGGACTCAAATCACTCGGCTTTTTCATGGAACAGGCCTACGACAAAGGGAAAAAACCACGATTGCAACAAGGTGAAAGCATCAAAGATTGGGACATCAAGGAAAGAAAAGGGAGACCGATTTTTGGCCTGCAGAACCAAAAAATGGTCAACAGGTCCCATATGCAAACATAATGTTGACTTTGAATCATGGAATCTACATGCCCTATACTATAAGTTGTATCCTTGACCCTGTCACCCTTCTTGGAATGCTTTCAATGATAACAAGAATCTTGCAGAGACGAAGTAGGGAGCATCAAACCAGAAATATTATCATACCTTAAACTACAGTCACAATGTTCATCCACTTTTTCCACAAGGGAGATTGTTGAGATGACCCCAACACCACCATCCATGTCACTCAAAACTCCCAAATTAGGATTAATCACAAAATGTTTGCCTCAAATGCATATCCATCTCTAATGCTTCTCTGAAAATCAATACTTTCACCCTTCTTCTAATCATGAAGATAATCAAATCGCTTACCCTTAGTTGATGGTCTGAGGATTCCAACAAGCTAAAGACCAATATAAGTAACTGGTGAGGCACTTTCCTCTTCTGCATGCCTCACAACAAGGTCTTCCTGGAATTTGCCTTCATAAAACTTTTGCAAATCTGATTTTCTTCATATCCAGCATTACCATCACGATGATTCAAGAGCTCAACTTCCTCTTTCAATTTCTTTAAGTGTTGTTTTGTTTGAATAACTATCATCTTAGCTTCCTTAGCTCTTCTTAGCTATTTTTCGCACCTTTCCTGAGTCCTTATCACATCCTCCATACTTGCATGCAATGTAGTTGGTTTCATTTCAATACTAGGATCCACTTTTGTTGTTGATGGTGGATCATTAAATTCTACCTCATATATGTGATTTATGCACTTCTTTTCTGCTAAACTTTTTGGGAAATCAGCAAATGATGCTTTCACCTTCACAATTTCTTTCTTGGCTTCCTCATTCCTTTGCTAATACATGAAATCATTTGAAGTCAATAAAACATTTTCTACTATCAAAGAATATTTACCTTCAACTTGCATGTGGAATTCCTTTTGCTCCTCAGTAAAGTTTTGAGGTTCGGACCTTGACTCTCTCTTCCCTTTATCTAACCACACTTCCTCATAGTGCCCATTTCCATTCCATGACTCCATCAACTCCATAAAGTTTGTAAAAGAGATTTCTATTCGAATCTCTAATGGAAGAGTTTTGTAAAAATCAAAACTGGCCATAATATCCTTATGTAGTGACCCCATAGTTCAAAGGTTGGCAATAAAATGGCTCTGATACCACTGTAATATCCCTCTTAGGGCCAAATTAAACAATTCTGGAATTTGTATAAAACCCTTACACAATTTTGAAATATTATTGAAACCCTAACAAGAAATTGCAAAATTCTGAAAAGATCTACTTAGGTATAAAAATAAAATTCAAACCTCATAGAAACCCTCAAAAAAGTATAGAAATTCAATCAATTTCCTTAGTGAAACTCTCACATTATCAAATCTGATTTTTAATAAACTTTCAGACCTGAAAGTACCAAATTATGAATTTGAACCATGAAATATCATAAGTAAAATGTCACATAGAGACCCTTAGAAAAAATACGAATTCGATTTATTTCAATAATAAACCCTTGCAACAACAAATCTGAATTTTACAAATATTTTTCAGGTTGTAAATTAATGAATTTACAGCGAACCATAACAATGCAAATCTCCAAACCCTAAGGACTGTCCAACTACAAAAGGTGGTCATTTCAAACATGAATCAGCCCTTGATACATCCACGTTGACCCCAAATATTGCACAACCCTGAATAACAGCCCACAAGGGTGACATTAGCTGTCACGTCGGTAAACCAAGTCTTTTCTAGCTGGTCGCCACTCCCAAAAAGCTATCACGCCAACCTCCAAGGGATTCCCTAGCTATTGTGCCACACTCAAATCTGTCCCTTATGACTTTCCCAAAATCCTTCGCTCAATTACAACACCTGAACGAGACACCAACAGAATA
The DNA here is from genome assembly GCA_037957365.1 of Torreya grandis. Lineage (NCBI taxonomy): Eukaryota > Viridiplantae > Streptophyta > Pinopsida > Cupressales > Taxaceae > Torreya > Torreya grandis. The sequence goes on along the minus strand of JARHVA010001979.1, from coordinate 1,953,869 downwards.
TCAAGGGTTTTCGTCCCCAATTTTTGATGGTCGATGAGGGTTTTTGTCCTCAATAGCTAAAAGTAAAAGCAAACATGCCCAACTTATGAAATAAAATGGTAGATGATCATCCCCCAAAAACAAACCTCACCACCTTCCTTTATATCTTTTTCCCTCAAAACCAACTCCCCAATGGGGGTGGGAGGAATTTAAATATTCAAAAAGTGATTCTCCTTATAATTTATAATTAAGGGCTGACTTGCTCAAATTAAAAAGTCCCCTTTTTTAAAAGTCAAATTAGAAATAAGTTGTCGACATAAAGTCATTTTTTGGCAACTTGAAGAAAACAACCTGTTCCCATTTTTTCCTTCCTTCCCTTAGCCTATGGGAAACCAAAAGAATAGGCTAAGGGTCTTCATTCCTCTCTAAACCCAAGGAAAGGGACATGACATAGGTCAATCAAAGCCGCACTACGGCCTTGTCCACCGTGCTCCAACAGCCACTTTTTCAGAACAAGACATTTCACAAGAGCTCTCTTGCACATCTTATAAAATCGATTAGCGAAAATATTCCAAATATTCTCCTATATGAGTACACCAAGGCCACTCATTACACCGTCGAATACTTCACTTGGCAATTCCATTGCACACTGAGCAAAAGAGCACTATTTCTTCCAATTGCAATTTTGTTGCATTCTGACGATCATAAACCAAGTCTAAATATTGTTTATTGCACTTTCAAGGGCATCCATTGTCAAGCATCTCAATCAATATTCTATCTCGTCATATAGTTACACAATCATGGATCACACAATCACTTTAGGAGGGAGAACCATATCATCTAGATGCTATTTGCACTATGTAGGCAACGCTCAGTTACACAGGGTTTCTGATGCCAGCTCGACTATTCCATTGACCCTATTCCCCCTTTTGCATTTAATCTATCTTGTTTATTGTGCAAGATCAAGGGTTTGTTTTTTACAAGTCTTCCATGCAGCACATCAGCAACAACGTTAATTAGCAAACCCTCACAGACTGTCGCACAATTGCAGATCAAAAAATCCGGCACACAGTCAACCAGGACATGGCCGCAATTAGCAGACAAGGCTGCAATGCAACCCTGTCCTTGTCCTATAGACTTGTCTCAGCGCACAGCAAATTATTGCTTTTGGTCACGACACAATGCACAAGTCTTGCCAAGCTATTTTCAATCACAGTCATCCTGCATAGTCCGCAAAGAATCAATTTTAGGGAGGTCTGCACATCCTTAGATCCTTTTACTATTTTTAGCAATTTCAAAATTCTATAGCATATTGTTCTTTGATATCAGATATATATATTCCAGCGTTTCAATTTCAATAATTTAATTCTATAAATTGGAGTTCATTCAATTAAAATCTGATTAAACAGAAACACATACCCCATCGGGCTCATCGGACTTTACCGGCACCACAAGCACAAATCAAATCTTCACAGACCCCATTGGCACCATCGGGCCCATCGGGCACTTCGAGCACACCAAGAACCCAAACCAAATCAGGTATGTCGGCAATTAACGACACCTATAGAACCTAGACCAAATAGGGTCTGTTAGCGATCCATGACACCTTCAGAACCCAAACCAAATAGGATCTTTATTCAAGACAAGAACCTAAGTTTTGATATACTAAAACAACTTTTCACACCACGTGCTTATAATCAAAATTGATTGCATTAACCTGGTATATCCACTAGTGCAAAAATCAAAAGAAAATGGAGACAACAAAAATTTAACACCCAACAACTTTTCCATGTCAAAACAACAAACAAACAAAGAAAAACACACAAACACAACACTCTATTTTTTGTTGATGCAAGATTGTTTATTCGCCATGGATGCTCCTAGATCAGACACCCACTGTAATTAAAAAGGACCATGAGATCCCGCTCATAAACCTATTGTGAGCTCTTTTATAGACTTACCATGTTTTGCAACTTTGGATGCATTCATCCAAGTCACATCTTCCACGGTGCCATCCTTCCACTTGACCAAGTAATCATAGTACTCATTGCCCCTTATCTTCTTGCCAATCTGAATGTCCAGATTGGCTTCCATCTCCTCTTTTATTGCTTGTGGCAACTGCGCTCTCCAATCCATGTTGTCACTTGTTTGTCCCTCAAGATATAGGTACAAATATGCTATATTGAAGATAGGCGAGATGCCTACTCCATCCAGCAACTTTAATTCATAAGCATTAGCTGAGAACTTCCTCAAAATCTTGCAAGGCCCGATCTTCTTCCACTTGAGTTTGTTGTATTCACCTTTTGAAAACCTCTCCTTGCGCAAATGTGCCAAAACCAAGTCCCCAACCTGAAAATTAAACTCTCTCCTTTGTATATCAGCATTTCTCTTGTATTTTCAAGCACTCTCTTCAAGCCTTCTCTTAACTTGTGCACATCACAGATAGCTTGAGCATAGTCTTCACCTTCTACTCTTCTTCTACTCATCTCAGTTGTACTCCTCAACTCACTACACCTCTAGGGTTGTTCCCATACACTATTTCAAAAGGACTCAAACTTGTACTTTAGTTGACTAAATCATTGTAAGCAAACTCAGTTTGTGCCAACATCAAATCCCACTATTTGGACTTGTCACCAACTAAACATCTTAGCACATTACCAAGACTCTGATTCACAACCTCTATTTGCCCAAATGTTTGAGGGTGATAGGCTGAACTAAAGTCTAATCTTGTGCCCAACTTCCATAGCGTCCTTGAAAAGTGCCCAACAAACTTTGTATCTTTATCCAATACAATACTTCTTGACAATCCATGAAATCTTACAACTTTAAAGAACAAATTCGCAATATGTTTGACATCAGTAGTCTTCTTGCATGCTAAAAAGTGAGCCATCTTAGAAAATCTATCAACAACAACAAATATGGAATAATTACCTCATTGTGTTATTGACAATCCAAGAACAAAAGTCCACATTCAATGCATCCCATGGTTTATCCAGAATAGGCAATGGCTGATACACCAATATTTTAAATTTTACCCTTAGCATGTTGGCAAACTCTACACTTTTGCACAAACTTCTTCACATTTGTACTCAATCAAGGCCAATAGTACTTATCACTCAGTTGCGCCAAAATCTTATCATACCCAAAATGACCAGCTAGACCTCCACTATGTTTTTCCTTTAAAAGGTTCTCTCTCATTAAACCTTGAGGTATGCACAATATCCCAACGTGTATCATATACACCAACCAAATATGTTTGTCTATATTCGTTGGATTCCTGCACGTTGTCCATGCATATTGGAAATCCAAGTCTTCTTCATACAACTCTTTCATTGAGTCAAACCCAATGACCACCTTGAATTCATTCACAACAAAAGCTCACCTACTCAAGGCATCCGCAACTTTATTGGACTTCCCGTTTCTCTATCTCAAAACAAAAGAACAGTTTTGAAGAAATTCCACCCATTTCATGTGTCTTTGATTGAGCTTACCTTGGCTATTAATGAATTATAGAGCATGATTGTCCGTGTACAAAATGAACTCTTTCGACAACAAGTAGTGTCACTGCTTCTTGAGATCTTGTACCATTGCATAAAACTCTTGGTCATAGACTAAATACTTCTTCTTGGCATCATTCAACTTCTCTTTAAAATAAGCAATGGGCTTACCTTCTTGGCTTAGCACCACTCCTATGGCAATACCACTTGCATCACAATCAACCTGAACTACTTTTCCAAAGAACAGCAAGGCTAACACTGACTACTCTATCGCTTTTCTCTTCAAAAACTAAAAGCTACTCTTTGTTGCAACAGTCCATTGAAACCTCTTTTTGTCCCCCTTCATAGTCTCTGTAATGGGTGCACATATACTACTGAAGTTTCGGATGAACTTCTTGTAGAAACTTGCCAACCCATGGAAACCTCTTGCCTCAAACATACTCTTTCACAAAGGTCCACAATTGCCCACCTTCTTAGGGTCCATCTTCAACCCATCCTTTGAGATTACTGTTGTCAATCAAATTTGCACCCCTGTGAAGGTAGTTTTAGGCCTTCACAGTCTGTTGAAACATGAAAACAATCATACACTGTGAGTGACCTAATCAGTGGATTGAATCTCCAGATTCTAAGGGCTAGCTCCCTTTAGTGTATCAATTAGGATCTTTGCTCTACGCTACAAACTGTTGGAAAAATAGAGAGAAACTTGAACAAAAATCCTATCTAATGATGGTGATACCCCTAAATGATTGGTTGATCCACTCAATTAGAGCTCCTAAAAACACTGATTTAGACAAGAGAAAGGCTGAACTTTCAACTCCAATTGACCAATATGCATAAGTATTTCATGAAAAGGTTCTATCTTGTGATCAAAGCTTAAGAGAAATGATGGAATAGGCCTGATTCAAAGCACTAACCAACCACTTGCATCCACTGTAAACTCAACCAAAAGACATTAAACACGGAACATGCCCTGCATGATCTGACTAGCTAGTAACTAGGTAAGAATAAAGACTTGACAAGGAAGAAAACTCTATCACTTATGCAAATCACTGACATAAATAAACTATACCAGTAACTGGAATCTAAAAATAGTCTTTCTATTAATCTGAAAAAAGGTTACAACTCAATCTTTGACAGAATTTTGTCTTGCCAAAAGAGGAATACAATTCAAGGCTGAAAAGCCAACTTATATAGAAAAATATAAAACAGCCAAGAGGTTGGCGCTGAAAATAGAAAAGCAAGTCAACTTTCACATTAACCAAGTCAAACTATAGCTGTCCAAAGATCTAAAAATAAAATCCTTTGTCTTATGCTTGCATGAAAAACTCTTTGGCGTTTAACAAGAATGGTGAGTTCACGTTTGAGTCAAAACCTTTATCATGCATGATGCTATGCCAATTTGGATGTCTAAACTTAAGCTTGAACCGATTTGAAGCTGAGTTGAAACATTTGAAAGGCTTTTCTTTGCATGAAATCTACGAGTAGATGTGGCACTTGATAACCAGTCAACTCTATAAATTAAGAACAGTCAACTCCACATCCGAAATTAGAACTTCGCTTGAACTGCTGGAACATTTGAAAGGCTCGGATTAACAAGAGTGCATGCATGAAATTTACGTAAAGCTCTCCAACATTAAGTTCCTTGAGTCCATGAAAACGAGTCCCCATTTTTAAAACTAAAGGTGTCGTGTTTGAAACGGTTACACATCTTGGACATGTCTAATCCTGTCTGGACCACTTTGCATGTTGTAGAACATGTTAACCTGTTCATTGGCTGTTGGAATCTCTTGTATTTTTTGGTTCTTCATTTTTGTCTATTATATTCCTTCTATTTGTCTGTCTTTTCCGCGGACTTTTCTTCTGCATGTATTTGTCTTGAGTGTATTCCTTTAGACTTATTTCCTTGTTTATTCCTCTGCTAGTAAGTCATCCGAAGGAATTCTTTCAGACAATTTGTCCAAAGGAATTCTTTCGGACTTTTTGAAAAGTCCTTTCGCCTTTTTGGGAATGGTCCATTTCTTTATAAACTTCCTTCAGACAAAAAGTCCTACGGAATTCCTTCTTTCGAATTGCCCTTCGGGCTTTTAAAATGTCCCTTTCCCAAGGGCCACAAACCCTTCGGATTTCCCAAGTGGACCTTTCCATAAGGACTCTAACCCTTCGTACTTTTGTAAAAAACCTTCAGCCTTTCTGTTAAGTCCTTTTCCGAAGGAATTCTTTCGGACAATTTGTCCACAGGAATTCCTTCGGACATTTATTTTGTCATTTTCCCACGGATAAATTGTCCACGAGAATTGTTTCTCCAAATTACCCTTTGGACTTTTGTAAAATTCCTTCGGAATTCTTGACAATGGCCCTTCGGGTTCTTTGGCACAACCTTTCCTGAGGGGAAAGAGCCCTTCGGCTTTAATAGCACGAACTTTCCCAAAAGGGACCCTTTGAGATTTCTAAAATGTCCCTTGGCATCTTTGAATTGGCCCTCTTGCCCTTCAGGCTTTTGGAAATGTCCCTCGGGTTTTTGAAGAAAGTCCTTCCTTCTGAAAAGTTGCCTTTCGAGACTTTGCAAATGGCCTTGTCGAAAAATTTGAAAATCCCTTCGGAGTTCTTGAATTTGTCGCTTCGGACTTTTTACAAACGTCCTTTCGAGATTTTAACATGTGCCTCTTGCCCTTTGAAAATGTCCCTTTCAGATCTTTCGGCAAAATTGAAGCTATCCTTCGGGAATATTGAAATTGACTTTTTCGAAGGAAAAGAATCCTTCGGAAAAGTTGAAAAGAGCCCTTCGGAAAATTTGATAAGTCTTTTTGCTTTCCGAAATGTGCCTTTCGAACTTTTTGAAATGTCCTTCCATCTATGAAAGCCCTTCGAAAATTTTGTCATGAACCTTGGAACTTTTCGAAAAGACCCCTTGAAATTTCCGCAAAATGTCCTTCAGCGTTTGTAAAAGACTTTCCCGAAAGAACGAATTCTTTAATCAAGCTTGTAAGAAAAACCAGAAGTCTTCTTCCTTGAGAACCTGAAATTTTTTTCCTATAGAGTCTCGAATGGTAGAGGTTACAATTTGACCTGTGAGGTCAAAATTGTCAACAATTACAAATCCCAAATATATCAACTCCTCTTGCATGAATTTCCACTTCTTCAAGTTCACCGGCGATTTCTCTTCTTTCAAATGATCTAAAACCAACTTCAAATGCTCCTCTTTAGAATGACTGAAAATCAGAATGTCATCCAAAAAAACTATCACAAACTTACCCGTGAAAGGCTTCAACACTTATTCATGAATCTCGTGAATGTACTTGGGGCATTTGAGAAACCAAATGCCATGACCATCCACTCATACAGCCCATCATTCATCTTGAATGTAGTCTTCCACTCATCACCTTCTCTTGTGCGGATTTGGTGATACCCGCTCTTCAAATCTACCTTGGTAAATTATCCAGCTCCACTCAAACAATGCATTAAATCATCCAATCTTAGTAATGGAAACCTATGCTTAATGGGGATCTTGTTGATGGCATGTGAATCCGTACACATTCTCCACTCTCCACCTTTCTTAGGTACTAACACAATTGGGACTGCACCTAGGCTCAAACTCTCATGGATTAATCTCCTTTCCAACAAATCTTGCTCTTGTTTTTTTATCTCTCCGTTCTCCATCGGAGTCAATCTATAGGCTGCCTTATTTGGCAAACTTGCTCCAAGCACTAGATCCATGTGATGACTAATGCTTCTCATACATAATAGTCCCTCGGGCAATTCATTTGACACAAATTCAACAGAGTCTTCCAACATATTCTAAAGTTTTCTAAGAAGATCACTTACCTTAGTGGTTGTCACAACTTGCATAGGCTTTGAAACTAGAGCAAAGCATGTCTCTTCCTCTTTAGCCACCTTCAGAAACTCTTTACCGGAAACCAACATCAATTTGGAACTGTTGTTCACCTCATCTCCTCTATCTTTCAATGGATTCAATGTGAATCTCTTACCATCCTTCATTATGGTGTGGGTGTTTGCTCTTCCATCATGCACGGCTCTCCTATCAAGCTCCCATGGCCTTCCCAATAGCACATGACACATGTCCATGGGCATAATATCACATAGAACATCATCCTTGTATGAACCAATTTGAAAACTCACCATACATTGCTCATTTACCAACACTTGATGGCCTTTAAGCAACCATGAAACCTTGTATGGTGTAGGATGTACCAACAATTTCAGCCCAAGCTTTTTTAACATCTCTTGAGAAACCAAATTATCCATACTACCGCTATCAATCACCACCATGCACCACTTACTTTGGATTTGCAAACAATCCGAAATAAACTCTTCCTTTGTGTTGGTTCATTCACCTCCTTGGCTGGTTTCAACAACACTCTGTTCATCAATAGAGCCTCCCTTTGTTCCAGCTCTTCCATGTGTGTTGGGGATCCAACATTCTCTTCATCAACATGAGCAACATGGTTGCTCACTTCAGTCCTACCGCTGTTTTGAGGGATTTTCTAGACATTCGTAGGCTATATGTGCAACATACTTATTACATTCAAAACACTTACCTCGAAAGCCTCCACCTCTACCTCTTCCAAATGATCCTCTCCCCCTAGAAGAGTAGCCTCCTCTTGTGCTTGAGTTCTGGATTTTTTAGTTGCTTGCCTCTCCACCATACTTTTGTTGTCCTCTTCCACCCCTACTTAGTCCTCATCATCTCGAAGACCTTCCTCTACCTCTAGAGTTCGCTTGTTGTCTTCTTAACAACTTCTCTTCTGCCTTCAACACACTTTGATAGGCTTCTTCCACATTTCTCAGGTTCAACAAACCGATTTCGTCTTGAATAGCAAAACGCAACCCATTCACCTATCTTGCTACCTTCTCTTGATCATCCTCTATGTGTCCAGCTCTTATAGTGAGTCTATAGAACTCCTCATGTATTCTTTGATACTAATCTCTTTTTGTCTCAAATTCTGCAATTTCCTAAACAAACTTATTTGATAATCAGAAGGCAGAAATTTAACCTTCAACTTTGTCACCATCATATCCCAAGATTTTGTCTTCTCCTTACCTTTCTTTTGTTTCTCGGCATGCACATGATCCCACCATAAGGAAGCATGGCTCTTTAACTTCGTACAAGCAAACTTCACCTTCTTGTGTTCCTCCATAGACTCATAGTCAAAATACTTCTCCAACTTTGCTATCCAATCCACAAGCTCCTTTGGATTAAAACTCTCATTGTAGCAAGGTATCTTTCGCTGTGGTTTGCTACCAAGCTTTGCCACAACTCTGAGAAATCTATTCTCAACTTCATTTTCCACTCCAAGCTCTTGAGCTCCTTCATCCTCACTCACGTCCCCCATAAGGAGCTCCCCCTCTTTACATTGTTTTTATTGCATCCAACCTTTGCTTGCATTCCTCTCATCATTTCTGCCAAGTCTACAGCTCGAGGTCTTCTTAGTTTTGCCCCTCTTCTAACAAAGTTACCTCTGTGCGCCATCACTTCTCCCAATGCAAACTTCTCTTTCACAGCTTCCCAATTGACTCAAATGGAGTCTTCACACACACAATCCACTAGAAAAAAAAAAACCTACTCTGATACCAAATGGTGCAAGCACAAACAAGGAATCCACTTAAGTATAGCCTCTTTCTCTGTGATACTTAGTTTTGGCGCACACACATATAAAGGACCAATTTAGAAATACCCTGGTAGACCCTTAAAGAACACAGTCTCTTCATTTATTGGAAAACATTACAATGTTCAAGATAAATGCACACACTATACTCTACGAGCCTTATAGGCTATGGAACACTAACATGGAGTAAAACAAAACACATCACAGTCCAACATCAACTAGTTCATCTACAAATTCTTGCATTCTAAAACAATAGCAAAAAATAACACCCCACCCATAATTGCCATTTTCCTATTTAAAGGAGTGAATGGACTGAGCCTTCACATTCCCTTGTGACTCTTGACGTTCCAACTTTTGTGATAGACTTTGTCAGGTTTGAACTCCACTAGGAACAAGAAAATCATGTTTATTGCTTTGTGTAGTCCCTGTCAGGTCCATTGTGTATTTTGGGTACCCGTGGTACCATGTACCTCTAATTCTATCAAGATTTTTAAACACTCTGGGCACCTTGATAATCTACGCAGACTTCCTCGGGCCTATCAAGCAATGCGGGCACCTATAGAACCTTGGGAACACAAACCCCATCAAGCTCATCACACTTTGCCAACACCACAAACACCGATTAGATCTCTACAAACCCTGTCAACGTCATTGGGCCCATTAGGCACTTCAGACACTTTGAGCACCTCAAGAACCCAAACCAAATCAAGTTTGTCAGCGATCAACAACACCTACGGAACCCAGACCAATTCAGGCCTGTCAACAATCCACAACACCTTGAGAACCCTAACCAAATCAGGGCTTTATTGAAGACAAGAACCTAAGTTTTGAAATACTTGTTGACGCTGTGGATTGCACCCTTTAAAAGAATGCTCGGCTTTTTTCTTTCACGTGGCACAATGGAGACATTCCTCTTGATGTGGGCTTGGCAAATTTGAGGAATGAATCTCTAGATTTAGGGCTAGCTCCCCTTGATGCACCTTAAAGGTCCTTAATTGCTATTGCTAATAATGGGGCCGGGGAGCAAAGCCTAACTACAATGGTGATGCACCAAATGATTCGATCTACTCATCTTTTATCAACACTTTACATCAAAAGTAGCGAACAGACACTTCATTTGAACAGAAAACCAGACTGCATGAGTGTTTTAACAAGGGGGCTTAATGGAGATACAATGAAGAAAAACCTTCCATAGGTGCTTTAGAAGCACACTGTCAGATGGTTGCTCCTCTAGTTCTATGCTCCAACCTGGGCACTTCCTGTTAACCTGCAGAAGATAGTCTTAGATATACTAGATGTGTTGGCGTCAACCTATGAAAGTATTAATATAAAATGACTAAACATAATGATGATACACAAGCATATTCAAAAGTATAACAAATCAGTGGAGGTAAAACACGCTTCTTTTGATTCAAAGGTAAAATTGTCAGGGATTCGCCATACACAAGTGAGAGATATCTTTTTAGCTGAGAGGTTACAATATATAGAATTTAGATAAAGACCCTTAGTCTTTTCAAGGAACCGGCGGCCCATACTGCATTAAACACCTTGGTAAGAGGAAACCGTTCATGTTGCTGTCATCTTTCCATAAATATGCTTGGAAGAACCATGATGTATATGTCACAAACATCGACTTTGCTGCTCAACTACGTTTAATGTTCTTGCTAAAGCATGGGTCGCTTTATTCTTTGAACGACAAGGCTGCCTCCCTTGAAAACTCGTGCAACCCTCTACTTATTAATGCTAAGCAAAGAAAAACGGGCCGCTCTATTGAATGCTTGCGCTCTCTTTGATGGTTGTTTGGTGGAGACTATTCCATCTGCAAGCAATTACTTCTCCTGTCGACGCCTCTTTTGCCACCTGGGCTGATCTGGTTCGTGCCTGCGCTTGGCTAGATGTGTCTTCTGGAACATTCCAAGCGTTGTCTTATGTGTGTATGGTCGCGTTTTGGGTTTACTGTTCTGCTCTCTCTTTCCTTGCTAATTGTCTTTTCCTGGCAATTCGGGCTCTCGGGGCTATTGTTTGTCTCCTCTCAGCTCCTTTCTTAGCGGGTCGCTCAGCGTTTGAATTCCTTCAAACATTTTGTCCGAAGGAATTCTTCATTTTCTTGCCGTCATGGAATTCTTTCAGACATTTTGTCCGAAAGAAATGTTCTTTAGCTTTTATCCGATGATTAACCCATTTCCATAAATTTGACATGTGCGGGCCCATCCTTAAATATTTGAAAAACAACTATCTCATCACCATAAAATTGACGTCTACGGGCTCGTCACCATTTGAAAACTAACAGTGCTTTCGTTGCCTTGAATTTGACGTTCGCGGGCCCATCACCAGACGTTTGAACCTTCAATGGCTAGTTTACCATGTTGAAATTGACGTTCTCGGGCCCGTCACTACCCTTCAGCAATTTCTTCGACTTTTTGCAAACGAACTTTTCCGAAGGGAACGTGACCCTTCGGAAAAAAGAAAAATGTCCATTCTGATGGTCGAGTGTCCTCCGAAAAGGGCACTTACCCTTCGGGTTTTTTGCCTTCCGAATTTCTTCGGACAAAAGTCCAAAGGAATTTGTGCTTCCGGTGTTTCGGCCTTTCCTGGGTGAATTTCTTCGAACAAAAGTCCGAAGGAATTCCTTCGGACTTTTTGTCCGAATAAATTTGCCCCTTTGGTTTCTTCATGGATTTTCTTCGGACAAAATGTTTGAAGAAATTTTTCTTTGTCTTCAAAACTTTCTCCGAAGGGAAACCCCCACTTTTTGGCTTTATGGCTTGACCCTTTGTAACTGGACCTTCTGCCCTCTGCAAGGGCACTTCGGGTCCAAGGTTGTCCTCCGGAACTTGCTCTAAAGGTTCCATTTGTTGCTTTCCTGTCCTCTGCAAAGGTATCTGACCTTCAGGGTTTTGTAAGAGATTTATATCCCTTTGGAACTGGCCCATCTAACTGCAGATAAAGGCTTGCCCGAGGTAATTTGCTGAAACGAAATGAGTCCCAGATCAACTCAAAATACCTGCAAGATTCAGAACACTTGGTTTTTTATAGAAACGGGCCTGCCACAGACAAAAATCCAAAAATTGCAGTGGGGTGAATCCATCAAAAACTGGCTAACAGGCCCTGAAAGAAAAGAAAAGGGGTGCCCAATTTTGGCCTATAGGACAAAAATTGGTCAACAATACTAAAACAACTTTTCACATCAAGTGTTTATAATCAAAATTGATCGCATTAACTTGGTCTATCCATTAGTACAAAAATTGGAAGAAAATGGAGACTTCAAAAATTTAGCTCCCAACAACTTCTCCATGTCGAAACAGCAAACACAAAGAAAACACACACATGCACCACTATTTTTTTGGTTGATGTAAGGTTGCTTGTTCGCCATGGATGCTCCTGCATCATATTTGACAATGAGGAAGAAGACAAAATCAATCTAGATAAGATAAGATAAGATAAATATATTAAAGTCCAACAAATGACCACAAAAGTAGGTCAAAGGGACAGCAAATAACATGTGCAAGTACAAAGCGAGAGAACCAAATGATTCCCGAGAAAGAAAATAAAAGTACAAAGCCAGAGAAAGTGGCAAAACCAAAAAGAGCAATCCCACGAACCCAAAACCAGGCATGGAAATGCAAACGAGAAGAAGAAAGGGAAGACGGCCAAGGAGAAGCAATGAGGGAAGTCTATCAGGGAATGGAAGATCCAACTCTCCTAACATCCGAGGTCGACTGAAAGAAAGAAACTCTAGATGGAATGACGATCAGATGAAGAGGCGGAGAGTGTGGAGGCCGCCTACTATGTTGTCTGGACACCATACTATATCTCAAAGGCCTGGTAGATCTAGTCTGTCTCCTGGTGCAGGACCTGGTATGGGCCTGGTTATGATGGCTCGAGGAACTATGGATGGTATCTCTGGGCTGAACAGCTATGGAGTGAGAAGCAGAGCTGGCCTCACAATGGCGCTTAGTGCCTCTCACTGAAGGTAGTACTACAAAGAAGGAAGTGATTCGTTGAGTAGAATTTGGTCTGGAATGTGGCTGAAGTGTGTGCTCATGAAGCCTCAAAGCCTCCTGTATGTATAAGGCCAAGCACTTCTGATCCTCATACATAAAGCAATTAGAAAGAGCTTGTGCCCCCCTAAATAGGCAGTAGAACCTCCCTCTGATCTCATAGTAAATGGGGCAATAGAAGATGAAGAGTGTCTCCGTCTCAGTCTCCTAGAGACCACATGGCTGACAAATACTATCAGAACAATCAAGGTGGTGATCCGTCTCGCATTGGAGTTTGTGAGAAACTACTCTGAGCTGGCCAAGGGGGATTCGAAGGGCATGCATCCAGTGACAAAGAGTATACTAAGGATGGATAATGAGACCGTCACTCAACTCCAAAAAGTGCTTAGCATAAAAGGCCATTTTAGGTGTAGCCCCCCATGAGGGATCACCCAAGTGGTGTGGATGAATTGCTTGTAAATATCCTCTCTGATGATCTTGTTCATTACCTGTCTGGTAGATAAAATCCAAGGAATATTGAAAAGGAGGAAGACGATCCACCTGAATGCCTACTGTGCCTAAGAGGTTGAAAACCTCAGTGTACCAACTATCATGACGACAAGGAGAATCTAAACAAGCAATAGCCTCTGATGAACAATACACCAAGTATAGGTATTGTTATAGCATGAAATTGCACCCTTTGTGGAAGAGTTTTTCAAGCTCTCCCACTTCCGGCTATAAGCATGTGAACAACCTCAGGGTGTGGGTGTCCTATGGTGAGGTTGAGCCTCTAGGATTTTTAAAGAGGCTAGTTCCTCTTGGTGGATCACCTAAAACTAATGCTGAAATGAAACTTCACGGGGAAAAGGGTTAGAAGGGAGATAAGGGCTCCTAAGAGAGCTAACCAGGCGATGCACCAAACCTAAATGGAAAAATCTCCCCAGCTTGAACCCACACTGATCTTGCAGAGGACAATACCGACTTGCACAATCTCAAGATCGAGCTGGTTGCATTAGTATTTCATGGAAGAGGTTCCGGAAGCAAGGAATGCAAACAAATAGTTCTAAGACTCACCGAAAGCTCACATCAATGGCAGAAAGAACACTAAACCAAACCTGCAAACAGCATTGAAAAACTCCCTAAACAAGGTCAGAAAGGAGGACCATGGACGAGGAAGACTCTCCACACATTGTCATAGTGCACAACTCAACAAACACGAATCCAAGGCAAGAGGTAGGCAAAGAAAATCCTTTTATGGCATCAAAAGGTAGTTCTTACAAGTGCTTGACAGGGTCAAGCCTAATCAAGCTGAGCATATTTTTGCAATATCTCAAAGAGTGTCCCATCTCCCAGAAAGATAAAAAAGTCTAAAAACTAGGAACCCTTTACAAAATGGAAGACGTTAGATATATAGAAAGGGGGAGAGAGAAGAGGAAGAGCTTTGCGTGGAGAGAAGGGAGAGAGGAAGTCATCGATGACTGGCACCGACGCTTATTCTACTCGAGCTCTTTGCATTTAAAGCATGCAACTACTTTGACCACTGGATGAACCGTCTAGAATAGCCATCCATCTCCTCGAGCTCCTCATGCATTCAATTCTCTTGTTTGGAACTGAGTGAGCCATATCGGAGGTAGTTGTATGTTCCTGCCAAGTGTGAGCGATTTGTCCTTGCATTTAAAACTCGGCATGTTCTTTACTACAATCTGGACTATCCCGATTGGTCTTTGCATGTTCACTGCTCCACCTAGACAAGTCTAATCCTCGTTTGACCACTTTGCATGTTCTAGAAGTGAGTTGTATGTACTTGTGCCACTTGTCCTTGGCTGATTGGCCCTTTGGATTTGCTGACCATTGACCTAATGTTCCACAGCTGTTTGCTTTCTGCGGACTATTTTCCATAATTTTCCTTTTGGAACTTTTCATTTTACTCATTTGTTCGGGCTTTTGACTCCTTGCAACTTACTTCTCACTTCCTTACTTTGGGGTTTCCACTGCTTATGACTTATAAAATAATTTAAGTCTTTCACCTCGGAAAACCTGAAGACTTGCCTCTTGAAGAACCCATGAACCACTGCCCAAGACTAGCTCGAGTTTGTCATGTCCCTTTGCTTATTTCGAGTTTCTGACTGCTTGCAACTTACTTCACCTTTTAACTAAGGCAGCCCCACAAACCCGAAGTCTTCTTGCTGAGAGAAGCCAAAAATCACTAGCCAAGACCAATTCGGGCTTCTCAAAAGGCACTACTTAGTTTGGATAATACTTGGAACTTATAAAGTGAAATAAGTAGTGCGCCTTCACAAACCCGAAGTCTTCCTACTTGACAAACCCGAGGTCTTCTGAGAGAAAGCTCGAAGTCTTTTACTTGTTAAAGCTCGAAGCCTTCTCCTTCCAAGAACCCGAAGCTGTCTACTATCTGCTCCTGGAAGCCCGAAGTTGTTCTAAACTTGCCGCTTTTGCTTGAATGTCAATCTTCTCACACTTAGGCAAAATTTTGGTATGTCGGCCAAAAATGGCCAACAGGTCCCTGTCTCGCCCCTCAACAGAATCAGTGAAGCCTGGGATGCGATGTAGGAAAGAGATCAGGGCAAACATGGTCTCCAATCTAAAAGGATGGGCTCCAAACTCAGCCAAAATAATGCGTTGGGGGACAATATGCTTGCACCTAATAAATCGGTGAAGGAGAAGTGTCTGGACTCTCTCTACAGAATTGCAGTCAACCACCAGTACGGAGAGCCCCCAAACAACAGAGCCATAAAGAATAGTGGGTCTGATGAGGGAGTCCATGAGGGACATGTTGACCAAATTTGACCCCAAGTCATATTTGGGTCAACCCCTATTATTTTGAACTTTTGAAAAAAGTTTTATATGTCGTAAGGTGGTCTTTGATATGTTTCAATGTGTTTACAAGTCATAAAATGGCCATTTGCTAAGTTTCATATGCAAAAGGGGGTATTGGGTCACATTTATAGCCTATTAAATCAATTGTACGGACTTCCAAGGAGGCAATATTTGTCACCAAAGTGAATCTCAACGTGGAGGGGGTCAAATGATATCAGAATCTGTCAGAGTTAGTTAAAGAATCAATCATGAGCAGGAAATGGCAGTTTCTCCTTAAAAATAGGCCCTTTTGGGCACTTGTACGGACTCCTTGAGTTACAACATCAGCTAAAAACGTGGGTGGAGTGACTCTTCACCTTCCCACACCCATTTCCATGCTTGGTTTTCAAGGAGGATGTCAGAAAGTTCATCTGCAACTTCATTTCCTTCCATTTTCTCTTGGCAAGCCAAGGAAGGTCAACTTGTGATGCTTGGTATGGACCGTACAGGTGGAGTTGGGAAGAATGGTCTTGGGGGTGGATAGTACTCTAAGCCCACTTGACTTTCATAGCAAGAGTTCTCAGATTGGTGACTCCTCCTTTATGAACCATTGCTGACACTCCAGGCAGCTTTTTGTGCACTTCAATCCATGAGGGGATCATTGTTTGCACTTGTTTCAGTTTTTCTTGCTTTGGATTGATGGTTTTATTTGTTCCAAGTGTTTCTCCATGCTTTCCAAGACATTTGCATGGTTCTCTTGGATTTGAAGAGCTCAAATGCCTAAGGAAGCCTCTTTTAGGCTTGTGAATGCTTGCAATTGCTCTTTTCCACACTTGCAACTGTCTCAGGCACCATGAAGGAGATTTTCCACGTTGGATGGAGGCATGGGATGTTGCTTCAAGAGTTTGAATCCATGAATATGCATTTGAGGGTGTTGGAACAAGTTTTCAACTCATATAATGTCAAAACAAGGCTCAAATGCATAGTCCTTCCATGACTGTCAGCCCTCACAGAGATATCTTCATCTACAGGTGCCTTTGAAGGTGTTGTGAAATGAATTTCCAAGTGTTCTTGATTGGAGTTATTCATTTGAAGAATTGAAATTTGCAATTGAAGTGGATGGAGAGTCTTAACCTTGCATTTTCACACACTTTCATGTTTTGCTTGCATATCACTGTCACATGCACATCTACAGAGACCTTTTCCCTAAATAGACAAAACAAAGAGCTTGCATCTTTTGTGTCTTTGATTTAAGGATCCAAGAATGTGTTTGGGGAAGATGAATTGTGAGTTTTGGAGAGTCTCACCATGAGGCTAGCCATTGATAAGAGAAAGAGAATGAAACACTTGAGAAGTATGGTGTTTGAACAACTCAAAACCATGTCCAAACATACTGAAAGACCTCAGTAAGTTCTACAGGTCTGAAATCAAAAGTAGCTTCTTTCAACTAAAGTTGCAAGCTAGGTCTGTTTTCCATAAGGGAGTGATTCCAAATGATCCAAAAGACACTCATGAGCCAAGATGATAGAGAAAAGGTGGAATTTGATGTTTTGACCCCTAAGCACTCTCCCCTATCCGTACATAGGCTTGGGAAGTGACATCTATAGTAGGGGTTCCAACTAGTGATGTGGAAGGTTGAGGTTCTAACCTTGTGATGAACTTTCAAGGTGAACAATGAGTCTAAAACATGAATCATGCCCATGAAGAAGATGGAATAGGTCTTGGAAAATTCTAGGATATCCTGTACACTATTTCCAAGGCCTAGAAACATAAATCATCACACACAACCAACCTTGTGAACTGTCAACAGGCAGTGAGTGAAAAGTTGGAGTCTTGGTGTGGTTATAGCTTGAGTGGAACCTTTCATACTATCAATGATCTAAGGTTATTTCATACAACTAATACAATGTTTCAAGGTCACCCCAAAGTCACCTACGGCAGGACAAAACAGAGATTGTCCCAGTCTAGCAGATTAGAGGATGGGATTGTCCTGATGCCTTTCATGTCTCAAGAACAAAGAGGAATGAATGAGTAGAGATTCATGGTACTAAGGACTCAAGGAGGGATACATCCACTGCCTCTAAACCTAGAACAAAGCCAAAACCACCTACAGACAGGGCAAACATAGTCACAGTCATGACAGAGTAAGCTCAGACCTGGTTTCTAAAGGGCATATGTGATGTTTGTGAGATCAAAAAGATAGAATGATATTGAATCCATTCAAAACATCATCATAAACGAGGAATAGGCCTTTGACAACAAGCATATGACAAAGTAAAGGTCCCCAAGCAAACAAACACGGTCATCATATCCCCCCTGCAGACAGTGCTTTCCTATAAGTCTGTCTTAGGAATTTGAGGATTTGGAGGGTCAAATGATGCATTCAGAAGCTAAAAATTGGTGTATAGCATCCTTGGGACCTATAGAACCTCCCCAGACACTTGGATTTGCTAAGAGGACAAGATGCCTCTATTTTGTCTCAGAGGCAAGGTAGTTTTAAGTGCACAAAACTCTACAAGTCTTGAGGAATGAACTAAAATATGAACCAGGAAGTGTGGAGACCTTTTCAAAAAGTTTCATGGGCTGTCTTACATCCATTCCAATCTATAAAACATTGCAAGAGGATCCAAGGCCACTAGACCTAGTGGAGAGATGTTGAAGCCTACAGCAAAATTACGGACTCCATCAGTCCAACTACAGAGTACGTATCAGTTAGGGAGAATAAGGAGATGCTAAGGCCAAGTGTCAAGAAAGGTCTAAAAAGGAGTGATCACAGTGACAGATGATGATTCTTCTTGTGCAAGAGAATACAAATGATTTGGAAAACTTCCAATGTAGGTAGAGGATTCCTTGTAACTTTCTCTTATCAGTGCAAAAGAGACACTTGCCCCTAGTCAGCTTTGGAAAGCCCAATGAAGGCCAATGATAAAGGCAGTCTCATGGAAGGTGCTTGAAGAGATGATACGCCAATTTTGGAAGAGGATGATTGTTTGGAAGGGACACATATGCAAATCAATTTCTAACTCCTCTGACACTTCACCTAACTAGTTTCCACCTTTGGACACATGTCCTTGTGTCTCTTGGACTTCTTTTCCCTCTCTCTTTCCAATTGCTATAAGTATGGGCCCATTTGGCCATTGTAGACTAATTCCAACTCTTGGTATGGCGAAGCCCTGCCAAAATTGTACCTTGATTTGTACTTAAGCTAATGAGAAGCAAGCTGGTTTTACTCTAAGTCCATTTGCACTACGTGTTGAAGTGACCCATCTTGAATGTCAAGTATAGATTGAGTTCATCTTGTGTTCATGCAATCCTTGAATGTGTTGTTGCAAATGACTTCTCTCCTAACAGGGTTCATCAAGTGTATGCTACTGCAATAGACTCTTGAAGTGTGTATGAGTTTGGTAGTGTCATATCTGACCTTCCCTTCATTTGCCTTCATTTGTTGAGTTGTTATTTGCCTTCATGAGAAACACTAATGTTAGGGAGCTCCATTAATGGTGTTGAGGCTAGTTTGGTTGTCTTAGTTCATTTTGCAAATTCTAAGTGTATAAATGGAAGCAACTCTTGGTGTATCACCTCCTAATTTAGTTTTTTTTTATGCATCTTTCTCTCCCTTTTCACCCATAATAGGCAGTTTTAGTAGCATAAGCACATCAAGTCATATCTAGGGAGCTAGCCCTTATAATCTAGAGATTCATCTCTCCTTCAAGTTCACCCACAACTTGAGAGATGATTCAATGTTGCATCAAATTGCAGGAGCTTCATAGAGTGTCCTAGGGTGCACAATTTGATGCCAACGGGGCATTTTGGAGGAGATGTCCTGGAAGTGGTGGCGAAAGCACTGTCTGTCAAGGAGGGCTAAGGATCCATAACCCTTATTAACATGAGGCTGGAGGGCTTGTCTCAAACAGAAATGCAGGCCAGAAAACTGAACACCCAAGTAGGTATATGTGTTGGTGATCTCAATCTCCTCGCCCTTAAAGAAGTGGAGGTGCAAGGTCTTCAAACCATTGAAGATCATAACCTTGGTTTTAACCAGGTTAACCATCAATTGTCGAAGGTCACAGAACAAGGCTAAGGTATCCAAATGTCTCTGCATACCATCTGGTGAGGCAACCAAGAGTACCAAATCATCAACAAACAAAAGGATGGATATCAGAACCTGGTGAAGTAGGCACCCATCGATGTCCTAGATATGCTCATGGAGGAAGGACTCAAGCTCATCTATGTATATCCCAAAGAGAGTTGGGGACAAGGGACACCCATGTTTGACCCCAATGGTACTCCTGATGAAATCCGATTCCCCATGGGCTATGCGGAGGCGACCCAAAACAGTCTCGTACAAATGCATGATGGCAATGAGAAGACTCTCGGAAGTGCCAATGTCTTTGAGGCTCTGAAAAAGTGCCACATGCGGAACCGAGTCAAAAGCTTTCCGAAAGTCTACAAAGCAACAGCTTTCGACAAGCGATGGCAAGCGTCCTCAATGACAGCCCGAAGAGTAAAGATATGATCAATAGTATAGTGAGCCAGACGAAAACCTGCTTGCCCCCTAGCTCTGAGGTGCCTACACTCTAACTCCTCGGAAAGCTGCATATGGAGGATTGTAGCATAAAGTTTGGAGAATCTATGACCCACCATAATTGTCCTATAGTTGTTAGAATCCGAGCTGGGGCCCGATTTGTGGATGGGGTGAATGGTATGATGTGACCAAGCCAGTGGAAAACCAAAGCATACAACGTGGTTGAAGAGGTTAGTCAAATAGCTACCAAGCACCCCATAACCATACTTGAAGAATTCTGCTTGGAACCCCTCCTCATCCGCTGCCCTGCTATTATTCATCAGTCGAACTACCTCTCTGATATTTTTGTAAATGAACAAGTGGAAAGAAGATGGTGGATAATCAACTTGGATAAGTGGTTGTCCGGGAATATCGTAAAGATTGTAAGTGTGAGAGAGCATGGATTTGGGGCTAAGCTCTAAGGGAAGACGAGAATGGCAAGGGAAAATGGTGCGCCAAAACTACTTAAGAGAATGCCATAGAGACGCGCATAAAGTCTATATACACTAGGAGATAAAAAGACATTTTTTGTGGTGAAGGACACATTGGTAGGATGTTTTCAAGGTGGGATAAGAGGGGTGGGCCTAGATAAAAGCATGCCATAATTGGCGGTTTAGGGATTTGCACTCATCATCATACCACTTGTTCATGGGGCAAGCTTTTTGTTAGTGGGAAGCAAAGGAAGACTGGGTGGAGCTAGGGAAGGACATGAGGGCAGCTTCCCAAATGATGGAAGACAGATGGGCATACTTGGCCGCAACACTATCTAGAGAAAAGAACTAGGACTCAGAAGGGAGAAGTTGCCGAGTGTGGGAGGAAAAGGTGTCAGGATCCCCTTTGTCAAACCGAAAAATGGTGCAAGGGAGGCCATGAAGGGGGACAGTAATAAGAGGGGCAATGCCAATACGGAGTGATAAAGAGAGAAGAGCATGATCGGCAAGAGGAATGGGGGAAATGGAGAAATGGTTGAACAGTGACAAGGAGTTTTGGCTAGAAAGGACAATCCACTACACTAGCACCCCCACCATGAGGTCGGCAAGTAAATAAATGAGAGTCATGAAAGAAGGCAATCCCATTGAGGATCGATAACTCATGTGATTCACCAAGCTGCAAAAGGTGCTGGCCATAAGCTGTGAGGGGCCCTGAATCATCCTTTGAAGTCCTATGCAAGCCAACTATCTTTGGATCCACCACCTGAGTGCATAACATATCCTTTGAGCGATCATGGAGAGGAACCTGAAGGATTCTGGTGCGGTCGTTGAAGTCACCCAAAAGGATGACTTCCCCAACCACTGAATACTGAGCAATGTTGTTGTACAAGTCAATAAAAGGATCACCATCAAGACCATTATGGATGGCATATGGGGAGGAGGCCAGAGGGAAATAACATACTGCAATGTATATATCCCTGGATTGATGGACAGCACCCCGAATACAGACCCATATGAACCTAGCAAACTCATCTTTGGCATCCAAAGAAATCCTGCTCTAGAGGGAATCTCTATACAAACATGCTACCCCTCCTAAACTTCTAACACACCTGAACTCCTAATCTCATGCCTACACGCAGAGTACCACTGACATCCCGTGATACCAGGGAGAGGCCGCACAGGACTCTTGTGAGTCTCCGTGATGAAGAGGATGCTTGCGGATCCGAGACCATTATGTATAAGGTCGGGTGAAGACCAAAAAGAGCCATTACCGTTCCAACACCTAATAGATATACCTGTACTCTGTCACTTCTCCCACCTTGCCCATCATTTGGAAGTCCCAAGTCGAGACTCCCATCCAGGAGAGAAGGTGTCTCTGATTACTGCTTGAAGGTTCCTGATAACTGTCCACTTCACCGCCTTTCATGCTGCCATAACCAATTCCCTAGAGCGTTTGAGCTCGACTACCTGTGACCTAGTAAGATCTTCATCAAGAAAGATCTTATTAAGAAGAGAATATAACAGCTTTTTGGCCCTAAGAACCCTAAGTCTATCTGTTGTTGATCTGAATCGGAGAAAGAGTGTAGACTCGTATCCCAGCCAAGCACGATCCAGATTAATATCTTGAATACCCAGAGTGTCTCTGATGAATAAATTCCCAATCGCCAAGGGGAACTGTGACGATTGGGGTGAGGGGAGCCCCCTTAGCTTAAGGTTTAGCTCACATTCGCGCTTAGTGCATTCCTCCACTAGTTTGGCTTAGACAACCTCCTCAACAGCAGCCATAGGCAGGGGAGTACTATCCTTGCCACTAACCCCCTGTGCCCATGCTTGAATATGTGATTATGTTTCTTGTTTGAACAAGGCTTGTTGTAGTCTAATCTCCTCCTACTGATTTTTGAGATCAAGAATCTTGGCTTGTACAGTGTCATTGGGAGAATTGAGATTGTCCATGATGTTGAAAACCTTTTCTTTCAAAATAGCATTTTCGGATTCAACTGATGCAATCCGGTTGGTGAGAACACACACTTTCATGTGAAGAGCCTGGTTCACAATTTCCATCCATTGTACTATATTGAGCAATTCATGTATGATATCAACGCTGTCCTTAAAGTTCTGTAAGTTTTGCCGATCTGGATTTTGAATACCTGTTATCATTTTGAGGTTGTTGTTTGCAACATTTGCTTGGGGCTCCATATCTGCCTGGTTTGAAAGCATTCGTGTTGGAGGGACAGCCTGTAAGGGTGAGATGGAGAGAGGACTATAAGCCAAGCTACCAGAGGGCATCAAGGATCGACTCAGTCACGACCCAACAGCAGACCCAAGAATGCCCAATGTAGTTAAAATATGCTTTGAAATTTCGTCAAATAGTTGGCAACAGACCCAAAAATGCCCAGTGTAGTTATTTGGTAGTTTCATCAAACACTTGGCAGCAAACCCAAGAATGCCCAATGTAGTTAAAATATGCTCAAGAGTTTTATCAAACACTTGGAAGCAGTCCCAAAAAATGCCCAACGGAACTGCTACCTCTTCCCGTTTGAGAATTCATAGAGCAAATCGTCAACAATCTACAAATATGTTCCTTTACACTTTCGCTGAAAATTGTGGCAAAAACTCACAATTTGAAGGAAAATGCAAATCGTGCCCTATTGAAGCTTGAATCATTCCCTTCCCACAAGTGCGAACCATGCCCTTCTTGCAAGTGTGAACCATGCCCTTCCAACAAAACGTGAATCATGCCCTGACCCTGTGGAATCATGTCCTTCCTACAAAATGCGAGTCGTGCCACTATATGACAAAAAAATGTGAGTCTAAATATCGAGAAACGCAAGTCTAAATACAAATAAAATGTTAAAGACAAGGATGAAGACTAGCCATATAAAAATGCAGTAGGAGAGGTTAAACTTTTGTGCCATATTGACATCCCCATTATCCAATTTTCAAGTTATGACTACAAATGCAAGTGTTATTAGTTGTAGAGGTAAGTTTCATAGCACTTGAGTCTCTATGGCTGGTTATTAACTCACTTCTATTTGTGTTATTCCTCTTGGTGACAAAAGTATTAATTTGAGTGTGCAACAGCTCAACTTTATGAACTTTTGCAATGAATTTTCAAGAATTGCTCATTCCTCCTCACATCAAAGGCAAGGATCGTCAACTCAAGTGGATGAAGAATCTTGGTCCTAATCAGGTGATTATCTCTCATCTAATCGAAAAATCCTTAGGAATTGGGCTAATGGATTAATTTCATAGCATTTCTCCTAGAAAGCACAACAAAATTTCCAGCCTAATCCTCAAATTTTGCATAGTGTACTTCAAAAGCATGAGAAGTTACTTTAGGATATTCTAAAAGGTCTACCACCAACCTGGGAGTAGGATTATGCAATTGAGTCGGTTCCTAGTTACCAACCTCCTCGTATTAGACCTTAAGAATATCCATATGAGCAAAAGTGTGCGACACAAAAGGTGATGTGGGACATACTAAATGGCATAATCATTCGCCCAAGAAAAAGTGTGTTTTTAGCACTAGTGGTAGTGGTAGCAGTAAGAAAAAAAGGATGCTTCTTGGAGAATGTGTCCCAACTATAAAGACTTAAACAACATCACAATCAAATACAAGTTACCCATCCATGTCATTGATGTGTGACATGATGAATTACATATAGTTGTTTGCTTCACAATTTTACATCTTTGTTTTGAATATCATCTAATCCATATTAGGGAGGAAGATGTGCACAAATATGCCTTCCATACTCATGAAGATCATTATGAGTTCTTATTTATGTCTTTTGGTCTCACTAACGTCCCATCTAGTTCGCATGCCTTAATGAATTCCATCTTCAAACCTATGTCTCCATTTCCACATCATGTATGAGCAGGTATTGAAGACCTTTAGTCTATTTCCCCATAGACTAAAGGATCCCTTTAGAGTTATATTTTATTAGTTAATTATTAATTGTCAAAATAGTGATTTTAATCATTTGCTCATATAAGACAATTATTATTTAATTAATAAAATATTTGATAAATTGCCTAAAAGTAATTTTAATTACTATTTTATTAAAATAACTAATTAATATTATATTCAAAAAAGATAAGTGTCGGCTTGAGAGCTAAAGCAAAAAAAGAAAAAGTTATCCTAAAAAGTTAGCAAGAGAGGCTTATAAGGTATTTTACCTCTTCAAGGTGGTTCACCCACCTTTAGAAGATATAAATACAAAGTGAAGATCACAATTGAAGATATGTTGAATTTGATATTATTTCATGCTTGAAGAAGATATTGGATGCATGCTCAATAAGTGTTCACAGATTTGGAGCTGATTATTCCACAAAAGGTGTCTTTTGATGCCACCTTTGTTAAAGATGGATTTGTTACTTGCCCTAGAGTGGGGCAAATTGCTTTGAGATATTATTGAGAGGGTTTGGACTATTTGAAGTCCAACTTGGTCATAATAATTATGATTATTATTTGTATGGATTTTGCAAGTGAAGCGACTTGGTTTGGAGGTTTGTGGGAGTGTTTTGAGATCCTTTTTGGGGTCTAATTGACCAATTTAATATTCTGGAATTTATTATTAATTTTCATGAATATTGGTGTAGGGTTTGGATAAGAATTGATGAAGTTTTGAGGCTCTAATCTGCTAGAATATTAAATAATAATTTTCAAATTATTATTTAATTTTTTTGACAGGGTTTTTTGATTATTTTTACTTGTGAAATGTGAGATTTTGCCTAATAAATATTCAGCTATTTATTCTGCACCTTGGCAAATTGGGTGACTAGCTTGGAGGACTTTTTGGGCTATTTTGGATGGCCTAGGGGTTCACTGGAATTTTCCCTGATTTTTGGCACATGTGGCATTTTTGGGCAAGGGTTTGAAGCAAAAATTAAGCACAAAACAGCAGCTGTAATTGATACAAAAATCATATTTTTACAACTATTATTAAATAGCAATTGATTCTCAAAATTTGGCAAAAAGGTACAATTTTCCATTTATCAATTTATTGCTTATATTTGCAAGTATTCAGGAGAATTTTGGATAAATTAGTGGCTGGAAATTATCTACACATCTCTTGCAAATTGGCACCTAGGGTTTTTTGGGTTTTGATAAGGATTTTGGATCATTTCTTGCATGCTAGGGTTTGCTGATTTTCAATTTTAAAATTCAAAAAAATGTGGATTTTAGGGGAAACCGTTTTTTTGTTTGAATCGTCCCATTTGAGGACATTATACATACTCATGAAGATCATTATGAGTTTTTTTTTGGTCTCACTAACGTCCATTCTAGTTTGTATGCCTTAATGAATTCCATCTTTAAACCTATTTTGAGAAAATTTGTGCTACTTTTCTTTGATGACATTTTGATCTATAGCAATATATGGGAAGTCCATGTAGCATGTGGTTAAACTTTGCAGCAATTCAAGGAGGCACTCAACTCTACTCTAGTGTTTTCAACCTGAATTTTTACCAAGGCCCTTGTTGAATAAAGTGATGCATCAAGCAAAGGCATTGGGATAGTCTTCATGCAAGAAGGGAGACCAATTGCTTTTAAAAACAGGTAACTTCAAGGCAAGAATTTGGTGAATTCCACTTATGAAAAAGAGATCTTGGCTATCCTACATTTGTTGAAATAATGGCAACAATACCTTATTGGAAAGCATTACAAGGTATAAATAGACAGTGACATCCTTAAGTATTTCTTGGAACAAATGTTGACTTTGAAAAAGCTGTATAAATGACCCACTAACATGTTAGACTATGATTTTGTGATTATCTGCAAAAATGCAGAGAGAATGTAGTGAGGAATGCCTTGTCCAGAAAGGTGGAAGACAAGGCTCTTCTTTGTTCCATTCCATTGATAACTCCTGAATGGATTTAGGCAGTCCGCAATGAGTGGAGAACTGATTCAACCATCTGGGAAAAAAACAACAATTACAAAACTCATCAAATTCTTCAAACAAATTCATAGCACTCGTATAGACTTCTTATGGTACAAGGGATGATAAAATTTAAGTCCTAATTCCTAGCTGAAGGGTAATATCATGCATTAGATGCAAGCATCAGAAATGGAAATTTTGTTTGGGCTTCTAAAATCTTACCAACAAGTCAAAAGAGTTCTTTTTGGGGACAACTTAAAATGAGATGTATGAAAAATTGTAATGTCTCCAATTAGTGAAAAGCAAGCAATAATGGGATTGGGCACAAACCCCAATCAAATAATCTTGAAATAATATAAGTAGACCAGCCACTCTAGGTATATCAACCAAACCACAATACTTCCCAATGTAATCCAGATGCTAGATGCCACTAGGTCAGAATTTAATCCACAGCTACAACGATAAATAACCACTACAAATACTGAAAATACACTATGAAAGTTGATGCAAACTGTTGTAATAAATACCTGGGGTTGATGCTCACACTGACTGGAAATATTTACCAAAAACCAACGAACCCAAGCCTTCTTTCCCACTCGCCAAATCTATTGTCAAATTCCTTGAT
The DNA here is from genome assembly GCA_037957365.1 of Torreya grandis. Lineage (NCBI taxonomy): Eukaryota > Viridiplantae > Streptophyta > Pinopsida > Cupressales > Taxaceae > Torreya > Torreya grandis. Next base: position 1,926,476 of record JARHVA010001979.1, on the reverse strand, counting down.
AATAGTTTTCAAAATTAGGTAAGACCAGTGATTACTCCCAGCCAAGGAAATATATAATTAGGCCCCCAAAATGGCCACTGAACAAAAGATGATCAGATAGCCAATCCCCACAAGCACGCTGAAAAATCACCAAATAAAATCACCTTATAATAATGTGAATATCAAGTGATTAGTGAGGTCAAAACCCTCAACAAACAAGCTGAAAATTATCAAAAAATATCACAAATATTAAGGATAATATTTGCTCAATGATTTAGGGCCAACAAGCACCCCAAACCCTTGCAAATTCCTCTCCAACTGGCTCGCCCAAAATCTGATTATAATTACTAAAAATTATAGAATTAATACCTTCACCTTAACTCTTTGAAACCTTCCAAAACCTTGTGGTTTTACCTCAAATAAATCAAAAATAATATTAGAACTTTACCTTCTCTAATTAGAGTCCAAAAGCCCTCCAAAAAGGACTTAATCCTTTCCCAAATCAATTCGCCACACTCTCAATTAATTATAAAATAAATCAAAATATTTTATCTCACCAATTGATCAACAAATGACCTCTTATGATGCCCTAAGCAAGTCGCCCAAGTGAGGGATTTTGCCAATAAATCTTCAAACCCTCAAAGGAGTCTCTGTGTAGTGCAGCGCTCTCAACAGGGGTCTTCCTCTTGACCAAATCAACTCATCACCCAAGGGAATGGATTCAAACCACGCCAACAACCTCCCAATGCAAGTCGCCAATCTCCAAGACCTACAATTTATCTGAAACCAGCTCCCTATAGGGTTTGAAACAATCCTTAATGAACGTGGTGTCCAAAAACACCTTTGTAGGTCCACTTGCATGCAACCATACAAATTTGAAGCACAATTACAACCCTTGAATAGATCTGTCCTAAAGATAGGAATGGAGGTTTTTGTCCTCAAACCCTTAACACACTTGAAATTTTTCGTCTTCAAGATGTGATGAACAAGCTTGACATACTTGATCAATGATTCAATATCCAAATAAGCATACATTTCCAAATGAATCCTCAATTGCTTTTTATAATCATCCCCTAAGGGTGGCGCCCAAGTTGAAAGGATGTGTCTTTTGAATCATAAGCAGCCTTACCTTTTTAAAATCCCTTTTTGAGGGTTTAGGCTCTCATGACCCTTAAAAGTCCCCTGCTTGAGTCAAAATTAGATCAAAAACACTTTTTACATAACTCAATTGAAAGTTAGAATACTTAAGTACTTTTCACCTTTTTGCTCTTTGAATATCCCCCTCATAGTTCTCTTCTCTCTCTTTCCCTTAGCCTTGTGGAAACAAAACCAAGCTAAGGGTCCATAAACAGTTATGCCAAAAAGGGGGACATCACAAAATTTGTGGTTGAATGTTTGGTTTTCCAAAGGGACAAAAGTAAGACTGTTAGATCTCCATGACTATTACAACCCTTATCTATATATATTCCACATGTGGAAGACATTTCTCTATATTTCATCACATCCCTTCCCAAATCTAAAGGAAAGAGTACCATATTTGTGGTGGTGAATAGACTACTCAATATGCACATTTTTTTGGGATGCATTCTTTCTCAAGATGTACAAATATATCAACATTCATGGATAATATTCATAGCTTCATGAGATCCCCAAAGTCATTGTCATCAACGTTGATCCTCTACTCGTCAGCAACATTTGGAAGGAACTGTTTAGGTTTGTTGGCATTACTCTATATATGAGCTCACTATACCACCCTCCCCAAACAAATAGCTAGACAAAGATCTTCAACAAGTATTCAAAAGGCTACCTTCGTTGCTTTACTTTGAACAATCAATCCCTATGCCTTTCCTTGGTAGAGTGTTGGTATGACATGACCTTCTATGCATCCACCAAAATGACCACATTCAAAGCACTCAATAGTTATTCTCTACCCACCACTTTCATATTTACAAGGACCCTTCGATATTCAATAAATATAAACCCATGTGTAGGAGCAACTGAATCGTATTTGGATTCTCAAGGAAAGCTTAAATTGGTTCAAAATTGGATGTAGTGGGCAGATTAGCATGATAGCAAGCATTTGCGGTTGGAGACTTGGTTCCTCTAAATCAAATTATGAAAACAATAATCTCTAAACCAATAGAAAGACAAAAAGCTCTCACCCAAATTTTAGGGGACCTATAAGCTATTCCACACAACCAATAAACTAGCTTAAAAATTGGACTTAAGTCCTTCCTCTTGGGCTCATAGCCTCTTACTATGTTACATGTATACTTCCTTAAGAAGATCATCGGCGAGAAGATTCTACAACAGATGAAGCTTTCTAAGTTGAATCAAATAGTAATGTTGACCCTAGAACTATAAGTAGTGATTGATCACACGGTTAAGCAACTATGCAACATGGCTATCCTAACTACCTCATCAAGCGAAAGAATCGGCCTACAGAGTATGCAACTTGGGAAGATGAGTTATTAATACAAAAGCTCCGACAAATCTAAAGCTTTGACGGAAAGTATTTTTTGAAGGAAGGGGGCATGTTACACCCCCACCCCTTATGTTACCATCCTCATTATCTGTGTTTAATTTATAAAGTGGCATTGATAACCCCTAGATAATCTTCTATTAGTTTCTTATATGTTCTCTCTCATGTTAGGTCAGCCTTGTTATGGACTTATGAGTTGTCCTAACTAATAATGGGTATATATAGGAGTGTGAATTCATTCGCAAGAATTACAAAAGAATTCTCATTCAGACATTGTATCTGGAGGTTCAACATTCAAAGTGGCTCTGCTATCTGAATTTTTTTCTATCTTCATTGCATTCTTTTTCAGATCCTTAGGAATGTATAGGATTGGGAGTTCATTTGTAAAAATCATTGTAGAATTCTCAATGAGGCATGGTATCTGCAGGTTAACCACTTGAAGTGGCTTTGCTATCTGATTCGTTTTCTATCTTCATTAAATTCTTGTGCAGATTAATCATTTCAATGCTTACACAACTATCTTATGCCATATTTCCTTTTTTTATTGCTCTGCCTTATATTATTCGATCTAGAATCTCTCCTACCTCTGCTCTATTGGTATAGAAATATCTTACAGCCCAAACAAAAGGCACAAACATTTAATGTGCAGAAACTCTCTTGGGTTAGAAAACACCAAGGAGAAAGCATTAATTAAACTGTGATTCCCCAATTATAAGAATCACTTCAACAATATATCCTTCATTTAATCAACAAAAAATCCAAATATCACATCCTAGAATATTTCATGAGATGTCCCTAAGTTCAATCAGATCCAATCTTGTAAATTATAGGTATTTGGATTGAAACACTTTTGTTGAAGATACAAACTCCATTCAAGCTTCTGTCTGCTTGAGTAAGTAGATTTAATCCTTTTCCAGAGTTTTCATCTCTTTCTATCCATAAATAACAAAGGCTTCTTTATTCTCCATCCCTATTTTTCCCTCTCTAGTATATCTTTGTCCCCATTCTTTATTTGTATCATATATTCCAATCTTTAATAAAGCTGCTTTCTCAAAGAATTAAGCTGCTTTTTTTTCTTTCGATGAAAAATCTGTTCTAATAAAAAGCTTCCTATTAGACTAATTTTAGTATGCTCCTGAATCAGAAATTGAGAGAATACTTAAATACACTGTAACTACAAGACATTTGTCCTTTAGCTCTAGCAGATGCTACGATGGACATATACAACTGAGTTCTATGAGATGCTAGAATAGACATATAAAACTGAGTTCTATGAGATACTAGAATAGACTTGGTTTATATACCACTCTATGAGATGGTAGAAAAGACTTGATTTATTTACCCGACATATATGATGCATAGGATGCACAGTACGCAGTGTGTCATATGCTATATCTGATCAGCCAATTTGATAAGATATTTATCAGGTTCTAGCAGACTGGGACTTTAGTTAAACATAGTTTTTAGATAAAAACTATCAACATGTTGTAATCTTTCCTTACACAGAGAAGATATGTGTCTTTTGTACCATTGAAGCAGTAGAAACATAAAAACATTCCATCATGGAATGCCCAGCCTACAATGGCATTTGGAGCGGAGACCTAAAGTTGGACACCATGTTAGAACTATTTTAAGAGGCAAGAATAAAAAATCTTAAGGAAATCTCTGATCCAGGAAAATACAAGAAAAATTAACCTTTATAATAAAGCATCTTTGTTCTAAATTTGAGCCCCTTTTGGTGGTTGAGATGGCTATAACATTTGTGACCCTACAGATTGTTGGCTCTCCTGAATGTAATTAAATTAATTTCATTTCATTTTGAATACATCATAGCATGATATGGGTTATAACAGTCTAATTCCGAGTTAGCATTTCAAAAACTAAATGTAGATATGCAATAAAGAACTGAACTTAGCCATGAGGGAATGTTACATAAAAACGAGATTACCTTAATGTGAACTTCTCCATAACATTTGGGATGTGTCTTTTCATCAGATAAACAGTATTTGCTCTGTTTCTTTACCAGCTTGTGCGATTCTTCTCCAATAATGCGTTCCCCCTGGGGAATTACATGAATTTTATTCTGACCGTGAATCTTATAATAAGAAAGCACGCCATCTTTTAATGAAAACCAACGCGGTCTCCACCCCTTGCCAAAATTCACCCACTTGTAAAGAATTCCCGATGCATTAAATTCTGAACTCTTTTCTTTAGACATTCCATGCATATTTTTCACGCACAGAATTTTTGACTCATCATCCACAGTGCTGCAACCCCGAATCATTAAGCCCTTAAGCTCACAGACTCTGAGCTTGTTATTGATGGTAAAAAAAAAAGCTAAATAATTAAACTGCGTTTGGCGGCTGTTTATTTAAATCTTTCCAGGAATCATTAAGCATTCCCTAAAATGCTTCTCAATTTCACCGTTTGAAATTAGCTATTTCAGACAGTTCATCACCATTTAAGAATTGTTTGGCTGCAAACCCAGCTCAAACATGCCAGGATTTATTACCCATTTAAATGTTTCAATGTTCCTTAGCTTTCACGCAATAAATGCTTCAAATTTCCGAGCAAGAAACCTGAACGGAAACCCTCCAAATTTTCTCCCGCCCGCCGCGAATTTAGCATCGAAGGGAAGCATTCCAGAGTTCAAAAATTAAGGAAATTGGAAAAATTAAGGAAAATCGACAATAAGGTTTCTTGCAAGCACGGAATTCCATAACAACTGGCTCGCGCCGGTGGGTCTACGTATTTGCGCATTCGACTCATGAAATTTTCTCTCAAACATAATTGCAACACGGCTGGGGGATCGACACGTGGCTAGATATTAATGAAACGTGTTAATGAAGGATTTTTACAACTTTCACTAATAGGAAATGGACATACAAGTTCTTCTCTCAATAGGCATCAAGCAGCGCTGTCCACTTTGACCAATTTTATTTGGACTGTACATTGATAAATTAGACTAATGGTTAAATAAAGATAGTGGATAGGGGATTCAACTAGCTAAGTATGTTATAAAACTGCTTCTTTATGTGGATGACCTCGTTTTAATTGCCAAAACAGCGAGCACCGTGAGAGAACATTTGATAACACTTAAAACTTTTTGTCAAGAGGTTGGAAGGTAGGTGAACACAAGCAAAACCAAACTAATGATCTTCTCTTTGAAAAGAAAAAAGAAACAATATACCTTTACCTTTGAAGGTACCCCGTTAGAGATAGTCGAGTAGCACAAGTACCTCGGGCTTGATTTTCACCACAAGCTCGGTTCGGAAACGTGTAGAGCAAAAATAATTCAAGGAGAATGGAAAGCGTTGTACTCTCTTCAAAATAGGTGCAGGATTGTGGAGTTATGGGATTGGAAGACCAAGAGAACACTCTTCGATTTGTTGGTTATTCTGGTGATTCTCTACGGGTGTGAAATTTGGGGCAGCAGTATGTCAGATCAGAGATAGAAAAAAATAGAGAGAATCTAGAAACACTTCATCATAAGCAGTCTCAAAGTCAAGAATTCAGTGCCACATGAGATCTTACTTGTTGAAACGGGGTCCTTGCCTCTAGAGGCATCAGCGATGATATGGTTACTAAGCTACCTCAAGAAGATTCAAAACATAAAGAAACACAGGGGGCCTAGACTAATTATAGAGGAAAAGCTAACTAGAAGAAAGAACACTTGGAGGAAGCAAAATGACAAATGGGTAAAGAGGTGGAATATTAGCATGCAGGAGTGCCCAAATACTAATGAAGAAATAAAAAAATATGTGAGAAGAAAATTCAAATGCATCATGTGGACAAAACAAATGGGCCGTAAAAAGGAATACTACTTCAAAGAATTCAACCCCATAGGGGATTTTGAAGAAAAAGCTTATATAGGAGCAGACATTAAGTGGAAAGCGAAAATGTTGATTGCCCAACTTAGGATGAGCTCTCATCACCTTAGGTGTGAAACGGGTAGATGGCTAACTCCTAAAGAGGATTGGGAGGAGAGAATATGCCTCTTTTGCAACAAAGGTGTGGTGGAGACGGAACGACACTTCCTCTTGGAGTGCGAGACATACAACGACATCCAATACAATTATGGTGAAACTTTGAAAATCACCAACCTTGACACCCTGTTTGAAGCGACAACGTTGGGTAATACAACGAACCTCGTGATCAAACTTCACCGCAGAAGGAAAGATCTCAAGAAGGAAGTTCAGGGAACTTAGAGAACGTTTTGTCGTTGATGTCCCGTTTTGAAGGGGATGTGCACGACTGATGGGTCCCATAGGCTGCTGCGGCCTCGTGGACGTTATTAAAATCCTCATTCATTCAAGTCATTGTTTTTACTCTATTTTTGGAGTTCATAGTTTGCTTGGTTTCGTGGATGTTATTAGAACCCTTTTTCTTTTATAAATAATCATATATCACAAGAAATAAATTAAAAATTATGAGAATAATTTTGGGATAGTTATTTGGATAAAGAACACTCATTCCTATGGAGCTCATAGTTTACTTGGGTTCGTGGACGTTATTAAAAAAAAAAATCTTTTATTCATTAAGATTAAACAGTTTATAAATAATCGTATATCATAAGAAAGAAATTAAAAATGATGAGAATAAGTTTGGGATAGTGATTTGGATAAAAAAAATAACTTGACAACAACAACATTCTCTTATATAATTCAATTTGATTTATGAGTATTACAAAAATATATATAAGAAGTATAAAGGTTAAGATACTCATATCAAATAAGGACTAGTTTTCACAAATTTAGATGATGAGTGACCTATAAAAAAGAATAGGAAGAGAGGGGGTGTTTTTGCAAGTGAAAATAGAGAAATATTTCATCCTCGAATTCACAATCGACAAGGACATTCAAGTCAAGTATGCAAATATATTGAGAGTTGATTTCATATTGGAGTTATTTGAAGAGATAAGGATAAAAGTATTAGGGGTGCTAATAACTCAAATCAATAAGAAAAAGCACAACCTTCTTAAAAAACAACTCAACTTGCAATCTCAATATCTTAGAGTGGTTGAGATCATTGTAGCAATTTGTAGTCCCACATATCACTAGGGCTTGTGGAGTTAACTAAAGTATTTTTATTTCATGGGACTAAAAAGAGTAATAACAATGTTTCATGCATAAACAATCATTTGATATAAAGGTTGTCCCATTAAATTTGTGAATATACATTTCCTTTTTATGTTGGATTTGCGATTATAAATGTTGATCAAACAATGTGGTCGCAGTTTCAACTTTCAAGTTCTCAGCGTACTTTTGATTTGGATGTTGATATAAGTAGAGACTCTATTATGCAATGTCAATCTATCTAAGTATAAAATAGACATGTTTTCTCTTTTCAATCTTTTTTAGGAGTTGTCAAATTGCTAGTTTTACATCTAAAATTGAATTATCAACATTTATGCCTTCTTCTTGGTTTTCATTCCTATGTATGCTTTTTAGTCAAGTTCATAAGTAGGATTATATTATTTATCGTAAAATTCTTTTTCGCTAAGTCTATTTTATCTACATGACTACCGAATTTTTCTCATTCATACCTTCTTATTTCTTTGATAATATTTAAACTCTTAAATGTTTATGTCAAGAGGTAGGGATGCAAGTGAACATCGGAGAAACCAAGGTCATGATCTTTAACTTGCAAAGAAAAAAGAATGCAAGGAAAAAGAACAAATTAAATAACTTATTTGAAGGAAGCCCTCTCTGAATGGTGAATGAATGTAAGTACCTTGGTCTCGATTTCCACAACAAGCTTCATTGGGAGACTCTTAAGACAAAAAGAATACAAGGTGGTTGGAAAGCTTTATCCCTATTACAAAACAAATGTAAGAATACAAGGTTGTGAAATTGAAAAACCAAGAAGGCTTTATTTGGGTTTCTTGTAACATCAATGGTGCTCTATGGGTGTGAAGTTTGTCTATGGGAGTGAAGTTTGTGGCAATAATACGTTAGTTTTGAAATGGAGATAGATAGAGAGAATTCAAAAGCAACTAATTACAATCATTCTAAAAACAAAAACATTGGTTCCATATAAGATTTTATTTGCTAAAACAATTTTCAATATGAGAAATTAGCATTGATCTAAATTTTAAGTTGCCCAAAGAAATCAAAGAACATGGAGACCCACCGTTGGCCTAAATGATGGTGGGGGAAGATTTAGAAAAGAAGAAAGAACATGTGGATAAAACAAAATAACAAGTGAATGATTAAATTGAGTATTAGTCTATAAGAGTATCCCAACACTAAAGAGGAGTTAGAAAGGTATGTGACCGAAAAAGTCAAAATAACCATGTGAAAGAACATTTCAAACAAAAGAAAGAGTACTATGTTAAAGATTTCAATTCCACTTGTGAGAATGAGCAAAAAAACATATATAAGAACAAAGGACAAATAGAAAGATAAAATGTCGATCACATAATTGTATATTAATTTGTATGTTTTGGTGGAGACTAAAAAGTCGACAATCCCTGAAAACACTGAAATCGACAATACTTGAAAAAGATTGACCAAAGAGAATATATCATTTATATACAATTTACGGTTTCAAAGTTAGTGAAGAAACCAAATAAAGTGAGAGCTTGAAAGTTGACTCCTTTAATATGTATTTAGAGGTCAGAGATCTGTGAAAACCGCTAAATTTTAGCAGTTTTAACATTGATGTCGACCATCTGCTCCAATTTCGTTTCGTAATTAGAAATCACTTCTTGTTTTTGAGTGATGAATATGGATATGCTTGATTCTTTGGACGACATTATGATTGCAGTTGCCTGAAAGGACGTGCTTGATATTGACATGGGATTTTCCAAACCTGTACAACAATGTGGCGGACTCAGCGTCGCTGGCAATGAGAATATAGTCAAAGACAGTTGTTGTGCCCAATGGGTACCCAGGTGAACTTCACGTGGATCCCTTGTGTACTTGTGCTCCCTCTCCGTTATCGTACACTGCGTGTCATCGCCTACCATTTCCATTTTCAGTTGGTGGACTGCATTTGTGCCACATAGGCTCCTCCTATAGCTTCCTGGACACTCAAACGATTAGACTTCCACTTTACCAGAGGGTAGGTAGGGGTGCACATGCAACTTTGAAATGCCCACAGTCGATCAAGGACAGATTTCTATTGACATTAATGGTGAACAATTCCTGGCTTAGTGCCCTAGATACCTGGTCCTGGGACCCTCCCAAATATGGATATTTTCTTTTGCCATTAATGGTGAATTGAAATGTTTTTGGATAAAATTTTAGATTTTCTTTTTGCCATTAATGGCACATTGAGATGTTTTTAAATTTTGTTGGGCAATAAAAATTTAAGAGGGTGGATCTTTAGGAATTTTACCATGTTTTATATTGAGAAAGAAATTAAAAGTAATTGATTTTTTTGGGTTATTGTCTAAATTTAATTAAGATTAATTAGGTTAGAATGTTTTTATTGAGAAATACGTTCACTTAAATTGATTGGGTCAGAGTCTTTGTATCGAAAAATTCAAGAGTGTGTCTTTGGAGAGACTTGATTTTGAGCCATGCCAACTCTACAACTAATTAAGATATTAAGATTATATTCATACCAATACATTTCTGTTAATTTTGATCAAAATTGTTTGATTATAATAGTATTTCCCCATTGCTACTTAATGTAATTTCTATTTTTTTCAAATTCTTGACTCTTCAAAGAGAGTAGACATAAAAATCAACCTTCAACATTGTCGATGTACTTGACTCATATGTAACATTAAGCAGAGCAATCCATGATGAAGTGCCATCTTGATTGTGTCGAGATGTGCATTTTATACCTCATGACAATTTAGACTTTTGGTGCTTGGATGGTTCGTTGGAACACTCACGTGGGGAGCATTACACTCATGACCGACATTTTTCTAGCAATTTAAATGATAAAGCTAATATTAAAGGAGCAAAATATAGCACATGCCCTTGAGGTTATAAATCAAACTTTTTCAGGGAAGTAGCAAACTCAAGGTTGAGAAAATTAGGTAACTATAATTCAATTGTCTCTTCAAATTGCAATATTCATGGATATAGGAAAAGTATATTACTAACACAAATCCATTTAAATATGGATCCAATATGCACCAAGAGGTATCCAAAACACTTGAGGTGGAAATCCCAATGCAACATAAAAGTGTGTGATTTGGGACCCAAGAGGAGACCAGATGGACAATCTAATCAAACAAATTTAAGAGGGTTATGAACAGAAGCGAATTATGGATGACAGAGGATACAAAGGTGCAATGTGTTAAAGGACAAAAAATGCAAAGAAGACGATAACAACTAATATAGAACTATAATAAGAAAGCTTTATTATGCTAAGCTATGTACATATCTGAGAGATCTAATGTATGGTGTTTATGTGCTCCCTAACTTCATTCTTGTCTACGTAACTAACTACAAAGAATTGAAGTATACATTAATATACAATGGAGGGATATGGAACATTGGTTGTTCACCGTTATAAGAGTTGGTAACAACCGCTTCATAATCGATGAATCTTGTGACATCATTAATTGTCATTACTATCAAGCTAAGGTCTACAGTACTAACACTACAAGAGTTATGTGATAGTGACAAAGTGGAGTTAGATCTTGCAGATTGGCACTAGGTGTGGAAACTAATGTTGGTGTTGTTGACGTTAGCACAAGGCTGGATATACAACAACAAAAATATGTGATAAGATATAGTGACCTGGATCCTCATAGATCAAATATCCTCCTTGAAGAGCAATGATCCCCATTACATGCAATTATGGTAAGAGATGTGGAAACAAATTGGAAACCTGCTCTTCTATAAACCATTTTCCTTGGAAAGACACTTGACCTGCTTTGAAAATCTAAAAGAGAAGAATCTCTTTTTGGCATGCTCGTTTGACTTGAGCATCAATGACTTACTCTGATTTTGTTAGGATGTTACAGTCTAGATTGATCTTTGTCTATTGAAGAGTTTATGTGGTATCTAAGGAGAGGTGAAAAGTAATGGTGCATATTGGACCCCAACTTTTGTAATAATATATTTCAAGTATTTTGGAGCCTTGGTGCAAAGATGCAAGGGTGCAAGAGCAACGCAAAGGACCTTGGCATGGGAGAGAACGACACAAGAGAAACCTGGAAGACCAATACATAAGACCTTGGCGAGGAAGGTCAAGTTGTGAAAGACAAGGAAAAGAAGAACCAAGAACATAAGATCAAGTTTACATAAGCATCAGAGGTTACTCAAGTGCAAATCTAACACTAGTCCACAAGATAAAAGGAGCACAAAAGCAAATATCTAGCATAAAGAGAGTATATGGGGGCTGTTAGGCCTGAATCAAATGGAATTTAATTATAATGGTTCACTATGACTTCTTCTTTTTTGAAACAGTCGTTGGCTTTTCATCTATGATGTATTAATGATGCAATGTGAGAAGGGGTTCACTTGTGTATAAACACGCCTTAGCTTTGATTAGAAAGTGTTGTTAGATGTAAATGTGTTGTTGTCAAGATAGAGATCTAGAGAGATTATGCACTAGATGAAGTATCTTTGTAAACTTATCAAATGAGATCAATGGAACTAATACTTTGTCTATGAATCTTGATGTGTTAAATATTTTCGGTATTAATTTTCCTTTCATGATACTAGAGAAGTATATGCATTGTGTGAATGCATCAAATGCCTAATTCTATAATAATGTTTGTAGTAACAATGATTAAATGTGTTAACCCAAACACCTATGTAACATTTGTCTATCCACCATTGCATGACATAACCAATGAGAACCGATTTAGGTTGTATGCCTCAGGTGAGCGTGCGAGGTCACTCATTTGATATGTCAGCACACTAGCACATTGGCTTCTTCCTTCCTCTAGGCACACGACCAATACTTAGTCATGCAAAACTAAGGATAAAAAGAAACCCAACATTTTGGTTTCCTTGTTGAGACCTATTTTACTTGTTAGCACGATGGTAGAAATATGCTTGAGTGGATATTTTTGGAAAATGTTGAGTATTGAGTTGGTATCGTAGAGGAGAATTTTGTGCTTCAGTATCTTGAACCAAGAGTTCTACATGTACCTGATAGAGCAACACATATATGATACTCTATATGAAACATTCTTTGTAGAATTACTCATTGACTTGTGTGCTTGGCTTTTGACATATGCATGAAACCGTTTAAGAAATTATGGATGGAACGCTCCTTGGTCAGTAGAGCATCAGACAGCCTTAGTGAATTTCAAAGCTCCTTGGACACATGCGGTGGATGTGTGGTGGAAAGGAACACTCAATAGATATATTTTACAATATGTTGTCTCTACATACTCATGTCAATAGGAAGCACAATTTAATTTTTTGAGAGAACCACGTGGGAGGTGTCTCAAGCAATTTCATTTAGAGAATAAAAAACTTATGGTTGATTCTGGACTTGAGAACTTCCCCATGGATGGCTACACTCTCTCGTGCATGAGCAACATGATTGATGGGGAAGTTGAGGGGTATGCATTGGTATGGGATTGATAGTTCAACATGGAATTTAGTAAATGAGAATTGTGAAAGCGTAAGTATGATGAGGCCAGGTGTAAGGATATGAGAGGCAATGAATCTAGGGGTAAACAAGAAGCTACTGGAAGTGTCATGAGAATCTACAAGAGGGGAAAAAGGCATAACGAGTACTCCCTGACCACGGGTCCACACCTTTCACTAGTACATGTATGCATAGAAGAAGCAGTACAAACATTGATGATAGCGTAACCCAATCCAAATAGACCTAATTCCCCCACCACAGTGCATGTTCATGCATTTGAGTGTGATAGAATTCTTGTTAGTAATTGAGCTACTAATATTGTAGAATCTAAAGTTGAATTTGAAGATAAGAGAGTAAAGGAATCTTTGGGAGTGCAAGTTCAAAATAACAATTGACCATTAACCTTTAATTTTCTATTACAAGAAAGACCTTGTCTCACCTTAGAATGTTAGGTGGACCAAATACAAGTATTGGGAAAAACATGGGCCCAACAATAACTAATCAACCTCCCTCGACATCCAATATTTCTAGTGCACCCATTGTTGTAGGAGGCACAAGAGGCAATATTGGTGATGGTATTATTGGAGATACATGACGATCAAGAGGTGGCTCAGGAGGATTTGCCAGACCTCCACCACAAGGTTCAGGAGGAACTGGAGGAGTGCCACAACAATATCTACTGCAACCACATAGTGTACCTAAAATCTACTATAAGATGACACTTCACTTGCCTAAATATTGAGGTGTCTAAAATACAACGAAACATGTTCACAAGTGTGAACTCATTTGGTGAGCATGGGGTATAACTTCTACTGAGTGAAAGGTAACTTAGTTTGCCACTACTCTATTGGATCATGCACACAAATGGTATCAAAAATTTGATCCTCAACAAGCGATTGTGAATTATGAATTATTGAGCACTACTTTTCTCCAAGAATTTGATATCCTTGAGTTTGAGCAATAAAGTATTGTTGCCTCAAAAGGTATCAAGCAAGAACTCACTAAGATTGTGTGCGCATATGATGCATATTTTAAAATGTTTATTTTGAAGCTATAATTTGAGATTAACCCAACACAACATGCTCAATGATTTATGGGAGGTTTATTACTTATGTTTTGACAAGCCTTATCTCACAAGACTTTTATTTAACTGCACGAGGCCTTGGGAGCCAACTTCTATGCCAAAGTTGTGAGAAGTATAAATGCGGGAATCAATCCCTTTGTGGAGGCTCATATTACTACTATGGATTGTCAACTATAGAAGATTACATCCAATCATGCTCATGACACCCACAACAACTTGTGGTGTTTTGACTATGAAGTGAAAAGCCATAACATGAACAACTATCCATGAAGGAATGTTCATGTTGTATTAAAACAGTCCTGTGAGATTTTTAATGAAGATCATGATGCAAGGAGTTTTCTCTTGCTTTTGTGTGCCACCCAAGCCAAAGTGTCACTATACTATAAAATACATGATGCATATACACATGATACCAATGGCTACGAGGTCATTAATGAGATTCATAAAACACGTACATGAAGTATGCACCAAACTTATATAGCTAACAACCAAGACATTGGTGGAAGTTGATCTTTTAGAGGTTGATGGCATGGAATTGGAAGCGATGGTGGTCATTTTGCACCTAGGACATGTTACAAGTACGACTCTCTAGACCACTACTAGTGTGATTGCACGGTCTATCTAACATGTGCCTTCTATAAAAATGAGCATCACCTAGAAGAATGTCCCAATTTATATGTTGTCATTACTAAAGAATGGAATGAGAAGGGAACTAGTATGATGTGTTGTAAAAACTCCAAATGCTCAGTGGAGATTATTCCCTACCACTCCACCAACTAGACCGAAGGTCAATATTACTACAGGAGTGACACTCATTCCCAACCAATTTCAAATCCACCTACTAAAAAGGTTCAGCATGAAGAACCTCGTGCATAAAATATCATGCTCCTCACACCAAAAATAAGTGTTTCATGACACAATGGCCTTCGTCTAAGAACTGCAAGGCAAAATTAAGTTATTAAAGGATAAGGATGATAACATGCAGGCCAAGATGCAAAGAAATATGGTACCCATGGACTTAGGTCATGATGAGTTTTGAGAGTTGTGAAAACTCTTCCTTGATGAGGACATCATCCCTCTCCTCAAGAATTTGTTATGACAATAAATGATAAAACCCTCAGAGGATCATCTTTGAACCATGCACAAAGATAAGAGACCCATATTCAACCAAATATAGAATGTGACAAAGAGGTTCTTATCAATGCATCCGTTGATGGATGGATGATCCATGATATCTTGGTGGACACTGGCATACAGGTTAACGTTATAACCAAAGATGCCTAGAAAAAATGGGGAGCCCCACTTTGCAACCCTTCCCACATTTTTCGTTCATGGCCAACAAGACTCACGCATTGCCCATAGGCATTCTTAAAGATGCCACTATCAACATCTTTGGAGACATTTTCAATAATTATTTCAAGGTGATCGAGCTTGCTATAGCTAATGACTTCCTTGATCTCTTAGGCCAACCTTATTACTATGCAAATAATGTTGACTTGTATTTCAAGAAGTGTTATGTCAGCTTTGAGAATGACACTCAGTGCATAGTCATTCCTCTAAATAATGACCAAGCACCCCCTTTATGGTGTTAGGGTGTGGAGCTAAAAGCTTCACCTTGTTGCAAACAGAAGGAGGTTTCTGAGCATGATAGTCGCCGGTGTCGGCAGGCCACAACCGACGTCGGTCAAGGGAAGCGCAGAAGGAAACCTACATCGGCAGGGATCGGTCGATGTCAGTCACTTCCAGTCAGATAGGGACCGACGTTGGTCGCCTGTGGCGATTAGAACTACTGTTGACGAACAGTCAGTTAAGTGAACATGTAGTTTGCATGATGAAGACCAGTTCGAGTCTTTGAGCCGCTTGTCTAAATTAGTGTATGCATGAGATCTATATAATAGACTCATGGGTTGTATTGTTAAGTGGAGAACTTGTAGAAGAGATATGTAGAACTTGGAGAGTTCTTCCCATGGTGGAATCAAGTAGGATTCCCCATGTATGTAAGATCAGGTTTGATATGCAGGGTGCTGCAATATCATGGAGGAGATCTACATGTGATAAGTAAGATCAGGTTGGTCTGCAGGGATGTGTGTATGCGAGGGTCAAACAGAGATCGGTGGGGGAGCAAGATCCAAGGTGACAATAATACATCAAGAGCAGGATCATGGTGGAGATCTACTTGGAGTACTGGTTCGTACTTGATTGTACAGGCGTATAATGAGGTGAACAATAGCTTGTGTTAGCTGTGTGTTGTGACCTAGTGAGAGAAGATTACTCTTGAGGAAAGATTACTGTAAGCCCATGAAGTGGAAGAAAGAGTGCCACCTCTTTGTTGTAATTTCCTTCTACAGTGAGTTGAATACAATTGTATATTGCCTCTCATATTCTGTGTGTTTTCTCATTGATAGTTACTTGTACTTCTATGTACTTTTGCATGTTTAATTGCTTATACAATGGTAATCATGTGTGCTCTTAAATCTGACAAGTTGTGTCAGAGCTTTGGGGAACTTCGGTCCTATCAAATGGTATCAGAGCGAGGTTGGATGTTCTCAGAGCGAGTTTGACTAACCAATGGCCCATATCTGTTAAGTGTTATTGATTACAGGTTACTCACAGGGGTTTCTGGTTGAGTGGGAGTATAGCAATGGCAGAAGAAGGTAAGCTTAAAATGAAGAAATTCAGACACATGATTAACACCACAAGGAGTGTGGTGGGTAGTCTTCAAGTGGGAGCTTGAAGAGGAATACAAGCCAGGATGCAGATTAGACAGAGTACTGGTTTAGGTACAGGTGCATCTATTTATCTCCAAGTGGGAGATTGTTAGGGTGTGGAGCTAAAAGCTTCACCTTGATGCAAATAGAAGGAGGATGTTGAGTATGCAGTCGCCGGTGTCAGTAGGCCACAACCGACGTCAATCAGGGATCAGCTTACAGCAACCGGCATCGGCAGGATATCGGCCGGCGTCGGTCACCTCCGGTCAGGCAGGTACCGATGTCGATCGCCTGTGGCGGTCAAAACTATTATTGACGAACAGTCAGTTAAGTGAACACGTAGTTTGCATGATGAAGACCAGTTCGAAGTCTTGAGCCGCAAGTCTAATCATTGTATGCATGAGATCTATATAATAGACTCATGGGCTGTATTGATAAGTGGAGAACTTGTAGAAGAGCTATGTAGAACTTGGAGAGTTCTTCTCATGGTGGAATCATGTAGGATTCCCCATGTATGTAAGATCAAGTTTGATATGCAGGGTGTTGCAGTATCATGGAGGAGATCTACATGTGATAAGTAAGATCAGGTTGGTCTACAGGGATGTGTGTATGCGAGGGTCAAACAGAGATCAGCGGGGGAGCAAGATCCAAGGTGAAAGCAATACATCAGGAGCAGGATCATGGTGAGATCTACTTGGAGTACCGGTTCATACTCGATTGTACAGATGTACAATGAGGTGAACAACAACTTGTGTTAGCTATGTGTTGTGACCTATGAGAGAAGATTACTCAGGTGGGAAGATTACTTGGAGCCCTTGAGGAGGAAGCCTCACAGAGGTGGAAGAAGAGTGATCTCTTTATTGTAATTTCCTTTGTAATGAGTTGAATATAATTGTGTGTTACCTCTCATATTCTGTGTGTTTTCTCATTGATAGTTATTTGTTCTTCTGTGTAAGTCTGCATGTTTAATTGCTTATACATTGGTAATCATGTGTGCTCTTAAATTTGACAAGTTGTGTCAGAGCTTTGGGGAACTTCGGTCCTATCAATTGGTATCAGAGCGAGGTTGGATGTTCTTAGAGCGAGTTTGACTAACAGATGGCCAGATCTGGTTAGTGGTTTGTTGATTACAGGTTACTCACAGGGGTTGTTGTTTGAGTGGGAGTATAGCAATGGCAGAAGAAGGTAAGTTGAGGATGAAGAAATTTAGGCACAGGATTAACACCACAAGGAGTGTGGTGGGTAGTCTTCAAGTGGGAGCTTGAAGAGGAATACAAGCCAAGATGTAGATTAGACAGAGTACTGGTTTAGGTATAGGTGCAGCTGTTTATCTCCAAGTGGGAGATTGTTAGGGTGTGGAGCTAAAAGCTTCGCCTTGTTGTAAATAGAAGGAGATTTTTGAGCATGACAGTCACCGACATCGGCAGGCCACAATCGACGTCGGTCAGGGGAAGCGCAAAAGGAAATTGACATCGGCAAGGATCGGCCGGTGTCGGTCACCTCTAGTCAGACAGGGACCGACGTCGGTCGCCTGTGGCGGTCAGAACTGTTGTTGATGAATAGTCAATTAAGTGAACGCATAGTTTGCATGATGAAGACCAGTTCGAGTCTTTGAGCTGCTTGTCTAAATTAGTGTATGCATGAGATCTATATAATAGACTCATGGGCTGTATTGTTAAGTGGAGAACTTGTAGAAGAGCTATGTAGAACTTGGAGAGTTCTTCCCATGGTGGAATCAAGTAGGATTCCCCATGTATGTAAGATTAGGTTTGATATGCAGGGTGTTGCAGTATCATGGAGGAGATCTACATGTGATAAGTAAGATCAGGTTGGTCTGCAGGGATGTGTGTATGCGAGGGTCAAACAGAGATCAGCGGGGGAGCAAGATCCAAGGTGACAACAATACATCAGGAGCAGGATCATGGTGGAGATCTACTTGGAGTACCGATTCATACTCGATTGTACAGGCGTACAATGAGGTGAACAACAACTTGTGTTAGCTGTGTGTTGTGACCTAGTGAGAGAAGATTACTCTTGAGGGAAGATTACTATAAGCCCACAAAGTGGAAGAAAGAGTGCCACCTCTTTGTTGTAATCTCCTTCTATAATGAGTTGAATACAATTGTGTATTACCTCTCACATTTTGTGTGTTTTCTCATTGATAGTTATTTGTTCTTCTGTGTAATTCTGCATGTTTAATTGCTTATACAATGGTAATCATGTGTGCTCTTAAATCTGACAAGTTGTGTCAGAGCTTTGGGGAACTTCAGTCCTATCAAATGGTATCAAAGCTCTGACACAACTTGTCAGATTTAAGAGCACACATGATTACCATTGTATAAGCAATTAAACATGCGGAATTACACAAAAGTATAAGTAGCTATCAATGAGAAAACACACAAAATGTGAGAGGCAATATACAATTGTATTCAACTCATTGTAGAAGGAAATTACAACAAAGAGGTGGCACTCTTTCTTCCACTTCGTGGGCTTACAGTAATCTTCCCTCAAGAGTAATCTTCTCTCACTAGGTCACAACACATAGCTAACACAAGCTGTTGTTCACCTCATTGTACGCCTGTACAATCGAGTACGAACTGGTACTCCAAGTAGATCTCACCATGATCCTGCTCCTGATGTATTGTTGTCACCTTGGATCCTGCTCCCTCGCCGATCTCTGTTTGACCCTCGCATACACACATCCCTGTAGACCAACCTGATCTTACTTATCACATGTAGATCTCCTCCATGATACTGCAACACCCTGCATATCAAACCTGATCTTACATACATGGGGAATCCTACTTGATTCCACCATGGGAAGAACTCTCCAAGTTCTACATAGCTCTTCTACAAGTTCTCCACTTAACAATACAGCCCATGAGTCTATTATATAGATCTCATGCATACAATGATTAGACTTGCGGCTCAAGACTTCGAACTGGTCTTCATCATGTAAACTACGCGTTCACTTAACTGACTATTCGTCAACAACAGTTCTAACTGCCACAGGCGACCAACGTCGGTCCCTGCCTGACTGGAGGTGACCAACGCTGGCTGATCCCTGTCGATGTCAGTTTCTTTTTGCGCTTTCGCTGACCGACGTCGGTTGTGGCCTGCCGATGTCGGTGACTGTCATGCTCAAAAACCTCCTTTTGTTTGCAATAAGGTGAAGCTTTTAGCTCCACACCCTAACATATGGAACCTATTGATGTCGATGAGGATGTCCATAGAATTTATAACATCACTACCCAAGGAAATGAAAATGTGGATCCCATTCCTAATGGCATATTGTGATGGGAAGACATACAATCTATTTCTAATACTATTAGTTTCGCGTGCGACCAATGGGTTTAAGGCACATATGATCTAACAAGGCATGTTTGTGGTGTCTTGGATAGCTACCTAAACTACCCTCCAAAGCTTTCTCAAAGCCACAAAACTATTCACCTCATTAGTCTATCATGTTTGAGGGTGGACCATGCATCTCAATTCCATGGTCAAATGGAGGTTAGGGAATATTTGCAATAGATAGAAGACTACTATGGTAATGAGGATGAATGGTTATGAATGGTCAACTTTATATTTCAATGGATTGCTACTCAATGGTGGTATACTTATTGGTACCACTTAGATATATGGGAACAAATACATGCAACCATGCATAATCGCTTCCACCATGACAACCGTGTTAATGTCACCATGAGTTACAATGATGTTGCTTATCTAGAAAAACATATAACACAATGTGAAAGCCTGTAGAGCACCAACAAAACCTTTTTACTAGGATTAGTATGGGTTCATGAATTATATGGTACCTTGCACACCTAGGCTAGGACGTGGTACATTCATCAAGAAACTCGTAAAGAAATAGATACATGACAACGCATCAAACATGGTTTGCTTGCCACATTTGCATTTTCTTCACCATGGACGGATTTGAATTTGTCTCTACAAGTAATTCCTCAAGTAGTTATAGGAGATCAGGTATCAGTTGAAAACTAAATATGGCACATGTATGGAAAAATAGAGGATAATTCAACCATCTTCCAAGAACCTGATATTCTTGCCCTGGCTCGATTGCCACTAGACTCCCTCTCAAAATATGTCCATCAAGAACAAATTCGAAAGGGCAAGTAAAATGTCACATATCAAGTTTATGAAGGTACTAGCTCTGATTTGCCAGAGCCATAATTTGACCACTTAAATCTACATACATATTATGGTGCGCATAATGTCAGAGAGACAATGTAGACCGAGCAAAAACCATACTCCGCACCACTTCAAATAGTCCAGTACAATATTGGGATGGAGGATTCACCCAAAATGGCCACTATGGGAAATTACTAATTTAAGGTTGAGTTAACCAAAAAAAAAAAACTCTTACAGGAGTATCAAGACATTTTCCCATATAACTATATGAAGATGAAGGAAGTGCAACCATCATTGGGCAAGATGCACATAAATTTGGTTGAAGGCACTCGACTAGAGAGAAAATGGACATATCGGATGAACCCAAATCTACACGCTCAAGTTAAAGAGGAAATTGATAGCATGTTAGATTCTTGAGTTATTAGTCCCATTGATGAATATGAATGGGTTATTCCAATGGTGATCATCATTAAAAAGGATAGTTGCATTTGAATTTGTGTAGATTACAAGTTACTCAACATTATATGTGTAACAAACCCTTTCCCAATGCTTTTTCACAAAGGAAATTTTGGAAGGTGTTGCCGTGTGTGAAATCTATACCTTCACCGATGACTTTTTTGGCTATCACAGTAGAAATTATTGAAGAAGACAAGATAAAAACAAACTTTATAACTGAATGGGGTTATTTTGCATATAATGTTATGCCTTTTGGCCTCAAGAATGCATCTGTAGTATCCTCACGCATTGTGGTGGAATCCTTCAATGATTTCATTCATAATATCCTTCAGGTGTACTTGGATGACTAGATCATGTATGGTTTAGTGTGTTACCACTATGACGATTTGTGCCTCATGCTTAAGCATTGCCACCCACTTTAGTTCTCCTTAAATATGAATAAGTGCATCTTTGCCACCCCATTTAGGGTTTTGTTGGGACATATTATTTTTTGAGATGGACTATTAGTAGATCTAATTAAAATTACAATCATTGTCCAAATTCTAATTCCAACCACCTAGCACGAGGTCTGCACCTTCTTAGGTCACACAAGGTACTATCAAAAGTTCATTCGAGGTTATGCTAACATAGCCACATCAATGGAAGAACTACTAAAACACAATGTCCTATTCTTATGGATGACTCAACACTAGCAAGCATTTGAGGCCATGAAAGAGAAACTGGTGACTACACCCATTCTCCAATTCCTAAATTAGAACCAACCATTTCATGTGCATGTCGGTGCTTTAGGCATGGAATTAGATGCTATCTTGGCATAAATCGATAAGGGTAACCTCAATTATCCTCTTTATTTGCTTGTTATAAGCTCACACCTGTAGAATGGAATTACTCTACGACAGACCATGAGACCTTGTACATGGTTTATGCTCTTCAAAAAAATTCTCCAGTACTTGTTGACAACCCCATTTGTTTCATATACGAATCATGAAACACTCAAGTATTTAGTAAATAAACTAGTATTTCATTGGTGCATCTATCGATGGATTGTCTTCTTCCAAGAGTTCCAGTTCTTTGTGGTTGTGAAACTAGGCAAAGTTAATTTTGGTTCATTCTAGTGAACCAACATGCACCATAGAGGATGATTTAATTGTAGTGAAACTTTTTCAAGTTATGTGCGTGCCTAAATAACTATATGAAATTGTAACTTTTTTTGCAATAGGCTTAATGCCAAGACACCTTAGCACCCAAGAGAAAAAGCAGATAGCGGTCTGCATCACCACTTTCAAACTTATTGGAGGAGACCTATATAAATTGGGGTGCAATGAGGGTTTACAAAGGTGTTTAATGCATCATGAGCACATGGAAGTATTTTAGGACATCCATGAGGATGTTGTAAGAGGACATTATACTGGTGAAGCAACCACTAGAGATATTCTATTAATTGTGTTATGGTGACCCACTTTGTTTAAAGATGCTAAAGCTTATGCATGCCAATGTGATATATATTAATACACAGGTAAATGAAACTGAAGGGATGTTATGCCTCTTCATTTGGTGCTTGCTCATGAACCTTTTTGGAAATGGGCTATTGATTTTATTATCCCCATTCAACCTGCTGCAAGATAGATTGGTGCATGCTACATCATTACTGCCATAAACTATCTCACACGTTAGGCTAAAGCAATACCCACACGAGATTTTACTACTACTACTACTACTACTACTACTACTACTACTACTACTACTACTACTACTACTACTACTACTACTACTGCCATATTTCTATGGGAAAATATCATCATAAGGTATGGATGCCCCTTAAGTCTAATAAGTGATAGTGGCACTCATTTTATCAATGAAATAGTGCACATCCTCTTGTCTGAGTTCATGATTGCACACCATAAGACCACACCTTGCCACCCTCAAGCCAATGGCATAATTGAATCCTTCAACAAGGTCTTGGGTAATACACTAACCAATATTTATAACATCAGTTGCACTGATTGGGATGATTAGGTTTCAATATTCTTATGGGCTTATCAAACCACATACAAAATTTTGAATACGAATTCTCCTTTGAACTTTGTCTTTGGCACTAAAGCCATTTTACCGATGGAGTTCCTTGTTCCTTCCCTACATATTGCACACATGGGCAGGCTAAACAAAGAAGAATCCTTAAAATCTCCCCTAGATGCTTGAATCTAATTTGATGAAGTGTGCATTTTCAAACATTGGAGTCAAGGGGTTGAAAAACAAAAACAAAAAGCTTAGAATGACTGACATATTAAAACCAAATTTTTTCATCCTGGTATGCATATCTTGGTCTATGATTCAAAATTTACGTGCCATCCCAATAAACTACATATTCAATGGAATGGTTATTTTATCATTCATGATATTCATCCAATAGGCATCTATAAGTTGAAAAGATTATATGGCCAATTCCTACCAAGGCATTTCAATGGTAGTCAACTCATGCCTTACCATTCTATGTAATTCTTCAATTTAATGAATAAGGCGTATTCCACTAGGTTAGTTTAGGGTGTTTCATTTTCAAATAAGTTTAGCATTGGTTACACACCTTTTGTAATTTTTTTTGCCACTTTTTGATGCTCTCTGGTATTTAGCACTCTATTTCTCTTTCTTTCTTGACATGAATTTCAATAAGTTATGACGTGGGATAACACACAGATTTTAATGTGGGGTAGGTTTTAAGGGTGGATAAGCTACTTAAGCTAATAGTGTACAAGAGGAGGAATGTAAAGGAAGCACAAAAGAGGAGCCATGTGAAGGAAGAATGTAACCCAGGAATGTAGAATGAAGATGGTAAAGAAAATGCCATTATAAAAAAGGATTAAAATAGAAAAGGTAGTTTCTCATGAATAAACTTGGAAATTTTAGTTTTAACAACTGGCATGCATTTCAAAGAAGGTGCAAAAACTCTTGGGGAAGATATGGGACATGCATTTATTAATGACATAGTGGCATAAATGGCAAGCATGTTAAATATGCACTAAGGCATGATCATTTGAGGTATTAATGGTTGAAGTGATGGATGGTGGCATGGGGGTGTTAATGTAGAATATTTATCTGCGTGGAAAAGATTTTGAGACATTATATTTTCATTTTTATTGAAAACTTATAAGCAATTGTAGAGCTCCAACTAATCATGGAAAAACAACAAAAGAAGGCGACTACATATTATTTTTAGTAACAAAACATGAAGCAGAGATTGTGGTGAGAAGCATTTAGTGAAACAAGTGGCAAAGTGATCATTAGGCAGGTGTGAGAGAAAGTTGTAAGTTAAAAATATTGTGACTACCATTAGAGGAGGTTAAAGTCAAAATTTGAAGTATTTTGGGTAGTGTTGTCAATTAGACTCGCACCCTTGTGAAGGTAGTTTCAGGCCTTCAAAGTCTACTGAAACATGGAAATAATCCTAAGTTGTGGGTAACCTAATCAATGGATTGAATCTCTAGATTGTAAGGGCTAGGTCCCTTTGGTGTATCAATTAGGACCTTTACTTTTCACTACAAACTACTAGGGAAAAGGGAAAAATAAACTTGAAGGAAAATCCTATCTAATGATGGTGATACACCTAAATTTTGAGTTGATCCACTCAATTTGAGCTCTTAAAAACACTGATTTAGACAAGAAAAAGTTTGAACTTTCAAATCTAATTGACCAATATGCATAAGTATTTCATGAAAAGGTTTTATCTGGTGATTAAATCTTGAGGGAAGTGATGGAATAGCCCTGATTTGAGGCACTAACAACCCACTTGCATCCACTATAACTTCAGCCAAAAAACATCAAACATAGAACATGACTTGCTTAATTTAATCAACTAGTAACTATGTAAGAATCAAGACTTGTCAAGGAAGAAAAATTCTATCATATGTGAAAATAACTGACATAAATACACTATACCAGTAGCTAAAAATTGAAAAGAATCCTTCTATTAATTTGAAAAAAGTTACAACTCAATCTTTGGCAGAATTTTTGGTCTTGCCAAAAGAGGGTTACAAACCAACGCTGAAAAGCCAACTTATATAGAAAAGAATACAACAACCAAGAGGTTGGCACTAAAAATAGAAGAGGAGATCAACTCCCACTTCATCCCAAGTCCAATTTAAGCTACACCAAGAGAATAAAGCCTTATAAAAATATTTATTGTCTTTTGTCTTGCATGAAAAGCTCTTTGGCATTGAAAATAGATGGTGGACCTATCTTGGGCTGTTCTTTTTCATGCATGAAATCTATGCCAAATTTGGATGTATTGACTTAAGTTTGAACCGATTTGAATTTTAGTTAGAATGTGAGAATGTCCTCTATTACATGGAAAGCATGAGTGGATGTAGCACTTGATAACCAATCAACTAGAACTCAAGACTAGTTAACCTCCAATGATCTCCACCTGCATGAAAAACTATGCCATATCTGAATTTAAAATTGTGCTTGAACTGCTAGAAATGTTTGAAAGGCTTAGATTAATGAGACAAAAAAGAGTGCATGCACACATTTTTGTGTTAATCTCTCCAACATTAAACTCCTTGAGTCCTTCATGCATTCGAGTCTCCGTTTTTAGAACTAAAATAGTCATGTTTGAAATAGTTACACATTTTGGACGTGTCTAATTCTACTTTGGGCCATGTTGCATGCTCTACATATAGACTATAGAACATATCAATCTATTCATTAGCTATTGAAATCCTTTGCCTTTTGTTTTTGGCTCTTCTGCATGTGTTCCTTTGTCCATTTTATAATTCTCTGGAGATTTTGATTGGTCCTTTCGCCTTATGTAGTTTTCCTTTGTTCATTTCTTCTATCTTTTCCTTCGAACCTATTTCTTTCCTTTCATTTGAACAACTGCCTCGGACATAAATTCCAAAGGAATCATATCTTTGGGCTTTGGCTTAGGGCACTTTGCCATGAATTTGACCCTTCAGCTTTTCAGAACTGCCCTTCAGGTTTCTTGCAATGGTCCTCCTTTTCAAAAATACCCTTTGGTAACATGAAAATTCCCTTCGGATTATTTACAAAGGTCTTTTCATTTGTTCATTTCCATGTTTATTTTCATGGGTAAATCTTCTTAAATAATTCTTTCAGACAATTTGTCTGAAAGAATTCTTTCAGACTTGTCTATCTCCTTCAAACTTTTCTCTGGGTTTTTATCTCAAAATTTTGTGTATGGGCCTTTCTTCAATAATCGACTCTTTAGATTTTTTCAATGGTCCTTTAACTTATTTAAATGCACCCTTTCAAAAGGAAAGAACCCCTTGAAAATTTGTAAATGGACAATTCTTTCATTGATGTAAATTCCACTTGGATTTTCCAAGTGACTTCCTTCAGACCAAAAGTACGAAGGAATTCATTCCTTTCAGCTTGCCTTTTTTCATAGGGCACATACCCTTCAAAATAATTGAAAATGAACTTTTCCTAGGGAAAATGACCCTTCAAACTTTTCGAAGTGCCACTCTAATCTTCTTAAAGAGAACTTTACTAAAGGGATTCTACCCTTCAAGATTTTTGTTGATGATCATTTCCGAATGGATCATTACCCTTCAACAAAACTAAAAATAACCCTCACAAAAATGTAATATACCTTCGAAAAAAATTGATAGCACCTTTTGCCTTTGTTCATTTCCTTCAGGCAAAAAGTTTGAAGGAATTCGTTCCAAATTGCCCTTGCTTTAAAATATGCCCCTTGGGATTTATACTTGGATAATTCTCCTGAAAGAAAGAGACCATGTAGACTTGAATAATTCCTTCAGACTATTTAGGACCCAAAATTGATTCACAAGATGAACTGCAAAGTTTCAAATGGTAGAGGTTGCAATTTTGACTTATAGGGTCAAAACTGTCAACATTTTGGCGACTCAGCTAGGAAGCATCCCTGTTATGGTTGAGAACTAGGACATATACATGATATTTGAACTCATAAAACAATGTTAAATTTGATCCATGACTATAAGTTCAACCTCTGATTTGAAATAAGACAACATTCATCCTCCAAAATAAGAAGGGAAACACACAAAGTAGGGAAAACTAACTAAATAGCAAATGTGCAAACAAGAACTTATTTTGAACAAAACAAAATGAAAGTATTATCCCTGAACAACACTTGGAGGAAATTAAACAAACTAAAAATGTACAAGGATCTTTGATCTTCAGTAGCAATGTTTCAGATGTATCTCATTGACTGGGATTGGAAGCTCCTCACCATCCATCTTTGCAAGATGGAAGGCATTATGGGATTTGCAGTTAGAGATTAAGTATGGGCCACTCTAAATACAATCAAACCTTGTATGTCTTCCTAGTTTGGCTCTATCCTCATCCCACTTGAGGATCAAATATCCTTCTTTGAAACTTCGTGAAAAAGCTCCTTTGTCAAAAGCTCTCTTCACCTATGCTTGATGAATCTCCATGGCTAGCATGGACTAATATCTTGTCTCTTCCAGCTTCATAAGTTCAGTATACCTGATTTCCATAAGCTCATTCTCCAATAATTCAAGTTGATGCATTAATTCTAAAGTAAGAAAATCAACAAAAATGGGTAACCTTGCTTCCTTACCATATACTAGCTTGTATGTAGAGTTGGCTATTGATTTTTGTAGGTAATCCTATCAGCGCATAGAGCTGAATTCAACTTAACATGCCATGATCTCTAATTATCTTCAATAGTCCTTATTATGATTCTCAATAGGTTCTTATTTTTAGATTCAACAAGACCATTGCCTTGTGGATAATAGTTTGATGAAGTGCTAAGATAAATTCCATCTTGGACATCCATTGACTAATCCTAGATCTAACAAAAGCCATTGCATTATCAGAAATAAATTTGAAGGAACTCTAAATCTAGTAAGTAAACCTTCATAGAAATCTAAAACATTGGTTTTGTTTGCTTCTTTCAATGCCACTACTTCTATCCAATGTGTGAAGTAATCTATAGTAGTTAGAATCCATTTATGTCCTAAACTTGAAGGAGGATCTATGAGACCAATAAAGTCCAAACCCCATTCGACAAAATGTTAATCCACCGTAATTGGTTGAATAGGCAAGGCTGCAAGTTTCACTTTCCCTACAAACATAACACACTATTTGCACTTTCTAACCCATGCATGGAAATCACCAAATATACTAGGCCCATAGTACCCACCTCTCATGATCTTAAGGGTTGTAGTTATTATTAAAAAATGTCCTCCACCATGTCCATCATGAAATTCTTTAAGCAATATCTGAGTTTGGCTTGGTTCTACACATGTTAGCAACATGCCATTAATATCTTTCTTGAACAAAACACCATCAATAAGCAAAAATACAATTGATTGCAACCTGAAATATCTTCTTTTTGAAGCACTTAGATGAGAGGGATAAATACCATCTTGGAGATAGCTTACCAAGTCATGAAACCAATTGGAAGGTGAGGTATGACTAGCTGCAACCTCTTCATCATTTGACACTAAAACAACCTCATTAGCCTCTTGCAAGTTTTGAGCTAGATGCTCACAAAGTCCTTTGCCTCTAACCAGATTTATGACCTTAATTTCCACATCATATTCTGTTACCTTGGTTATCCAACCAAATCTCTTCTCATTTATATCTTTGTTCAAAAGAAACTTTTTGATGCTTGGATGAGGAACCATTAGGTGAATCTTATTGTTAGACAACATGTATCTAAAATTTTTAAGAGACCTTATAATTGAAAGTACATGTTTCTAAACAAAAGAATACCTTGTTTCATATTCTTCCAAGCCTTGACTAAAGAAAGCTATTGGCTGCTCCAAAGCCTCATGATTTTGTTGCATAAGAATGCTTGAAATGGTGTCCATATTAGCATAAGTATACAAAATGAAGTCTTTTGTGAAATTTGGATTTATAATCGTAGGAGCACTAGCTATGGCCATCTTAATATCTTCAAAACCTTTTACTCCTTCTTTGGACTAGCTGAAGTTCTGATTCTTCTTTAGCATGGTTGTAAGTGGCTTAGCTAAGATGGCAAAATCTGAAATATAGTTGATTTTCTCAAAAAATATTTGCATAGCCTTTTTGTGCTTAGGCAAAGAGAGTGAAAGAATGTAGTTTATCCTTTCAATATCTATTCTTAAACCATGCTTTGAAACACCATGTCCAAGAATCTTACCTTCATGAATTGAAAAGACATATTTTTTGGGGTTTAGAGATATCACAAATTGCCTACACCTTTCGAACAGTTGCTTGAGATGAACCATGTGATTACCTACATTATTTGAAAACACTATTATATCATCCAAATAAACAAGTACAAACTTGTTAAGAGGGCTTTGAAAATCCATATCCATGGCTCTCTAAAAGGTTGTTCCAAAATTAGATAAACCAAATGGCATCTTTCTATATGAACATGTCCCCTACTTGGTTGTGAAGGCTGTCTTAAATTGGTCCTCTTCTTTGACCAAAATCTAATTGTATCTAATATATCCATCCAACAAAGAAAACCTCTCTGATCCTACAACTAGCTGTAAAATTTGTTCCATTGATGGCAATGGATAGTGATCTATAAGTGAAGACCTGTTCAAATCATAGAAGTCAATGCACCATCAAATCTTACCATTCTTCTTTCATACCAGAACAAGGTTCACCATCCAAGTTGAATGCTTGATTAGAAATATAATAGCTGACTCTATGTGCTTGTGAAGCTTAGCTCTCATCAAAGGCTCAAGCTTAAGATTTGTTGGGCCTTTGTCTTTGTCTCACTGGTTTAGTTTCAGCCTCTAACTCACTGGTGCATTGAGCCAAACTTGGATAAAATCCCTTGAGATCACTATATGTCCATGCAAATATATCAGTGAGAATTGTGCATAAGTCAATGAAATATTTTTTTTATGAAGGAGTGCATACCTTACCCAACTTTAAAATCTTACTAGTGGCAATCTTTACATTGGCATAGTGCTCTTCTTTTGTTGACAAGGATGACTTCTCTTTCCTTAACTCATCATCACCACTAAAAATGTTCTCAAGTGTGACTAATCCCTTGGACAACTTATTTGTTTTTAGTTTCACAATCTGATCACCATATTGTTGCAAGTGCTTTAATTGGTTTTTTGAAGAAAACTCAACCTCCTCTTGCAATATTCTCACGATTTGATTGTCATCTTTGAAAACCTGCCAATTCTCATGATTATCTGGAATAAAAGGCCTTACAACCACCTTTATGTGTGACTAAATTTTATCACTTTTTATATCAGCTGGGATATTAAATTGTGATTCAATGGCATCTAACCCATTTGCATGTTTATTCTTGCCTCTTAGTATTGCATGAATGTTAAAATCTAGAAAATCTTCAAGTACGTCCCATATTCTATGATTATAAGATTTAAGCAACAAAAATTTACATACATTCAAACCTCTTACTTGGTGGACTACAAGCTCACTATCACCAAACACTTGTAAAGAATTGATTTTCATCTTCCTAGCCCACTGCAAACCATGAACTAGTGCTTCATACTTAGCAAAATTATTTAAACAACCAAATTGAAATTTAATAAAAGAGAAACACCTTTGATTTTTTGGATAAACCAAAATTATTTTAGCTCTGATTCCATGCTTATTCCTTGATCCATCAAAGTAAAATTGCCACAAACCTTCACTAGACTCATCATCCTTAACCATGGCTGGAATTGGTGCATCATTCTCATGAAGGCAATACACACCAAGTCCTTCTTCTTCAATCAACTTATAAGGATAATGCTCATGCAAGGTATAATCCCACTCATCAAGAAACAAATATGGAAGTCCATCCAAAGGTGATCCATTTTCTATTTCACTATTTTCTAGCACATCATTTGAAATGATACAGTTAGTGTTCACAACACTTGGCATATATGGATTCATATGGAAACATACAATAGGTTCAAATTGAATAGTTACCTTGGTACCATACTTGGTTCTGAATAACAAATAAGTCCAATCAATAGATAAATATCTCCCAATCTTTGAGGTGAAGTCCCTTGAAAGGTACATAACAAAGTAAGGAGGCAAGTCTACCACAACAACATCCTACTGAATAGTAACATTGGGACAAGCATGCAATGTAAATTTTATATCTTTGATGATTCCTACCATCTTTGTTAGTGACACATCTAACTACAATACCCCTTTAGTATTTGGCTCATAAAAAAGGTTGAGCTTGTCTGCAATCTGTTTAGGCATGACTGTACTACTAGCTCCACTATCCACCATACAATTATAAACAAAAGTATCACCTACTATCAAAGAAATTTACAAAGGAAGAGTTTTTTTTATTTTACCTCAATTGTGTCCACCTTTACCATCTTATTTACTTGTTGTACCTATTACTTAGTTGGCTGATTTGAATTAGTTAAGACGAAACCTTCTTTCTCAACCAATTTTAGAGACAATTCGAGAGTTGAAAGCTCTTGAATGAGCTTATCCTTTTATCCTATAATGGAAAGAGAATCCCACATACTAATGCTGATATTAGATTTCTTCATTTGATCCACTATACAATGAGATCCACTATCCTTTGGTTGCACTTTCTGGAGCACTAGTTTTTCATGAACTAGAGGTATTCACTAAACTTTACTAACCTCTATATTCTGATTTTTTTGAGTTATAAGGATAACAAGTTGTTATTTTATACTCCTAGAAACAACATGAGGAGTAATCAAAGCATTTATCACCTCTTGTATCTCATCAATGGCTCTTATTTTATCTCTAGTTAAAGATACAACTTGACCATTTGAACTGTTAGTTTCAACACCCTGAGTAAAAGCAACATGATCATCTACTTGCCAATTTATATTAATGTCATCAGGATACCCTTGAACTTGTTGGGTCTTTCCTTGTGATGCCAAACTTGTATCTTGGCACTGACCTCCATGAAAATAAAACTCTTATTGTGTCATTTGTGGCATAGTGATATTTTGTCATACCAAGGCTTGGCTTTGAGCATCATTGAGATTTGAGGATTGCCAACCTGAATCCTACATCATGTTGTTTTAAGGTGGGGTGGAAACAATCTCCTTTGAAGTGGAAGGAGAATTATGATCAAGTGCAGCATATGGCTTAGATGGAGCTATGGCTCCTTATGCTTGGTAAGGTGGTCTATTCTCTCTAAAACATTGATAAGGAGGCCTTTGATCTTTAAAGGGCTGATAGGTGTCCTGAATTTTTTGTTTATAGGTCCTATTAGATTGATATTATTACCTCTTGAGCTATATTATTTCATTTCCAAAATATTGTAACAAGATTTTCAACTCTCCTATCTCACTAGCTTGGCTAGTAGGGGCTGTAATTTGAGCTTGAGGTGATGGAATAGGAGCTAAAGATGGAATTTGAAGAATTTGAGGGGCTGGTATGTTATTTAATTCTAGGAATATAGGCATTAGAGGAATTAGAGAAAGCTTACGAGCTTGTATGAATCTATTTTCTACCCTTATTGCAACCTCATAAGCATCTGGCAAGGTAGTACCACCCATTGATTGTATCATCACACTAATGTTAGAATTAAGGGCTTTTAGATAGTACAAAAATGCATATTCAGGGGATGGCCTTATCAACATAGGTATTATGGTCCATTTCTTTTGGAATTTGAGGTTAAAATCAGACATGAACTCATGAGGAGCCCTTGTTATGGCAGTCAATTGTTCAACTAAAGATAGGTGATCAGATTTATCCTCAAATTGCTTGAGTAAGGATGCACACAATTCAACCCAAGTAGAAATGGAATTTAGTGGCAAATTTCTATACCATTGTAATGCTTTTATTTTGAAACAAGTAGCAAGCATTCTAATAGCAACATTATTTTTAACAACATTATGGACTGAACAGAGATTAGCCACATCTTGGATATGCTCAATAGGGGTTGTTTGATTTTCTCTTGAGAAGAATGTGATACTCTTGAGGGTAGGCTCTAGAATTTCATCAAACTAGGTTAAATTTAGTGGGCTACCTGTATTGAATGGAGCAAACACCTAATTTTTGATGGCCATTTGGATAGTGGGGTTTGTAGTGGTTAGAATAGTAAGATAACCAGAAGGCAAATATTATTTTTGAGGATATGGTTTTGCCCTCCTAAATATTGATCTCTTATAAGATATAAATTCAAAAGGAATACATTTACTTGCTAACCTTATGATAACTTTTGGCATGAAAGAGCTTCTTGAATGATGCTATGAACTCTGCAACTTGAAGAATCTTTAGCTTGTGATGAAGATAAATATTCTCTTCTACTATAAATGCTTTTCCTCAGCTCCAAACTTTCTTTAGATACGTAAATATTTCTTTGTGGTCCCATCGAGCATGTCACAAACTATTGTCAATCAGACTCACACCCTTGTGAAGGTAGTTTCAGGCCTCAATAGTTTGCTAAAGCATGGAAAAAATCCTAAGTTGTGGGTAACCTAATCAATGGATTGAATCTCTAGATTGTAAGGGGTAGCTCTATTTGGTGTATCAATTAGGACCTTTGCTTTTTGCTAAAAACTACTAGGGAAAAGGGAAAAGAAACTTGAAGGAAAATCTTATCTAATGACAGTGATAGACCTAGATTTTGAGTTGATCGACTCGATTTGAGCTCTTGAAAACACTGATCTAGACAAGAAAAAGGCTGAACTTTCAAATCTAATTGACCAATATGCATAAGTATTTCATGAAAAGGTTTTATCTGGTGATTAAAGGTTGAGAGAAGTGATGGAATAGGCCTTATTTAAGGCACTAACAACCCACTTGCATCCACTATAACTTCAGCTAAAAGACATCAATCATAGAACATGACCTGCATAATCTAATCAGTTAGTAACTAGGTAAGAATCAAGACTTGTCAAGGAAGAAAAAGTCTATCACATGTGCAAATCACTGACATAAATACACTATACTCAATCTTTGGTAGAATTTTTAGTCTTGCCAAAAGAGGGATATAAATCAATGCTGAAAAGTCAACTTATATAGAAAAGAATACAACAGCCAAGAGGTTGGCACTGAAAATAGAAGAGGATATCAACTCCCACTTTAGCCCAAGTCCAATTTTAGCTCCAAGAGAACAAAGCCTTCTAAAAATATTTATTGTCTTTTATCTTGCATGAAAATATCTTTGGCGTTGAAAATAGACGGTGGGCCTATCTTGGGTTGTTCTTTTTCATGCATGAAATCTATGCCAACTTTGGATGTATTGACTTAAGTTTGAATTGATTTGAATTTGAGATAGAACGTGAGAATGTCCTCTATTGCATTGAAAGCATGAGTGGATGTAGCACTTGATAACCAGTTAACTAGAACTCAAGACTAGTCAACTTCCAATGATCTTCACCTGCATGAAAAACTATGCCACATTTGAATTTAGAACTTTGCTTGAACTGTTGGAAATGTTTGAAAGGCTCGGATTAATGAGACAAACAAGAGTGCACGAACAATTTTTTTTGTTAATCTCTGCAACGTTAAACTCCTTGAGTCCTTCATGCATTCGAGTCTCTATTTTTAGAACTAAAATAGTCATGTTTGAAACAGTTACACATTTTGGACGTGTCTAATCCTACTTTGGGCCACGTTGCATGCTCTACATATAGACTGTAGAACATATGAATCTATTTATTAGCTATTAAAATCCTTTGCCTTTTGTTTTTGGCTCTCCTGCATGTGTTTCTTTGTCCATTTTATAATTCTTTTGAGCTTTTGTTTGGTCCTTTTGCCCTATACAGTTTTCCTTTGTTCATTTCTTCTATATTTTCCTTCAGAATTATTTCTTTCTTTTGGTTTGAATAACTCCCTCAGACAAAAACTCTAAAGGAATTATATCTTTGAGATTTGTCTTAGGGTACTTTGCCATGGAATTGACCCTTCAACTTTTGAAAAGTGACCCTTCAGCTCTTTAAAACTACCCTTGGAGTTTCTTGCAATGGTCCTCCTTTTCAAAAATACTCTTTGGCAATCTGAAAATGCCCTTCGGATTTTTTGCAAAGGACTTTTCTTTCATTCATGTCCTTGTTTATTTCCGCATGTAAATATTTTGAAAAAACTCTTTTGAACAATTTGTGTAAAAGAATTCTTTTGGACTTATCTATGTCCTTCTTCAGACTTTTCTCTAGGTTTTTGTCTCAAACTCTTATGTATGAACCTTTCTTCAGTAATCAACCCTTCGAAAGTTTGCAATGGTCCTTTGACTTATTTAAATGCACCCTTTTAAAAAGAAATAACCCCTTAGAACTTTGCAAATGGACCATTCCTTCATCGATGTAAAGTCTAGCTGCCCTTTAGAACTTTGTCAAATGTCCCTTTCGGAACTTCCTTTGGTCAAAAAGTTTGAAGGAATTCATTCTTTTTGGCTTACCTTTTTTTGTAGAGCACATGCCCTTCATAATTCTTGCAAATGAACTTTCCTGAAGGGAAAGTGACCCTTCAGACTTTTCCAAATGCCCCTCGGATCTTCTTAAAAAGAACTTTCCTAAAGGGATTCTACCCTTCAGGATTTTTACCGATGATATTTTTTGAAGTGATCGTTACCCTTCGAAAAAACTAGAAAAGAACCCTTGATAAAATGTAATAGACCTTAAAAAAAATTGAAAGCACCTTTTGCTTTTGTTCATTTCCTTTGGAAAAAAAGTTTGAAGGAATTCTTTTCAAATTGCCCTTGCTTTTAAAGATGCCCCTTAGGATTTCTGTTTGGACAATTCTTTCTAAAAAAAGAGACCATGTAGACTTGAACAATTCCTTCAGACTATTCAGGGCACAAAACTGATTCACAGCATGAACTATAAAGTTTTGAATGTTAGAGGTTGCAATTTTGACATATATGGTCAAAATTTTCAACATTTTGGCAACTCAGCTAGGAAGCATGCCTGCTATACTTGAGAACTAAGCCATATACATGATATTTGAACTCATAAAACAATGTTAAATCTAGTCCATGACTATAAGTACAACCTCTAATTTGAAATAAGACAACCTTCATCTTCCAAAATAAGCAAGGAAAACACAAAGTAGGGAAAACTAACTAAAAATTAAATGTGCAAACAAGCACTTATTTGGAACAAAACAATACGAAACTACTGTGCCTGAACAACACTTGAATGAAATCAAACAAACTAAATATGTATAAGGAGCTTTGCTCTTCAGTAGTAATGTTTCAGATGTATTCTATTGACTAGGATTGGAAGCTTCTCACCATCCATCTTTGCAAGTTGGAAGGCATTATAGGATTTACAGCTGGAGATTGTGTATGGGCCACTCCAAAGGGAATCAAACTTTGTGTGCCTTCCTAGTTTAACTCTATCCTCATCCCACTTGAGGACCAAATCTCCTTCTTTGAAATTTTATGAAGAAGTTCCTTTGTCAAAAGCTCTCTTCACTTGCTCTTGATGAATCTCCATGGCTAACATGGATTGATTTCTTGTGTCTTCCAACTCCATAAGCTCAGCTTACCTGATTTCCATAGGCTCATTCTCCAACAATTCAAGTTGATTCATTAGTTCTAAAGTAGAAAACTCAAGAGAAATGGATAACCTTGCTTCCTTACCATATAATAACTTGTATGGAGAGTTGGCTATTGATCTTTTGTAGGTGATTCTATCAACCCATAGAGCTGACTTCAACTTGAGATGCCATGGTCTCTGATTATCTTCAATAGTCCTTCTTATGATCCTCAATAGGTTCTTATTTGTAGATTCAGCAAGGCCATTGTCTTGTGGATAATAGTTTGATGAAGTGCTAAGATAAATTCCATGTTGGATAGCCCACTGACTAATCCTAGATCCAACAAAATCCATTATGTTATCAAAAATAATAGTTGAAAGAACTCCCTATCTAGTAAGCAAACCTTCATAGAAATCTAGAACATTGGTTTCATTTGCTTCTTTCAATGCCACTACTTCTATCCAACGTGTGAAGTATTCTATAGTATTTAGAATCCATTTATGTCCTGAACTTGAAGGAGGATTTATGAGACCAATAAAATCCAAACCCCATTAGACAAAAGGTTGATCCATCATAATTGGTTGAATAGGTAAGGCTACAAGTTTCACTTTTCCTACAAACATAACACACTATTTGTACTTTCTAACCCATGCATGACAATCACCAAATATACTAGGCCAATATTACCCACCTCTCATGATCTCAAGGGTTGTAGTTATTGTATAAAAATGTCCTCTACCATGTCCATCATGAAATTATTTAAGCAATCTCTGAGTTTGGCTTGGTTCTACACATCTTAACAACATGCCATTAATATATTTCTTGGACAAAACACCATCAATAAGTAAAAGTTGAATTTACTGCAACCTAAAATATGTTATTTTTGAAGTAGTT
The DNA here is from genome assembly GCA_037957365.1 of Torreya grandis. Taxonomy (NCBI): domain Eukaryota; kingdom Viridiplantae; phylum Streptophyta; class Pinopsida; order Cupressales; family Taxaceae; genus Torreya; species Torreya grandis. The sequence goes on along the minus strand of JARHVA010001979.1, from coordinate 1,888,804 downwards.
AGATGAGAGGGATAGATACCATCTTGAAAATAGCTTACCAAGTCATGAAACCAATTGGAAGGTGAGGTATGACCAAGTACAACCTCTTCATCATTTGACACCAAAACAACCTCATTAGCCTCTTTCAAGTATTGAGCTAGATGCTCACAAAGTCCTTTGCCTCTAACCATCTTTATGACCTTAATTTCCACATCATATTCCATTACCTTTGTTATCCAACCAACTCTCTTCTCATTTATATCTTTGTTCAAAAGAAACTCTTTGATGCTTGGATGAGGAACCATTAGGTGTATCTTATTGTTAGACAATAGGTATCTAAGCTAAGAGACCTTATCACTAAAAGTACATGTTTCTGAACAAAAGAATACCTTTTTCATATTCTTCCAAGCCTTTACTAAAGAGGGCTATTGGTTGCTCCAAAGCCTCATGATTTTATTGCATAAGAATGCTTGAAATGGTGTCCATGTTAACATAAGTATATAGAATGAAATCATTTATGAAATATGGATTTATAAGTATAGGAGCACTAGATATGGCCTTATTAATACTTTAAAACCTTTTACTCCTTCTTTGGACCAGTTTAAGCTCTGATTCTTCTTTAGCATGGCTGTAAGTGGCTTAGCTAAGATGACAAAATCTGAAATATATCTCCTTATGAAGTTGATTTTCCCAAAGAAGCTTTGCATAGCCTTTTTGTGCTTAGGCAAAGAGAGTGCAAGAATAGAGTCTATCCTTTCAGAATCTATTCTTAAACCATGCTTTGAAACAATATATCCAAGAAGCTTACCTTCATGAACTAAAAAGACACACTTTTTGGGATTTAGAGATACCCCAAATTGCCTACACCTTTCGAACACTTTCTTGAGTTGAACCATGTGATCATCTGCATTCTTTGAAAACATTGTTATATCATCCAAATAAAAAATACAAACTTGTTAAGAACACCTTGGAATTCCATGTCCATGGATCTCTAAAAGTTTTCTCCAACATTAGATAAGTTGAATGACATCTTTCTATATGCAAATGTCCCCCACTTGGTTGTGAAGGCTATCTTAAATTGGTCCTCTTCTTTGACAAAAATATCATTGTAATCACTATATCCATCCAAAAAATAACACATCTCTTATCTTGCAACCAACTATAAAATTTGTTCCATTGGTGGCAAGGGATAGTTGTCTTTAAGTGAAGACTTATTCAAATCATGTAGGTCAATGCACAATTGAATCTCACCATTCTTCTTTCATAACAAAACAAGGCTCATCACCCAAGTTGAGTGCTTGATTACAAATATAATAGTTGACTCTATGAGCTTGTGAAGCTCAGCTCTCATCAAAGGCTCAAGCTTAAGATTGATGGGCCTTTGTCTTTATCTCACTAGTTTAGTTTCAACCTCTAACTCAATGTTGTGTTGAGCCAAACTTGGATAAAATCCTTTGAGATCACTGTATTTCCATGTAAATACATTAGAAAAACTTGTGCATAACTTAATGAAAGATTTTTTTTTTTAAGGAGTGCATACCTTACCCAACTTTAAAATCTTACCAGCTACAATCTCTACATTGGCATAGTGCTCTTATTTTGTTGACAAGGATGACTTCTCTTTCCTTAACTCATCATCACCACTGAAAATGTTCTCAAGTGTGACCAATCCTTTGGATAGTTTATTTGTTTTTAGTTGCAGAATCTAATCACCATAATGTTGTAAGTGCTTTGATTGGTTTCTTGGAGAAAACTCAGCCTCCTCTTGCAAGAATCTCATGATTTGATTGTCATCTTCGAAATCCTACCAATTCTCATGATTATTTGGAACAGAAGGTCTTAAAACCACCTTTATGTATGACTAAATTTTATCACTTTTTATATTAGTTGGGATACTAAATTGTGATCCAATGGCAGCCAACCTATCTACGTGTTTGTTCCCACCTCTTTGTATTGCCTGAATGTTAAAATCTTCAAGTAAGTCCCATATTCTATGCTTGAAGATTTTTTTTTTTTTTAAAACACATTCAAACCTCTTACTTGGTGGACTACAAGCTGACCATCACCAAACACTTGCAAAGAATTGACTTTCATCTTCTTAGACCACTACAAATTGTGAACTAGTGTTTAATACTCAGCAACATTGTTTCAACAACCATACTAAAATTTAATAGAAGAGAAATACCTTTGCTTTGTTGGAGAAACCAACATCATTCTAGATCAGATTCCATGCTTTTTCCTTGATCTATCAAATTACAATTTCCATAAACCTTCACTAGACTCATCATCCATAATAATGGCTAGAATTGGTGCATCATTCTCATGAAGACAATACACACCAAGTCCTTCCTCTTCAATCAATTTATAAGGATAATGCTCATGCAAGGTAAAATTCCACTCATTAGGAAACAAATCTTTAACTCCATCTAAAGGTGATCTATTTTCTATTTCACTATTTTTTAGCACATCATCTGAAATGATACAGTTAGTGTTCACAACACTTGACATATATGACTCCATATAGAAATGTGCAATAGGTTCAAAATGAATAGTTACCTTGGTACCATACCTAGTTTTGAACAAAAAATAAGTCTAATCAATTGATAAATATCCTCTAATCTTTGAGGCAAAGTCCCTTGAAAGGCACATAGCAAAGTAAGGATGCAAGTCTATCACAATAACATCCTGTTGAATAGTAACATTTGGACAAGCATGTAATGTCAATTTTATATCTTTGATGATGCCTACTGTCTTTTTTGGTGGCCCATCCAACTACAATACCCCTTTAGTATTTGGCTTAAAAACAAGGCCGAGCTTGTTTGTAATCTGTTTAGGCATGACTGTACTACTAGTTCCACTATCCACCTATAGTTATGAACCAAAGCATCACCTACTATCAGAGAAAGGTAAAAAGGAGGATTTTTCTTTGATTTTACCTCAGTTTTGTCCACTTTGCCATCTTATTTACTTGATGTACCTATTACTTAGTTGGCTGATCCAAATTAATCAAGACAACACCGTCTTCCTCAACCGATTTTGGAGACAATTTGAGAACTAAAAACTCTTTAATGAGCTTATCCTTTTGTCCTAAAATAGAAAGAAAATCCCACATACTAATGTTTATATTAGATTTATTCATTTGATCCACTGTACTGAAATGAGATCCACTAAACTTTGGTTACACTGTGTAAAGCACTGGTTATTCATGAACTAGTGGTATTCACTGATCTTTACTAACCTCTATATTCTAATTTTTCTGAGTTGTAGGGGCAGTGAGTTATTATTTTGTACTCCTAAAAATAACGTGAGGAGTACTCGAAGCATTTTTCACCTCATCTAGCTCATCAATGGCTCTTATTTTAGCTCTAGTTACAACTACAACTTGACCACTTGAACTGTTCATTTCAACACCCTTAGTAAAAGCAACATGATCATCTACTAACCAATTTACATTAATGGCATCAGGCTACCCTTGAACTTGTTGAGTCTCTCCTTATTATGCCAAACATGTATCTTGGTATTGACTTCATTGAATATAAAACTCTTCTTGTGTCATTTATGGCATAGTGATATTTTGTGATACCAAGGCTTGGTTTTGAGCATCACAAAGATTTGAGGACTGCCAACCTAAATACTTCATCGTGTTGTTTTGAGGTGGGGTGAAAACAATGGCCTTTGAAGTGGAAGGAGCATTAGGATCAAGGGTAGCATATGGCTTAGCTAGAGTTATGGCTCTTTGTGCCCGATAAGGTGGTCTATTCTCTCTAAAACTATGATAAGGAGGCCTTTGATCTTTGAAGGCCTGATAGGTGTTTTGATTTCGCTATTGATAAGGCCTATTAGACTAATATTGGTGCCTCTTGAGTTGTAATAGTTCATTTTGAAAAGATTGTAACAAGCTTTTCAGATCTCCTATCTCACTAGCTTGGCTAGTAGGGGCTACAATTTGAGCTTAAGGTGATGGAATAAGAGCTAAAGATGGAATTTGAGGAATTTGAGGGGCTTGTATGTTATTCAATTCTATGAATATAGGCATTAGAGGCCTTGGAGAAATCTTACTAGCTTGTATCAAACTATTGTCTACCCTTATTGCAACTTCATAAGCATCTGGCAAGGTAGTACCACTCATTGACTATATCGTCACTCTAATGTCAGAATTAAGGGCTTTAAAATAGTACAAAAATGCATGTTCAAGAGATGGCCTTATCAACACAGATATTTTGGTCCTTGGCTTTTGGAATCTGAGGTTAAAATCAGAAACAAACTCATGAAGAACCTTTGTTATGGTGGTCAATTGCTCAACTAAAGATAGATGATCATATTTATCTTCAAATTGCTTGACTAAGGCTACACCCAATTCATCCTAAGTAGAAATGGAATTTAGTGGGAGATTTCTATACCATTTTAATTCTTTTGCTTTGAAGGAAGCAACAAGCAATTTTATAACAACATTATGGAATGAACAAAGATTTGCCACATCTTGGATATGCTCAATAGGGGTTGTTTGATTTTATCCTAAGAAGAATGGGACACTCACGAGGGAAGACAAGAATGTCATTAAACTAGGCTAAATTTAGTGAGCTACCTCTATTGGATGGAGCAAACACCTAGTTTCTGATGGCCATTTGGATAGTGGGGTTTCTAGTGGTAAGAACAATAAGATAACCATGTGGTAAATATTATTTTTGAGGATATAGTTTTGCCCTCCTAAATCTTGACCTCTTATAAGATATAAATTCAGAAGGAATACCTTTACTTGCTGACCTTGTGGTAACCTTTGGCATGAAAGAGATACCTGAATGATGCTATGAACTCTATAACTTAAATAATCTTTAGCTTGTGATGAAGATAGATATTCTCTTCTATTGCAAACACTTTTCCTCAGCTCCAAACTTTTTTCAAATATGAAAATATTTCTTTGTGGTTCCACTGAGCATGCCTAAAACTATTGTCAATCAGACTTGCACCCTTGTAAAGGTAGTTTTAGGCCTTCACAATCTATTGAAACATGGAAACAATCTTAGGTTGTAGGTAACCTAATAAATGAATTGAATCTATAGATTGTAAGGGCTAAGTCCCTTTGGTGTAGCAATTAGGACCTTTACTTTTTGCTACAAAATGCTGGGGAAAAGGGCAAAAAAACTTGAAGGAAAATGATATCTAATGATTGTGATACACCTAAATTTTGAGTTGATCCACTCAATCTGAGCTCCTAAAAACATTGATCTAGAGAAGAAAAAGGCTAATTTTTCAAATGCAATTGACCAATATGCATAAGTATTTCATGAAAAGGTCTTATCTGGTGATTAAAGCTTGACAGAAGTGATGGAATAAGCTTGATTTAAGGCACTAAAAACCCACTTGCATCCACTATAACTTTATCCAAAAGACATCAAACACAGAACATGACTTGCATAATCTAATCAACTAGTAACTAGGTAAGAATCAAGATTTATCAAGGAAGAAAAATTCTATCACATGTGCAAATAACTGACATAAATACACTATACTAGTAACTAGAAATTGAAAATAGCCCTTTTATTAATCTAAAAAAGGTTACAACTCAATCTTTGACTGGATTTTTGGTCTTGCTAAAAGAGGAATACAAATCAAGGTTGAAAAGCCAACTTATATAGAAAAGAATACAACAACCAAGAGGTTGGCGCTGAAAATAGAAGAGGAGATTAACTCCCACTTCAACCCAAGTTTAATTTTAGCTATGCCAAGAGAATAAAGCCTTCTAAAAATATTTCTTGTCTTTTATCTTGTATGAAAATCTCTTTGGCATTGAAAATAGATGGTGGGCCTATCTTGGGTTATTTTTTTTTCATGCATGAAATCTACGCCAACTTTGGATGTATTGACTTAGTTTTGAAATAATTTGAAGTTGATTTGGAACATGAGAATGTCCTCTATTATGTGGAAATCATGATTGGATGTAGCACTTGATAACTAGTCAACTAGAACTCAAGACTAGTCAACCTCCAATGATCTCCACCTGCATGAAAAGCTACGCCACATCTGAATGTATAACTCCACTTGAACTACTAGAAATGTTTGAAAGGCATGGATTAATGAAACAAACAAGAGAATATGCATGAAATTTTATATTAATATATCCAATGTTAAACTCCTTGAGTCCCTCATGCATTTGAGTCTTAGTTTTTAGAATTGAAAGAGTCATGTTTGAAACAATTACACATTTTGGACGTGTTTAATCCTGCTTTGGGCCACATTACATGCCCTACATATAGACTGTAGAACATGTTAATCTATTTATTGGCTATTGAAATTTTTGAAATGACCTTTTCCATAGAGAAAGTGACCCTTCAAAAAATTTAAGTGACCCTTCAACTTTTTTGCAAGTGCACCCTTTTGAAAAGAAAGAATCTTCAGAGTTTTTGCCAAAACACTTCAGAAAAGTTGAAAAGCACTATTTTTTGCTGGGAAGAATACCCTCAGGATTTTAGAAAGACCAATTTATTTAGGAAAGTTAAAAGTATCTCTTCATTAATTTTGAAATGGTCTTTCCCTTTTGTAAAATGACCTTTTTGAAAAATTGAAATTGACCCTTCAACAATGTTACAAGTGTCCCTTTGGCAATTTTGAAATGGTCTTTCATCCGAGAAAACACCCTTTGGAAAAATTGGAATGGTCCTCTTACCCATCGAAAGAATTGAAATGGACCATTTACTAAGAAAAATGACCCTTCAGCTTTTTGATATGTGTCCCTTCAGAAAAATTGGAATGGTCTTCTCTTTAAAAAAATTGCCTCGCCCTTTTGAAATTGTCCCTTCAGATTTTTTCATTTGGACCTTTTCTAAAGGAATTGTACTGTTCAACCTTTTTTGTAAAGGACCTTTGGAAACTTTGAAGAACCCTTCAAACTTTTGGAAAAATCCATTGGCTATTGAAAAGAACCCTTCAAACAATTTGTACAAGCCTAATTCCTTCGGACTTATGAAAATCTCATTTTGCTGTGAAGTGCCCTTTAGGAAAACTGTTGAAATGGACCCTTTTTTGAAAGGAAGGAGCCCTTCAAATAAATTACAAAGACCAATTTCTGACATTTAGACAAAAAGGCATATTTATGCGAAGTTTCAAATGATAAGGGTTGCAATTTTGACCTGTGGCATCAAATTTTTTAACATTTTGGTAGCTCAACTAGGAAGCATGCCTGCTATGCTTAAGAATCAAAGCATCTACATGACTCCTGGACTCACAAAGTAATGAATTTTTCTATTCATGACTGTAAATTCTCTTTTGACTTGGCATAAGACAACCTTCATCTTCCAAAATAAGAAGAAAAACACACAAAACAGGGAAAACTAACTAAACCAAAGAAATGAGCAAACAAACACTTATTGGAACAAAACAAAAAAAACTAAATATGTTTGAACAACACTTGGAGGGAAAAAAATAAACTATGTACAAAGAACTCTGCTCTTCAATAACAATGTTTTAAATGCATCCCATTGATCGGGATTAAAAGCTCTTCACCATCCATCTTTGCAAGTTAGAAGGCATTATGGGATTTGTAGCTAGAGATCATGTATGGGCCGCTCCAAAGGGAATCAAACTTTGTGTGCCTTCTTGCTTTATCTTGATCCTCATCCCACTTGAGGACCATATCTCCCTCTTTGAAATTTCGTGACGAAGCTCCTTTGTCAAAAGCTCTCTTCAGTTGTGCTTGATGAATTTACATGGCTAGCATGGATTGATTTCTTACCTCTTCCAACTCAAAAATCTTGGCATACCTAATCTCCATAGGCTCAATCTCCAACAATTCAAGTTGATCCATTAGTTCTAAAGCAAGAAACTCAAGAGAAATGGGTAACCGTGCTTCCTTACCATATACCAGTTTGTATGGAGAGTTGGCTATTGATGTTTTGTAGGTGATCCTATCAGCCCATAGAGATGACTTCAACTTGAGATGTCATGACCTCTGACTATCTTCAATAGTCCTTATGATCTTCAATAGATTGTTATTTGTAGATTCAACAAGGTCATCGCCTTGTGGATAATAGTTTAATGAAGTGCTAAGATAAATTCCATGTTGGATAACCCATTGACTAATCCTAGTTCCCACAAAATCCATTGCATTATCAAAAACAATATTTGAAGGAACTCCAAATCTAGTAATCAAACCTTCATTGAAATATAGAACATTGGTTTTGTTTGCTTCTTTCAATGCCACTGCTTCTATCCAACATGTGAAGTAATCTATAGTAGTTAGAGTCCATATATGTTCAGAACTTGAAGGAGGATTTATGAAATCAATAAAGTCCAATCCCTATTGGACAAAGGGCTCATCCACTACAATTGGTTGAAGAGGTAAGGCTGCAAGTTTCACTTTTCCTACAAACATACCACACTTTTGTACTTCCTTACCCATGCATGGCAATCACCAAAAATAATAAGCCAATAGTAACCACCTCTCATGATCTTAAAGGCTTTAGTTCTTGCAAAAAATGTCCTCCACCATGTCCATCATGGAATTCTTTGAGCAATCTCTGAGTTTGGCTTGGCTCTATACACCTTTGCAACATCCCATTGATATCTTTCTTGAACAAAAGACCATCAATAAGCTAAAATGGAATTGATTGCAACCCGAAATATCTTCTTTTTGAAGTACTTAGATGAGAGGGATAAATACCATCTTGGAGATAGCTTCCCAAGTCATGAAACTAGTTTGAAGGTGATGTATGACCAACTATAACCTTTTCATCATTTGATACCCAAATAACCTCATTAGTCTCTTGTAAGTCTTGAGCTAAATGCTCACAAAGTCCTTTACCTCTAATCAGCTTTATGACCTTAATTTACACATCATACTCCATTATCTTGGTTATCGAACCAACTTTGTTCTCATTTATATCTTTGTTCAAAAGGAACTCCTTGATGCTTGGATGAGAAACCATTAGGTGTATCTTATTGTTAGACAATAAGTATCTAAACTTTTTAAGAGACCTTATAACTGAAAGAACATATTTTTCAACAAAAGAATACCTTGTTTCATACTCTTCCAAGCCTTGACTAAAAAAAGCTATTGGCTGCTCCAAAGCCTCATGATTTTGTTGCATAAGAATGCCTAAAATGGTGACCATGTTGACATATGTATACAAAATGAAATCTTTTATGAAATCTGGATTTATAAGTGTAGGAGCACTAGCTATGGCCTTCTTAATATCTTCAAAAAATTTAACTCCTTATTTGGACCAACTAAAGCTTTGATTCTTCTTTAGCATGGATATAAGTGGCTTAGCTAAAATGGCAAAATATAAAATATATCTCCTTATGAAGTTGATTTTCCCAAAGAAGCTTTGCATAGCCTTTTTGTGCTTAGGCAAGGAGAGTGAAAGAATAGAGTCTACCCTTTTAGAATCTATGTTTAAACCATACTTTGAAACCACATGTTCAAGGAACTTACATTCATGAACTGAGAAGACACACTTGTCAGCATTTAGAGATACCCCAAATTACCTACACCTTTTGAACACTTGCTTGAAATGAACCATGTGATCCTATGCACTCTTTGAAAACATTGTTATATCATCCAAATAAACAAGTACAAAATTGTTAAGAAGGCCTTGCAATGCCATATCCATGGCTCTCTGAGAGGTTGCTCCAACATTAGATAAACTAAATGGCATCTTTCTATATGCAAAAGTCCCCCACTTGATTGTGAAAGTTGTCTTAAATTGGTCCTCTTTCTTGACCAAAATATGATTGTATCCACTATATCCATCCAACAAATAAAACATCTATGAACTTGCAACCAACTATAAAATTTGTTCCATTGATGACAATGGATAGTAATCTTTAAATGAAGCCCTATTTAAATCATGAAATTTAACACACAAGCTAATCTCATCGTTCTTCTTTCGTACTAGAACTAGATTTTTCACCTAAGTTGAGTGCTTAATTAGAAATATAATAGCTGACTCCATGAGTTTGTGAAGCTTATCTCTCATTAAAGGCTCAATCTTAAGATTAATAAGTCTTTGTCTTTGTCTCTCTAGTTTAGTTTTAGCCTCTAATTCAATGGTGTGTTGAGCTAAGCTTGGATCAAATCCCTTGGGATCACTATATTTCCTTGCAAATATATTATCAAAACTTGTGCATAACTCAATGAAAGCTTCTTTTTATGAAAGAGTGTATACCTTACCCAACTTTAAAATCTTAACAGCTGCAATCTCTACATTGGCATAGTGCTCTTCTTTTGTTGACAATGATGACTTCTCCTTCCTTAACTCATCATCACCACTAAAAATATTCTCAAGTGTGATCAATACCTTGGGAAACTTATTTGTTTTTAGTTGCACAACTTGATCACCATACTGCTACAAATACTTTGATTGGTTTCTTGAAGAAAACTCAAACTCCTCTAGAAAGAATCTCATAATTTGATTATCATCTACAAAAACTTGTCAATTCTCATGATTATATGGAACATAAGGCCTTACAACCACCTTTATATGTGATTGAATTTTTTCACTTTTTATATCAGATGGGATACTAAATTGTAACCTAATGACAACCAACCTATCTATGTGTTTATTCTTGCCTCTTGATATTGGCTGAATGTTAAAAGCTTGAAAATATTCAAATAAGTCCCATATTCTATGTTTGTAATATTTAAGCAACAAATTTTTACATACATTGAAACCTCTTACTTGGTGAACTATAAGTTCACTATCACCAAAAACTTGCAAGGAATCGACTTTCATCTTCCTAGCCCACTTCAAAACATGAACTAGTGCTTCATACTCATTAACATTATTTGAAAAACCAAACTAAAATTTAATAGAAGAGAAATACATTTAATTTTTTAGAGAAACTAACATCATTCCATCTCTGGTACCATGTTTATTCCTTGATCCATCAAAGTACAATTTCCACAAACCTTCACTAGATTCATCATCCTTAACCATGGCTAGAATTGGTACATCATTCTCTTGAAGCCAATACACACTGAGTCCTTATTCAAATAGCTTATAAGGATCATACTCATGTAAAGTGGAAGCCCACTCATCAAGAAACAAATTTGGAACTCGATCCAAAGGTGATCTATTTTTTACCCCACTAGTTTTTAGTACATTATCCGAGATGATACAATTAGTGTTTACAACACTTGGCATATATGGCTCTAGATGGAAAAGTGAAATAGGTTCATAATGAATCATTACCTTGGTTCCATAATTTGTTTTTAACATCAAATAAGTCTAATTATATGATAAATATCCCCCAATCTTTGAGGTGAAGTCTCTTGAAAGGCACATAGCAAAGTAAGAAGGCAAGTCTACCATAATAACATCTTGTTGAATAGGAATATTGGGACTAGCATGTAATGTAAATTTTAGATCTCTTATGATGCCTACCATATTTTTTGGTGACCCATCCAATTGAAATACCCCCTTAGTGTGTAGCTCATAAACAAGGCTGAGCTTGTCCACAATCTGTTTAGGCATGACTGTACTACTAGCTCCACTATCCACCATACAGTTATGAACCAAAGTATCACCTAATATCAAAGAAAGGTAGAAAGGAGGAGTTTTATTTATTTTTACCTCAGTTATGTCTACCTTTTCCATCTTGTTTAATTTATTTACTTTTTGCTTAGTTGGTTGATCCAAATTAGCTAAGACAACACCTTCTTTCTTAACCAGTTTTGGAGACGATTTGAGAGCTGAAAGATCTTGGATGAGCATATATTTTTATACTAAGATGGAAAGAGAATACCACATGATAATGTTGATAATAAACTTCTTCATCTGATCCACTATATTGAATTGATATCCACCAACCTTTTGTTGCACTTTCTGAAGAACTGGCTGCTCACAAACTAGAGGTATTCGATGAACTTTACTAACCTCTATATTCTAATTTTTTTGAGTTGTAGGGGCAACAATTTGTTATTTTGTAATCTTATAAACAACATTAGGAGTAATTTAATAAATTTTCACCTCTTTAGCCTCATTAATGGCTCTTCTTTTAGCTCTAGTTATAGCTGTAACCTAACCTCTTGTATTATTAGTTTCGACGCCCTGAATAAAAACAACATGATCATCCACTTGCCAATTTTCATTAATGGAATCAGGCTTCCATTAAAATTTTTGAGTCTCTCCTTGTGATGCCAAACCTATATCTTCGTATTGACCTCCTTGAAAATAAAACTCTTCTTATGTCATTTGTGGTATAGTGATGTTTTGTGATACCAAGTCTTGGTTTTTAGCATCATTGAGATTTGAGGATTGCCAACCTAAATTCTACATCAAGTTATTTTGAGGTGGGGTGGGAATAATGGCCTTTGAAGTGGAAGGAGCATTGGGATCCAGGGTAGCATATGGATTAGCTGGAGTTATGGCTCCTTATGTTTGATAAGGTGGTCTATTCTCTTTGAAACCTTGATAAGGAGGCCTTTGATCTTTGATGGGTTGATAGGTGGTTTGATTTTATTGATGATTGGGCATATTAACCTAATATTATTGTCTCTTGTGTTGCATTATTTCATTCTTAAAGGATTGTAATAAGATTTTCAACTCTCCTATCTCACTAGCTTGACTAGTACGGGCTATAATTTGATCTTGAGGTGATGGAATAGGAGCTAAGGATGGGATCTGAGACATTTGAGGGGCTAGCATGGAATTTGTTTCTAGAAATATAGGCATTAGAGGTCTTGGAGAAAGCTTACCAGCTTGTATCAAATTGTTCTCAACTGTTATTACAACCTCATAAGCATTATTGGGTGAATATTTTGTCAACCAGCTAACTGGTTAGCAAAATAGGTCTCTTCAACCAAAACATAGGGAGATTGGTTGGCCAGATGTGCAGGTTTACTACATCAATAGGGGACAAATCTCTCCTCTCATCAAGGGGAGGTTCCCTATAAGTATGAGGTGCTATATACTATATATATATATGCGAAAAATAACACTCCGGGGTAGGGCAACACCATCCATCCTTTTTTTTATAGAGATGGTGCTTACAGACAAAGGAGAAATCTTGGTGAAGATATTGAAGGCACTTCTCTTCTTTCAAAAGTGGTCTTACAGGAAACAACAAGAGTTCTTTCAGGTAGTGACAAGTAACTGGTAACCAAAGGCGTAGTAACCAGTAGACTAAGATGTAGCATAAAGTCTCCACCTTGACTGCCCAAGAGTGAAATACGAAGGACAATGAGGGCAAAAATTTATCCCAAGGTCCTTTACATAAGAACATAAAACACACACTGAAGACAACTATGAAAACACAAAGTCTGAAAGTAACTGGCTTCAGGACACCTTCCTTATCACTTCCACTAGCTCTGCTAATTAATTGAATAAACAAGAATACATTTAGGAAATAGACATAAGAACAATCTCCTAGAATGATACAAGCTATAACAGCACAAATTCTAAAAGTAACTTGCTTTCTGATTCAAACAAAGAAATATGATGAACAATCCGAGCTCAAAGTCTCAGTAGTGCCTTTCAATTTGGGCAGAGTTTTGCTTCTAGTAACAGGAAGATCTCCTCCAAATGACACAAGAGAATACAATATATATTAGCCAAAAAAGGCTTGGCACTTTGTTCCATGGAATGGCCCATGCTGCACTCAAAGCATTGAATGCATTTTAGTTTTGTCAAAGAGGGCCATGCTGAAATAGGGTGGCTACCTTAACTATGGCGTGTTGATTCATCTCAAATGTCCTCTCCTAGGCCTGAGTCATCTGGTCTTTCACATGATGTCTACACAACTGTCCACCTCGCCTTTACCCCAAAGGAGATAAATAGGCCGTGCCTTCAATGTTTGTAAGCTCAACTATCTACCTGGTGGATTATTCCACCTATTGGAATAACTACTATGTAGATATTTCTAGTCTTCCCTCTTTCCTACTACAATTTGATCCCTCAAGCTATCTTTTCCCCTTTTTGGTTCTCTTGGTTCTTCCTCTCTGCGGTTCTTCCTTCTGCCATGAAGGTCTTTGAATGCCTTCGAAAGCATTCGTGTCTGCTCTTGAGCGTGCAAAGATCAACAGCTATTTTATTACTACAAATTTGACGTCTTCAGGTCTGTCATCATTTGAAAGCTAATAGCTAGTTGGTTGTCCTAAATTTGATGGCTGTGGCCCTGTCATCCTCCCTAACAATTCTTTCAGGTCTTTATCACTTGCTCTGGCCACTTTTTGCTGATCTTAACAAACGACATGTGGCATTTTCCACTATGAAACAGGTGAGTACACTTGGCAGCATCCGTTGTGAAATAGGTGAGGACACTTGGCAGCATCCACTTAAGTTATAGAAGCTTTAGACACCTTTTGAGAGTCCTACAAAAGATGACACATGGTGACTTCCGCTGAGCTTTAAAAACACTATAGAAACATTTGGGACTCATTTGGATTCATGCAGATATAGACACTTGTCACGCTCTGTTGAGTTATAACGAGATACGTGGCACATTCTGCTACTTTTTAGAAATAAGTTGTAATGCATCTTGATAGATGACACTTGGCAACTTTTGCTTATTTTAGCTACTCACCCGGGGTCCACCACAGTCCTTGCTCAATAATGAAACCAAATAAAGAAACTACGGCCATTGACACTTGTCAACTTCCATCAATATTTTCAAGGGACATGTGGTGACTTTTGCTGCATTTAGAAAAACATATTAAAACCTTCCATAGTTGCCACGTGGCACCCTCTCTGGAACTCTGAGAGAAGCTTATTGAAAAAAGCTTGAAGCTTATAAGAAACTTGAAATGTGGATGCAGACACTTGTCATGCTCTGTTGAGTTTAGAAACTCACCTGGGGCCCATCAGAGTCCTTACAAAATGAAACAAAAGGCATAAACTATGGATGTTGACACCTATTGCACTCTGCCAAGTTATAACAGGACACAAGGAAGAAAACTATAGATGTTGACACTTGGCAGCTTCTGTCGAGCTTTACAAGGGACACGTGGCACGTTCTGCTACTTTTATAAACAAATTATAATGTGTCCCAATAGATGACACTTGGCAGCTTCTGCTCTCGTGATTTTTTCTTTCAGGCACTCCTTTGAACCGTTGAACTGTGAAGCAGTTGAATCTTGATGAATTTTGACAAAGTGCTTGATTCTTTAAAGCTTGCCGACGATGTTGATCCTTGAACCCGTTGAACCCTTTTGAACCTACTAGTCCCTCTACTGAAAAATCTTGAAAAATGAGGAATTTGAAAGCTCAGAACAAATTTTGAGAAGGGAAGACATTATTTTGGTCTGTTAAACTAAAATAGTTCACATGTTATCCCAAAAATGAATGATATTTTTGGGGACAACAAGCATCTGGCAAAGTAGTACCACCCATTGACCGTATCATCACACTAATGTCAAAATCAAGGGATTTTAAATAATAATAAAATGCATATTCAAGAGTTGGCCTAATCAACATAGGTATTTTGGTCCATGTATTTTAGAATTTGAGGTTAAAATCATACATAAACTCATAACAATAACTAAAGTCGAGAGAGAAAAAAACATATGCTGCAAGGTGCCCCAAGAAAGAAAATGGCTCAATACTCAAACATAAAGCTGAAGAGGTATACTAGATGGAATGAAGGCCATCAAATACAAATGCACTCAATCGAATACCTCCAAAATAAAATGTGGTGTATTAACAATAAGCACAACACTTGAAGCAGTATGTCCACAGCCCCCACCCCCCCCATAATTTTGAAGTGGTTGTAGTGACACAGAAACCATCTGAATGAGTGGGCTAATCATGTTATGCAAACATTAAAATATTGACATTGGGCTACACCAGACTAGCTATGCTCTAGAAGGAGAACAAGCTCCACTAAAAATTGAAGGAGACTGTCAACAATCAGATAGAGATATGAAATATCTCAAGAATAATATCCCTAGTGATGATGGGATAGTCATGCAACTAGAGAATAAGGTGCTCAATCATGGAGAGCACACATGAAGGAAAAATCTTCATGAATCTCAGTGTGACTACAAATAAAAGACCCATCCTAGAACAATATCACCAAGTGATGCAAGAAAATCCACAAATCAATCAATTTATGAAATACATCATCTATGAAATGAGAGATGTATGCTCGAAAAGAACACATCTACCTAATGAATGATCTTAGATAACAAGGAGGAGCAATGTGTAGTCAAAAACATTGAATAGTGGAGGAATGATGTCTTTAGTGTCCTTGTTAAGAATGCTTCTTACACTGCCAAGAATGATAAAAAATCCACCCCAAATGAACATGAATGGTGGATATAGATGCATACATATGTGTGTGTACAAAGTCCACATTAAAAGAATGCAAGGTAACATCCAAAGAAGTGTCAGGTAGATCATGTTTGGCCACTGTAATCTAAGGTTTCTCAAGCCTGAGTAAAGGTGTATAAAATCCCATATGTAGCTCATAATCCTCATGAAGAGTGGAGCAAATAAAAGACAAAGCTCTATCAATAGATCCCAATGAGGATGAAGCACTTGCATCATAACCAAGGCCTTGTTGAGAAATCCACATAATAGGCTAAATAGGGCTTAAAATGCCTTGTAAACACTTCCCAATGCCTACAAGTCTAGTAGTGTGACCCATATAATGAAGCATGCAAGATCCAAAGCTAGTGGTATGCTTCTCAAAAGAAGCATGCATATATTCTAGTAGAAATAGAGTGGGATGTGTAGAGTGTGTGATAATATAAGAAACATGGACAATGGGATTCTCAAAATTTGATAAATCACACTATAAAAGTGCATTAAGTGGATGCATACTAGATTCAATAACATAACATGATGACATACCAATAATTTTCTCCTACAAAAAACATATGAGGGAATCTTTTCCATGAATTAGGGAGTGCATAAGAGAATTCTACATCTAAATTTTCTTGTTTGCTTCCTAAAGTGCTAGGAAAGGGGTCATATGATCAATGGTTTGTTAGGATTTGGTAGGGTACTGTCAAGAGTCATACCAAAATCAAAAACATGAGCAACAACCACTGTATCATAATGTGCATGTATAGGTGGAGGAGGTGAAGGTATCTCATCCAAATGGCCACCAATAATAAGTGTCTCATCCTAAAAAAAAATATCCTCGCTAACAATGGAAATGGTACAAGAACTAATAGTAGAGGATGAAGATGCCAAAGAGTCCTCATGCAAATCACCATCAAGAATCATACCCACACAAGTGGGAGAAGATGGTGGAGAAATAATGCCACCAATAGAAGAATCCTCACTCAAAGAGGAAGGAGAAGAAGGAGGGACATATGAAGGTGTTGTGACCTCTTCAAACAATGTAAAAATAATGTCCCATGCTTTATTGGGTTAAGTGGTATGCTCAATGTGAAACTGTAAACTCTTAGAAACATGGAGGCAACTAAACAAAAGTACCTCCTTTTACAAGGATGCATGCCATACAATATCATCTTCATCTATGAAAATGGAAAAATCACCATTTACAACTCTCCACAATCCCTTGATTTACAAGTGTATCATCATCTTATGCTTCCATGCTCTGGTACCATATTAGAATTCATAACGAATTCATAACTATTAGGATTTCTCCTGTAAAACATTACCTTAACACTAATAACACAAACATTATGCATAAACCAGTCTCTACATTATTTCCTCAAATGAATAATACAATCTATAAATCTCTCTCTCCATCAGTGTAGGCTAAGCAATAGGAGTGCCTATAAAATAGGCATAAAAGATTGTTACACACAATAAATAATTTGTTGTGTGAAACAAATATTAGTTGATATGGAATATTTGCATGCACAAAATAGGTGTGCAAATATTTGACATATAAAAAATAATTAATTGAATCCTAAATAATCTTAATTCCATGATTGAGTTTTAATGCTTACTCCAACACAACCCCTATCATGAGCCCATTAAAACTATTCAACTTAACATTGGCACAAAACAAGAGCCTAAGATGGCTACAATTGGAAATTATTGGAATGAGACAAAAATCTCATAGATTTTTGAGATTTCGAAAGATATCAAGATTTATTTTTGAGGAATTATAGTGTAATGAAAGGAGTTCACCCTTCTCTAGGGAAGATGCACATAAAGCTGACTGATGATGCTCGCCTAGTGAAGAAACATCCATACAAGATGAATCCTAACTCCAAACACATGTAAAAGAGGAGATTGATAACATGATATATGTCAGAATAATTACCCCCAGTGATGAATCTGATTGGGTGAGTCCTATGGTGATCAATATAAAAAAGGATGGGTGTATCTGGATCTATGTGGATTTCCATGTTTTAAATGCATTCTGTGTGACATATCTTTTTCCAACACCATTCATAGAGGAAATCCTAGAAGGTGTTGCTAGTTGTGAGATATACTCTTTTACTGATGGGTTATTGGGGTACCACCAAGTCTAGATAGTTGAGGAAGATTGATCCAAGACTACTTTTTCTACTGAATGGGGATCTTTTTCCTATAACATCATGCCTTTTAGGTCAAAAAATACCTCGACAATGTTTTCACAAATAGTAGTTGAGGGTTTCAAATATTTTATCCATAAGTTTATCCAAGTCTACTTAAACGACTAGATAATATATGGATTGGTCAAGGACCATTACGCCAATTTGAGACTCATGCTTGAGTGCTGTCGAGTGTTGCAAATTTCCCTAAATTTTAAGAAGTGCCTATTTGTGACACCTTTTGGTGTACTCCTTGGGTATATCATTTGTAAGGAGGGACTCTTGGTGGATCCATCCAAGGTCTCCATCATTCTCCATCTTCCAGTACCCAAAACTGAATGTGAGGTATGCACCTTCATAAGACACATGGGCTACTATATAAAGTTAATTTGAGGTTATGCCAAAATCACTGTACCTTTAAAATAGCTTCTAAAGCATAATGAACAGTTTATATGGACTAATTCTTGCAAAGGAGCCTTTGAAACACTCAAAGAAAGGTTAGTTACAACTCTTATCTTACAATTTTCTGATTGAACAAAGCCATTTCATGTCCATGTTGATGCATCTAAGATGGAAGTTGGTGCGATACTTGCACAACTAGGTGATGGAAACTTAGATCACCCAATTTAACTTGCTAGTAAGAAGCTGACATTGGCAGAATGAAATTAGACCATTGAGTGTAAAGCTTTATCTATGGTTTACACTCTATAAAACTTTAGGTAGTACATTTTGGCCACTCCATTTATATTCTATATAGACCATGAGGCCTTGAATTATCTTGTCAACATGCCAATACTACATGGAAGGATTTTCCATTAGATTGTACTCTTCCAAGAATTCTAGTTTTTTATAGTATTGAAGCTCGAGAAGACCAACTGTGGACTTGATCATTTATCCCAAATTGAAAATGAAGAACCCCCACATGGCATATAAGATGATCTTCATGACATTCAACTCTTTCAAGCTATTTGGGTACCTAAAGAGATGAAAGATATTGAGATATTTCTCAACACTAGCTACACACTTGACTCCTTCGGTTCATAAGAAAAAAATAAACTTACGGTTTGTGCTGCACCTTATCAACTCATATAAGGAGATCTATACAAAATGGACTATGATGAGGTACTTCACCACTATGTAATTCAACATGAGCACACTAAAGTGATATGAAAAGTCCATGAAGGTATTGTTAGAGGACACTATGTTGGAGAGGCTATCGTGCACAAGGTGTTGCTTGCTAGACTTTGGTGGCCAACTTTATTCAAAGATGCAAAAGCTTATGTAAGGAAACGTGATGTTTTCCAGTGCATAAGAAAACCTAACAAAAGAGATGATATGTTGTTGCAACCTATTCCTTCTCAAGAACCATTCAAAAAGTGGGCTATTGACTTTTTGGGACCTATCACTCTAACAGGATGACAAATTGGCTCTCGATACATCATTGTGGCAACTGACTATCTCATGCACTAGGCTGAAGTAACACCAAGAAAATATTATACTATAGAAAATACCATGTGATTCATCTGGGAAAAAACTATAACATGGTTTGGATGTCCCCAAAGTTTCACTAGTGATCATGGCACCCACTTCTTGAATGAGATGATTTACATATTATTAGCCGAGTTCATGATCATGCACCACAAGATGACACGATGCCACCCACATGCCAATGGATTAGCTAAAGCCTTCAATAAGATCCTCGATACCACTTTGAAAAAAAAATTCAATGTTGGTCGGAGTGACTGGGATGATAGAGTATTTGTAGTACTTTAGGCTTACTAAACTACATACAAGCACCTTAATAAAAATACACCATTCAACTTATTTTATGGAAAGGAAGTGGTCATGCTAGTGGATTTCCTAGTTCTATCTATTTGGATAACACTTGTGGGAAACCTCAATGATGAAACCTCTTTGAAAGCTTGACTCAATGAATTGATGAAGCTAGATAAAGCTCAGTTCCTCGCTCACTAGAGTCAAGATGTTGAGAAAGGTAAACAAAAAGCATGGCATGATCACCATCTAAACCATAAAGTCCTTTCTCTAGGCATGAAAGTTTTATTATATGACTCTAAGTTCATCCACCTTGGGAAGATCTGAGTCCATTGGGATGGTCCATTCATAATACATAACATTCGATCTATCGAAGCCTTTTAATTAAATCAAATAGATGGTCAATTCATCCTGGGGCACTATAATGGCAGTCAATTTTGGTTGTATTGTGATTTTGTTTAAGTTTATGTTGTATTCAATAAGGATTAAGGCCATTATGTTAGTATTTACTATTTTTAATAAAAAATGGTGCTCTTGAGGTGCGTGACTCTTTAATGTAATTTTTAGTTCCTATACTTCAAGTATTTTTGTGGAGGACCACGAACCCTTTTTAGTGTGGGGTAAGGTATCATGCATATGAATACAAGGCATGACATGTAGGTGCACAAGTTCTAAAGGACAAGAGTCATATATGGCACAAAAGTGATTAAGGGTGCACGAGTCATTAAATGCACTTTGAAAGGTTCCCACCATTTGGGTGACAATTGTCATCCACTTCCAATAAAGTCATAGGAAAGAATGGATCATTAATGTGATAAGGTTAGTTTGGTGAGAAGTGTGTGAGTGGAATGATGAGACAAATTGGTTAAGGCACTTAATGCTCACTACAAAAATTGATGTATGAAGGCCATTAAAATATTTACATTAATGACTAGAAGTGAAAAGGGGAGGGAAAGAATTAATGGAGATAATTCTCCCCGTATGGCCTATAAATAAGCTTGTTAAAGCCATTTTATACTTTACCTTGCTTAAATATTCAAGTGCTAAGTGTGAATGGTGAACCAAAGAACTAGAGATTGATGAGACCAATTTTCTTGCAGAATAGAGTGATTGTAAAGTTGATAAAGACATGATAATTGTTGACATTGTGGAATGCACCCTTGAAAGAAGGCTCAACTTCTCTTTTCCATGTGGTACAATGGAGACTCCCCTCTTGCTGTGGGTTTGACAAAACTGAGGGAAGAATCTCTAGATAAGGGATAGCTCCCTTTGATGCATCTTTGAGGTCTTTCACTACTATTGCTAATAAGGGTGGGGTGTGAAAAGGGAGAAGGATATAACTAGAATTTTTTTATCTAAATGGTGATGCACCAAATGATTTTTCATCTACTCAGCTATAGTAACACTTCAGACTAGAAGAGGGTGAATAGACACTTTATCTAATGAAAATACCAAACTATAGGGAGCTTTAATAAGGGGCTTAATGAAGACACACAAAAAATGAACTTGCCACAGGCACTACAGAACACACTATCTGATAGCTCCTTTTTTGTCTCTATGCTCCAGATGAAGCACTTTTTGTTAACCTATAGAAATGATCTTGACTATACTAGGTATGTTGGTGTCAATCTATGAAAGCATCAAGTTAAAATGACTGAACACATAGTTGATACACAAACATACTCAAAAGTATAACCAATCAGATAGAGGTAAAATACATTCTTATTGATTCAAAGGTAAAATTTGGTAGGGCTTCACCCTACAAAATGAGAGATATCTTTCTCTACTCAGAGATTACAATATATAGAATGAAGGAAAAGACTTTGGCACTTTCTAGAACAAGTGGCCCATATTGCATTGAACACCTTGGAAAGAGGAAACTACTTAAGGAACCATGTTGTAGGTGTCACAGGTCTTGACTTTGGTGCTTAACCCGTATTAAATATCACTACAAGAGCATGGGTCACTTTGTCTGTTTGAATGAAAAGGTCACTTCTTAGTGAAGTTCACGTGATAGTCTTCTCATTAATGTAAAATGAGGAAAAATGAGCCATTCTATTGAATGTCTATGCTCCCCTTGGTGGCCACTTGGTAGAGACTGTTTCATCCACTGCAATAACTTCTTGTGCCGATGATTTCTATGCCACTTGGACTATTCTATTTGCTCCTATGCTTGGCTTTTGTCTTTTCCTGGCTCTTTGGCCCTCAGGGCTATCTTGTATCATTTTTTGGCTCTTCAAGTTCCCTATTCAGTGGGTTGCTGAGTTCATCCTTGGGTCTCTGAGCCCCCCTTTGAATTCCTTTGGGCCTATGCTCAGGACCTCTTTCAGGCTCTTCTTCAACTGTTAACCCATTTCCATGTGCGGGCCCATCCTTAAGCATTTGAAAACCAATGGCTATCTCATTGTCCTAAATTTGACATCTATAGGGAGGTCACCAGACGTTTGAACCTCCAAAGGCTAGTTTATCATGCTAAAGCTGACGTTTTCGAGCCTATCATTATCTTTGGTTAGTCCTTCAGCTTTTATGGATTGAACCTTCCCAAAGAGAAGGTGCCCCTTTGAAAAATCTGAAAAGGTCTGTTTTGGGTCACTGAGAGTCCCCCGTAAGGGCACTTACCCTTCGGGCTCCTTCGGGAAAAATGTCCAAAGGAATTACTTCAAACATTTTGCCTGAAGGAAAACTTGCCTTCATGCCTCGGCCCTTTCTTTTTGTCTTTTCTCTTGATAAATTCCTTTAGACAAAAGTCTGAAGGAATTTCTTTGGGCATTTGTCTGAAGGAATTTGCCTTGGTTTCTTCCCTCGTGAATTTCTTTGAACAAAATGTCCAAATGAATTCCTTCGAGCACTTTATCCGAAGGAATTCACCCTTTGGTCCTTCCTTGGATTTATTCAGACAAAAGTCTGAAGGAATCCCTTGTATTTTTCTTTGGATTTCCTTCGAACAAAAAATATGAAGGAATCCTTTACCCTTTTGCCTTGTTCTCTTTCCCGAATGTGCTCACTACCCTCTGCAAGGGCACCTTGGGTCCATAATTTCCCTTCAGAGCCTGCTAGAACAGTCCCTTTTGCAACCTAACTGCCCTCCGCAAGGGTAATTTATCTTCGAAGCTTTGTCAAAGACTTACATTCTTTGAACTGGCCCCATTCCTTTGCCAAAAGGCTTGTCCAAGGCAATTGCTCGAGGCAAAATAAGATCCATATTGAACCAAAAACCTATAGGTCTTAGATATCTCAACTCTTTATAAGAAATGGACTATTGCAAAGGGAAATGGAGCATTTGCAGTAAGGTGGATACATTCAAGACTGACGGCTCAGAACAATAGGGAAAGAAGGAGACCAATTTTTGGCCTGAAAGATCAAAATGGTCAATAAATTTGGTGATTCCTAGGGGAAGCATGCTTGCCATGCTTAATAAATTAATGGATTATAAGTCCATTGGGCATAGATTCAAAACACATCCTAAAAGGTTGACAATAACTTTGAGAGATTCAAGAATCAATCATGAACCTTTTACCCCAAACGGTAAATGAAATACACACAAGGCTAAAAAACTATGAACATGCGCTAAAAGAACTTAGGGAAAATAGGAAAAAATAAGGAAAATATGTACATAATGAGAAAATGCTCAGTGACTGTGCTTAAGATATATCCCATTAACTGGGATATGTAGTTCCTCACCATCCAACTTGGAGAGTTGGAATGCATTGTGCTGCTTGCACTGAGTGATGACATATGGACCACTCCATAAGGCATCAAAATTTGTGTGTTTCCAAGCTTAGCTCAATCCTCATCCCATTTTAAGACATTGTCACCTTCTGAAAATCCTTTTGATGAGGATTTATTATCAAAATGATTCTTCATTTGCTGTTGACGGCTAGTCATAGAAACCATGGCTTGGTCTCTTGTCTCCTGAAGCTCCATTATTTCACAAAGCCTAACTTCTATGCTATCACCTTCTTCCAATTGTAGCTTGTGAGTGAGATCTAAAGCTAGAAATTTTAGCAAAATAGGAAGTCTAGCTTTCCTTCCATACACAAGTGTGTATGGTGAATTTCCAACTGCCCTCTTTAGATTAACCTTGTCTGCCCATAGGGCTATTTTCAACTTAGCGTGCCAAGTTCTCTGATTTTACTCCATTGTCTTTTTGATAATTCTAATCAAATTTTTGTTGGTGGACTCAGCCAACCCATTTCCTTATTGATATTAATTGGAATAAGTGCTAAGGTAGATGCTGTATCCCAACACCCACTTGCTTATTTTAGTTCCCAAAAAAGCCAATGCATTATCTAAGATGATGGTAGATAGGACTCCAAACCTTGTCACCAAGCCTTCATAGAAGTCCAGGACTGCACTTTCATTGGCCTCCTTCAAAGCAACAACTTCTTCTGATCTCATGAAGTAGTCTATTGTACTCAAGACCCATTTGTGGCAAGCACTAGAAGGAGGGTTGATCATCCCTATGAAGACAAGGCCCCATTGCATGAATAGCTATTCTACCTGAATAGGTTGTAGAGGCATTACAACCAACCATTGCTTTCCATTAAAGAGGGCACACTTATGGCACTTTTGTACCCAGGCTTGGGTGTCTCTGAATAAAGTGGACTAGAAGTAACTAGCTCTCATAATTTTTGTAGCTATAGGCTTAGGAGCAAAGTGACCACTAGCTGACCCATCATGAGACTCAAATAATATCCAATCGACCTAACTTGAGTCTATGCACCTCAAGAGTATTCCTAAAAAATTAGCTCTAAACAACACCCCATCAATCAAGACATAACGGAGAGATTGGAGTCTGAAATATCTCCTCTTAATCCTATCAAGGCCTTGTGAGCACTTACTGGTGAGAAGGAAATGTTTCATGTCTGATGCCTAATCCTTCATGATTGCTGGTTCTTCTACTATAGCTTCATCATGGATTAGTAAAATGTCCTCTTTCTACTATTTAAGGTCTGTATCAAGGTGTTCACATAGGCCTTTTCCCCTTACCAGTTTGGTGGTTATAATATCCACATCATATTCCATTACTTTGGTATCCATCTCGCTCTCTTTTCATTTAGATCACGACTGATCAAGAAATCTTTGACACTAGGATGGGGCACCATGAGATGAACCTTGATGTTGTACAACATATGTCCAAATTTTTTTAAGCTTCATATGACCACAAGAACTTAGTTTTCAACATATGTGTACCTGATTTCAAAACCTTCCAGATCTTGGCTAAAAAATGTGAGTGGTTGTTCAAGGTTTTCATCATTTGCTTGGGTAAGCATAGTGGAGATTAACTCTTCATTTTCAAAGGTGTATAGGTTGAAATCCTTGGTGAATTCAGGACTAATCAATGTAGGAGCTTAGGTGATAGCCTGTTTGATTCCTTCAAAACTATCCTTCCTTTGCACTGTCCATGCAAACTTCTCATCTTTCTTCAGCATGGAGATCAGTGGCTTGACTATCTTGATGAAATTCGGGAGAAATATCCTAATGAAATTTATTCTACCAAATAAGCTTTACAGACCTTTCTTATGCTTAGGCAAGGACAGTGGTAAGATGGCACAAACTCTTTCTGGATCAATGGTCAAGCCCCCTTTCGAAACAACATGGCTAAGGAGTTTACCTTCATGGACAATGAACATGAATTTTTTTGGGTTGATAGAGATACCAAACTCTCTACATGTCTTAAAGATTTGCCTAAGGTGTTCCAGATGTTGGCTTACCTCCTTAGAAAACACTATCACATCATCAAGATAGACCAGTACAATATTATTTATCAGGCCCTAGAAAGCCATGTCCATGGCTCGTTGAAAAGTGGCTCCAACATTGGACAGTCTAAACAACATTTTTTGATAAGAAAACATTCCCCACTTAGTAGTGAAGGCTATCTTATACTGATCACAGTCTTGCACTAGAATTTGATTGTACCCTAAATACCCATCCAAGAGGGAGAAACATTCGCTGCCTATCACCATTTGGAGGATCTACTCCATACCTGGGAGAGGATAGTGATGTTTCAATGAGACTCTATTAAGTTCTCTAAAATCCACACATAATCTGATCTCCCCATTATTTTTCCTAACAGGCACTAGATTGGCCAGCCAAGAAGAGTGTTTAATGGGAAATATGATCCTGGACTCAATCAACTTAGTGAGTTCCTTCCGCATGAGAGGCTCAATCTTTGGATTGACAAGCCTTTGTTTTTGTTTGATGGCCTTGGCACCTTCCTCTAGCTCAATGGTGTGTTGGGCCAAGCTTGGGTCAAAACTATTCAATTCACTATACTCCCAAGCAAAAACATTATCAAATTCTCAGCATAACAAAATGAAAGCATGCCTTTCATCATCTGTACATACCTTCCCAAGTGTAAGCAGCCTGTTCTTAAATATTTCAACTTTTTCATAGTTTTATTTCTTAGTTGTGATGTTTGCTTTATCATTTTTAGTTGGTCATCCTTGTTGAATATGATTTTGAGAGTGACTAAGCCTTTGGAAATTTTGTTGTTCTTTAGTTGAACAATCTGGCCGCCATACTGCTGCTGTAGCTTGGATTTATTTTTAGAGGCAAACTCAACCTCCTCTTGGAAAAAGAGCACTATCTACCAATTGCTATCAAACACCTACCAATTGGTGATGTTATCAAGCATAAAGGGTTTGATTACCACTTTTAAATGGTGTAGACCACTGTCTTGGCCTATCTCCTTGGGGATGTCAAATTGGGCACCAACTACTACCAATCTGTCTACTGCTTATTCTTTTCTCTTGGAATGGAAATAACATTGAAAGCAAGAAAAATCTCCACTAAGTCCCACACCCTGTGCTTGTAAGACTTAAGCAAGGAATTCTTGGTCAAATTTCTATCTCTGACTTGATTTATGATCAACTCACTATCCCCAAAAACCTACAGTTCTTTAATTCCTCTTTTCCTTTCCCACTCCAAACCATGAATGAGAGACTCATATTCTGCAACATTAGAAGTGCAAGCAAACTGGAACCTAAAAGTCGAGAAGTATTTCTCCTTTGAGGGTGAAATTAACACTACTCCACCACCATCTCCCAATTTGTTTCTTGATCCATCAAAGAAAAGTTGCCATAGACTCAAGCTCTCTTGGTTTGCTTTCATCAAATTTGGCACAAGAGTACCTTCTTCATGCATGCAATAAATTCCAAGACATGCCTCTTATATGGAATTGTATGGGTCATGTTTGAAGTTGTCAGTTCCCCATTTGTCTAAGAGCAGGTCAGCAACTCCTTCAAGGGTAGAGGGCAAAGATTGGTCTATTTGGAATTCTTCTTCATCAATGATGGCATGGCTAACATTCACCACCTTGAGTGAGTACGAATCTAGATGATATTTATGGATTAGCTCTAACTCAATCTTGACCTTAGTCCCATATTTGGTTCTAAAAACCATGTAAGACCAGTTTACTTATAGATACCTACCTATTTTAGATGTGAAATCCCTGGATAAGCAGATAGCAAAATAGAGAGGAACATCCACCACTACCACATCATGGAGAACTGAGAAAGTTAGACAGGTATGCAGTGTTAGATTCAAGCCTCATACCACTCCCAGTGTCTTGGATGGTGATCTATCTAGCTGCAAGACTCCATTGGTTATCTCCTCATTTTTGAGTCCCAACTTATTCACTATGCATTTGGGCATTACTAAGGTGCTTGCCCCATTGTCAATAATGCAGTTGTGTACTGAGAAATCTCCTATGACTAAGGATAGATAGAAAGGTGGAACCTTTTCATTTTTCTTTGCTTGGCCATCTATGGAAGGGTGCCCATTCATGATCAAAATGTTATCAGCTTTTGGTGGGACAACTAGTTCATTTAGCCCGTGTAATTCCTTTTGGAGTATGTCCTTTTATCCTGGCATTGATAATGAATCCCACAAAGAGATATTCATGTGAAACTTCTTCATCTATTCTATCATGTTGATCTAAGGGTTACTGCCTTTTATGTTTTCTTTAGGGGTGCTTGCAACCTGAGGCAAAGGCTAAGGAGCTGAGGGTGCAACTGGTGGCCTATAATTTGGAAATTTTTGGTTCATATGTGATGAAGAAGTAGCTATGGATGTTTGGTAAATTCCCTAAGCTTCCTCCATAGCTCTCCTTTTGGACTTGTGTTGGCTGCAACATAATCACCTTGGTTATTCATACTACCCACATAGTTGACTGCACAAAATTCACCTTCCATGTGATTCATGAGAGTGGAATGAAACTGAGCTTGCCTGCTGTCCATGCTAGGTTATACTAACACCTCAAAGCTTGGGAATTGGGTAACTGCCTGATTATCTTATGCATTCATATATTGACTCGATGTTTCATTTATATAAGTAGCCTGTTCTTGGCCATATCCCAAGGGTGAGCAATTAGGTTATTCCTGTACCAAATTATTTTGAGGGGGCACAAGAGTTTTGGACAATGAAGGAGTGCCTGGATTATACCCTTGATATGGTCTGGCTTGTGTAAACTGACCCTGTCCTTGATTATAATTCTAAAAAGGGGGTCTATTTAGTTGCCTGCACTATTGATATCCCTAATTTGGCCGATAGTTTTGAGCATGTTTCCTTTTGAGAGCCACTAGTTCATTGGTCACACTTTGTAACAAGCTCTTAACTTCATGAAGGTCATTGGGTGAGAAAGCAATCATCTTTTCTATGCCATGTAGAAGAGCTAAGGTGGGTGCAACAGTCTGAACTGGAGGTGGAAATTTAGGAAAGAGTGGCATATGAGGTTTAGGGGCTTTCTTTCCTACTTGCACCAGTTAATTTTTAGTGGCTATACCTATTTCATAGGTAACAAGCAACACGTGTCCTCCCATGGACTGTATCATGATAACAATGTCACTATTCAAATCTTTCAAGTAATAGAGGAAGCCATAGCTTGGGGTCGGCCTTACCAAAATGTGGATTTTGTCCCAGGTCTTTTGAAACTTGGTATTGAAATGCTGCATGAATTCATGTGGAGCTGTTTTTATGGTGGTTAGCTACTCAACAATCGAGAGGTGGTCACTCTTCTCCTCAAATCTATTTGTCAAGAGAGTGCTTAATTCATTCCATGTGTTGATTGGATTCATAGGCAAAGTTCCATACCAGTCCAAAACCTTATCCTTAAAAGATAATGCCAACAACTTGATGGCTATGTTATCTTCAGTGACATTATGAATATTATAGAGGTTGGTGATATTTATGATGTGCTCAATATTGGTAAGAAGCCCCTCTCCATTAAAGGGAGGAACACTCTTAAGGGTTGTCCCTAGAATTGGATCATAATGTAGAAGGTTTAACATGCTCTGACCATGAAAGGCTATGAAAGGTAAAGCCATGGTGATAACAGGGTTTTATTGGGGTCTTCTTACATAAGTATATTTTATAGTAGGTCTGGGAGAATGACTTGTTATATATGGATGAGTCCTTACAAACTTCAATCGCCTTGTTGAGTTTAATGGGAGCTCAACGAATTTGAAAGGGACACCCTTGGCTGAAGATCTTGTGGTGACCTTAGGCATGGGATGTCAGACTAATCTTTGACCAAAAACTAATGTTCTTAAAAATGGAGTTTCCAGATGCTGGATTAATGGTTCATTCTTGCTATAATAGGACCAACACCAATCTTGGAACTTTTTTTAGCATTAAAATTGGTCCCATCAACCGTGCAAAAAACTATTGACGCTATGGAATGCACCCTTGAAAGAAGGCTCAGTTTCTCTCTTCCATATGACACAATGGAAACTCCCCTCTTGCTGTGGGTTTGACAAAACTGAGGGAAGAATATCTAGATAAGGGATAGCTCCCTTTGATGCATCTTTGAGGTCTTTCACTACTACTAACAATAAGGGGGGTGAAAAGGGAGAAGGATATAACCAGAATAGAAACTATCTAAACGGTGATGCCCTAAATGATTTTTTATCTTCTCAGCTATATTAACACTTCAAACCAAAAGAGGGTGAACATACACTTTATTTGATAAAAAGACGAGACTGTAGGGAGCTTTAATAGGGGGCTTAATGAAGACACATAGAAAATGAACTTACCACAGGCACTATAGAACACACTGTCTGATAAATCCTCTTTTGTCTCTATGCTCTAGATGAAGCACTTCCTGTTAAACTACAAAAATGATCTTGACTATACTAGGTATGTTGTTATCAATCTATGAAAGCATCAAGCTAAAATGACTAAACAAACAGTTGATACACATACATACTCAAAAGTATAACCAATCAGATAGAGGTAACATGCATTCTTATTGATTCAAATGTAAAATTTGGTAGGGCTTCGCCTTAAAAAATGAGAGATATCTTTTTCCACTCAAAGATTATAATATATAGCATGAAGGAAAAGACTTTAGTGCTTTCTATAACAAGCAACCCCTGCTACGTTGAACACCTTAAAAAGAGGAAACTACTAGAGGAACCATGCTGTAAGTGTCACAAGTCTTGACTTTGGTGCTTAACCCATATTAAATGTCACTGCAAGAGCATGGGTCACTTTGTCTATTTAAATGATAAGGCTGCTTCTTAGTGAAGTTCATGTGAGTGTCTACTCATTAATGTAAAATGAGGAAAAATGGGCCATTCTATTGAATGCCCCTTTGGTGGCCACTTGGTAGAGACTATTTCATCTGCTGTAATAAATTCTTGTGCTGATGCTTTCTATGCCACCTGGACTATTCTATCTGCTCCTACACTTGGCTTTTGTCTTTTCCTATCTCTTTGGCCCTTGGGGCTATCTTTTGTCATTTTTTGGCTCTTCAAGCTTCGTATTTGGTGGGTTGTTGAGTTCATCCTTGGGTCTTCGATCCCCCCTTTGAATTCCTTTAGGCCTGTGCTCAGGAGCTCTTTCAAGATCTTCTTCAACTGTTAACCCATTTCCATGCATGGGCCCATCCTTAAGCATTCGAAAACCAACGACTATCTCATTGTCCTAAATTTGACATCCATGAGGATGTCACTAGATGTTTGAACCTCCAACGGCTAGTTTACCATGTTGAAGTTGACGTTATTGGGCCCATCATTATCTATGGTAAGTCTTTCATCTTTTATGGAATGAACCTTCCTGAAGGGAAGGTGTCCCTTCAGAAAACTTGAAAAGGTCCCTTTTGGGTCACTGAGAGTCCCCCGCAAGGGCACTTGCCCTTAGAGATCCTTCGAGCTCCCAATTCCTTTAGGAAAAATGTCCAAAGGAATTACTTCAGACATTTTTCCTTAAGGAAAACTTGCCTTTATGCCTCAGCCCTTTCTTTCGGTCTTTTCTCTTGATAAATTCCTTTAGACAAAAGTCTGAAGGAATTCCTTTGGGCATTTGTCTGAAGGAATTGGCCTTGGTTTCTTCCC
Organism: Torreya grandis; assembly: GCA_037957365.1. Lineage (NCBI taxonomy): Eukaryota > Viridiplantae > Streptophyta > Pinopsida > Cupressales > Taxaceae > Torreya > Torreya grandis. Next base: position 1,857,283 of record JARHVA010001979.1, on the reverse strand, counting down.
TTGTGAATTTCTTCAGATAAAATGTCCTAAGGAATTCACCCTTTGGTCCTTCCTTGGATTTCCTTTAGACAAAAGTCTGAAGGAATCCCTTGTCTTTTTCTTTGGATTTCCTTCGGACAAAAAATCTGAAGGAATCCTTTACCCTTTTGCCTTATTCTCTTTCCCGAATGTGTTGTTTGCAACCTGACTGCCCTCCGCAAGGGTACTTTGTCTTCAAAGCTTTGTAAAAGACTTGCATTCTTTGAATTGGCCCCATTCCTTTGCCAAAAGGCTTGTCCAAGGCAATTGCTCGAAGCAAAATAAGCTCCATATTGAACTAAAAACCTACAGGTCTTAGATCTCTCAACTCTTTATAAGAATAAGACTATTACAAAGGGAAATGGAGCATTTGCAGTAAGGTGGATACATTCAAGACTGACAGCTCAGAGCAACAAGGAAATAAGGAGACCAATTTTTGGCCTGTAGGACCAAAATAGTCAACAACAATGGTTTCAAGGTGAAGTGAGGTTACTAAGTTCACACTTGTGTGTAGGAGTGGAAATTTTTGAAGTTGCAAGTTCCACCATTCTTGAATCATGAAGCTTGATAACCAAGGTAAGTTAGATCACCACCATGAACTCTTTTGGAAATATGGGATGATCGTGCATTAACCTTCAAGCACCACAAAGGGTAATGCAATCAAAGAAAAAGGTTAAGAGACATGAGAAGCTTCCAACCATACCAAAAGAAGAAGAGGTGAGCAGAGGACCCTAGTTTCATATAAGAGAAGAAGTTTTGGGAGGATCAGAAGAAAGACCAAAAGTGTAGCATGCAAGAATCTTGAGAGAGAGTGCAGAAGGAGAAGTGAGCGAGAGCACAAAAGCAAAGATGGTGAAAAAGGGAAAGCAAGCACATGCCTCTTCATCACAAAACTCCCCAACATCCCCTGCTTTGTCCTTGTGAATAGAAGGGATGTAGTAACCAAAGTTGATCTTACGCATGGAAAATTGGGTCTCCAAGGTGCCAACTACAACAATTTTTGACTACAACCACCGTCAACTGGGAAATAAAGTAGAGTTGCAAGATCAATATCAGGTCCAGGCCACCAACACATGAAACCAAGTGATCTATGACTTATTTATCAAAAACTATCTAGATAAGGCCAACCTCTTCTAACTATTTGAACTACCATACTTTTGCAATCCTACTAAGGCAGTTCATTTCCTCCTCTCGCACATTGATGAAGACTACATCCACTTCGTGGGGTGCAACATGAAGATCAACATGAAGAGGATAAACAAAGTCATGGGGCTTCAATGCTTAGGGGTTAATGTGTTGGATGACTTAGAGGATATGAAGGAGATCCAACAGACCACCATATTGCTGATGTACCAGAAATAAGGGCATGTAATGGATATAAAAAACTTATAAGATCCTGCACTTAGAGTTGCATCATAGATCATTTCTACCAAGGTTAGAGGGATCAATCAATGGAAGGAGGTGGATATGGCCCACCTACACATTACTCACCAAGTGGTTTAGGGCACATAATATAATTAGGTGCTGTATTTTGCCCAGAAGATAACTAAAGATGTAGAGAAGGTGTGTAAAATGCCTAAGTATAGTTTTCTTTGGGGAGCAATCCTCTTATTGGTGGTTTTTGATGAGATCAAGGTGCTTGACTATAGTTCAGGATCTTTGAAGTGGGTATACCCCCACTGAAAAGTCCCCCATCGAGCACTTCAAAGCTTTCACCTACCCCCAGCACATCACCCCAATATATAAGTTAAATATGAGGTATTGGTTTGACGAGATGAAGGTGGCTTTTAGGAATGAATGGTACATTCACAAAGACTTACCCACCTTGACCATAAATCAAGAAAAAATCATTGTAAAGCAACACTACTCCCTGGTGCACATTTGAATAAACCCTTTGAGAGAACTTTTAACATAGGTTAAATTACCATATGCTTTCTTTACATGTTAGTTCATCGATTTCATCAATAAGATTTATGATGCACAACTAAACAGTTTGTAGTAAGAACAGATCGATGCAGAGTGCCTCACCCTCTAGAAAATATTCATATATCCAAGCAAAAAGGCCTTTTAAGAGAGAGGGGAAATAGACTTAACTGACATTAAGGTTAAGAATATTTTTGTCGAGGAGCAGGTCCACAAGGTGTTTTACATATCACACCCTTTCTAGTATCCTCATAATGAAGACCCCAAGGAGAGGCTCCCCTAGGCACTGTAAGTAAAAAGGAAGTGGCCAGAACCAAGCACTAGCACAAGTGGGTAGCAGGCCCCTCAAAAATGATAGAAGACAATGGAGGCACAACCCTCCCGACCTACTACTTCTCTACCATCCACACCACATCCACCCCCACCTTGCCCCTTACCCTCTCCATATCATCCTTCACCTTCACCACCTCGATCATCTCCATCTCTCATTTCATCACCATCTGGTTCATCTTCACCTTCTCATTCCACTCCTTCCCACTTACCTACCCTAAACCCTTCATCTCCTCATCTAACTTCCCTACCTACTCCTCCTCCATGACCACTTTCGTCTCCACCTTCTCCAAAGACTACCAATGGATCAATGCCACAACACTCTCTAAGTCAAGCACCCTAAAGGGACCCCTCTCAGGAATGTATTCATAATTTGGGATTAGACTCAGAGAAGACTCCATCCCCAGTATAAGAGGTCCCATCTGGTGATCAAGTTGATACTGATGGAATAGGAGCATATGAAATGGCCACTGAAAGCCATCAAGAAGGAGAACTTAAGTAAGACACAGAATGGGCAACGGGTCCAACTGAGGGTGAACAAGAACAAAGAGGGCTATCCATTCTATGCGAATGATACCAATTTGGTGTAAAAGATAAGAAGCTCTATCTTTAGAAGCATTTCCACCCTAAAGATGCAACCCTAGAAATAAGGAAGCAATTATCCTTCCTTTTGGAAATTTATAGTGAAGAGCCTCAGTTTGATATTCCTTTGGATAACATTTTTAATGGCTGAGATGCTCCATGTTTGCCAGACCTTATGAGGATTTATCCATAATGGCTCTCACTAATAATTACAAGTACTATATTTTTGAAACTAGCCATGGAAACGACGTACTGAAACATTTTGTTAGAGTTAAACATGTGCATGGCAAAAAAGAAACATGGTAGAGTTATGGAAATGTATAGTAATTGTATGCAAAAAATCAAGTGCTAGTCAAGGAAGTAGCCTCCTTGAAGCAACAAATTCAAGAGGCCACTAAGGCTAAGGTAAGGGTTTTAAACCTTTGTAAGACAATTTTGAAAGAAGAGCCATCACTTACAGATGGTATACCATTGGATGGGGATGCCATTGAAAAATTAGAAACATTAGTTGAGTTATTTCTCAATAAAGATAAGGAACACCTCATACCCAGAGATGAGGCCTAATAAATACTTGAACAATTCACCACAGTGTTAGATATATGCAAAAGTACTTTGGAGAGAGTTGAGGAGTTTATCTCAATTTTGGATGGCATTTTTACATGCCTAATGTGCCCAAATAAAATAGTATAATCCCACCTTAATGATGATGAGGTCCTGAGGCAGCAAGCGGCTGATACTGCACTATTAATAAAAGAATCTACCAAGCACGTAAAATCATTCAAAGACATAGAGATGATGGAAGATGTTATTAATAAATTTCATCAGCAAATAAATGCAAGTTTTACCATACTTTGAGGATAGGTTGAAAAGGAGGTCTTCAACTTATAGGACATCTAGAAGGAAGCCAACACAACCCTAGATGAATAGGTGAATACTATTGAGACTCTGACTCAACCCAAGAAACTGAAAGAAGAAAAGGAGGCCATTGAAAAAATAATTGCCAAAGTCCTCGATGCATTATCCCAATGGGATGGGTTGAAGAAGGAGCTTGATCAGAAGGGGCCAAAACTTTTGGAAGACACTAGTGTGGCTTAGTCTAGGATGGAATAAAGACTTAGTGTGGGGTGAATGTTGACCCCTAAATTTGTACAAGTATTATTCCATTTTTGGTGTGTGGTATGGAAGGACCACTGTCCATTTTAACACAAGTACCAGCATGGTGCAGGAGGACCATGACATGGGAAGAACATGGTGCATAGGAGTATTTTGGCATGGAAATTTCTAAATGCAAAAGGATAATGGTGTAGGAGACCCAGCACGAGAGGACCTAGTCAAGGAAGAACATGTCATGAGGGACATAGGAATAGAGGACTCAAAACAAGAAGTGAAAGACTAAGGGAGCATGAGGGAAGCAAAAAACGATGATCATGGGAGAAGTTAGGTGAGTAACTAGAGTAGGATACTTTGACCCAACTGATAGGAGATTACTTACCAATGCATAAGGAATGGAATATTTGGCTGCTAGATCATAACAAAGAATAAACATCTAGGGGTGTAGAGCCCTGATTCTATAGGAACGTTCAGTTGTAAGAGCCATGAATCTCAGTATATTGGAATTTTATGTGCCATTTGTCCATGATATTTAGAATTTTCACACTTGGTCAAGGCAAAACAAGTATAAAAACCCCTATTGTAATCATTTGTGTGTGTGGACCTTTAGATAATAGATATAACATTGTATCTTATAATCTATAAAGCAATCAATGAATAGTTAGTATTTACCATAACAAGTGATGATTCGTGAACGTTCTAAGTGTTTAATGATGAGCATGTTTTATTTCTAAGGCTTGGGTATCTTTTCCTTTTATTACTACTGTTGAATAGTAATGGTGATCCTAATTATCGTAGTAGCTACGTCTGGGGCAATAAAGATTATAGTGGTATATTTATGGTATTGAACAACATAATATTTTTGTTACAAGAGATGAACAAACATATAACATTGTGTTTCAAAGCCTTCAGGAATTAGTCTTTTGTTTCACGCTTTGGGTGAGCGCATGAGACTTAACTCTCATGTGATAGGGCCAATGCAATAGCCTATTGGGGAGAAGCTTCAGCATTGTAGTAAAACTGACTAAATGAACCTAACAAGATGTGTTATTTTTGTCAAGATAGAGATCTAGAGAGATTATGTACTAAATAAAGTACATTTGTAAACTTATCAAATGAGATCAATGGAACTAATACTTTGTCTATGTATCTTAAAGTGTTAAATATTTTTTTGTGTTAATCATGCTTTCATGGTACTAGATAAGTACATGCATTATGGGAATGTATCAAATGGATAAGTATATAATTATGTTTATAGTAAAAATTATTAAACATGTTAACTCAAGTGTCTAAGTAACATTTATCTATCCATCATCATGTGATAAAATAGACAGGAACTAGTCTAGGCTGCATGCCTCAGGTGAATGTGTGAGATAACTTGCATGATATGACAATGCACTAACATATTAGCATATTCTTTCATCTAAGTGCATGATTAGTATTTAGTCATGTATAACTAAGGATAAAAAAACCCAATAGTGCAAGAGGTCTACATGGAATAATGAATGCAACCCAAAGTAAGATGTAATATTCAACTTGAGAGCATTCTCTCCTACTTTCTTGGTGATGGTATAAGGACCATACCAAAGTGGAGAAAGCTTGCAGTAAGTTCACGTCATTGTTTCCATATAATTGTGTAATCAAACTCGATCACCAACTTGGAAGGTGTGTGGTGTTTGAGGCTTGTATTTTACATTAACCTATTGTAGAATAATTTGCACTTGTTTTTTAATGTGTTTAATGTACTCAACAAATTGAACAACTTTTTGAACTTCATTTTAAGCTAAAGGAGTGGCTATTGTTGATGGTGGAATATGATAAACTACATTGATGGGTGCTGTAGGTTGGAAACCCAAGAAAAGATGAAAATGACTATGTGTGTTAGAGTTATGCAAAGCTCTCTTGTAGTTGTGTTGGATAAAAGGCATGATTTTATACCAAAGTATGTTTATTCTTTAAATTTTACACTCTAAGAAGGTTTGCTATCATCTTATTTACCACTTATGTTTATCCATCAGTTTGTGAATGAAAGGTGACAAATTTGTGTCTAACATAGACCAAAGCATTTTTTAGAAATTACTTAGGAACCTTGTATCCCTATCAGATAGAATGGTTTTGGGGATTCCAAAGTGAATCCAAGCATGTTAAAAATATAGTTTAGTTGTTTTTAAAGTTGATATTACTTTCTTACAAGGTACAAGAATTTCCATCTTTGAAATTTATCAACTACTTCATTAACATAATCATTGCCATGTTTGGTAGTAGGGTAGCCTAAAATAAAATCCATGGAAATGGATTCCCATAGTCTTTTTGGAACCAATAGAGGTTTGTAAAAACCATGTTTCTTGTTAAACATCTTTGAAATCACACATGTGGTACATGACTTGATATATTTGGATACATCCGACATGAGATGTGCATGTTATAGCTTCAACTTGCACCCTTGGGAGAAGTGGTTTTAAATCTTCCCCTAGTCAATCTATAAAATTGGAACAACCCTGGGCTATGGGTATCATATGATGGGGATGAACCTTTGGAGTAGGCCAGTTCCTCTTTGATGTTCACCTAAACTAAAACTAAGCCTAGCGCTTCATAAGAAAGGGGTTAGAAGGGGATAAGGGCTCCTAAGAAAGCTAAAAGGTGATGCACCATAATTATAGGTCGATCCTCCCTGCTCGACCTGAAGAACACTAATGAAATGAGTAGAGGCTGAGTTCAAAATCTCGCTATTTTCTATACATCCGTGTAGAGGCTTACCAAATGATCTAGGTTGAGGGAAATGAAAGGAGAGGTCTAAAATAAGACACTAACTAGTCGTAGTATACACATATGAATTTCAATCAAGAGATGCGAAATCTAACATATATAAGTGGATGAACTAGTATATAGGTGAGATAAGTGCACACTACCAGAATAATGAAATCAAAGCACAACCTTCTATTTACTTCAAGAGGTTACAAATTCCTTCTTGGTAGAGTCTGGTCTAACCAAGGGAGGGAACCGAGAGAAAGATAAAGAGAGATATAATGATCTATCAAAATAAGTGAGAGATATATGTTCTTGGCCCCAAGGCATCTATTTATAGTAGAGGAAGAGAGGGAGGGGAGAAGTTGGTAACTAGTTGTCTGTCAGATTTTAACTATCTTTATCATGCTTTTGGTCCAATCAGGATAGGTTATTATGAGTGACATATCTATGATCCACCTTGAAATCATTCCATTGATTGAGCAAGGTGCATTGGAAGATAAAATTTAACCATAGGTGGCAAGTCTTGATCTGGCTAGAAGTGAATGTCCCAATTGCTTTCTAAATCCCCAAGTTTTGATCCATTGATATTCCACTAGACCTTATCAGGAGGGCAAGATTTTTTGGTCTTTGAATTGCAAAGGACATGTCATGTCTACTTTGAATCGGTGGCTTGTTGAGGCATAACTTGAAATGATCTTTTGTTGGCCACGTATTTACTTGTGTCTTGGTTTCTATACCAAATTATCTATAGAGGCAAACTAATCTAAAGATATTGGTTTTCTTAGAGATTATATAGATATAACACTTTATCCAAAATTTGGTCCCATTTGAGTCTGTATCAAGCCCTCATCCTTTTTCTTCTTCCACCAACTCAGGGCACGATTGAGTTATGATTCTCTTGCTAGCCCATCGAGTTGGGTTCGTCTTGTTTGACCATTTTTTGCCAAAACATCCTAGCTCATTCCTTTGTTAGTTGTCTCAATTGCCACACATTGTTGGATCCTTGGGGCATGTCACCTTAAACTCTACTTCTTATTGGTCCTCAGGATCTACCAACTACTTGATCTACCCAAGTTGCCATGGTTTTGACACTTGTCAACCATGTACTTTTCCTTAGGTTTCTACCAAGGACTTTTGAACCCCAATGGATAATTCATAGAGCTTAAATTTGACATTTGTACAAATGTCATTTGACATCTGTGAGAACATTTTTTGACATCCCATAGACCGTCAAATTTAAAATCATGTGGACTTTTATTTGGGTATAAAGTTTACACTTGTGCAGATGTCTTTCATTTTTTGGCTAACTTCATAGATTTATAACTTGAAGCATAGAACTTCTGATATCACCAAACTTTTAAGGGATGGTTTTAATGCTATAAGGAGAAAACCAATTTGATCTATTGTCCTGGAAGGCTTCCTAAGTGAAGATATTAAATGCACAAGTTTACTATCTTGCTCGATCCTCATTTGAAAATGACCAAGTGTGAAGTCTTGATTATCTTAGTTTGTGGAGCCATTCTCTTAAAGTGCATAGCCTCTATCTTGCCTCATTGCATGAGATGAAACTTGGCTCAAATTAAAAGTGAAGAAACCCATATTCATCCTGAACATACTAGATATCCCATGGAGCTTTTATAGTTCAAGACCTGTCCTTACAAATTTGACAATTTACACTTTAGACATACCTCAAGTGTTAAAAAAAAACTTGTGAGATTCAAGATCTCACTATTTCGCTCATAACCATCCATATTTTGTTTAAACCACTAGTCGAGAACTCTTTCTCTTTCCCTGCATTAGGATTTTTTAGCCGTTGGGCTCCTGTTTGATATGTGGGCCAAAAATGGTCAATATTCTTGGTGACTCATAGGGAAGCATGCCTGCTATGCTTGAGAACCCAGTACTAGTTCGATCCATTGGGCATGGAGTCGATCTTGATTAAATTTTTAAAAGAATAAAAAGGAATAAAATAAAACAAGATAGGTGCATATAGACACCTAAAAAGAAAAATGACTAACCTACGAAATAAAATGTATAAAAACACTTAGAGGAAAAATTTGAAATCTAACCTAATATTTACAATAATTTAAAAATACACCCCCTAGATCAAATGGGAAACTATTATGTACATGTTAGAGCTCTCAAATATACTTGTTGTTCTTGGAAAACTCCCTTCTATAGTTAAGATTAATCAAATGCTCAGGTCTTTTTAGGAAGGTGATTGACTCCTCTATCGCTACTTTTAGGTGTACAATTTGGAAGTATGGGTCTAAAATCTAATCATCACCCTCCCAGATTTGTGTGCCTCCCAAGAATAGGTCTAGTCTTCCTTTATTTACACATTATCAGTCATGATTATATAAACTAACTTGATTTGTCCCCTTCAATGTGTCTATAGGACTGGCCTCTAACGCTGTGACCTCTTGAGGCCAATTGAGTTTGCCTCTGGTTTCCAAGGGTAGAGAGATGTCCAGGATTGAAGGGAGAAGTTGATAACCATGTTGAAAACACTCAAACATGTTATATCCTGAGAAAAAAATACCTCTAAAGATCTATTTTCATGGAGTTGTAGCTCCATTGGTGTTCCTTTAGGGGAAGATATATCAATTCCTTGACCATGATCCTATGGGTGCAAGTCTTCTTTTGATATATCAAAATGGTTGCTTAAGACTGCTTCTCTTTCATTTGATAGAGAGATTGTGTGACCGCCGACCATGTCCATTTCTTCCATGAAGTCATGGTATAACTATCACCATGACTCTTCCTGATCCTCTCCCTCCTCGTTATTTCCCTTATTCAGAATAGGCTCTTCTTGAAGGGGAGTGGGAATGGAAGGTTGGGGTGGGGTATGGGGTAAAGGCTGCTTGGACTATTTCTCCTTACCCTCCCATTTTACCAATCTATCTATCCACCATTGGATCAGGGTCTTCATCTCATATAGATCATTATTGATAGCACCATACTGAACTTCCTCACCAATATCCATCCACTCTTTTGTCAGCATCCACAATGATTCCCTCATCCTTTTTATGAGATGAGTTAGGATTATCTCAAACTCCATGTCCCACTTTCTCATCACCTCTTCTAATTTTATCATGTTTGGTTTAAGGGCCAACAAGGATGTAGTAGCAGAAGGGTGGATAGAGGGATAAATTGTTATGGTGTGGAGCTAAAAGCTTCACCAAGGAGCATACATTATCAGTTTTGGGTCTACACAGACACCGGCGTCGGTCAGGAGCAGTTTCAAAGACATCGACGTCGGCAAAGGATTGGCTGACGGCGGTCACAGACAAGCAGCAGGAACCGACGTCAGTTACCTGTGCATCCAAAAAGCTATTTCCGAGGACAGAAGTGAGTGTTTGCATGATGAGTTTGAGTTGTAGTCTCAAGCTCGCGTCTCTATTATTAGTAATACTATTTTTAGATCCCTTGTTCAAGTGGCTTAACTGTTTGTTGGAAGTGCATGCTCAAGTCTCCTAATTTTATATGTAGAATTAGATCTTCCTAGCTTATTGTAGTAGTTGTAGTGAATTATTGTAGTAATTCATTTGTATGTAAAGAACAGTACATAATTGAATCAATCCAGGTTTGTTGGAGTTGATTGTTCTTGAGAGAGAGAGAGTTCTTAAGGAATAGAGATCTATTGAGAGATCTATACATCTAGGAGAGGTGTGGAAGAAACAAGTTTTTCTTTGGTTGTATTCCTTTTGTAAAGAGATTGTTAATACAAGTTTTCAGGGTGGTTTCTTGTATCTCTTGTTCTTGCTATTATCTCATTCTAATTACTTGTCTATTTGATTTAATTCCGCATTTATTGCTTTCACAATTGTAATCTATTGTTGGTTGATCCCCAACAAGTGGTATCAGAGCCTTGGTTGTAGGTTCAGAGCTTGATATCCATCAAGTGGTATCAGAGCTTAGGTTCACTAACAGGTGGTTCAGATCTGTGTAGTGTGTATTGATTATAGGTTCTCACAGGGGTTTCTGCAGGGATTTCTGTTTGAGTGGGAGAAGCAACGACAGATGAAAGTAAATTGAGAATGGAAAAGTTCAATGGCAAAAATTACCAACATTGGAGAATGCAGATAGAGGATTATCCGTATCAGAAAGATCTCTACTTACCGTTAGGTGGGGTTGCAAAGAAGCCCAAAGACATGGAGGATGAAGAATGGGAAGTTCTTGACAGAAAGGCTCTGGGGTCTATAAGACTGAGTCTAGCATCCACTGTGATATCTAATTTATCACAGGCAAAGTCTACGGTAGAGTTGATGACTACGTTAGCAAATTTGTATGAAAAACCCTCAGCTTCTAATAAGGTATATCTTATGAAGCAGTGATTTAATTTGCATATGAATGAAGGTGGATCTGTTTCTACTCATCTGAATGATTTCAATGGAATTGTGAATCAATTAAGTTCAATGAATATAGTGTTTGATGATGAAATAAAAGCTCTTTTAATATTATGTTCTTTGCCTAAAAGCTGGCATGGCTTAGTAATGGCAGTAAGTAATACTGCATCTGCATCAAATATTTTGAAAGTAGAGGATGTTGTTAGTGTTATCTTGAATGAGGAAATTCGTAGGAAAAGCACAGAAGAGGCATCTGGGAACACTTTAAGTTTTGAGAGCAGGGGAAGGCAGAAAGAGAAGAGCAAGAAAGGCAGATCAAGATCCAAATCTAAGGGGAAAGGTAGATCTAAATCCAAAAATGGCAGAAGGCCACAATGCTGGAATTGTGGAAAGATGGGGCACATAAGCAGAGATTGTTGGTCAAAGCCTAAGGAGGATAATTAGCACGAAGGAAAGGAAGAAGCCAAGGTTGCAGGTATTGCACAAGATGCTTTAATTTTCTCTCTGCATAATAATATAGAATCTTGGGTATTAGATTCTGGTGCATCTTTTCATGCTACCCCTAATAGGGAATATTTTAGTGACTATATCCATGGAGATTTTGGAATAGTGTATCTAGGGGATGATGAGCCCTGTAAAATAATTGGCAAAGGTAAAGTGCAGCTGAAGATGCAGAATAACAACACATGGGTGTTGAGAGATGTGATGCATGTACCTAGCTTGAAGAGAAATTTGATTTCTACAGGAAAGCTAGGGGATGAGGGTTGTACAGTAACTCTCATAGCAAAATCTTGAAAGGTGACCAAGGGTGCACTTGTTATGGCCAGAGGTAAGAGAGAAGGTACTCTCTATTTGTGTAATTGTGTTACTAACAAATCTCCTTCTATATTATCTACTTCAGATGTGGATGCTAAATTGTGGCACTCAAGGCTTGGCCACATGAGTGAGAAGGGGATGTCAATTCTTAAGTCCAAAGGTATGCTTTCAGATTTAAAAGGCATAGATCTAGAGTTTTGTGAGCACTGTGTATTTGGAAAATAGAAAAGGGTTAGTTTTTTCAAGACTGGGTCTACTAAGAAGAGGCACAAGTTGGAGCTTGTTCACACAGACGTGTGGGGACCAGCTCAGGTTGCTTCCATTGGAGGATCACAGTACTATGTATCTTTCACAGATGATGCTACAAGGAAGGTATGGATCTATTGTATTAGAAAGAAATCTGATGTATTTGAGACTTTTAAAGTTTGGAAAGCTATGGTTGAGAATGAAACAGGTAAAAGATTTAAGTGCCTGGGATCAGACAATGGCGGTGAGTTCTACAGTCATAAGTTTAGAGATTATTGTTACATGCATGGAATTCATAGGCAAAGGATGGTTCCAAGGACACCTTAGTAGAATGGTATTGCTGAAAGGATGAATAGGATAATAATGGAGCGTGCAAGATGTATGAGATTGCATGCCAGTTTGCCCTTACAGTTTTGGGCACAAGCTGTTGACACTGCAGTGTACCTGATTAATAGAGGACCCTCTACAGCTCTGGATGGTGGTATTCCAGAAGAGGCATGGACAGGTAAAAAGGTTGATCTCTCATATCTCAAAGTTTTTAGTTGTGAAGCCTTTGTGCATATAAATAAGGAAAATAGAAAGAAGCTTGATGCTAAGTCTATAAGATGCACGTTTATTGGCTATGGCTAAGATGATTTTGGTTACAGATTGTGGAATCTAGAAACTAACAAGGTAATCAGGAGCCATGATGTTGTTTTCAACGAAAGAGTGATGTATTGTGATCAGCTAAGGAAGCTGAATCAATCTGAGCAGAGCAATGGTGAATTGGACAAGGTGAAAGTCCAAGATGAGCTCGCAGAAAAAAGAAATAATCACTTGCAGGAAAACACAGAGACCGATGTCGGCAGGTTAGGAACCGGCATCGGTAGTACAGAAATCGGCGTCGGTCGTACAGAGACCGACGTCGGCAAGACAGGGACCGAGGTCGGTCAGGAAGAACCGACGTCGGCCAGTAACAGGTCTGGAGGTGACCGAGGTCGGTCACTGTCAGAGAATTTGGGTGGACAGCGTGTTGTAAATGAGTCTCAAACACCCATCAGGAGGTCAGAAAGGGTGAGTAAGCCTCCAATTAGATATTCTCCTTCTTTATTTTATTTATTGCTAACTGATGGTGGAAAACCAGAGAGTTTTGAGGAAGTAATACAGGTGGAGTCCAAGAGTCAGTGGGAGCGTGGCATGGTTGAGGAGTTGGAGTCCTTAAGAGAGAACCAAACATGGGATTTGGTTGAATTGCCAGCTGGTAAGAGAACACTCAAGAACAGATGGACCTACAGGTTGAAAGAAGGTGAGAACGGACAGATGAGATATAAGGCCAGATTGGTAGTGAAAGGATTTACACAAAAGCCAGGTATTGACTTTGGTGAGATTTTTTCTCCTGTTGTTAAAATGACTTCTATAAGGGTTGTACTGTCTTTGGTTGCTTTTGAGGATTTGCATCTTGAGCAGCTAGATGTTAAGACAGCGTTTCTTCATGGAGACTTGGATGAGGAAATTTATATGGAACAGCCAGAAGGATTCGAGGTCAAGGGTAAGGAGAAGTTTGTGTGCAGATTGAAGAAAAGCTTGTATGGCCTCAAACAAGCTCCTAGGCAATGGTGCTTAAAATTTGACAGGTTTATGACTGAGTATGGCCATAGTAGGTGTCAATCTGACCATTGTGTGTATTTTAAGAGATTTGATAATGGTAGATATATTATTCTATTGTTGTATGTAGATGATATGCTGGTTGCAGGATCTCACATGCAGGATATCTCTGAGCTTAAAGTGAAATTAGCTCAAACATTTGCTATGAAGGATTTGGGAGCAGCAAAGAAAATCCTTGGCATGAGCATTAAGAGAGACAGGAAAAATCACAGGTTGATATTGTCTCAAGAAGATTATGTGGACAAGGTGTTGAAACGGTTCAATATGCAGGATGCTAAACTGGTAAGCACACCTTTGGCTGGACATTTTAAGTTGAGCAAAGAACAATGTCCTAATTCATATGATGAGGTAGAGTACATGAGTAAAGTTCCATATTCTTTCGCAGTAGGGAGTTTGATGTATGCAATGGTGTGTACTAGACCAGATATTGCCCAAGCAGTGGGAGTGGTAAGTAAGTATATGGCCAATCTAGGTAAGGCTTGGAAAGCAGTTCAGTGGATCCTTAGATATCTGAGAGGACCCAGCAGTAGGCACTTGTGCTATGGAGGTTCAAATACTTCTCTACATGGTTATGTAGATTCAAATATGGCAGGTGATTTGGATGGCAGGAGGAGCACTACAGGTTATGTTTTCACTGTAGGTGGAATGACGGTTAGCTGGATATCTAAGTTGCAGAAGGTTGTTGCCTTGTCAACTACAGAAGCAGAATATATTGCAGCCACAAAGGCTAGCAAAGAGATGATATGGATGACACGGTTCATGGATGAGCTTGGTAGGGAGCATGAGAGTTGCAGATTATATAGTGACAGTCAGAGTGCAATCCATTTGGCTAAGAATTCAGCCTTTTATTCAAGAACAAAGCACATACAGCTAAGGTATCACTTCATACGATAGGTTTTGGAAGATGGTGAGTTGAAGCTGGAGAAGATCCATATGGATAGGAATCTTGCTGATATGTTAACCAAGCCGGTTACAAAGGAGAAGTTGAATCTTCATTCAACTTCTATTGGTCTTCATGATTGAGTTGAAGATGGAAGAGCTAGAAGATGTTGTTGTACAGGTACTGGTGCAGCTGTTTATCTCCAAGTGGGAGATTGTTAGGGTGTGGAGCTAAAAGCTTCACCAAGGAGCATACATTATCAGTTTTGGGTCTACACAGACACCGACGTCGGTCAGGAGTGACCGACGTCGGTCAGGAGCAGTTGTAAAGACGCCGACGTCGGCAAAGGATCGGCCGATGGCGGTCACAGACAAGCAGCAGGAACCGACGTCGGTTACCTGTGCGTCCAAAAAGCTATTTCCGAGGACAGAAGCGAGTGTTTGCATGATGAGTTTGAGTTGTAGTATCAAGCTCGCGTCTCTATTATTAGCAATACTATTTTTAGAGCCCTTGTTCAAGTGGCTTAACTGTTTGTTGGAAGTGCATGCTCAAGTCTCCTAATTCTATATGTAGAATTAGATCTTCCTAGCTTATTGTAGTAGTTGTAGTGAATTATTGTAGTAATTCATTTGTATGTAAAGAACAGTACAGAATTGAATCAACCCAGGTTTGTTGGAGTTGATTGTTCTTGAGAGAGAGAGCTCTTAAGGAATAGAGATCTATTGAGAGATCTATACATCTAGGAGAGGTGTGGAAGAAACAAGTTTTTCTTCGATTGTATGCCTTTTGTAAAGAGTTTGTTAATACAAGTTTTCAGGGTGGTTTCTTGTATCTCTTGTTCTTGCTATTATCTCATTCTAATTACTTGTCTATCTGATTTAATTCCGTGTTTATTGCTTTCACAATTGTAATCTATTGTTGGTTGATCCCCAACATAAATGGGTCGATATGAAGGATAGGTATGCTCATAATAAGGCTGATAGGGGAAATTAAATGATTGGAAGGATCCATTTGGCTAGTGATAAGGCTCATCAACTAGGTGAGGGTGGAAATCTACCTTAAATATAGCCATAGAGACTCATAAAAGGAGATTAGATGTAGAAAAAATGCTTAAAGGCTTACTTGGACTGTTGTAATTAGCTAAAGCTTAGAGTCACCATTGATGTTTATGAAAAGTGCCTCCAAAGGCTGATATGTAGAAGAAAAACACCAAAAGTCTTTCTGCTACTTTAGAATTGTAGTCTTATCAAGCATGCCAAAAGTTGTTATAGCTTCAACTCGCACCCTTGGGAGAAGTGGTTTTAAGGCTTCCCCCAGTTGAGATATAAAATGGGAACAACCCTGGGCTGTGGGTATCCCATGATGTGGCTGAACCATTGGAGTAGGTCGGTTCCTCTTTAATGCTCACCTAAACTAAAACTAATCCTAGCGCTTCATAGGAAAAGGGTTAGAAGGTGATAAGGGCTCTTAAGAAAGCTAATAAATGATGTACTAAAATTACAGGTCAATCCCCCTACTTGACTTGAAGAACACTAATGAAATGAGTAGAGGCTGAGTTTAGAATCCCACTATTTGCTATAAATCCATGTAGAGGCTTACCAAATTATATAGGCTGAGGGAAATGAAAGGAGAGGTCTAAAATAAGACACTAACTAGTCACAATATTTACATACAAGGTTCAATCAAGAGATGCAAGAAAAAAACATATATGGGCATATGAACTAGTAGCTAGGTGAGATAAGTACACACTATACCAAAACAATGAAATCAAAGCACAACCTTCTATTTAATTCAAGAGGTTCCAAATTCCTTCTTGGCAAAGTCTGGTCTAACCAAGGGAGGGAATCAAGAGAAAGACAAAGAGAGATCTAATGATCTATAAAAAAAGTGAGAGATATATGTTCTTGGCCCCAAGGCCTCTATTTATAACTGAGAAAGAGAAAGGGTAGAAGTTGGTAACTAGTTGTCTGTCAACTTTTAGTTATTTTTATCATGCTTTTGGTCCAATTAGGACATGCTATTATGAATGAGATGTCTGTGATCCACCTCGAAATCATTCCATTGATTGAATAAGGTGCACTGGAAGATAGAAGTTAACCATAGGTGGCATGTATTGATCTGGCTAGAAGTGAATGCCCCAACTGCTTTCCAAATCCCCAAGTTCTAATCCATTGATCTTCCACTAGACCTTATCATGAGGGCAAGATTTTTGGGTCTTTGAATTTCCAAGGACATGTCATGTCTACTCTGAATCGATTGCTTGTTAAGGCATGACTTGAACTGATCTTTTGTTGGCCATATATCTACTTTTATCTTGGCTTTTGGAGCAAATTATCTATAGAGGAAAACCAATCTAAGGATATTAGTTTTCCTAGAGATTATATAGATATAACACTTTATCCAAAAGTTGGTCCCATATGAGCCTATATCGAGCCCTCATCCTTTTGCTTCTTCTATCAACTTAGGTTGGGGTCAAGTTTTGATTTTCTTTCTAGCCCATCGAGTCAGGGTCGTCTTATTTGACCCTTTTTTTTCAAAACATCCAAGCTCATTCCTTTGTTAGCTGTGCATCATCAGATCCTTGGGGCTTGTCACCTCGAACTCTACTTCTTATTGGTCCTCAAGATTCACTGACTACTTGATCTGCCCAAGCTCCCATGGTCTTAACACTTATTGGTCATGCACTTTTCCTTAGGTTTCTGCCAAGGCCTTCTGAACCCCAATGACTAGTTTATAGAGCTTAAATTTGATGTTCATGCGAATGTCATTTGATTTTTGGAAGAATTTTTTTTGACATCTTGTAGATCGTCAAATTTAAACTCATGTAGATTTTGCTTGGGCATAAAGTTGACACTTGCACATATGTATTTCATTTTTTGGCCAAATTCATAGATTTATAAATTGAAGTGCATAACTCGTGACTGTACTAAACTTTTAGGGGATGGTTTTAATGCTACAAAGAGCAAACCCATTTGATCTTTTGTATTGGAAGGATTCCTAAGTGAAGATATTAAATACACAAGTTTGTTGTCTTGCTCTATCCTCATTTGAAAATTGCCAAGTGTGAAGGCTTGATTATCTTAGTTTGTGGAGCCACTCTCTGAAATTGCATAGACTCTATCTTGCCTCATCACGTGAGCTACAACTTGGCATGGATGAAAAGTGAAGAAACCCATATTCATCTTAAGCATCCTAGATATCCCATAGATCTTTCATAGTTCAAGACTTATCCTTACAAATTTGATAATTTACACTTTAGGCGTACCTTAATTGTTTATAAAAAAATTTGGAGATTCAAGATCTCACTATTTTGCTTATAACCATCCAAATTTTGTTCGAACCACTAGTTGAGAATTCCGCCTCTTTCCAAGCATCAAGATTGTTAGCCATTGGGCACCAGTTTGATATGTGGGCCTAAAATGGTCAACAGTGCGAAAAAAAAGTTCTACAACACCACAAGAATCTTTTCAAATCTAAAATGTCTTACAACTTTGTTAAAATGAGCCTCCCATATTAATGTTCATCTCTCTACCTCATGTGGACTGCACAAGGGTTCAAGGTGATATATGACTCCATCATACAAGTAGAAGTTTGGAATTAAATTAATGCGAAGAAAATTAATATAAGATATCTAAAAAATCCATGTTCGATGGATACACTTATGACCATGTGCTAACATCATGTCCATGTGCATTAAGTACATAAAGGAGAGATTAAACCGACAAATGGTTAAGACATGCTGTGACTAAATTGGTACTTTCATTCTTATGCTTGAAGTTAATATGGAACCATTGAAGTTAATATGGAACCATTGAAGCTAAAAAAAATATTTTTTACCTTGCTCTTGCTGCAATTTATTATGAATCTGTAAGAACCAAAGCAACTTGTGATCTATGTGGATCATAGTCTCCTTTCCCAAGATATAATGCTTCTAATGCTTACATGCTTGAATAATAGCATAAAGTTTGCAATCATAGCTTGGGTAGTTTCGTATCATTGCATTGAACATTTCATTGTGACAAGCAATTGGGTAACCACATTGAATGAGTACTACTTGAAGTGTGAAGTCAAAGGCATCTGTCTTAAGCTCAAATTATTATTGAAGATCTGGTAACAAAAGTATTAGTGTAGAATAGAGTCTGCATTTCAATTCCTTAAATGCTTTATTTTGTTTAACTTCTCAAATGAACTTTGATTTAGCACCACCTTTGGTAAATTGGTTTAGAGGTCAAGTCACATGAGAAAAACTAAGTACAAATCTCCTACACAAATTTACTAATCCCAAGAAACTGAGAAGTTTTTTGAGATTATTTGGTTATGGCCATTCCTAGATGACTTGAATCTTGGCTTGGTCCACATGAACTTCTTATGCATCAACTAAGTATCCCACATATTGCATCTCCCTTATAGAAAATGAACATGTCTCCATGTTTTCATACATCTTTTGTGTTTGCAAAGTGTCAAGCACTTGCTCTATATGACCTAAATGTTCATCTCATGTTTTTCTAAAGATTAAGATGTCGTCAAGGTAGACTATAAAAAATGAAGTTGTGAATGAACTAAGAATGTCATTCACCATCCGCATGGATGTAGCTAGTGCATTAATCAAGCTGAAGGGCATAAATAACCATTCAAACAAACTTTATTTGGCCTTGAATATTGTCTTTCATGCATCTGTAGGTTCAACATGAATATGATAATACCTAGACTTAAGATCAATTTTGGTGAAGTATTTTACATTGTAGACTGGTCTAATAAGTCCTCAATCCTTGGAAAAGGATAACCATTATTCATTGTGATCTTGTTAAGAGCTCTATAGTCGATACACAACCTCCATGTGTCATCCTTTTTTGGCACAAACATAATTGCATTGTTGCAAGGAGATGAGTTGGGCCTGATATGTCCTTTGTCCATGAGTTTAAGGATCTGTTGTTTGATTTCTTCATTAACCATAAATGATATGCAGTATAAATAAGCATTAGGTAAAGGTAGTCCAGGAATCAAATAAATAGTATGCTTCACCACACAGTGTGCAAGCACTTCCTTCGGTGACCAAAATATATCCTTGTATTCTTCCAACTTATGGTTCAACTTTGAGGTCTTTGTTAATACTGCTAGAGGAACTATGGTATGGATCGGTGATGTAGGAGCATCAACTAATGAAGATAAGTTTGTACATATTGAGTCTTGATGTAAGTAATAAGGAGCCATGTCATGCATTATTGTACATGAAATAGCCATTAGGAGGTATTTATAGTATTGTATAATCCTCATGAACATGTAATTATCCTCCCTAATATGTAATAGGTATGTTTGAGAAAATATAGTGGTCTTAAGAACAATGAATATTTGAATTATGATAAGCCCTTATGAAAGGCATAAATTTATGTAATGACCTTAAAAGGTCAATAATATGTTGAAAAAAGGATTATTTACTTATGTAAATACCTCACCACCTTTTAGATAAGTGATTTCCTACGTTGAAGACCTATTTTAGCGTGGAGAGCTAAGTGGAGAACATCTTAGGATAAAATACCAAGTTAAGCATGTTATCAAGTCTTAATATAGACAAGAGATAAGTTTGAACCACTTAGATAGGAGGTTAATAAAAGCAAGGAAACATGAATATAAAGGAAAAAAGTAGTCTTTGTACATAAGTGAGTTGTCGATGAGTGAGTGAGGAAGCCTAGGGCCTTTAGGCCTATATTGTGATTGTAAATAAAATACTATGTTTTGTGATCAATGAAGGAAGTTTTTCAAAGTAAAGGTATGTTTTTTAAGATAATGGATGCTTATTAGCATGTCTTGATATTTATAACATCTATTCTAATGATTCAAAAGTAGATTTTATGTGAGCACGGAGGTTCTTGACAGTTTGCCTGTGCAAATAACGTTATGTGAGTATTGAAACCTGGTCTTACAAACTAAAGATGTATGGAACTTGAATCATTATATTAAATTGGTTTCTATACATAAGGATTTAACACAATTGGAAGTAAATATGTTCTTGAGTTTAAGTCATAGTAATTGATACTTTCATGAACTCTATTTATGGATATTTGTAATCTACAACAATCTAATCAATAATTTTTGATGCATGGAAATGAGTGATGCTTTGGAAAGTAAGGCAAGGGTGTCTAGTTCCTGATAAGAGTGTTAAGTTCACTAAAGAGATTGTAAAGTTCATGAATAATCTAAGAAGAGCTTTCAGGCTCTTGGTCGCGGGTTCATTTCCCACAGATGGTGCCAGAAGATTTAGAGACCTATATCAAATTACAGTCCGAATTAAACATTTGTGGATGCATATGTGAATTGTTCCTTTGTAGTTATTTTTAGCCTATTTTTGCAAAATAATGAAATCTTGTATAATGACGCAATAAGACATTCAAAAGATGTTTTCGTGGAACAAGAGACGGCTAGTTGTACGGTATGGGTTTGAGACAGTCTTAAGAAATGGTTACTGTGCCTAGGTGAGATCCGAATGGGTCTTGTGTGTGTTAAAAGTTTTCATTCTGTAGTAATCAGAATGCATTCCTTGGTATTTTTTTCCTTTTACGATGTCGTCTATAACTTTGGAATGAGTTAGTAATGTATATAAATATTATGAAGTGGTAGAGAATGCTAAAGAACATCGAACTTCATCGATATATGCAATAAAGTTCATTTTTGGAGAGTTCGATTAGTAATTGGAGTTAAGAATCTTATAAAGACAGATAGATGATTGAGTCGAGTCAATATTTTTTGAACGAAGTTGCAGGCCATTATATAAGCAAAAGCTTGAAAATCTTGTGTTAATAAGTACTGTGGGGGTGTGGATATTTCAAAAGCTAATGGTTTACATACTTCAAATTATGGTTATTGATCAATCTATAGGTTTTAAAGAGTAGATAGGGTTTAGACACATTGGTCTCAAAAACCAATAGAAGAGATATTCAGATTATTAAATAAGTGAATGGACAGACCCATTATAATGGAATTCAGACTTAAAATAAATAGAGGTCTGAGATGAATTAGGATGGTCTATAAGCAGTCTTAAGTAAGTCTAAAGGACAAAATCAAAAACATTGATGAACTGATTGATCTTTAAGAGACCAAAGTTAGAAAGACTATTTCATATGAGTGCAGATAGTCTAATAAAACCAAAATTGATCCTGACAGTAAATTACAAGTTTTGAATCAGACCTAGTTAGAATATAAAATAAGTTTAATGGTTTCAAGGATTGACAAAGTTTGTGAATGCAAGTTATAGATTGTCATCAATTGGTGCCACAATGACATTCTTACATTTAGATCTCACCATCAAAAGAACAAACTTCTTACTAGACATTACTAGCTTATTACATTGTTTGGCGCTAATGAGTTATAGTTTAGGAATAACTTCTAACCTGCGGTATCTCTTATCACCAATATCTATGATAACTATAAGCACCTAAAATTAGACACTTTGTGTCAATTTTAACTATATGATAATATCATCTTAAATCATCGAATCAAGTCTTTTATTCATCTAACATTCCTAGTCAATTCACTATTCATCCCCCTTTGATCAATTAATCTTTTATTCTATCATCACATCATATCCCAACAAATTCATATCGCTTTATATTAGTTAATTAATCTAAATTAATTAGATAATCTTATTCTAATGGGAAAATCCATGGAATTTAGAATATCTCTATTTTCCTAAATCAATTAATCTTATTTTCCATCTCAAGTTCATGACATCATCTTCCTCTTCCCCAAGTCAATTGAATGGAGTTGGATAGTGTATGAGCAAGGTTTATGACAATCTCTTACATCCCTCTTACACACTCAATCCAAATTATTCCACACTCCAAACCTCATAAGTCTATTTATTATAGACACATCCTCACTCATTTATGAGGTGTAGAACATCTTCTCAACCATTGATATTGGCCTTCATCCAATGGTTCACATTTGTCAACCGAGTGTATAAATGGAGGAGCAATTCTCCATTGTAGATAAGCTTTTTTGTGCTAAAAATTTGTTATCAAATCTTCAATAAAGCTTCAATATTTCTTCTAATTTGCTCATCCAATCACAAATAGCACAAGGGGAGATGCTATGAAAGTGACTACACATAATTTCCAAAAACCTCAAGCTCTATATCCAAACCAAACCAAACTTGAATTCTAGTTAGAAGGATATATCTATGAGGAAGGTATAATTGTTAAATTGTGTCTTCTATTTGCTTGTTTGTCACTTCTTAGACCTTGCCCAATCTAAGGACATGTACCTAGGATGCTAGTTGTATTATTTTGGTTTGATTTTCACACTAATAAGAAGCTAACCTCCTTTCAAACCATGTGATCACATATGGCATGTTCAGTGGGAGTAGCATGCCCCACATTCTTCGTTAACACATCATAAAATTCATCTTAATTTCACTATTTTTTCTTCTAAAATTGCCAAATTTATATTCCCAGGTTAGTGATAGAAACTCTTTGCTAATTGGCAAAATTGATTCTTGTAAATGGCAATATAATCCTGGTAATCAACCATATCACTAGTTCTATGGTTTTTTTAATTTTTCTCTATTTTTCATATAAATGGTAGAATCATGATGAAATGGTGGAAACATGTTTGAAAACTATAGAAACATGCTTGAACATGGCATAAACACTCTGGTAACATCAAATAAAATTTACTGCTCTCTATTTATGAATTTTATTCATTTCATCAAAACCACATTTCAAATAATGAAATCGTATTTCAAAAAGTGAAATTATATTTCAAATAGTGAAATCATGTTTTAGCAAAATCACGTCTAAAATTAGCAAAATCACATCTTGTTGAAGTGAAATTGTGTCTGATAAACACAAAATCATAAATCATTTTACTGAAATCACTTATGACTACTTTCTATCTTTTTTCTTCTAAAATTGAGGAAATCGTAAATCATTTTACTGAAATCACTTTGCAGATCGATGATATTGAGTCTGGAAATGGTAGAATAGCCCTATTAAATGGGGAAATCACCCTATGAATATTTCCCAAGACTTAAACAAACATTATCTCAAATTCCTTTCGATTGTCAAAGGCCAAAAATCTAAACACTAATCAATTTTCTATAGGTTTTGATTGTCAAAGAGGTGGTTTATCTAAAAAACAAACACATTTTGCAAACACATTTCATTTTGGTGCATAAAATGAACCAACATTTGAATTTAGTGCTTCAAAATACTTGAGTTTTCATCTAGTTGAGTGTTTTTTTTGTGTTTTAAGGGAGTTTATTGTGTGTATGCTCTCCCCTTTCCCACTTATGGGACCCTGGGTGATCAAAAGCACATAGGTTACTATCGCCTTTTCTCGAAGTGAAACTAGAGTATGCTCTCCTCTTACGCACTTGTGGGATCCTGAGGATCATAAATAGTGAACCTTTTCTTTTGTTTTGGTTGCATGAGATGGACTTCATCACCATCTACAAGTCCTTAGGGTGCATTGATGTGGATTTCATTCCCCAATATACATACCAACCTTGTTTTTTGATGGGGGACATAAATTGAGGGTAATTGTCATAAAAGCATAGTGAAATTCACCATAAAGGGTTTTATGAAAGCAAGGGGTTTATCCTTGACACTAAGCTATCAAAAATCACCCTTTAATTTAAATTTCCAATAACATTTCACTAAGATAACACAATTGAAGTGGTCGTAAAGGGGATATATCCTCTCATGAATTGGTAGTTATTATTCTTCTTCCATAGACTTTTGAGCTCCACGTATCATGAGGTATATTGGGAACCATCTAGAAAGCTTTGTCAAAACTTATATTAAGACCTTTCAGCCATAAATAATGCAGTGTCAGGTAAACCAACCTCCCCCAAGATCACATGATAGATCACTTGAAGTGAGGGTGAAAAGATTAACTTGTTCCTACTTCTTGTGAGGTACATACATGGGCTACAATTATGTTATACACCCATTTTACCACTAAGATAGGGCTTATATTATGTCTGTATCATTGCTTGTTTATTATCATATACTTATTTTGTGTGTTATACCTTACACATCAAACAAGTCAAAT
The DNA here is from genome assembly GCA_037957365.1 of Torreya grandis. NCBI lineage: Eukaryota > Viridiplantae > Streptophyta > Pinopsida > Cupressales > Taxaceae > Torreya > Torreya grandis. The sequence continues at coordinate 1,832,590 of JARHVA010001979.1, read as the reverse complement.
TATCCTTAGTCTAAACTTTGTTGTTACATCTTTGTGCAATAAGGCATTACTCTGCCCAAATTCCAAGTCATTTTTATTCTATTCTAAACATCAAGTTTTCCAATTGAAATGATACCTGTCTATGTTGTACTATTATGTTGCCCATTTGAAAATGAATCCAAATTTGGTCCATTTTTTAACCAAATCAAATTCAAATCAATCAAGCTTTCCAAATCAATCAAATTTTCTAAATCAAGTCAAACATTCCAAGCCAAACATTTCAAGTCAAACATTCAAATCAAGACAAGTCTTCCAAAGTCAAACTTCTAAGTCAAGTATGTTGAGTTGTGGAGCTAAAAGCTTTAACTCTTTGCAAACAGAAGGAACAGGAAGGTTGCTGAGTTCCAGGAGAACCGGCGTCGACAGCAGGACCGACGTCGGTCGTGACCTAGTGCAAAAGGCCACCGGCGACGGCAAGAAGTCGGCCGATGTCGGCAGAACCAGACTAGCAGGGACTGACGTCAGTTGCCTGTGTGTTCCAAAATTGCTCGTTACACGGACAATTAGTTAAGTGAACGAAGTGTTTGCATGTAAAGGCCAGTTAGAGTCTTTGGCTGCGAGGATAATTGTCTAAATTAAGAGTCTAAGTTAGTGTTTGAGTTAGGGATCTATTTATAGACCCATTGGCATGTATTGTAATTAAAAAGGTATGAGATAGAAAGGAAGGCAAGTAAGTTGCTTCCATTGTAAGATCATTGAGTTGCAGGTTGTTGCAAGCTCATAGGGGATCTACATGTGAGTATGGTCTATTGAATTGCAAGTTGCAGGTTCATGGGAGATCAGCTTGAAGTACTTTAGAGTGCTTGGTGAACTGGCAGGGTTATTACTGACTAGTTGGAGAGGTGAACACCAATTCTGTTTGTGAGTTGGTTGTTGGGACCATTTTTGTGTAGGAGAGTGTGTGTGAGAAGAATTACTGTACACTTGAGGTGTGGCAAATCTCTGTAAAGTGAAAGAGTGTGGCGGCTCTTTGTTGTATTCTTTTCTGTAAAGTGTTAATACAAGATAGTGTATTGTCTCTCATATTCTGTGCTATTGGTGAATTCTAGTTACTTGTGCTTCTGGTTATTTCCGCATATTTAATTGCTTATATTTGGTAATCATACTGTGCTCTTTTTGAGGAGCAAGATCCAACAAGAGGAATTAGAACAGAGGTGTGTTTGTTCTTGGACTTCCCTGACAAGTGGTATCAGAGCTTTTGGTTGGGATACTAACATATTGGATTAGATCTGGTTAGTGTGTTTTGATTATAGGTACTCACAGGGTTTCTGTTTGAGTGGGAGTTGAGCAATGACAGAAGATAGTAAGCTACAGATGGAAAAGTTTAATGGCAAGAACTACCAATTGTGGAGGATGCAGATTGAGGATTATCTGTATCAAAAATATTTGTACTTACCGTTGGGAGGGGTTACTTGCAAACCCTCGGATATGAAAGATGAAGAATGGGAGGTTCTTGATCGGAAGGCTCTGGGATCTATTAGATTGAGTCTTGCATCATCTGTGATTTCCAGCTTATCACAGTGTAAGACAACGGTGGAGTTGATGGAATCTTTGGCAAATTTATATGAAAAACCCTCAGCTTCTAATAAGGTATTTCTTATGAAGCGTTTATTTAATTTGCAAATGTTGGAAGGTGGATCTGTTCATAGCCATCTTAGTGATTTCCATGGTTTAGTAAACCATCTAAGTTCAGTCAATATTGTATTTGATGATGAAATTAGAGCTCTCTTAATCTTGTGTTCATTACCTGAAAGTTGGGAAGGTTTGGTAATGGCAATTTCTAATAGTGTGTCTCCTTCAAAAGTCTTAAAAGTGGATGATGTTGTGAGTGTGATCTTGAATGAAGAGATACGCAGGAATAGCATAGGTGAATCATCAGGAAATGCTTTGAGTGTTGAAGGCAGAGGAAGGCAAAGAGAAAAGATAGAGCATGGGAGATCAAGGTCCAAGACAGGCAGAAGATCCAAGTCCAGGTATGGCAGAATAACTTGCTAGAAGTGTGGAAAGCAAGGGCACTTAAAGAGAGTTTGCAGATCGGGTACAGATCAGCATGAAGAACATGAAGAAGAAGCAAATGTTGCAGATTATGCTGCACGAGATGCTCTGGTATGTTCTTTGGATAAAGTAGAATCTTGGGTTTTAGATTCTGGTGCCTCTTTTCATGCATCCCCACATAGGGAACTTTTTCATGAGTATGTCCAGGGAGATTTTGGAGAAATTTATGTAGGGTATGGTAAGCCTTGTCAGATTGTTGGCAAAGGGAAAGTGAAGCTGAAACTGCAGACAGGTAACACATGGGTGTTAAAAGAGGTCATGCATGTCCCAGTTCTGGAGCGGAATTTGATTTCTGTTAGAAGTTTCGGTGATGAGGGTTGCACAGTAACTCTCATAGTGGACTCTTGGAAGGTTACCAAGGGTACACTTGTTGTAGCTAGAGGTAAGAAAGTAGGTACGCTTTATCTATCTACTTGTACTACTGATTCTCTTTCTGGGTTTTCTACTTTAGCTGTAGATTCAGAGATGTGGCTTGATAGGCTTGGTCACATAGATAAAAAAGAGATGCTTGTTCTTGAGTCAAAGGATATGCTTTCGGATTTGGAAGGTATGGATTGTGGTTTCTGTATGCAAAAGAAGAAGGTAACGTTTTTTGAGGAATCTGATGTTAGTGACATGAACAAGAAAGCCTTGGTTTTCAAGGAGAAGGTGACGGATAGAGTTGAGCACAAGATGCAGAAGAATTTTGAGTAGAGCAAGGGTGATTTGGACAAGGATTTGATCCAAAAAGAGCTCACGGGAAAAAGTCAGGTCTCACAAGAAAAACACAGAGACCGAAGTCGGTAGGAAAACTGAGGTCGACGTCCAGACAGGGACCGACGTCGGCTATGTGCAGACCGACGTCGGTGACTCAGGGCAGATATTAATCGGCGTCGGCCAGGGGAAACCGACGTCGGCAAGGTGGCAGTCGCAGGAAACTGACTTCGGTCATCTGCAGACTGAGATGTGATTGGCATCGGTTAATGAGACAAATTTTGGGTGGACAACAAGCTATCATGGAGTCTCAAGCGCCCATATGGAGGACTGAAGGTGTAAGTAAGTTCTTAAATTCATCATTTCCCTTCTTTACACTACTTGTTGCTCACTTATGGCATAGAACCAGGAAGTTATTGAAGAAGCATAACAGGTAGATCTAGGAAACAGTGGGAGCTAGGCATGGATGAGGATGTGATTCCTTGGAGGAGAACCAAACAGGGGTTTTGGGTTGAGTGGCCAGCTGGAAGTAAGCACTGAGAGACGAATGGATGTTCAGGATAAAGAAGAGCGGAAATGGATACATGAGATGGAAGATCAGGATATATGGTCTTGTATTAGCTGCAAGGCAATGGAGGTTTGATCATTGTGTTTCTCTTTACCAGGTTGGATAATATTAGCTACATTATCCTATTACTGTATGATGTGCTTGTTGCAGGGTTACATATATAGGTATTGCTGAACTAAAGGTATTGTCATGGAGAATTTGGGAGCAACAAGATTCTTTGGCATGAGTGTGTTCTAGAGACATGGTAGGTCACATGTTGACTTTGTTTCAGGATGATTGTGTGAAACTGGTTAGCACGCCAATGGTTGGACAGTTCTATGAACAGGTGTCTTGATTCACATAATGAGGTTGAGTGCATGGTATGTACTAAACCTGAGTTTTCCCAAGCAGTGGGAGTTGTCACAAGGTGGAGCTAATTCGAGAGAGAACCATTGGAGGATAGTTCAGTGGATTCTTACAGGGACTAGCAGCAGGTGCACATGCTATGCAAGTTCAGGTTATTTTCTACATGGTTTGTAGATGTGGATGTGGCAGGTGATTTGGACGATAGGTTTTACACTACAGGTTTGTGGTGGTTGGTCTTCAAGAGTGATCTTGAGGAGGGATACAAAGCCAAGGGAACAAACTAGATGAAGTACAAGTACATGTACAGGTTGCAGCTGTTTATCTCCAAGTGGGAGATTGTTGAGTTGTGGAGCTAAAAGCTTCAACTCTTTGCAAACAGAAGGAACAAGAAGGTTGCTGAGTTCCAAGAGAACTGGCATCGACAGCAGGACCGACGTCAGTCGTGACCCAGTGCAGAAGGCCACCGGCGACGGCAGGAAGTCAGCCGACGTCGGCAGAACTAGACTAGCAGGGACCGACGTCGGTCGCCTGTGTGTTCCAGAACTGCTCGTTACACGGACAGTTAGCTAAGTGAAAGAAGTGTTTGCATGTAAAGGCCAGTTAGAGTCTTTGGCTGTGAGGATAATTGTCTAAATTAAGAGTCTAAGTTAGTGTTTGAGTTAGGGATCTATTTATAGACCCATTGGCATGTATTGTAATTAAAAAGGTATGAGATAGAAGGAAGGCAAGTAAGTTGCTTCCATTGTAAGATCATTGAGTTGCAGGTTGTTGCAAGCTCATAGGGGATCTACATATGAGTATGGTCTATTGAATTGCAGGTTGCAAGTTCATGAGAGATCAACTTGAAGTACTTTAGAGTGCTTGGTGAACTGGCAGGGTTATTACTGACTAGTTGGAGAGGTGAACACCAATTTTGTTTGTGAGTTGGTTGTTGGGACCATTTTTTGTGTAGGAGAGTGTGTGTGAGAAGAATTACTGTACACTTGAGGTGTGGCAAACCTCTGTAAAGTGAAAGAGTGTGGCGGCTCTTTGTTGTATTCTTTTCTGTAAAGTGTTAATACAAGATAGTGTATTGTCTCTCATATTCTGTGCTATTGGTGAATTCTAGTTACTTGTGCTTCTGGTTATTTCCGCATATTTAATTGCTTATATTTGGTAATCATACTGTGCTCTTTCTAAGGAGCAAGATCCAACAAGAGGAATCATAACAGAGGTGTGTTTGTTCTTGGACTTCCCTGACAAAGTAGTCAATTCTGACCAAGTCTAGTCACCATAAAAAAATTGAACCATGTTTACTTTTACCAAGGAAAAATCAAATCAACCTTTCAAATTCAAACTAAACTAAATCAAGTCAAACTAAGTCAAACCTTCAAAGTTAGATAAAACCAAATCAAGTCAAATAAAGTCAAACTTTATAATCCAAGTCAAAATTCAAACATTGAGACAAAGTCAAATGAGGTCAACTTTAACCAAGCCAAAATGTGTCAAGCATTCTAAGTCAACTATCCAAAACTAGGTCAACTTTGACCAAAAAGCCAATCAAGTCAAATCCAAGGTCAACTTTGATGAAGTCAATCAAGTCAACATCTAAGGTCAACTCTGATAAAATCAAATCAACCATCACAAATGAAATCAGGTCAATTTTTACCAAGTCACATAAATTCCAAATCAGTCTAAGATCTGAAAGTCAAGTCATGTCTATTTTGACCAAGTCACATCAAATCCATATTCAAATCATATTCTTATTTTTTCATTCAATCTCTCACAACTATTGATTGGGAACAACAATGTCACATCATACATTCTTTCTCCCATTTGAATCAAATCCAACCATTGTAATATAATTTAAGTCTAATCAAAAGTCAAGTCCAAAATCCTAACCACATTCAATCAACCAGTCCAAGTCAAATCAAATTAAAAAGTCAAATCAAGTCAACTTTAACCAAAATCACATCAATTCCAAATCAATCATTCAAGTTACATCTTATCTCTTCATTTCATCTCCCAAATGTGTTGATTGGGAATGATGAACTCATAACATCCATCCTTTCTCTTAGTTGAATGAAATCCAACTTATAAAACCCAATTTGAGCTTAATCAAACATCAAATCAATCTACCCTAGTTGGGGCCAATCACATCAAACATCAAAGCATAAAATAAGGTAAAGTTTGACAAAGTCCAATCAAAATTCAAATTTCCAACATCTTTTTTGACCAAATCAACAATCAAGTCCAAATTAAAATTGATCCAACACAATTTGAGTCATGGCAGCACAAAACCTCTTTAGGTAGAATCTTAATGACTCCCATAATCCTAGTATTATTATAGCATCCTCATTCATTAGTCATGACATGATAGACTAAATCCTATAGCTTAGCCAACAAGTATCCCATATAGCATCCCTTCTTAACACTTCATTCACTAGTCTAAACTCCAATTTGGCCCTAGTGCCATGATAAATCCTACAGTCCAGCCATATCACGTCATTACCCATCTAAGGCCCATCATCTACTAAAGACCCAAATGCATCTAAGTTTAAGAATCATTCCCTAGGGATATGTCAAGATCACTTTGAAATTATAATCATACTTGTCCACTTCTCAATCATGATTAATATAACCAAACCATCTTCGACATTTCTATTGAATCACCTATATTAAACATTTTTTTTGAATCACCCATCTTTAGTCAATCCCAAACCATAATTGGCTCACCCATCTTTGACTAAGGAACCTTATTTGACAAAGGACCCATCTTTGATGAGAAAATATTTGATGAACCATCACTTAACCTATTACCCATCCTTGGTCAACCTATATTTGACCAAACTAGCTTTTTCCAACCCATCCTTGGTCAAACCCTCTTTGACCTACCACATATCACCCAACACCATATGCCTCCTGGGGTAAAGGTACTTGTAGACAACAAACATTAAAGTGATTTCCATTTGTAAAGGCCCAACATCAACATCCTATCAGTTTGATAAAACATTATTTATTATATTTAGCCTCCTCACAGATGAGAAACTTGTATGCAATCAGAAATACATCATGTCTATAAATCAATCTTGGCTCAGAGAATATAGAGAATACCTACACTTTTGATTAAGAATACATTTTTTTAGTGGGAGTATGACCAATATGGGGATCCACTACACCCTATTAGGGGACCACTTGTCATAATACACCATGCTAGGAAGGGTTCCAAAGCCTATAGTCTAACACAATCATGCAACAACCCTAAAAGAGTCATAGGTTTTGATATTCACTCTAAATATTATAACAATAAAGTAAATATAATCTAGTGCTCACCAAAGCTTGTGGCACAAAGTGGGGTTGGAAACAAAATAAATAAAATAAAACATGCATAGAAGACATATACTCACGTCAATGTATACAAAATCCTAATGCATGGAAGAGAAGCACAATTGCATTATCTATCTATTCTTACAAAGGATAAATAAAGTTAGGAATACTTACCTTGAAGACAAACCCACTAAGCCTCAATCTCTCCCTTGGACAAGGTGCTTTGTAAGAGATTGTTGTGGTATGTAAAGATAACAAAGACAAATCATTCTCTAGGCTACACAACCTATCTATGCATCGAAAAGACTTCTCAATAAGACAAGATCTGTATCTCCAAAGAAAGTATGGAACCCTAAGCTTTATTCCTAAAGTATAATGGTCAATAAGCAGATGTTTAATCGCACTTATTCTTGTTTAGTTCTCTATTCTCAATGGTTAGAAATGAACTTGTATATATAGGTGGATCTTTCCCTAAATCCTTTTGAATATGTCAACTTTACAGGGTCAACCCAGTCGACCATGTATGTTTTTGGGAGATAAATCACTAGGTCTTGAGCCAGGTTAGTTGAAGGGCTAACAAAACTCCAAGTGAAAAATATCCCTAAATAGTACAGGGTCAACCCAATTGACCTTGTATAGTAAGATGCTGAAAACTATACATGGTTGACCCAGTCAACTTAGTATAGTTAACTGGTGAAAGTGGGGTCAAGGAAATAAAAAGGAGGATAATGATGTGCAAAATGATTGGAATGGGTACAAATGAGAAGAATATGATTAGGGTAAATAGTTTTATGAGACAAGTGTGTAGATGGAAAGTGGAAAAAAGGATAACAATCTTATGAAGTACCAATGGTCTGCCTAGTCCTCTCTTGGTGCACCTATTAATACATTCACTTAGAGAGATTGAGACTCGATGGGTTCTTGTAAGATATAAATTGTCAATAATCAATACAAGTTTGAAAATATTATGTGTATACATATTCCCCACTTAAAGCTCACCATGTGTCACGTAAGTTCAACATGAGATGATGATTTGGGATAGAACATGATAACACACAATGTTGATGCTAAGTAAAGTGTAGTAAGTAGCAAATAAGATAAATGAAAGGATAAAATTGAAAAACACATAGCTGTACTTACCTTAGTGTTGTAGATAAATAATTAGATTGCAAGAGAAAGTGAAGGTGTCCAATGTGAAGAACACCAGGCAAACCTATAGAAGTTAGTGCAAAAAATAGCCAAAAATCAATTTTTTTCGAAAGATAGGCATATAGTAGTGTAAATTGAGTTAAGGCAAAGATACGAGGGTATTAGATAAAAATGGCAAATCAGGATTGTTAAGTCAAGGCTAGAATATTGAAGGCAAATGAATGACAAAATGATGGCAAAATAATGATAAATGATGGTAAATTAATGACAAATGAGTGTAAATGAATGACAAATGATTGCAAAACACATTAAATCATGTTGGAAAGCATGTAAAATAGAAATGACAAAAAGGAATGTAGAACATATTAAATGATGTTGGGAAGCATGTAAAACATAAATGACAAAAAAGAATGTAGAACATACTAAATCATGTTAGAAAGCATGTAAAACATAAATTATAAAAAGAAATGTAGAACATGCTAAATCACGTTGGGAAACATGTAAAACATGAATGACAAATGAAATATCAATGCAAGAAAACTTGAACAAAGATATGTAAGAAAGTGAAAAGTAAGCTCATGTAAGATAGGCAAAAATAAAAACATGAAAGCCAGAAAATGAAATGGAATTGAAGATGTGAGACAAAAATTAAGAAGGCATACATAAAGAGAAATATGTAATAATGGCAAATGTCATATGTAAGATAAGTGAAGTTTACGAAAAATCAAATAATAAAATGATGTAGAAATGAAAAATTAGAAACTTGCTAAAGTATATAAAAAAAAATCACACTTATTGCTTGTTCAAAGATATAATGTAAGAAAATACAACCACCTAATGACATGACTAGTATGAAAATGAGGTGGTGTGGTAAATAAATGGTGTAAGAGTGTAATCCATAGTTTCTCAAACATGTTGTTTTTGTCTAAGGATAGATAAAACTAAAACAAAGTAATGCTAGCATGTTTTTAAGAGGTGAAGAAGAAGGAATAAAAGAATAGGGAAAATATATTTGGAATCATAATTTGCCTATCAAGGGGGAAATGAAATGGGTGGAGGGGAGAAATGAAGGAAAAACCAAGTAGAGGAACTCTTTATCAAAGTTAAAACACTCAAATTAGGTTTGCCAAAACAAGAGGACTTTCAACCTTAAGGACTCTAAATAACTTCTCTTAGCCACACAAGTCTTAGGTCAACAAATGTAGTATATAGATCATCCCATGAAGGCTATATGCATAAAAATTAAAATGGACCTACCTTCCCATAATGCGTTCCCCATTCCTCAGGACCCCTTATAGAGTCATCGATCTACTATGAAGATTGGGTACTTGCATGAGAAAGTAGGTAGCACCATAGAGTTTGTTTAAATTCTCCTATTCCAATCTACTAGCCTATTGCACCCCAAAGGACCTCGGCTCTATGTGAGGCTAACTATGGAGTTTGAGATTCGATTAGAGATAGGAGATGTGCTTGTAAGGACATCTTTTGGTGTGATTTTGAAATTTGAGATGTGTATGTTACCTTTTCTATATCATTGCCTTTTGATTCAAATGATTTGGATTTTAACTTTTTAGATGGATTTTTCTATTCTTCCTCCATACGAATTTGAAAAACCAAACAAGGGTGATAAATATGACTTTCATTTGAATACTTGAGACTTGGTTGCTAAGAGAGAGAACTTCAAAGAACATGGGGCCTAAGAGTATCATAAATTTAAGTAAAATAAAAGTGTTATCTTGACTTTGACCTTGTTTTATCCAATATGGAGTGAAAGAAAGGGGAAATCAAGAGAAGTGACACATGGAACAATTTGAATTACATCAAATCATAAAAAAAAATGTGACAAATGGTGAAAAGGGATACAATGAGAATAAAGTGTGATTCCTTATCATAAGAATGAGGGAAATGGAGAAAAACATGCTAACATAGATTGGTGTATAGATTCCATCTATCAAAAGAAGTAAAAGTTAAAGTTGAGAACAATGATCAAATAACATTTTCTTATACAAGGAGTGATAAGATGGTAATTTTATGAGGAGGGTAAGATCCTATCCATGGTATTATAATGCAACTCATAAAAGAGAAAACCATGAGGGTGATAAAAAGCAAAATCTGAAATAATAACATGAGAAAAGAAGCAAAGGTGGTATTTTGTGAGGAGGCCCAGGTCCTATCCATGGTCTTTATACTACAAACTCACAAAAGAGAAACCCACGGGGGTGCCAAAAGAAAACATGTGAAATAAAAAAAATGAGAAAAGAAGCAAAGGCTATATTTTATGAGGGTCATGTCCTATCCATGGTCTTATACTACAAACTCACAAAAGAGAAACCCATGGGGGTGAATGCTAAATAAGGGGGAAAATAATCATAAAGCTACTAAGGCAAAGAATAACATAAAAAGATAAAATAAATATATGAGGACAAAAATGAAAGAAAATGCCAAATGTAATGTGAAATAAAACCAAAAAATGTAAAGAAATATAATGATACTTATAAAGTGAAAGTAAAATAGATAAATTACCCAAAAACATGAGACAAAAATAACAAGTAAGATATATGCTGACATTTGTATTAAATATGAGCATGTGAAATATAATTCTATAAGTGTTGAAAGCTTTCTTGAAGCTGAATTTGTTTGTTATTATGTATTGTATAATAAGAGTGGGCATCATAAGCTGCCCCAATGGGTAAGTGGTTGTAGGGCTGGGCATCAAAAGATGCCCCAAAGCCTGAAGGGACATGTGGATGGGCATCATAAGATGCCCCAACATGTGAGTTGGAGTGAGGTAACATTGACCTATTAAAATGGTTTGCATTGGGTTGGTAGGTGCATTTGGAGATAGGCAAATGTGTTGGTTTGTTATATTTTAAAGATGTTGAATGTGACATATGATTTGTAGGAGAGGTATGAAGAGATAAAGGAGGTAAAGGATGGCCATGTATGATATGCATTGGAGTAGGCATTTAAACTAGGTACTCTTTTGGTTCATGTGACCTAAGAGGTTGAGGTTTAATGGATGCACCAATGTTTTTAAAATTGTTCATGTTATCTATCCTTTACTTATTGGTGTAAGAAAAAGGATCAATTATGGTTTGAAAAAAAATAGTGGATGAGGTGTAGGTATGGGATGATTTTTGTTGACCATTAGGTAGTTGATTTTTATGTGATTGTGGTTCTTGAGACTAAAGTTGAGAAGTTTTAAGATAGTTTTGATAATGTTGTTTTGTTTGAGTATCAAGATTGAAATATGGACCAAGCAAGGAAGAAACAAGAAAATGGTGAATTTCATGACAAGACTCATAAGAATGACCCATAGTAACATGCCACCAACAAAACTCATCAAGATTGTACCATTTTGGAGGAGGTTTGGAAGGATAAAAACTCATAGATTTAGAGGGTGGTAATTTCTTCTTAAGTTGTTATAAACTCAAGGGAGGGTGGGTTGGGTTAAAATTGGTTGAATTGGATGGTCCATTTTGAGGTTGGAGAAACTTGGATGAATTGATGTTATGAGAAGATGATTGGAAATATAATTTAGTAGTTGTTTGAGATGCTTCAAATTGAGTCATAAGAAAGTCTTGCCTTTTTGCTTGGTCTAAGGCTTTTTCTAAAGTTTTAGGTGAAAAGATTCAAACTTTGTATTGAAGGGGAGGTTTAAGAGCAGTGACACATAGTTTTAAAAGAGTGTCATCATTCATGTTATGGTCCAGTTTATGAGCAAGATACTTCCATCATTTGATGAAAGTATGAGAAGATTCATTAGGAAGTTGCTTGGCATTAATGAAATGGCTAAGGTAATTTTCAAGACAGTCATAATGTTGGAATTCCTTCACTAGAGCATTGACTAAATATTTTAGTTGTGAGATGGAATGTCTAGAAAGTTGGTTATACCATTTAAGTGCATCACCAACAAAGGTTTTAGCTAAGAGCTTGGTGGTAGTAAAGGTGTTAGTTTTGACCCATTCCTTATAGATATTACCAAAATACTTAAGAAAGATAGTAGGGTCCTTAGTCCCATTATATGTAATAGTTGGAGAAATGTTTCCAATATCTATGGATGCAATGAATGGGGCTAAAAGTTTATTTTGAAGATGTTGAAGTTTTATTTATTTATTGAAGATTGAAAGATGATATTCCCATTGGCATCTCTAAGAGGAGGAGGGACAAAATTTTGATTTGGTTGAGACATGATGACTTGAGGTGGTTGACTAGCCATGTTTAATAGATGTTATTGCATGTTCATCATTTGAGATTGATTGGTTGTTTGCATGATGTTCATTTGTTGAACTACGTGTGTAAGAAGTTGAGTTGTATCAATATGTGGATTGGTATGTGTAAGAGGGGGATTATTTGGTGGAAGATTCCCAACATTAGTGTTAGTTGTCTTAAGTGTGGTAGAAGAATAAGGAAGCTTGGTAAAGCCACCATTATTGGTAGGAGTGTAAATAATATTATCATCAATGTTTTTGAATAATTGGGAACCATCTAGATTATCAATTTGAGTGGTTTCAACCATGTTAATTTGGGAAGTGATAATACTAGGTGCTCTTGTTATGGGTGTAACAAGAGGATTGTGAACATTGGTAGTAAGAGGTGGAACATAATGTGAAGTTATTGTTGTAGCGTAGAATTGTACCCTTTTGGGAGATTTTTTTTAGGCTTTTCCACTCCTAGCTACAATATTAGAACAACTTTAGGCTGTGGGTATCTTGTAGTGAGGTTGAACCTCTAAGATTTTCAATGAGGCTAGCTCCTTAGATGCTTCACTTCAGCTTGTTTCTACACACTAAAACCTATTATTGACCAAAGAAAAGGGAGAAAAAGATAACATGAAAGGGAAACCTAAGCTCAGGAAGGTGATGCACCAAATAGAGAGTGATCCACATTCAGACTAGGAACCTTAATGACTACTACTGAACTTAAACAAGACATAGTATAGCTGATCCTATTTCAAATCCACAAGCATGATTATCTATGTGGAGGTCAAAGGGGAGGATGAACTTTGAAGGGCATGAATGAATACATCTACAGGAGAGACACTATAACTTGTAACACTTTCGAAAGGCACCAGAGGCTAACACATCACACAACCTGCAAGATACCAACAAAACTAAAGTGAGGTGTGTAGAGAAATCATAGGTGATGAGAGAAAAACATACATTCTACAAGTTAAACTCCAATAATGCACAATTGACTTCAATGTTTTTTTTTTTTTTCTTTTACTGCTTCAAGAGAGTGTTACAAGGAAAATTTGATAGAGTAACTCTATCACCAATCGAGGGATCTCTTTTTAGGCTCAAAAGCTTGTATATATAACAGAAAGGCATGAGAGAAGAGGGTAGAGAGAGAGGTCGTAAATGGATGAAACCATCACTATGTCCTTGAACTCTCTTTTGCCTTTCCAGCATGCAATTGCTTGACCATGAAATGAACCATTTAAGATCATCGTAAATCTCCTCGAGCCCTTTGCACATTCAAGTCTCCCTTTTTAGAACTAAGAGAGCCATGTCGTGGGTAGATGCATGTTCCCACCAAGTGTACATGATTTGATCTTTTGCATTTAAAACCTGGCATGCTCCTTACTATTATTTTGAACTTATATATTTTCTATTAAAATTGATACCCCCTTGGCTTTTTACATATCCATCGATCTACTTGTGCATGGATTCCCATGAGTCATCAATCTCCTGCCAATTGAATGTGTCTTTGACACTTGTCATGCACACTTTCACCCTTGAAATTTGCTGACCCCTTTAACCTCCACTTGTCATTAATCTTCAATATAAGATTGATTATATGCCATCAGATCTAGCTCTTGAAATGCTACCACATATTATCTCTACATTTAGATAGAGAACCCTTTGATGGCTTTTGAATGCTAATGACTATTTTATGAGCTTGATCTTTAAAACTAGCATGAACATCGTGTTTCCTTCAAACACTTTCCTACAGGCCTTTTTATTTAAGGATTTCTTCTTTCAAATAATTTGCTTGAACAATTTCGTGGACCTTTTTTTTTGAAGGGATCAAACTTTGGAATTTTTGAGAATGACCCTTTGGATTTATTTGCTTCGACCACTTCTTTGAAAGAAAATATCTTTGGGACTTTTGTAAAAGTCCACTTCCTCAAGAGATACCCTTTAAAAATGTTGCATAAGATACTTTGGCATGGAAATGACTCTTCAAAAAAAGTGTTTTGGCCCCTTGCTTTGAAAGTGCCCTTTGGAAACCTTAAAGTGGACCATTTTCCTGAGAGAAGTACCCTTCGAGAAAAGTGTATAAGACACTTTGCTGTAGAAGAATTCCTTCAATAATTTTGAAAAGGGCCACTTTATTGAAGAGTTACCCTTTGAGAAAATTGTCACAGATAATTTTTTTGAAATAAAAGGTCTTTATCTTTTGCTTTGGACATTTTGTTCAAAAAAAATATCCCTTTGGAAAATTTATCTTGGACAACTTATCTGAAAGAATTCAACACTTAGCCAAAAGGTCCCAAAATAATGAACAAGTAAAGACTTAGCCGAATAAAATATTTTGCACTTAGCTTCTGGCTTGTAGGCTTACCCTTGAACATTGTTACTGGATCCTTAGAAAACCTTATTTGGATCCTCTTTATTTGCGAATGTCGGATCCACTTCTAAACCTGTGATTCACTGCTTCATCAAACCATGCAAGAGCTTTATATGTGGGCCAAAAATGGCCAACGGTTACAACATTTGATGTAGATGGGTTGATGATTTTACAAATTCTAGGTTTAGAAGGTGTAAAATAGGTATAAGATTGTCATGGTTTGGGATTTATCTAATATGATTCTCTGGATCTACTATACATTATGGGGTAGATAGAGCTTGAGAAGATTTAAAACTATGTGATGAAGAACTTCACTATAAGGAGTTGTCTTCTATAGTGGACAAGTGAGGTAGGAGAGAAAAACCCATGTACATTCGGAATGGGTTGAGACTATCAAGAAAGAATTTGATAAGAGGCTTTATGATACCAAATATGAGTGGATATCAAAAGGCTAAAAGGAAAAATAGGGACAAAATTGGAAAATAAGGAAGGAAAAAAATAGTATAGGGTTGACTGGGTCAACTTAGAACATAAAATAGGGCCTATAAGTAGCATAGGGTCAACTGGGTCGACCTAGTACAAGAAACAGAGTCTAAAAAAGTATACAGGGTCGACTGGGTTGACCCAGTATAACATACAAAAAAATTAGAAATTCTAAAACAAATTGTGAACTAAAATAAGATAATTTTTGCAAATAATTTTGAGAAGGACAAAAGGGAAATAAACAATCAATTAGATTAACATTGACCAATCCAATTGAGGCACACAACATGAAACCTTGCACCAATGCTGGCTAATGTAAGTTTTTGTAATATAAAATACAATTGAGCAAAGAATAAGAAATCGACTTGGAAAGTAAAGAGATAATTAATTGGTCAACCTAAGTTTTTATTAGATTATTAGAATATAATTTTAAATGTGATGGGAAGTTAGCTATAGGTAAGGAACTAGAAATCAATCTAAGGATAGTTTTAGGTAGTCTAGGATGAAAGAGATATGTAGTGATAATGATATAAGCTTGATATTGGGGCCTACCCCTTCACTTCACACACTATAGTGATAAGGGTATCATGTGCTTAAATAGAATATACCATTAACCATGCTTTATACTTGACCAGAACATCAAGTCGGCTTCCCCCTTGGTGATGAAATCTAAGTAGATTGGCCTTGGGTAGACAAATGTCAAAATGCTTGTTTAGATTTTATGATTTGGCCATGTGTGCATAAAATATAAAATAGTGAAGCTAAATGGTTGATTAAAAAATAACTTATTAAGCTATGTGATCTATTCTAAGCATGTAAGCAATAAGAAAATAAAGTGTGAGCTAATTACTAGCATATAAGGTTAATTTCAACTTTAAAACAAGGTACATTGTTGATATAGTCAACAATGTATGCATAGAATACAAAATAAGGTTGATAGGGTCAAAATTGTACTATGAAAGTAAAGTCTAAAAATGAATAGGGTTGATAGAGTTGACCTAGTTATCTAGACAACACACAAAACACATAACTGGGTCGACAGGGTTAATCCAGTTGATTGTGCAAGGGTAGTTTTATATATTACAAATTATAAAAGAAAGATTGTAAAGAAAGAGATAGAGAGACAAAAAGGAACTTTTTTGGATTAGAGATGCAACAAATGAATATTGTTATTCAAGAACCTTGATATATGCTTGCAAATTTTGCTAACTGGGTCGATTGGGTTGATCTTTGCAAAAACCTATTGTTGAGTGCCTGGAATGTACAGGGTTGACCTAAGATGCCAAATATGATACCTAAAAATATATAGGGTCAATTGGGTGGACTTAGTAGTCTAGACTAGATGTCTGGAAAGCTAAAAACTTGTATTGGGTCTATTGGGTTGATCTAGTAGCTTGTACTTGAAAACTTGCACATAGAAGTTAGAGCTGGGTCGATGCAGTTAACCTAGTATGATAGATATATGATAAAATAATGAAATAAGGCAAAAAAATCCTATAGGTTTAGTTCACATTGGGTTCACCAAAATGCATCATGTCTATAAATCAATCCTAACTTGAAGAAGATAGAGCATACCTATACTTGTGATTGGGAATACATTTGTTAAGCAAGAGCATGACCAATATGAGGATTCACTAGACTTGATTAAGGGATCACTTGTCACAATGCACCATGTTAAGAAGGGTTCTAAAGCATACAGTCTAATAGAATCACACAAAAACCCTAAAAGAGTCCTAGGTTTTGATATTCACTCTAAATCTAATAACAAGAAAGTAAATCTAATCTAGTGCTCACCAAAGCTTGTGGTACAAAGTGGGGGTTAGAAATAAAATTAACTAAACTAAACATGCATAGAAGATATATACTCATGTCAATGTATATGGAATAAATGTATGGAAGAGAAGCACAATTGCGTTATCTATCTACTCTTACAAAGGAGAAATAAAGTTAGGAATACTTACCTTGAAGATGAACCCACCAAGCCTCAATCTCTCCCTTGGCCAAGGTGCTTTGCAAGATATTTTTATGGTATGTAAGGATAAAAAAGACAAACCAGCTCTAGGTTACACAACCTATCTATACATCTAAAAGACTTCACCATAAGACAAGATCCATATCTCCAAAGAAAGTATGGAGCCCTAAGCTTTATTCCTCAAGTATAATGGTCAATAAGAAGATGTTCATTCACACTTATTCTTCTTCACTTATCTATTCTCAAATGGTTGGATATGAACTTATATTTAGGTGGATCTTGCCCTAAATTATTTTGAATATGTCAGTTATATAGGGTCGACCCTGTAAATCCTGTATGTTTTTGGGAGATAAATCACTAGGTCTCAAGCTAGGTCAGCCGAAGGGATAACAAAAATCCAAGTGGAAAATATCACTAAATAGTATAGGGTCAACCCAGTTGACCCTATATAGTAATCAGAGGTTAAAAATTGTACAGGGTTAACCCAGTCGACCTAGTATAGTCAACTAGTGAAAAGGGGGTCAAGACAAGAAAAAAGGAGGATAATGATGTGACAAATAATTGGAATGGGTAAAACTAAGAATAATAAGCTTAGGATAAATGGTTTTAGGAGACAAGTGTGTATATGGAAAGTGAAAAAAGGGATACTAATCTTATGAAGCACCAATGGTCTACCTAGCCCTTTCCCAGTGTACCCCTTAAGGCTCACACTCAGAGAGATTGAGACTCAATAGGTTCCTACAAGATACAAAGTGTCAGTAATCGGTAAAATTTTGAAAATATTATGTGTATACAAAACTCAATGATACTAATTATTCAAGGTTATGCAGGGACACCCCCATGACTTATTTTCAAAGAAAAAAATATCCTATAGTAAGCAAAATAATTTAAAGCATAAACTATAAAGGTAGAGACCTTGGCCTCCATAAGTAAGAAATCAATGACCCAGTGCATATCCATATACACAAAGGTTCTCATGACATCAACTACAAATCATCTGTGAGGAAACATCAATGTGTTAGTGATACTTTCATTCTTTATGAGGAAGCTTCATCCAACATTAACACAAGGTTCACTCATAATCATTATGAGGACCATGCTATCATTAAGCATTTTAACAACATTTTCATCCCCACTACCATCCCTAACAGTTGATCTCTCACACTTATTGATTGGGACCGATAAAATCACTTACCATCTATATTCTTCCATCACAATCAAACAATTGTAGAATTCATGATTGGCATCCTACAAGAAGGAGCATAAAGTTGCATCAACATATCCTGGGGAACATAAAACATTCCTTAATTAAAATCAATACAAAAATATATAAATTCAAAATCTTAAAATTGACATTCCCTAGTGAAACCTTGTTTGAGGCACTATGGGACAACCAAAGTAAAACATCAACATCCCCCAGTGAAGCCTTACTTGAAGCATTATTGGGAAATGAAAGTCAAAATTCTAAAGGTCTAGAAGAAAATTTCCCTAGTGAAACCTTATTTGAGGTGATATGAGACCATCAAAATTATAAAAAGACAAAAATCTAAGTCCCTTAGTGAAAACCTCTTTGAGGCGCTATCGGACCAAAATTAAAATCAAAATCATGTAGATACTCTTAGTTTCATAGAATGTGAGATTATTGGTCCTGATCACCCTTCACATCCTGATCATATCCCATTTTTGAATATTTCACATAATTAGCAACCATTCTCCATCCAATATAAATTTCATTTCACCCTCATCAGAAGCACCCTCTTTTGTATGGGTTGTGATGACATCCTGATCAATTTAGAAGAAGCCAATATAATAATCAACAAAATTCATGATGACATATCTGGAGCACATACTTGAAGATATTTAAGGGTCTACATTATGCATCTCAAAATCCTCCATTGAGTTGAGATGCAAAATAAACTCAAAATTCAAAATAAAAAATTAAAATAGAATGAAAAATAAATTGTCCAATAGTGAAACCATGCTTATGGGGCCTTGGACAAGTATCATGATGAAAACCAAGTTTCTAGCATCATGTGTAAATAATTCATTATCTACATGTACTTGGACACCTGGGGGTAGTCCCATCCAAATCTTTGTCAATTACATTTGAACCATTCACTTCTTATCCAAATCCTTTTCCTTGTCTATTATTTTATCCCTCCTATCATGCCCATCTCTCTTCTTGTCTTGACCTTGATAAGGAAACATAAGTAGTTTTTAGCTCTATTTTGGGAAACATCTTGGTATATCATCTGAATGATATTTTGAGGATTGGACACTTGGTTCATACATGACATAGTCCTTAGAGATCCCTGGTCATCATCCCCTATAATCATCCATTATCATCCAATAACATCATAAATCCCATACATTTATTAGATCTCTCATCTCTATGCTATAACATGTTTTCCTTTTGTTAGTGACCCCCTTTATATGTCTTCTTCCAAAAATCCCAAAAAATGTCAAAAATTTCAAAAATATTGAAAACATCATAAAATCAAAAAATCATGAAAATAAAAAAAGGCCAACAATTTCCCAACAAGATATAAAGCCACAAAATCCATAATTTTTTTATCTTTTAGTCCTAAATCTAGTTTAAATACTTAATGAAATCATTTCAGCTACCATTGGGATGTGTCCTTCCCAAATCTACCCTGCTTAGGGTAAATCAAGTCATCAATTTTAGCGCATAATTTTTCCCTTGTTTGGGGAATTTTTAAAGCATGCAACTTATTCCCAATCTATTCCCTTGCATGCATCCTTGCTTGGAAGCACCATCTAGCTATCAATATATTTAATCCTTCACACATGGACTTTGACTTGATTAATGACAAGATGTTCAATTGATTTTGTTTTCAAGTTTGTGTGTGCTTGCTTGATTACTTATTTGTTTACTTTTCTTATGGTGCCTTGACTCAATCTTTATGCACTAATAGTGTCATCATGGTTTTTCTATATCATGGTGATTTATTATGCTTATACTTGAGTCCATCCACCAACATATGACAATAATGCCATCTTGATTTTTCTATATAATGGTGCATTTTATCATTTGTCTATTGGATTGGGGGTTAGTCCTTACACACATCATAGCTAGGTCATCATGATGTTTTATATCATGGTGTATATCATCACGTGCTACATCAAATAACAAGTACTTGAGGCTTATATATAATGTCACACTACAGTTGCAGTTTGTCCCCTTGTAAAATCATCCCTTTTCAAATCAAATCATGTCATCCCTCTTTGACATTTATCAACATCATAGCATCATATATTTGTATTCATAATTCCTTAACATATTTGTCCCATTTTAGGAGAATTACATCGACCTGAGGTCTATTTGGATTATATAGGCAACACTCAGTTGCATCAAGTTTTTGAGGTTGGCTCAAACATTATTACCCTTCTTCCCATCATCTAATTCTTCTAACTAATAGTCATTCTAAAAAATTACATGTACATACATTAGTTCACCATATCCTCTAATTTATTTAATTCTCTCAAAATATAATCACATCATTCTTAAATCGTTATTTTCATCACTTTGGGCATCCTTATGAGCCTATTTATTTATGGATTCTTCATTCGTTGAAAATCCATTATACCATCCGCACATACATTTGCATCAACCTATCAACTTCCTATCATATCATACTTAATAAATGAAATAGGTTCAATCCATGATATATGATTATAAATCTATCAATCAATTCACTTTGCTTATGGAAATTTAGTCAATCAACTTCCCCTACTTGGGGCAATTCAATCATTTAATCCAGTTCATGATTGCAACTTATGATTTGCTTGGGGCAAGCCAAAGTTTGCAATATATCTTGGGATGTGTCCTTCCAAATCCATCCTACTTGGGACAAGTAAAGCTCACAAATTTCACCCTATTTGGAGTAAGTCAAAGTATTCAAATTATATTGGGACATACCTTTTGAACTTCTACCCTGCTTAGGGAAAATCATTTCGCCATCATTGAAAATTAAAGCATGCAAACATTAACTCAAGTAGGTTAATCTCATCCTTCATCATCACATCATCTATCCCATCCCTCTTTATTCATCACCCACCCATTGTTTCTTCCATTATTTCTTTTTCTTCTCTTTTTTGAGAACCCATCCATGTCCTTCATCCTCACATACCCTCTTGAGGAGGCATCATCCATCACATTCTTTCATATTCATCATCTAATTTATCATCTTCCTTTTTTTCATCTTCTTATTTATTTGAAAATTTGTTACTTCACTCATCATGGCTCATAACACCTTCTCAAAGAGGGGCAAAATGTAGACACCTAAAATCAGACACCTTATTTCAATTTTAACTTGCCGCTAACATCATCCTAAATCATCTAATCAAGTCTCTTATTCTCCAATGTTCCTATTCAATTCACTATTCATCCCCCTTGATCATTTAATATTTTATTCTATCATCACATCCTATCCTATCAAATTCACATCACTTCGTACTAGTTAATTAATCTCAATTAATTAGCTAATCTTCTTATAATGGGAAAATCCATGGAATTTGGAATATCCCCATTTTCTTAAATCAATTAATCCTATTTTCCATCTCAAGTTCATGGCATCATCTTCCTCTTTCCCATGTCAACTGAATGGAGTTGGATAGTGTGTGAGCAAGGTCTATGACAAACTCTTACATCCCTCTTACACACTTAATCCAAATTCTTCCACACTTCAAACCTTATAAGTGGATTTATTATGCACACAACCTATCTCATTTGTGAAGTGTAAGACATCTTCTCAACCATTGATCTTAGTCTTCATCCAAAATTTGACATTTTAAAACCAAGTCTATAAATAGAGGACCATTCTCCAATGTAGACAAGCTTCTTTGTGCTAAACTTATGCTATCAAATATTCAAGAAAGATTCAACATTTATTTTAATTTGCTCATCTAATCACACATAATGCAAGGGGAGATGCCATTGTAATAACCATGCATAATTTACAAAGACATCAAGCTCTATATCTAGGCCAATCCAAACTTGAATTATGGATAGAAGGAGATATCCATGAGGAAGGTATAATCATTCAATTATATCTTCTATTTGCTTGTTTGTCACTTCTTAGGCCTTGCCCAATCCAAGGACGTGCACCTAGGATGTTAGTTTTTATTATTTTGGTTTAATTTTCATGCTAACAACAAACTTACCTCTTTTGAAATCATATGATCAGAACAACATTCATAGGATTTGCCTCACTAACTACATGTCGATTAAAGATATGGTTGACCATGTAAACATCACATACCTTTAATGGAACAAAATCTCAAATGAGTGTATCTTGAAAAGGCATGGTGTTTTACACCAATTAACATTGTTGAGTGATATTTATTGGATCTCACACCGAACAATCCTATGGTGTATGGTTGTCGGTGAGGCATCAATGACAAGTTCAATCTGCAAAGTAATTATAGAGAGATCAAGTTCTAACTTTCATTGTCAATAATGATGTGTATTAGTTGAACATTGATCCATATTTTAGAATGGAATAATATTTTTGGTTCCTATGTTTCCAAAAAGGTAGTAGAGAAGTTTTTGATAGCCACTATGGTGTTAGGTTCATACTCCATGATTTGCTTACTTTTCTTCAATGATGTAGTGTTTGTACCTATTTTTTAAAATTGCACAAATAGAGTCTATTCTTCACCGGAATTACCACTGGAGTTATGAACTAAACACCACTTCTTAGTCTTGGACTGTGTAATATGGTCAATTGACAATTGTTGTTTCTTCTTGGAGGGTAATTTGAGTTATTCCCTAGTTTGGAGTTATGCATGGAAGATTTGGATTGCTACTTATAATAAGACTAAATATATTTTGTCTTAGTCTTTGCCTTGTTCTTTGTTTAAAACTTATAAGCAAATCTATATTTTTATTCGATTAAATAGATCTATAAGAAACCCATACTTGATTCAATATGTGGTCTGAAGACTGACCTATACTTTAAATTAAGGTTTCATTTTGAATCTGGAATCCTAGGTTTGGACATCACAGTAGGAAAGGTATATATGTATTATTGTACATATTATTTTTAATCTTGCTACAATTAAGAAAACTTGATGTACTGGTCATCATAATTTCTAATAGGTTAATAGGTTTCTTTGAGTGCTTCTGTGAAGCCATTTCATGTGTCTAAAGACGTGTTTAAGTTAAATTCATCTTCATGATTTTCTTATGAAGTGTAGTAGTTTTCCCTCAATCTCTTTACCAACAAAGAAACTTTCAAAAGACCTAATGTAATCTTTTCTCTTTCAAGAATTGATTAACTAGGTAATATGAACATATTAGATTAAGCCAATTATATGGTGCATTTGTATCTATTTTTCCTTCAAATATAGGGATGTCTAGATTGAGTTGTATCTTGTATGGAATTTGACAACCAAATTACCATTGAGAACAAGATGTGTTGGAAGGAATATGTTTCTTAAGAAGTAGCGATAAATGATCAATGATACTTTCTTGTTCATGTACATGACGTTCTTCCAAATATTCCCATTGTCTTTGCAATGCATCCTATAACATGTTCATGAACATTTCTAATGTTGGTGTTTTTAAAGATTTATGTCCCACTTGAGGACATGAAGGAAGGTATAGTGAATGGTTACGAGTCTCAATCCATAAATTATTATAATCATAACTTATATGAGTGGGTATATAAATAAGGATGAATTTTAGATATGTAAGAATACCTCTTAGAAATTATTTGACATGTGAATCTCTAATACCACTAATTCAAATCTCAAGAGGAGACCTATTGGACACCATACTCAAACGGACTTGAGAGGATTATGAATCAAAGTAAATTATGGATGATAGAGGACATTGAGGTGCAATGTGTTAAAGGACAAGGAAATCAAATAAGACAATAACAAATAATGTAGAATTGTAATTAAAAAATTATTATGTTAAGTTCTGTACAATATATGAGAGATCCAAGCTGTATGGTGTTTATGTGCTCCCTAACTTCATTTTTGTCAACATATCTAACTACACATAGTGTAAGTATACATTAATATAGAATGGAGGGAGATGACACACCAGTTGAACCATTACAATAGTTGGTAACAACTACTTCATAACTGGTAAATGATTTGATGTCATTGACTATCATTACTAACAAGCTGAGGTCTAAAATACTTACACTACAAAAATCATGCTATAACATAGAAGAAGAGTTAAATATTTTAGATTGGCAAGTAGGTGTGGAACCTAATGCCAATGCTATTGATGTTATCATGATGCTAGATATGCAACAACAATATAATGCAGTAATATTTAGTGACCTAGATCCTACTTGATTAATGTGAACATAAATATTAGCACCTCGATTTATTTGGATATATTGGAAATGCTCCTTATCTCCTTCCCTTCAAGAATTAAGAATTAAAGTTTATTACTATTTATTATAGTAATTTATTAGATCTAATACTAAATGAAACTTCCAACATTTATTATTTGTAGGATCATTCACATCACAATTCCCTTAATAATTATTTATATCTTTATTTGCAAGAGTAGTATCACTTCACTTATCCATTCATTTACATTTTCCATTTGAATTGTTACCATCATGATTATTTGAAACATTTGGAGATCTTCATGGACCTTTCTCACCTATCTCAAGATAATGTGCTTATGCATGTACTTCATCTATATCCTTGGGCTTGGCCATTAAAAGGATGTCTCCTTAGATGGCTATGTATTGCTCGTAGATACTTCATTGATGTATCATATCTTGCATGTCCTTCCCTATTTGGATGACATGCTTACAAAATTTTGTGGTATACTCTTGTACACTTTTATCATATCATGTGTAATATATTTCCATTTTATAGAGCATTCATCTTCATAAAAAGTAGTGTAAAAACATTTTTTGATTAAACCTTCTTAAATTCATCTCATTTAGTAATTGGCGGTGATTTATTCAAAGACAAATAATGAGTATAACTCTTATAGCAAATGCGTGCATGATTAATAAGTTCCAAACAAGTAAAGGAATTTTGTTTTTCTTCACTAATAAATGAAAACCAAAATATATATTAAATTTTTTATGCTAATGGTTGAGCTTTTCAACATCCACCTTGTCTTCATATGGGTTAGATATCTACTTTTGCCTCTGATTTGAATGGTTATTGATTTGGAGTTGTTTGGATGACATGGGATTTCTCCTTCTCTTGGTCTTTGGGATTCTATTTTCTTGTCTCCACTCTTTCCCTAGGTATTTCCATATAAATCCATAACTTTCCAATGAGGACCTCTATTATATTCTCCATGCCATCAAAATTCTCATTTGAATCAGAGATGCATGAAACATCGACCTCTAACTTCAAGAATCTCTTCTTGAGATTCGTCACTCTCTTTAAGGATAATAATTTATCTTGTTGGGCAATGTTTCTTCTCACTTATTTACTCCACGTCATTATGACTATTACTAGCTATGAAACAATCAAATCACCTTTCCCTCTTTCTCTAACTGATCTAGTTAAGGCAACATATATGTAAAATTGGTCACACTATAAAAACACATAAACCAAGGAATAAAATTGCTTTGATATCAATGTTATTTGTAACCATGATAACATTTCATTTCTGATTCATCATTACATATTTTAACATATTAAAATTATAATATAATAGAATTAGATTGTTATCCCTCAAGTAATGTGCTTGAAAATAAATAAAATATTTAGTATTGTGATGCTTTAAGAATTAAAATTTGATGATATAACTGCATAAAATGAATTTGACCAATTGAGTGATTGAAACCACACATACAAGAGAGATAAACACATGAATATACCCAAAATAAACTTAATTTGGGGAAATTTAAAAGAGTGGGTGGTGCCACTGTGGTCAGGGGTTCCACTAAAGGGGTGTCTTACACCAAGTAACCCTCAAAGTTTTGCACATCGGATACCCAAATCATTGTTTATTAATAATTCAGGGTTACATGATATTATGAGCTTCACAATTTTTACAATGAGCTCTTAGCTCTATATAGTATAGTCTTCCAATCTAGGTCCCTCTCTCATGGAATACTCATACTTCTATGTGTTCAAGGTTATGGGCCTTTACCTTTCTTTTGAATTTCTCTCTCTCTTTGTTTTTCCCCTGACATAGTTTTCTTGTCCCTCTACAAGATCTCTCTCTACAAATTGCTAAAGTATCCTTCTTGGATTTGAAGAATTTTAAATGTTGGTCCAAGTCATCTATTTATAATTTTTCGAGCTCTGGATGCTTCCTTGGATTCATGTGCATTGGCTAGCACCAATAATTAATGATTCCCTACACAAATTTGTAGTGTCAGTATAAATTTGTAGGCATACCCTAGGAGTGTTATATTATTTTATGGACCTCGAGCCACATAATTATGGCTATTATTATAACACATATGTGCATAATATATCTTGTCATATTGTCCTTTATACTACTATGTTACTTAGGAAACTAGCTTAGGGTCAAATAGCTAAGTGTAGGTCCACAAAATTGATTGTTCATCATGCTTCTTCATGCTTCCTTAGAACTTAGATTGAATGTTTTATGCCTAGATTTACATGCACTCTCATGTCTTAGACTCTCCATGTTTCCACGTGATATCAATATTGTGCATTTAATATCTTATAGTTTCTTCGTTGGATGATTAATTTCTCTACATAGTCCTTTGTCTATAGTTGTGAATTACTCTATTGTTCTTCATGAGTAAGCTCTACACTTTGTGCCTTGTCTGCACAAGTTAAAACTTAGCTTTGGTTTCAACCTTACTTATTCTTGTGAAACACACCTAAAGCTAACAAATCCTTCCATGTCATGTTCCTTTATACTCAACAAGCGTCAATATTATGCATGAATCTATACTCTTGCACCTTGTTTCCTACCCTTAGTGTGCCCTTATGTGCACTGTAACTCTGCACACATGTTGTTTGCCTTAGCTAAAACTTATAACCCCTTTATTTAAAAAAAAATACAACTCTCAGATACCTTCCTTCCACATAAGTGGACTCTTGTGCAGTGTAATATAGCTTCCCAAAACTATTATACCATGTAATTGACTAACTTTATTTTCATGTGATGCAATATTGCCAATTTACATGGGATTCTCTTGCATTAGACTCCCTAGGTAATTAAATTTTAAATTGTCACTTACAAGTAGGGTTTGAGTGGTAAAACCACTTTTGAGGTTGGTATCTAAGGCCATGGTGTTTATTTCCACCTAATGTGTTGCCTAAGTAGGCTTGTTTTGCACTTACTACTTATCCAAACCCTCCTTGGGCCATAAGCAATCCTCCTTTACCTAGCTTTGATAACCTTTCTCATTTCCCTTCTTCTCCCTTATCTTTTGGACCTTTGTCCATCTCTAAATTTTCTTGTGCATCTAAAATTACCTCTTTCCATTCATTTTTGTGAAACATTTTCCACACTTATTCTTTGTGTGCCACATACAACTCTCTCCCTATGAACTCTTCTCTTATTCTATTTTCCCTTGTGGGTTTACACCTACCTATATCTAATCTTATGTGTATGCACCTATATTTTTCTATCTACATCCACCAAAAGGTCTTGATGCATTCATATCTTATTTTTTTTGTACCTTCATCCTTCTATCTACCTTTCACACCTACTTACCCTTTTTTGTTGTGGTAATTAGATGTACTCACACTCTTTTCCTCCTGATGTCTTTAGAAATGCATCTCCTCAAAATCATTTTGTGGACTTCTACCATCTCCTTTTTGCCTTTTACCAAGCACGTACGTGCGATAATCCTACTTCCTTTTCTTTTCTCCTCTACTTTATTCTATTTGATGCCTCCCATGGCATGCAAGTCTCTATGGGGTCCGTTATCTCCCATCCTTAATTATTATTTCTTATCCATTGCAATTGTGCCCTTTGCTACGATCGTGTCCTATGCTTTAAGTGTTTGGATTGATATTATCATTAGTCATTTATCTTTATTAGATTTAAGATAACTATGGTCTGCTCATCACTCCTTCAACAACTCCCTCATGTCACGTGCAATAAATATTATTCTCTTATGGTTAGTGATGCTTGAATTATTCCCATCTTATTATATGTATCTTCTATGCTCAATACAAAAACACTTGTGCTCTCTCCAAGGTTCCTTCTCGACACCCTTATCTTTGTGCATGTTGATACTATACCTTGTATACCTTCATGTGATATTTTTGCCTCTTGTGGAGTGATATCCACCTTGCCTTCACTCGTTGTGCACCAATGAAACTGGGCTCTTGTTGGCTCTGTACCTTTTTTGTTTCTTCTACACAACTTTCTCTACCTCTAATGCTTACACATCTTCCTTACACAACCTCCTTCTCAACACCTTCTCTCATATTCATGTAGGCATTGGCTCTGGTTCTTCCACCTTCTCATGGGGTTGTTCCATTATCTCACAGGGTTTCCTATGGCCTCCACACTACTCCCATGTTATCTCCATCCATGTATTACCCTTCATGGCAACCCTTTCCTCTTCGCTTTGGTGGCTAGACTTTGTAGGTTCCTTCCTATAACTCTTGATTCTTATCCTCTATTTGAGTTGGCTTTCTAGTTTCACTAATTGGCACTATATTTTGGAAATGAGTTGTTTCCAAATCTTCACCCCTCTTTGCCATTCCATCTCCTTATCTCTTGGATATCTCTTCAGCTCTCTATTATGTTACCACATAACCTTCTCTCTGAACACTCTACCTTAATAGATTCATCTACACCCTTCAATGTGAAATAATGTTTGACATCCAAGATACAATCCATCAGTTCTTTAAGGCCTTTTCTTTTAAAGAACATTTACGTTCAACTTTATGTTGAATTTCCATGTGCCTAAGAACCTCTATGGGCTCCTCTCCTACAAGTCTCTCCTTAATTCTTTGTGGGATCATTTTCCCCATCAACTTGCCATTATATTTGCATCATTCTCTCCTGTAATGTATGTATTATATAGACTATCTCATCCATATTCTTCAAGACTTGCAACTCTAAGTCACATCTCGTATTGGATTTTTCTACACCATATACTTTGGCTCATATTCTCTACCCATATGCACTTGATGGAGAACACTTATTTGACACCTTATACCCAATACTTTGATTGGAAGATGCTTTTGTACCCTGACTACCTCTAGGATAACATTCTTTTAGTTCTCTTAGCTCTTTGGTGATTCCATGTAAATTGACTTATCCCTTTCACAGTAACTATCTCATGATCAATGATCTGTCAGTGCTCACTTCTTCTCTTATACACTTGTATTACCTCAAATTTGGTGTTTTATATTTCCCCCACTTCAAGTCACTAATGCGATCTCACTACCTCCTATTTGAAATTATGATCTCACCTCACTTCCTTTCTTGTACTCAACTACCTCACTTTTGAGGATCTATTGGTGCTCCACAACTCCTCATTTACAAATAGACTACCTCACATTTGGTGATATATCCACACCTCTTTCAACACATTTTCTACCTCACATGTAGAAATTGGTTAGTGTTTCACTACAAACCTCCCCAATATGATGACTACCTCAGAGTCGATATTCTATCAATGCTTATACAACACAATCACTTTTCATAACCTCACAACTTCTTATGCTACTTATTATTGTGCTTCCCCATTTCAATCTTACATAGGTGTTCAGGATTTATTGAATATTACTATAAAATCTTCATTCATGAACCTAGGTAGCTTATCCTTTAGTGGAGTTATATCCTCACTTTTAACTTCTTGTCTTCTACCCACATTTTTCATGGTGGAGAAAAATACTCCACTAGTTATCTCATGTTTGGTGCTATGATAGTTTCCTTCCAATCAACATGTCACCCATTCATTCTCTACCCACCTTTTCATGATGGAGAAAAATACACCATTAGTTTCTTCACATTCACTGGTCTGCTAGTCTTCCTTTTGTCATCTCATATCTCACTTATAGGCTCAACCATTTCTCCCTGAATGTATCAAGGTTTGAAATGTTTATTTTATACTAGATGGTGTCACCATGGTTTGGGGTCCCAATGAAGGGATGCCTTACACAACACAACCCTTAGAATCATACATAGAGAATACCTAAATCATTATTAATTAATAAGATATGATTACATGATATTATGAGCTTCATAAATTTTAAAATGAGCTTTGGGTTTCACATAGTCCAGTCTTCTCATTGGATCCCTCTCTCATGGAATCCTTAGGGTTGTATGTGCATAAGACTACAGGCCTTCAAATTTATTGTCAAGCTATCTTATCTCTCTCTTGCATTTGATAGAGTTTTCATGTTCCTCTACATGATCTATTTACAAACTAACATAGTCTCTTTCTTAGTTTTGAAGTGTTTTAAATGATAGTATAAGTGCCCTATTAATAATTTCTTGAGCTCTAATTGGTTACTTGAGTTCTCCACGCACTAGCCAAAATTTGTAATTAATGAGTCCTTACATAAATATGTAGTGTCATCATGAATCTACAGGTCTCCCCTAAGGGTAACATAGCATTTTATAGATCTCGAGTCTTACAAGTCTAAGTACTATCATAACAAATGTGCGTATAGTATATCTTATTAACTTGTTCTTTCTATTATCATGTCATTTTAAAAAATAACTTAGATTAGGATTATATGGATAAGTATAGGTCCACACAACTGACTATTTATCTTGATCCTCCATGATTCCTCAGATTTCATGTCAAATCTTATGTACCTATCTTTCTATGGAGGTCTCATGCCTTAGACTCTCCATGTTTCCATGTGCTATAAATATTGTGCATTGAGTATCTTAAAACTTCTTCATTGGCTAATTATTTTCTTTAAACTCTTCTACATAGTACTTTAACTGTAGTTGTACATTATTTTTTTCCCCTTCATGGGTAAGCTCAACTCTTTGCAACTTGTCTATGCATTTTAGAACTTAGCTTTGGTTGCAAATTTCATTGTTCTCATGTAACACATCTTCAATGAATAACTCCTACTGCACCATATTGCTTGACACTCGAAAAACCTCAACCTTCGTACATTGTTACCCAAGTCTCTACTTTTGTACCTTGCTTCTTGCCCCTTAGTGCATCCTTATGCGTATCGTAACTCTGTACATGAATTGTTTGCCTTAGATAAAAAATGTAACCCCTTTATTTTCAAACTTTTGCACAAATCTCATGTAGAAATCACTCCATATTGTAAGATTTATTCATTATGAAAGAGCCAAAGGCTCATATGTGTACAAGAATTTTTTTGGTCAATCAACTTCAATATTTAATCAACACCACAATAGTTACATATATAGTGAAGATATATCCTACATTTAAAGATATCTACCTCATCCTTATCTCCCTGAATATCTCAACCTATCCCATAAATCTCTTACAAAATAATCTCCTAAAAACTCTTTGAAAACTCCTATTCTAATGTAATTAACACTCATGTAAAAATCACTGACATTATGCATTATTTGTTCCACTTATTATTGTCCCACACACCCTAATTAACTAATAATCTAATGTGGAACACCTAAGCATCCATGTTAGGACTAATTCCTCAATATCTCAACCACCTTCCTTCCATGCAAGTGGAATCTTGTATAGTCTAGAATAACCTCCCAAAATTATTGCATCATGCAACCACATATCACCAAAGTTGGTTTATTCCTTGACTACCTCAATCTTTTTTTTGGTGGTGAAATATTGCCAATTCACCTAAAATACTCCCATACCAATCATAAAAACTCAATTAGAAATATATATGAATGTTTCATTTCATATCCAAAAAAAATTAAAATTCCCATGTTAATTCTTGATACAAAAAGTCCTTTTATAAGAGCAATTACCTTTCCCTTGTTATTGGTTCCACGGATAATGTTAAAAGAAAAAGCTCTAAGAATCTTTCTAGGTCCATCTCAAAAAATTCATCCTATCTTTAACCATCATGGGGGAAAGGACATCCAATTTGAAAATTTTATATATGTTTTCACACTATTAACACCTTTACGTTGGGAATAAACAAATATAACATTTATTTCATCTAAGAAAATGTATTACAAACTTTAACCATATAAACCCCAATTGTCATCCAAACAAGTGTTATATGACAAGTTTCACTTAACAAAAGAGAATTGAAATTTTTTATGGAATATTAGTACACAAAACAAACAATATTATTTTTAAGAATGAGAGATGCCCTAAATCTTGAAATTGTTGTACCAGACAACTAAATAATTATTCCATGGTGGTTGTTTCAATAACCTCAATCCTTTTAGTTTTGTAACTTTTTATATCTCTAATTCTGGTGTGTTCCTTGATGGTATGACATATTTAACACACCACAATGTCATAAAAAATTATATGTTATTTTTTATTTATATTTCCTCAATAGTGAACTATTTTTTAGCTTTGTATGGAAATTAATGGTTTCATCATAATTTTGTGTTCTTCAAATTGAATATTTATTTTTCATTTTTTACATGGAAACAAAAGAAGGCCATTGTCATGCTTAATGAATTGATTGAGATTAATTATCCTCCTCCATTGAGAGAGGTAAAACCTTAACTTGAAGGTTAAGTGCTCTCTCATTGATCAAGCCTCGACATCAGCACAAGTATTCAAAGTAAAGGCTCTATCATTGGTTGTGTATAAATAATCTCAACTGAGTGGTTTGATATTTCTCCCCCTTGCATTTATTTGTTTATTCATTGATTTTTTGATTTATTGGCATCATAGTTGTTCTATTTGATCACATTTTAATGCAATTATTTTCTCTATATTTACTAGTACCAATTATTGCCTATCGATACTCGTGATATACTCAATCAAGTGACTCTTACTCAAATATTATAGTTTCCAATATTTTGTATTACAATGAATTCATTTTATTTTATTTTTATTTATAAAGTTTATCTTACATGTTATCATGCCTAAATAATTACATTTTTTACACCTTATCACCAATCACAATTATAACTTTTTTATCAAGTTTTTGGAGACTTACAGGGCTCCAATTTCATTCTAAGAAATATTTTAGGCCAACCCAATTTACCTTACCAAGGCTTTTGGGGTGATTTTCTTGGGGATCAAACCCATGACCTCAACCTAGTAAACACTCTTTGCTCACCAATCGGTGTGGCCAAACAAACTATATACAATGGGAAATGTAACATATCTATAAATCAATCCTAGCTCGGAGAAGATAAATCCTACTTACACTTCCTATTGTGGATACATTAGATATTTGGGGTCATAGCCAAGATGGATCCACTAGACAAAGCCAAGGGATCTCTTACTGCAATAAATTCACTAGGGAGGGTTCTAAAGCCTCTAGTTAAGCAAAACCATGCAATAAACCTAACTAGGTCATATGTTTTCATATTCACTAAACTAATAAAAACTAAAATAAAAGTCTAATCTAGTGCTCACCAAAGCTTGTGGCACAAAGTGGGGGTAATAAAAATTAAAATTAAACATAAATAGAAGACATATACTCACATCAATGCATACATAATCCTAATGCATGAGAGAGAAGTACATATGCATATCTATCTACTCTTACAAAAGAGGAACAAAAGGAATACTTACCTTTGAAGATGAATTTGTTGAGCCTCAATCTTTCCCTTGGACAAGATGCATCACAAGAAGTTGTTATGGTATGTAAGGATGACAAGGATAGACCAACTCTAAGCTACACAACCTATCAATACATCCAAAAGACTTCTCCACAAGACAAGATCTGTATCTTCAAAGAAAGTATGAAACCCTAAGCGATGCTCCTCAAGTAGAATGGTGGATAAGCATATGTGCAATATATATATAAATATATAAATATATATATATATATATATATATATATATATATATATATATATATATATATATCTTATTCTTCTCTTCTATTAGAAATGATGAAATGGATGTGTTTATATAGGTAGATCTAACCCTAGTCCTTTTCAAAATTTTAGGCCAACAAAGTCGATCCAATCAACCTTGTATCATTATTGACAAAAAGAAATTAGGTATCGACAATGTAATCAATTAGAGTACAAGTTTGATGGGGATGATAGTGTAATGTAAATCATAAAAAAATATTTTAGGCTAGGGAAGGGCTAATGAAGGTGGAAAATGACTAGAGGAGGGTGTAAAATAGGAGGCAAAGCTTAGGGAATTTTTTTTAAGAGATGGTTGTGTAGATAACAAGTGGTAGTAAGGGACATCAATCCTATGAAGTACCAATGGTCTACCCACCCCTTTCCTAGTGTACCCCTTAAGGCATGCACTCAAAGAGATTGAGACTTGATCGGTTCTTACAAGATAGAAAGAATCAATAATTGTTAAAGTTTGAAAATATTATGTGTATACAAAAACCAATCGCAAATTAATTTTTTATCATTATATATCTATGTTCGACATAATAATTTTAAACCTATTAAAATTATACACTTTATGCCCATTTTAATACTATTTAAAATGTTTTTTTAATCTATTACATGATTTGCAACTTACTATATTGTGAGTTCTTCCTTCTCACAATGTTTCCTTTTTCAATTTATTTTCAACTTAAGCATGTTATTGTTTTTCAATCTAATTTTTAGACTACTTTACAAATGTGTGTATGTACCAAATATGGGAAAGTATGATCTATCCATAATTTAAAAAGACACAAAATGTAGTTATAGTTCCTTGTCCATATTCCATTGTTTATATTATTCTTGTACTATTTGTACCTTTAAAAATATAATGATTTAAGAAATAATGTTAAAGTACATAGTTCAATTTTGTTGATCACTCATTGCACCTTCTAATATGACTTCATAATTAATTCTTAAATGGTTAAATTTGTTTATTTATCTTTTGAGTATATTATATTTAAACTTTGTATGTACTACTTTATATTGGTGATTTTTATAAACATGATAGTTTATGTCATTAACATGTTATTCATTGGATTCCTCGTTAGCATTATATGGAGGTGGGTTTTTCGATATGAGATTTTGGTGATTAAGTGTTAGCTTTATTATAATAAGACTTTACATTATTTTATCGTATCTATAAATTTAATGTCAATTCATCTAAGTTATACCTCATTGAATTTTATTTTACTTTCAATCATTTACATCTTGTCCCTTGCACGTGAATTGTCTCACGATCGACAATCTGTCAATGCTCACTTATTATCTTATCAGTGATTTGTCCATGCCCTAATTCAAGTTACTACTATGTTTTGGTTGCCTCCTATAAGAAAATCTACCTGCACCTCACTTCCTTTATTAAACTTGACTACCTCACTTTTGATGATTTATTGGTGCTTTACCATTCCTAATATGTACCTAGATTGCCTCACATTCAATGTTTTATCTGCACTTAATTCATCACATAAATTTCTTCAAAACTAACAATTGGTTAATGTTTTTGTTGACCATTTTTGGCCCACACACCAAATTTTTTCCAAAGTGTGATAAGATGGACATTCAAACAAAAGCAACAAGTTTAGAATAACTTCAGGCTTCTAGGAGTAGACAACAAACAACTTCAATTTCTTGGAAGGAAATGGCTTAAATATTTAACAAGTAAAAGACTTTGAGCTTTCTCTTATAAGACCTCAAGTTTGTCAAGAAGGAAGACTTCGGGTTTGTGAAGGTGCACTACTTATTTCACCTTATAAGTTCCAAGTAATATCCAAAGTAAGTAAGTAGTGCCATTTGAGAAGCCCAAATTGGTCTTGGCTAGTGATTTTTGGGTTCTCTTAGTAGGAAGACTTCAGGTTTGTGGGGCTCCCTTGATTAAAAAGTGAATTAAGTTGCAAGAAATAAAAAACCTAAAATAAGTAAAGGGACATGACAAACCTGAACTGGTATTGGGCGGTGATTCGTGGGTTCTTCAAGAGGCAAGTCTTCAGGTTTTCTGAGGTGAAAGACTTAAAAATTATTTTATAAGTCATAAGTAAAGTGGAAACCCCAAAGTAAGGAAGCAATAAGTAAGTTACAAGGACTCAAAAGCCCAATTTAGTTTAGGCAGTGTATTTTGGGTTCTTTAAGGAGCATTACTTAATTACTTCATAAGTTGTGAGCAGTCAGAAACCCAAAATAAGTAATGAGACATCAAAATCTTGATTTGGTCTTAGAAGTGATTCTCAAGTTCTCAAAAAGACAAGCCAAGGCAATTTTTTTGAATAAATAACTTCAAGAAAGTGGCAGAGAAAGGGCTCGAGGAAATTGTTGAGGAAGATAGTTTACAAAAAAAAAGGGCTAGGGAAATTAAAAAAGCTAAGGAATGTTAAACCAAATAGTCAATAATCTATAAGGCTTATTAGTTAGTGATAAGTGGCATGAGTGAATCCAACTAGCAGGGAGATTGACAGCTTGCAGGCATCTATAAATACTTCATCCTTTTTTGGGTAGGACACATGAAAGTAAAAGGAGTATGTCGAGTCTTAATGTAGGGATAGACTCATTCACATTAGGTAATAACATGTAGCTACCTTCGATATGGCCCTATCAGTCCAAAAGGAAGGAACTTGAATGTGGGAATGGCTTGAGGAGATTTGGTGGTGATCTTGGTTGATGCATCTCATGGTCAAAGGAGGATGACAGTAGTAGTCCCAATCATCAATGACTCAATGACTTCTTCCCTCTTTATCATGCGATACTTTTTCTCTCTCTTCCTTTCTCTATATATATCTCATGATTTTCCATTGTAAAGGGTTCTTATTTTTTAGACTTTTTTATCTTTCTGGGAGACGGGACACTCTTTGAGATATTACAAAAATATGCTCAGCTTGATTAGGCTCGACCCTATCAAGCACATGTAAGAACTACATATTGATGAAATAAAAAGATTTTCTTTGCCTATCTCTTACCTTAGATTTGTGTCTTTTCAATTTTGCACTATGGTAATGTGTGAAGGAGAGTCTTCCTCATCCATAGTCCTCCTTTCTGACCTTGTTTATGAAGTTTTTAAACACTATTTATAGGTCTAGTTTAATGTTCTTTCTACCATTGATGTGAGATTTCAGTGAGTCTTAGAACTCCTCTCTATTTGCATTCCTTGCTTCTAGAACCTCCTCCATGAAATACTAATGCAACTAGATCAATCTTGAGATTGTGCAAGTTAGTATTGTCCTCTACAAAATTAGTGTGGGTTCAAGCTGGTGAGATTTTCCCATTTAGCTTTGGATCATTGCCTGATTAGCCCTCTTAGGAGCCCTTATCTCCCTTCTAACCCTTTTTCCCATGAAGTTTCATTTTAGAATTAGTTTTAGGTGATTCACCAAGAGGAACTACCCTCTTTAAAAATCTTAGAGGCTCAACCTCACCATAGGACACCCACATCCTGAGGTTGTTCCCATGCTTATAGATGGAAGTGGGAGAGCTTGAAAGACTCTCCCACAGGGGTGCAATTCTGAGCTATAATAGTTTTATTATAAAACACTCTAACATGATGATTTATGGTTGATGTTATTTCCCTACTTATACAACATAGTCACTTATGGGTCATTCAAAACCTATCAAATTCTTCTACTGCCTACTACTGGATTTTCTCATTGTAATCATACATAGGTGCCAAGGACTTGTGAAATATTACCATGAAATATATTTTCATGATCCTACATAACTAATCCTCTAGATGAGTTATATCTTCATATTTTACTTCTTGTCCTCTACCTACATTTCTAATGGTGGACAACAATACTCTGCTAGATGCCTCATGTTTAACACTCTACTAGTTTCATTCCACTGTGCATGCCACCTCTTTGTTATCTACCCATATTATCACTATGGAGAACAATACTCCACTAGTTTCATCATATTCAATAATTTTATAGCCTTCATTACATTGGATCATATATCATTTGTAGGCTCAACCATTTCTATTTACATTTATCAAGGTTCAAAACCTTGCTCAAATACCAAATGGTGTCGTAGTTTGGGGTCCTCATGAAATAATGCCTTACACTATGTAGACCTCTACACAATGGATACCCAAATCATTGTTTATTAATAATCCATGGTCACATTATATTATGAGCTTTTTGACTTTTATAATGAGCTCTCATCTCTACACAATCCAATCTTCTAATATGGATTCATCTCTCATGGTATCTTTAGACTTCCATGCACTTAAGGATACGAGCCTTCACCTTTATTGAAAAGCTCTTTTTATCTCTATCTTTCATGTGACAAAGTTTTCTTGTCCCTCTATGGGATCTCTCTACAAACTATCAAAGTCTCCTTTGATATAGAGCATTTTAAATGTTGGTTCAAGTCCCCTATATATAGTTTGGTTTTTTCCTTGGATTCTTATGAAATGGATGACAATTGTAATTAAAAAGTCCCTACAAAAATTTGTAGTGTTGGAATGAATTTATAGGCATATTTTGGGGGTAACATATCCTCTTATGGACCTCGAGTCATAAAAGTCTAATGGCTGTTAGAACACATTTATGCATAATAGATCATGTCAGCTTGTCCTTTGCATTGTCATGTCACTCACAGAGTCAAATTAACTTGGGGTCAAATGGATAAGTGTATTTCCATGCAACTGACTATTCATCCTAATATTCCATGCTTCTTTGAGTCCTATGTTAAATGTTTTGTGCCTAGCTTTCTGCACAGTTTCACACCTTAGACTCTCCATGTTTTTATGCACTATTAATATTGCACACTGAGTATCCTAGAACTTATTCACCAACAAATAAATTTATCTATGCATTTATGCGTAGTCCTTAAGCTGTAGCTATGCATTGCTCTATTGTGCTTCCTGGGTAAGCTCAAATCTTCATGCCTTATTTGTGTAAGTTTGAACTTAGCTTTGGTTGTAGACTTTCTTGTTCTTGTGCAACACATTTTCAACAAATAATGCCTCCTACTCCATGTTCCTTGGTACTTAAAAATCCTTAGTATTTAGTGAATTATTACACTAGTATTTACATCTATGCCTTGCTTCTTTCCCCTTAGTTTATCCTTATGTTCCTTTTAACTCCACACATGCACTCATTTTCTTATTAAAAAATTACAACCCTTTTATGTTCCAACTTCCATACAACTCTCAACCACCTTCCTTATGTGCAAGTGAACTCTTGCATAGTCCATAACAATCTCCAAAAATTAATGCACTGTGCAATTATGCACTACCAAAGTTATCTTATTCCTTGATTGATTGACTCTATTTTTGGACAATGAAATATTTACAAATCACTTGAGATACTCCTACATTAGTGGGGTTGTGCCTCCTCATCTCCTCTATCATTATGATTTTTAAAAAATTAAATTTATGTAATGGAGTCTTTAAAAACACTATGAAACTTTTGTAGCACTCTTAAAACTATCTAGAAGCTTTCCTTGCTCAAAACACTTGCTCAAGGAACATGCTTCACTACTCTAATTAGTTGTATAGGCATCCTAGAACTCTATAATGAATAATAGATCACCTCAAAGGGTGATTGAATCATATAAAAATATCAACCACCAAAACCACTAAATATATGGAAGGAAAACTATTTTTCCTTCCATTTCAAGCCCTTGAGTTTATATTTTTGTCTTATACAAGGTTCATTTTTCATGTCTTGAGTTAGTTGAATGTGTTCACGTATTCAATATCTACTAAATATGTATGAATGACTCAAATTCACTAAGACTTTTTTGCATATGCTTTTATTCTCTATTCAACCTCTACATCTATTTTTTCCAAATATACTTTAAAAGAGTGAGTATAATCTTGTCTCAAAGTACTTCATTAATCATATAAACTATGAAGTTGGTCTGATTAGGTCAATCAAACTAAAATAAAAAAAAATTCATGATCCAATTTGAATCAATGGTCACCCCAAGGGGAATTAGATGCTATCCATGAGAGGATCAAGAGTAACATGTGGAGCCATATTGTTCTCCTC
The DNA here is from genome assembly GCA_037957365.1 of Torreya grandis. Lineage (NCBI taxonomy): Eukaryota > Viridiplantae > Streptophyta > Pinopsida > Cupressales > Taxaceae > Torreya > Torreya grandis. The sequence goes on along the minus strand of JARHVA010001979.1, from coordinate 1,792,511 downwards.
TTCATAGGTTATTTCAATTTAGTGCTTATAAAACTAGGAATTAATATGACATAAAATCTCTAAAATTGAATATGGATGATTGCCAATGATGAAGACCAAGAAAAGGTATCTAAAATTGAATGCCATTAAAATATGTCTCACCTAATTAGGCTTATTTTTCATTTTCATTGATGAGATTAAAGCTACTAATGTGTTTACGCATGGACTAATGCAAAATTCTCATAATCCTTATGTATTTAGGATCTCCTCCAAATCACCATATTCTAGTCGATGTACCCTCTTATTCACAATTATATGCTCATTCTTGGCCATAATTTTTAGAATAAAATTCCTTAACCAATTCAGTCTCTTTATTTTCCATCTTCCTCCCAAAATTTATTGAAATCAAATCTTCATTTCTTTTAATGTTCTCTAAATCTTCCACTCCATTAGTTCTTGGGATATACTTGACATAGTTTATGATCCTTTTGTCTAATGCAATAAACATATATTTAATGAAATAAAACAACACACATCCCTACCTGAATAAAAAAGAACTCCCTAGCTCTTATGTATGCCATTATTACACCAAAATAGATACAAAAACACTCAACTACAATAATAGCAAGAAAGAAGAGAACACAAATAATGGGGCACAAATTTCCACCTTACTTAGATTAATGTGTGCCTCATGATATTAACTAAATATGGAAATCCCTTCATATATCCATAACAATGCAATCAAATTCACAGACATAATAACATTCTTTGAAATCTTGGGGATGACAGCCTTCTAAAAGATCAACAAATTAGTCATAAAGATATTATAAATCATCATCATCATTATTAATCAAAAGTGTCTTTTTATATAAAAGTTAAGGTTTTTAAAACATAAATGGTCCATTAATATGACTTCCTAATATGGAACCTTTCATTTTAAAAAAATCCATTTAAAACATTCCAAGCCTCACTTGATCTACTAAATATTATGCCTTAGACACTGTCATACTCCATTATTTAGAAATTAACTAGCTTATTTATTTCACTATAATAGTAGGTGAACATAATATTGTCAAAGGAATAATTTAGAGCATAGGCTTAACTAATGTTATGTTATAATATTTAATTTTGATTGACACCTTTCTTCATGGCCCTAGTGATGGCCTAGGTATCCCTTTCTACGATAAAACTAAAATTTTATGTTAATTTTTGGTGCAAACAAGTCATTTTATAAGAAAAATTGACTTATTATTAGTTTCATAGATAATGGCAAAATAAATAGTCAGAAGGATCTTCCCAACTCCATCTCATAACATTCATCTTATTCCATATATTTTTGAAATTTATACCTTTCAAATCATTGTTAAAATTGAGCTTCAACCTCCTACGGGCAAGGTAATCCAATTCACATGTTTTATATCTACTTGCACATTACTATGCCCTTTGCATTGAAAAAATAAAATATAGCATTTATTTCATCTAATAAAATGTATATTAAATTGTATAAAACCCAATTATCATCCAAACAAGTGCTATATGACAAGTTTCACATTGCCTTTTTCTGAATGGGATTAGAAGATAAGAACAAAAGAGAATATTAGTACATAAAACAAACAATATTATTTTTAACAATGAGAGATGCTCCAAATCTAGAAATTGTTGTACCATGGATAGCTAAATAATTATTTCATTGTGGTTGTTGCACTAACCTCAATCCTTTTAATATTTTAACTTTTCAAATCTCTATTTCTAGTGTGTTTTCTGATGACATGACATATTTTAACACATCACAACCTTATCACAACCTATATGTTGTGTTCAATTTACATTTCCTAGTCAATAAATTTGTAGCTTTTTATGAAAATTAATGGTTTCATCATAATTCTATGTTCTTTAAATTGAACATTAATTTTTATATCTTTTATGTGGGAATGAAAAAAGAGCATTGACATGCTCAACTCATTCATTGAGCCTCATTGGTGCAGTTATGCTCCCCTTATATTGAGAGAGATAGGACCTTTACTTGAAGTTTGAGTGTTCTTCATTAGTCGAGCCCTAGTGTCGGCACAAGTGCCCAAAGTAAAGGCCTTAATGTTTTTTGATTACCTAAAGGTTCTTGACTAAGTGATTCAGTATCACTTCCCTTATGTTTATTCATTTATTCATTGATTTATTAGCATTGTAGTTGCTGTATTTGCTCACATTGTAGTGTAATTATTGTCTCTCTATTACTTTCTTACCATTTATCACCTATCGATACTCACGTGGTGTACTTGATCAAGTGGCTCTTCCTTAACTACTATAATTCTCAATATATTTTATTCCAATGTATTTTTATTTAATTTTAATTGCATTTATAAATTTTGTCTTACATCTTAGCACACATAAATAATTACATTTTTTAGAATTCAACACAAATCATAATTTTGACTTTTTTTGCTTTATTTTAGGAGACTTATAAGATCCAGTTTCATCGTAGGCAATGCCTTAGGCCAACCTGACTTACCTTACCAAGTCTTTAGGGGTGAATTTTTTGGGGATCGAACCCATAACCTCAACATAGTGACCTTTCTTTACTCATCAATCGGTTTGGCTAAATAAACCAATCATAATTTTATTTGTTATCATCACATATATACATTCGACATAACAAATTTTGACCTTATTCAAATCATACTCTTCATGTTTATTTTAAATAATTTTTTATCTTTTACATGGCTTGTAACTTAATAAGTCCTTCATTTTAATACATATCATAAAGTTTCATATGCCAATACATACTATTTTTGAGTTCTTCCTTCTCACAATGTTTCCTTTTTCAAATGTATTTACAACTTAAACTTGTTATTATTTTTTGTATCTATTTTTTAGACTACTTTAAGAAGGTGCTCATGTACCAAACATGGAAAAGTATGATCTATCTATATATAAAAAGATAAAAAAATGTATTTATAGTCCTTTGTGCATCTTCTATTATTTATTACATCGAGAGACATTCTATATTGGCATTTGAGGGTTGGTGGCGAGTTGTAATGTAGGGAGTGTCTTCACTTTTAATTTGAAACTTAAAAGTGATGTCCATTTGACTGCCACTTTAAAAAATTATTGAAAAAAACCTGGCCATCATTATTATACCATATTAAATTTTTTTAAAAATATAATTATATGAATGGACACTATTACAAGTTAAAATCTAATTGACATTATTCTATCATATTAACTTTTATTCAAAATATAGTTTTATGAGTGAACATTATTATAAATTAATAACATAAAATATATATCTTTAAATTTTATTGCACCCTCCACCATCACACACTAATTTCATCTTATTTGGCACGTTAAGGTTGAAAACTTATAAGATTATATCATTATGATTATTCATAATATCAAATTCTATTCCATTTGTTTCATTTAGTGCCAAGTCCAACCAAGAAATCTATTGTTAGTTTGTGCAGTAAATTGGTTGTTTTTATTTAAGTTTCATTGGTGTGTGTTTTCATCGAATCAATTTTGCTTCCACCTAAGACTCCAAAGCATATTTTGAGTGACATTGCATGCAGGCTCTCCGAATCTATTAAATGGTACTTATATCACTAGGGTTATCTTTATGTTAAAAAAATTATTGTTCTAGTGGGTTTATAGTTTTGTTGTTTTTTCTTAAGTAAGCCTACAGTTGGAGTTTGAGGAAAATTAATGTTTTTTGGTAATGTCAATTATGTTGTATCATCCCCATGTGACAATATTTTTTATAAATTTAATTATTTAGAACTCAAATAAAAATAGAGTTATGCTTAGGTTTACAAACTGAATATGGTCGTTATATGAGTCATGGATTTAAGAATAAATATTTGTATTAAATTACATTCAAAATGTTTTGTAGATACAATGTAAAATTTTGAGCACACTGAACTATCATATCATATATGTATTTTTTTTATTGTTTTTATCTTTTACTATAATTTATATGGACAATTTTCAATAACAAAACTTTTTAGGTCCATTGAGTTAGACATATGATATAATAAAATTATAAAACTTAAATATTCATTGAATGAAGTTTATTATAGATGAATTTAAATGAATGCAAATTTCTAAAGTTTCTTCCACTCCTCGTGGCTCTTGATATAAATGATAGCAAACTATTATAAATGATGTAACTTTATACATGGTTGTTAGATGCAATTGTATGTACAAAAGAAAATGTGTAACAAAAAAATATATGAACCAAAACAAACAATTTATTTAAAAAATAAATAATCTAAATAATATATTAGTTAACCTTTTTATTTTTTCATATATTGATTTATTATTTCAAATTAATAATTAACTATCATATATATCTTAGATAAATCTATGTAAAAGATGTCATGAGATATCATTTTTGAAGCACCCCATTCCATTTATTTCACAAATCTAATTATATATGTGACTTGAGAATTATATCTCTAGACATCTTTTATATATATTTATCTAAGATATGTATAGATACTTAGAGATATAATTCTCAAGGTACCTATATGATTGGATTTATGAAATAAATACAACGAGGCATCTTAAAAATAATATTTCTCGATATCTTTTACATAAATTTATCTCTCGCACTATTGTACTTTTAAAAATATAATAATTTAAGAATTAAATTTAAAGTACATAAGTTCAATTTTTTGGATCTCTTTGTGCACCTTCTAATACGACTTTAGAATTAGTTTGTAATTGTCAAAATTATTTATTTCTCTTTTGAATATAATATATTTAAACTACATACTATTTTAAATTAGTTAAGTTTTATAAACAAGATTGCCTATGTCATTAACATCCTATCCATGGGATTCCTCCTTAGCATTGGATGAAGGTGGGTACATGGATATTAAGTTATGATGATTTGGTTGTTAGTTCCCTTGTCATAAGACCTTAGAGTAATTTATCGTATATCGAAGTTCAATGTTGATTCTTCTAAATTATACTTCATTGTTTTTTATTTTATTTTATTTCTAATTATTTGCATCTTTCAATTTCAATTCACACACACACACATCCCTAAATAGTTAGTGTCTAAATTTTATAATTCTCACTTTCATAATGATATTATTATGTGACTCAAATATATCTCATACTAGTCGATAAGGACTTATATATTAAGGATGTAGTTCAATAGAAGGGGCTTGGAATACTAATTTTACTGTAATGTTGGTCTCATAAAGTTGTAATAATGTAGCTATAAGAATAAAATGAATCTTTTCCATTAAAATAAAAACCTCACATTTTTAGACAACAAACTTTTAAATACTGTTAAAGAGAGAAGATAGAAGTTTCTCCTACTAACTTATGAACTTGTCTATATGGTAATTTAATTATTATTTTTTAGATTTTAGTATATGATAAAAATATAAATCATTTTTTATATATAATTAAGATTTCAAAAAAAATTCAACATTCATAAAAAAAAATTTAAGAAGTCCCCTCCATGAAACTATAACCTAATAGAATATTTTACAATGTGTAATATTAAATCTTGTCTAAATCCTAATCTATTTAAGTAATTGTGTTTTATCTAATCTTGAGAGCAATGCTTAATTTATTATGAATTGCATTTGTATGATTTAAGTCATAATTAGAAAGACATGAAATATATAAGCACATGAGACATTGGTTTATTAATTGGATTATTGATACATAGTCGGTTGTGCATAGGCATAATAAGTTATCAAACTAAAGAATACCTAAGGTATAATATCTCAATGCATTAGACTAATATCATGAAAATGAATATATATTATTATCTGAAAGTAATCATAAAAAAATAATATGATTATAAGGAAAGTATATTTTAAATACGAATCTGTAAGAGAGAAAGAGAGAAAATATAAAATATGGGAGTCAAATTGTTAAGATCATTTTTTAACAACTTGTGATTGTTGAATAGAACAATGGGTTTGTTTGCACCTCTAAAATTAAGGTTGAAGAAATGAGTCTAAAATTTAACCATGAAACATAAATTATGTTGATGACCCTTGAGGAAGTTCTCTTTATGTTGGGTCATTCCCCTAATTAATGAAAGTACATATCTTTGATCCTCGCAATGCATAAGATCTCATAGAGAGCCTTTACTTCCTCTAAAGAGGAAATAAACCTTGTTCTAGTTAATTATTGTAATGTTTACATTTTGTTGATGTCGTAAAAGAAAGTGCTTTAACTCCATGCAAAGCTAATGAGAGTATACCCACAATTAACTCAAAGGAAATCTCAAATCAAAAGAGAACCTAGTGTACTTCAAATTGATAATATGTCCATCTTATATTTGAAGATAGTGCTCTAAGTAATGATACATTTTTGTTGACAAAGGTTTTGATGGTTTTCTTCAAGTTGATTTTATGTAGGATTTGTAGATCTCATCCTTGATGTCTCTATGAATATATTTCTCAACATATAGGAAGCATTGATAGAAAAAGTATTAGGAGGTAGATGATTGATATTAATACCAATTCTTTATAGGGAAAATGTAAAATAAACATATCAGTTGTTCTTCGTCCCTTGTTCACATAACTTCATAGATGACTGAAGAGCCTTGAATATATATCTATTATGGCTAATTATGATATTTTTCATACATCTTATTCTATAAAGTAACATTATTACTTAGGAAATAAATATACCAAATTCAATGAAGATAATTATGTGTAGAACTAATTATTTTTTTCACAAGTTTTTAGATAATATGAAAATAAAAACTTTATCAATCTAGTCCTAAATGGTATTATGAAATCTAAGTCCCCGAATTAATATAATCATATAATATTATTAATCACGTTAAAATTTGTAAAATACGCAATTTTTCTTTCAAGTACAAAATTGTAAAATTAAAAATAATAAAAAATAAATAAATATTTTAACTAATATCACAATGTGATAGGTCCTCAAATTCTTTAAAATGCATGATTAGGTTGAAATCCATATTAAACTGCCCTAATACATGTTGAATGATTTAGATGGTAACCTAATCATATAGTTGCATTTTAATTCTAATTAGAATGTTGGTGAACCCTAAATATCCATTATTTATTTGTACTTAGTTAAAAGGAATGGTAGGTGTTATTATTATTATTATTATTATTTTTTGGCTTCTCTGAATTCGAAGTGTAGTAAAGATTTGATGATTTCGTTTGTAATCGTTAATTTTATAAATGAGTTTTACTTTCAAATTTATGATTCTTTATGTTTTATGATTATATTAGTGAATTTATTCTTTCTTTTACTTGGGCACTAGCTACTCTTAAAATATTATTAATTATCGACATTTTTGAAAAATGATTATTATTTAATTTGTTTAGATATGATGCAACTAAGGTTTGGCTACTCACTTGTATATGTAAAATGTGTGAAAAATATATGAATAATTATAGCACTATTGAAAAGATTAAGAGAACATTTAACTGATGTGTGTCTTGAACTATTTGACCAAAAGGAATGCAAATGTTAATAAAAAATGATATATATCTAATTAAAAGAGCACTCGGTATTGGGCCCCAGTGAAAGGTGAAATTATGTGAAAAGTTATCTAAAAATATGGCGTACCAATAATGAAATGATGGTTCCTAACATGTTTAATGCAATTTTGTGGCATTAAGATTGTTTTAGTGTTAGATGTTTTTAAAGCTCTTTAGTTCTAATACATGTAAGAACTCTAGACATGTTAATGGATCTCTGGACCAATACCAATGCGATTGCATGGTCTACCTAATATATGCCTTTTGTAAAAATGAGCATTGAGAAGAAGAATGTCTAAATTTGTATGATACTATTACCAAAGAATGGAATGAGAAGGGCACTAGGATGATAGGTGTTGCAAAAAATCCAAATGCTTAGTGGAGACCATGCGCTACCACACCATTAGCTGGACCTAAGGTAAATAGTACTAATCATAGTGGTAATCATTCCCAACTAGTTTTAAATCCACGTATTGAAAATGTTCAATGTGAATAACCTCGTGCACAATACTATCTAGACATTTAACATCAGAAAGAAGTGTTTCACAACATAATGGCTTTGGTACATGAGCTGCAAGGCAAAATTGAGTTCTTAAAGGAGAAGGATGCTACCATTCATGTCGATATGTATAGAGATATGGTACCCACAAGCTCAAGGCATGATGATTTTTTAGAGTTGTGCAAGCTATTCATTAGTGAGGACATTATCCCCCTATTGAAGAATTGGTCATGAAAACAAATGACCAAGCCTTAAGAATACTATCATTTGAACCATGCATGATGGCAAGAGACTCATATTCAACTAAATATAGAATGTGATAAAGAGGTCCTTGTTAATGCATCCATTGAGAGTCAGATGATCTATGATATCCTAGTGGACATTGGCGTATAGGTTAATGTTCTAACCAAATATGTTTAAAAAAAGATGGGGAACCCCACTTTGTAGCCTTTCCCACACATTTTGTTCATGGCTATAGGTATTTTTAAATATGCCACCATAAACATATTGGGTGTCATGTTCAAGGGTGGTTTCAAAGTGATCAAGCTTGCTGAAGTTAATGATTTTTATAGCTCTCTGTGGTCAACCTTAGTGATATGTGAACAATTCTAACTTGTGTTTCAAGAAACATTATATCAACTTTGAGAATGACACTCATTGCATGGTCATTCCTCTAAATAATGACCAAGGACCTCTATTTGTGTAAACCTTTGATGTTGATGATGATGTCAACATAATTTATAACATCATTGCCTAATGAAATAAACATGTGGATCTTACTACTTACGACATCTTATGTTGGGAAGATGTGCAGTCCATTTATGACACTACCATTATTACTTGTGACCAATGGGATCAAGGTGAATATGATATAACAAGGCATGTCTATGATGTACTTGATATCCACCTATGTTCCTCTCCTAAGTCATATCAACAACATAAGAATGTTTGCCTCATTGGTCTACAACCCTTGAGGTTAGACCATGTACCTCATTTCCATGGTTAAATTGAGGTAAGTGAATATTTATAGTAGTTGGAAGACTATTATGTTAATGAGGATGAATGTTTATGTGTGCTCAAATTTTTGTTTCAAGGAAACACTACTTGATGGTGTTCTACTCATCAATACTAGTTGCATACATGGGAACAAGTACATGTAGCCTGCATCATCACTTCCACCATGACAACCACATTCACACCACCCTAAGTTATGATAATATTGCTTCTTTAGAAGACCATATAATAGCCAGTGAAATAATTTGGAATGCCAAAGACACGTTCTTACTATAATTATTATGGATTCATGCCTTTTTTGGTACTCTATGCACTTGGGATAGAGTATGGTACATCCATCAATAAAACTATAAGGAAATGAATACCTAGTAATGTAACACACATGGTCTGCTTACAACATTTTCATTTTATTCTCCATAAATGGATTTAAATTTGTCTTTGAAAGTAATCCATCATGCAGTTTTAGGAAATTAAGCATCAATTAAAGACCACATACGTCACATGCATGGTGCACTTGAGGATGATTTGGTTATATTTCAAGAGCTCAATACTCCTGTCTTGATTCCATTGGATTTTGACCCTCAATCTGAATATGACCATCAAGAAAAACAAAAGGGAAAGAAAAAGGTTGTATATCAAGTTGATGAGGGTACTTGTTATGATCTACTAGAGCTAAATTTTGACCACTTAAATCTAAATATGAAATATGGGGTGCATGATGTTAGAGATACTATGAAATCCAAGCATAAAACATATTTTATGCCACTCTAAATAGTTCAACATAATGTTAGGATAGAGAAAGAACCTAAAATGCCACTATGGGTAATTACTAGTCTAAGGTTGAGTTAACTAAAAAATTTGAACTCTTGTAAGAGTATCAAGACATTTTCCTATAGAACTACATAGAAATGAAGGGAGTGCATCCATTTTTGGGCAGGATGCATATCAAGTTGGTTGAAGGCACTTGATTGGTGAGGAAACATCTATATCAGTTGAAACCTAATTTGCATGTTTGATTTAAAGAGGAAATTGATAGTATGTTGCACATTGGAATTATTACTCCAATTGATGAATATGAGTGGGTTAATTCAATGGTGATCAACATCAAGAAAGATGGTTGAATTTGTATTTGCATGGATTATATGATAGTCAATGTTGTATGTGTAACCAACCCTTTCCAAACACCTTTAATAGAGAAAATTTTAGAGGGTGTTATTGGGTGTGAGATTTACACCTTCACCGATGGCTTTTTTAGTTATCACCAAGTACAAATTATTGAGGAAAACAAGTCAAAAAAACATTTTACAATTGAATGAAGTTCATTTTCATATAATGTTATGCATTTTGGCTTAAATAATGCACTAAATTGTTCTCACACATTATGGTGGAAGCGTTCAAGGATTTCAACCATAAGTTCCTTTAGGCATACTTGGATGACTGGATCATGTATGGTTTAGTATGTGATCATTACGATAATTTGTGCCTCATGCTCAAGCATTTTTTCCAGCTTAAAATTTACTTGAATCTAAAGAAGTGCATCTTTGCCACCTCTTTTAGAATATTTTTGGGCCACATCATTTATTGGGATGGACTACTAGTAGATCCAACTAAGATTGTGGTCATTGTTCAACTCCCATCTCTAACCACTCATCATGAGGTCTACACTTTCTTAGGCCACACATGGTACTATCAAAATTTCATTCAAGGTTATGCTAACATATCAACGTTGATGGAATAACTACTCAAACACAATGGCCTATTCCTATGGACCACTCAACACTAGTAAGCATTTGAGGTTCCAAAGGAAAAATTGGTGACTGCACCCATTCTCTTGTTTCTGAACTAGACCCAACCATTTCATATGCATGTCAACACTTCAGGAATAGCCATGGGCACTATCTTGGCCTAACCTAATGAGGTAAATATTGATCATACTATTTATTTTACTATCTAAAAGCTCACACCAATAGCATAAAACTACTCTAGTAAGACTGTGAGGTCTTTTCCATGGTTTATGTGTTCCATAATTTTGACTAATACTTATTGGCCACTCTATTTATCTTCTATATAGATCATAAAGTGCTTAAATATTTGATGAATAAGCTAGTATTGCATGGGCACATCTGTCGATGGATTATCCTCTTTCAAGAGATCCAGTTATTCATGGTCATGAAACTAGGCAAAGTTAAGTTTAGTCTGGACCACCTCTCATGTGTTCAATATAAAAAATAGACACATGTCATTGAGGATGATTTACCTGATGTAAAACATTTTCACGTTATGTGCATGCCCAAAGAATTGGAGGAAATTGTAGCTTTTCTTACAAGAGGCTCAATACCTAACTACCTTAATCACCTAAGATAAAAAGTAGCTGGTTGTTTGCACTGCCCCTTTCCATCTTATTGGAGGAGACATGTACAAATTGGGATGGGATGAGGTCTTAAAAAGGTGTGTAATGCAGTAAGAACATGCTAAAGTCCTTAAGGAGGTCCATGAGGGTGTTTTAAGAGGACATTATGCTGGTGACATAATGGTAAGAAAGGTTTTACTAGTTGGGTTATGGTGGCCCACATTATTCAAAGATGTTAAAGCCTATGCATGCTAATGTGATATATGTCAAGATTTAGGTTAACTAAACCAAAGAGATGTTATGCCTCTTCATTCAATGATTGCTCATGAATCATTTGAGAAATGGGCCATTAATTTTATTGGCCCCATTCAGCCTATTGTGAGATGGACTAACATGTACTACATTATTACTACCACAAACTATCTCACATACTAGGTTGAAGCAATGCCAACATGGGATTATACTGCTACTAATGCTACTAGATTTCTATGGGAATATATCATCACAAGGTATGGATGCCCATTAAGTTTAAAAAGTGATCATGGTCCTCACTTTCTCAATGACACAATGTGCATCCTCTTGGCTGAGTTCAAGATTTTGCACCATAAGACCACACTATACCACCCTCAAGCCAATGGTATACCTAAAGCCTTCAACAAGGTACTTGGTAATAATACCTTGACCAGAACTTTCAATATCCATCCCATTAATTGGGATGATCATGTTTTCATAGTCTTATGGGCTTATCGAACCACATACAAAAGGTTGAACAAGAGTACTCTTTTTAACGTTATTTTTGGCACTAAAGCAGTTTTGTCGATGGAGTTCCTTGTGCCTTCTTTATGTATTATGCATATTAAAAGGTTAGATGAAAATAAACACCTAAAGGCTTGACTGGATAATTTAATTCATTTAGATGAAGTATGCATTCTCTCACATTGGAGTCAAGGTGTTGAACAATAAAAATAAAAATCTTGGCATGACCAATACATCAAAACTAAAGTTTTTCATCTTGGTATGCATGTCTCGGTCTGTGATTTAAATTTTGCATGCCATCTAGGTAAACTTTAAATCTGGTGGAATGGTCATTTTATCATTCTTGATATCCATCCAAAAAGTGCCTACAAGTTGAAAATATTAGATGGCCAATTCCTTCCAGGCCATTTCAATGGTAGTCAGCTCTAGCCCTACCATTCTATGTAACTCTGAAATTAATAAATAAGGCATATTCCATGAGTTTAGTTTTTGAATAAATATTACATTGGTTACGTGCCTTTTTTAATTTGTTTTTAGCACTTTTGGTGCTCTTTGTTATCCATAACTCTATTTTCTATCATTTTATTGACAAATTAATTTACCTAAGTAATGACATGGAGGACCACACACATATTTTAATGGGGGGTATGTTTTAAGGAGGATAAGTTACTTTAGCTAAAAGTGTGCAAATAAAAGGTTGGGAAGAATCACATGAGATCAAAGAAAAGCTCAGGACAAGAAGGCATATAAGATGTGGCATGTGAAAAAAGCATGCAAGAAGAGGTTCATGAAGGAGGCACACAAGAGGTAGAATGTGACTCAATAATGTGGAATTAAGACAACAAAGGAAACATTGTTATAAAGATTGGTTAAAATAAAAAGGTAGTTCCCGTGAATAAAATAGGAAATTTGAATTTTTACAGCTAGCATGCATAATGAGAAAACCATAACAACTCTTGAAGGAAATATGAGACATGCATTTATTAATGACATAACAACATAAATGGAAAGCATGTCAAATGAGCACCAAGGCATGCCATTTGAAGCATTAATGGTTAAAGTGATGGATGGAAATGTGGAGGATAGTTAATGTAAAAAATTAGTTTCATCTATAAAAGACCTTGAGGACTCTCATTTTAATTTTTTATTGTTGAAAACTTATACCAATTACAGAACACAAACAAGCATGAAGAAGAGACATAAGAGGTGTTTTCATAGTAGTTTTAGAGACAAAAAGTGAAGCAAAAATTGTGGTGAAGAACATTAAACAAAACAAGTGACAAAGTTGGGTGTGAGAGAAGTTACAGGTTGTATACACTATGATTGCCATTATAGGAGGATAAATTAGGAAGCCAAAGTATTTTGGGTTTAGGAAAGGAATTAAAATATAGTCATTTAGGATAAATGGTCAGCCACATGTTAACCTTCATGGACACTAGTTGGTGATGCAACCAAAGTAAAAAGGAAGATGAGATTGACTACCAGTCATTCCTGAAGTAGAGGAACATGAAGGCACAAAAGAAGTAAGTCCTATCCTTATCTAGGAAGAAGGATCTAGTGTACATGACACGCAAGGTGAAGACCACAAAAATATGGTATAGGATACATCTAGAAAAGAGGCATTAGGGATGTCAAATGTAACAAATAAGGTATCCACCACATCACCTCCACCACCATTTTTGATTAAATAAATCTAGTACCCTGACATGGTTTTGCATGTAGAAAACTAGGAATCTAAAATTTCCACTTGTCAAGTCCTAGATTATAATCATCCCCAATCCAGTAATAAAGGTGATTTGTAGTGTGACTATCAGGTTGAGAAACAAAATATAAGGAATGAGATCACTTATGATCTCACAATGTACAACTTATTGGAAAATACAACATACTCTAGCTTTTCCAAATGCAGTACTTTGGAAAACACCATGAGGTAGTTTGGTTCTTGATTTCATGCATCCACAAATATTATATCTACTTTTTAGGGTAAGAATGAGGATTACCCGTCAATGGATCAATAAGGTAATCAGGTTGATCTATTCTAGAACGGATGTCAATGTGGATATCAATGATTAGGAATAAATTAAACTCACGATGATGATGCTGAAATATAAGAAAGAAGGCCATGCCATGTATATTAAAAGTCATATAGATCCTACCATTTGGATAGCTACACTCTAGGCTATGACCAAGCTAGGAGGTCTAGATATGTGGAAAGAGGTGGATAAATCCCACCTATATGGTGAAATCCAAATGGTCAAGGGGACCAAGTACAATTATTCCCAGTTCTTTACAAAGAAAATTGAAGAACATGATGTGAAGGTACATCACCTACCCAATCATAAGTTTCCTTGGTGAATAATTTTTCCTCTACTTGTTTTTTATGAGAAAGGTGTCCTAGAATATTATGGAAAAGAATTGAAGTGGGTCTACCTACCAAAGCATAATTCCCCCACTGAGATATTCAAATAATTCACATGTTTTGGCACCATCACACTCTCATACAAGGAAAAGATGAAGGGTTGGTATGAGGGGATGAAGGAAGCCCTTGGAAATGAATGACACATGCCCAAGGATGTGATCACATAGATGAGAAGCTACATTGGGTTTGTTATTAATCAACATGATTTACTCACATAGATCTGGTTGGAGACCACTGATAATTTGTCAGGATGGCTCAAGTTGCCTTATGCCTTCACTGCCAAATATTTCATGGATTTTGTTAATCATATGCTATATGTGTTCCTTATGAATATTGATGTTGAAATTCATACTCTTCATAATCATTATGTCTATCCAAGAAGGGAAGCGTATATAGATCTGCATTACTTGAGAAAAATTAATATTAATCCCTTCAAAATAATTGTACAAGGCAAAATATGGTTGGTTTATTATATGCTTAGGCCACAAAGGAAAACATCAAGAAGTTAGGAGGTATAGAAGGAACCACTTCCTCCCCAAACAAAAACACATGCATAAGAAAGGATGTGAAAGAAGGAGAAAAGGCCAAGACCTGAGGCCACCAGTTCTAGTGGGGCATAAGAATAGCCTAGGGCCACTCCAAAATGATAATGGAAAACCTCATCTCTAACAAGAGCCCAAGGGTTGCCTATAAAACAAAATGATGACATTGTTACATCCCAACATACTACCCAATCAGAGCCTGAGCTTGAAGCACCTCGAGTATTAATTCCAAAAATAAGTGAAGCATCTATATTGTAACCTTTAAAGGAGCCCACTCCTGATCTTAATGAAGAATAAATTGATACTGATCAATAAATGGACATTAAAATTCTAAATCCTGAGGAAGAATCAAGATGAGGGGAATTCCCCAGTGTAGAGGACCTTACCACAGGGACTAGCGAACAATGGGAAAAGAGTCCTAAAGTTATAGCTCTAGAGCACTACTCCCAAAAGGGAAAGGATATTATGCAAGAGGTAGAACAACAAAAATAAACAAATGTGGGTAATCAAGACCCTCTCACTAGTGCCATGTTCCAACAAGATATACTAGGCATGAGTCCATTGAACAAACTTGACATGAGTTATCTTTTATGATGGAGGTATATCGTAATAGACTCTTTGAGTTCCCAAAGGCCAACACTGATATAAGCCTAGAAGTGGTAGATGTTCCAAATGAAGTTTAGGTATATCCCTTGATATGCTCTCCAGTTCAAGCAAGTGCAACCCTCATAAATTTTTCCCTAGAGGTTTCTAGGCAAAACATTCTCCATAGTCATGATGTAGGCCAACTTTGCTATAAGCATCGGGAGGTTATCTGTATGTACAGAGAAAATCATGCAAAATAGTGTAAGATCAAAGAATAAATTAAAGAGATCAAGTGAAAAAATGATGTGGCTAGGATTTCTAAAATTAAGACATTAGGCCTTTGCAGATAATTTTGAGGAGCGAGCCGATATTTTTAGATGGTATTCTTATTACTACACCCTTAACTGTTGGTGTGTCCAGGGATATGTGTAGACAACTTGTGAATTGTATAAACCTTTTTCATATTATTTTACAACTATCTATGCATTCTTATGCTTAATAGGTCAGCCTATGGGTTTTCCATGGCCTTGTAGACTATATTTAGGAGGTAGGGTTAGTTGTTCATCATCCTATTTGAGTATTCATTCTTATTGCAAGAATTTGGGAGGTTCCCCCTCAAAGTGGCTTATCTATTATTCATATTTTATGCTATATTTCCATATCATTATGATATATTTATATTATTCTACTTATTTGGTGAATTAATATCATTCCAAGTGGTATTAGAGCGTCGATTTGGGCCGTAATCAGGTAAAAAATCCTAGATCTTGAAATTTGACTATACCTCCCAAAATGTTACGAATTTATTTACAATTTTTTAATTGGATTTTATAAATAATTAAAATAATCACCCATTAAAATTTCAGCTCATTTGGATCTATTTTGAAAACATTATCATATTTCAAGTTTTTTCATAAATTTGCTCCATATCTCACAATTTGTAGAATTTTTCAAATTTGTTTACATTTTTTGGAAATCTTGGAAAAAATTAGTTTGGGTCTATTATTTAATATTTATGATTTTAGGCCTACATATTTAAAAAAAATTGGGATCAAATTGGGTCAATGGGGTAAAATAAGGTTCACCATCAAGCCTTCCTATGGCTGGTCCTAACACTTGTGGATGGGGGAAAGAGCAAGACACCCCTAAAAATCCTTTAGGGGATGACATGGACTCTGAAACCTTTGATATGATTTCTCAAATTTAGTCAAATCTACATGGCCTAATGTAGAAGGATGTGCAATTCTAAACTCAAATGTCATAAATGCAAAGGGAGCTTAATGGTGTGAATAATCAGTTGCAGTAGATTATGACACAAATGGATATGATTTCATCTCAATTACCACTAAATAACTCTCCACTTTTTATTTCTGGTCCTCCTCCTCTCGACATTAACACTGCCAATATGGGGGTGAAACCAATGTTACCAAAAGTGGACTTGCACAAGTTTGATGGTAAGGATCCACTCACTTAGATCACTCAAATTAAAAATCTATTTGATCTACACCAAACTCCTAGCTCTTAGAAGGTGGTTGTTGCATCTTTGTATCTAGAACCTAAGCCATTTCTTTGGTATCATTGGTTATGTTCTCAAAATACTAGTGCTCTTGTTGCATGGTCAATATTCTCTGATGAATTGATGTTTCATTATCAGGATAATATTTCTAAAAACTATGTTAACCAGTTAACCAAACTTCAACAAATAGGAATAGTGAAGGATTATATTCATCAGTTTCAAAATCTATCCTTACGTGTGGAAGACATCACTAAGGAAAAGTTGACTGACCTTTTTTTGGGCAGACTGAAAGATAATATTCAATTGGAGGTTCATATGTTTAACCCCACAACTATATCGAAATCTATATCAAGGACACGCCTAGAAAAATAAAAAGAGATGAGTAAACATCATCCTTTCACTACTCACCAAGAATGCACCTTCCCATCTCCATCACTACCTCAACCTACCAGATTGACACCACAAAAAATTGAGAAGTGTGCCAAAGGTTTGTGTAATGGTTATGACAACAAATGGAATAAAGTTCATCGATGTGATAAAAAGAATTTATTTTGCATTGAAGGGGCCAACAAGGATGAAAAAGATGAGGAGGCATTTGGTAAGGGTTTTTAAGGACCTGTTGACCATTTTTAGTCCAAAAATCAGTCTCCTTCCTTCCTTATTATTTTGAGCCAGTTCATTTTTTGATTTTGCACAAGTCTTGGTTTCTACGGACTTTGCAGGAAATTTCTACGAACTCTGCAGGCTATTTCTACAGACTTTGTAGGAAAGAAATAGGTTCCCAAAACTTAGGCACAAAAAGGACCATTCCAAGTGCCCTTGCAGAGGGTAGGGAACACTTTCAAAGGGATCAAAGAGAAGGTTGAAAGGGTAAGTTGGAATTCCTTCAAAAAAGTGAACAAGGCAAGTTGTAATTCCTTCAGATTTGTTTAAGGCAAAAGGCGGAGAATTTCTTTAGACATTTTGTTAGAAGAAATCCTTCAAAGAAAAATCCCATGGAAATAAATAGGACTAAGGAAAAGGCATAAAATGATTTCTTTCAGACTTTTGTCTGAAGAAATTTGGGAAAATCCACAGGAGAAAAACCTGAAGAAATTTTGAAGGTCAAAGGAAATGATCAAGACAATTTTTGCAGACATTTTATCCATGGGAAAAATAGCTAGGAGAAAAGCCCGAATGAAGGCAAAACCCAAGGAAAGATATCCTTTGGACTTTTTATCTGAAGGATTTCCTTTGGACAAAAGTCTGAAGAAATTCAGCCGCCAAAACAAATGAAGACCCAACTAAGACAAAAGCCTGACCAAAGCAAAAAGCCAAAGGAAAGGGAAAGGCCGAAGAAATTCCTAGGGGTGATGGGCCCAAAGACATCAAAATCAAGCATCGAAAACTAGCCGTTGGAGGTTCAAATGCCCAGTGATGGGTGCACAGATGTCAAATTTAAGGTGGTGAAATAGCTGTTGATTTTGAAAAGCTTAAGGATAGGTTGCGAGTGAACTTGGTGACCCACCAAGAAGATAGCCCCCGAGGGCCAAAGGAGACATAAAAGACAAAGCCAGGAAGAGACAAAAGAGCCGAGCATAGGAATGGACAAAACAACCTAGGTGGTAAAGGGGAGGTGAGTTACTCTAGTGGTTGGAACAGTGCCTGCCAAGTGGTCATCAAGGGGCATAAATAGTAAACAATGCGCCCTATTTTCTCCACTTTGCATTTATGAGTAGACAAACCACGTGAATATCTTGAAGGAGCAGTCTTGTTTGCAAAAAAAGAGGCACATCCCATGCTTTCACATTAATGTTTAAATGCCAAAGTCAAGACCAATGATTACACAACATGGTTCTAGCAGGTCTCTTCTAGAAGGATGATATCAGCAATAGTGACTTCCTCTTCCTGATGCTCTCAATGCACATGGACCAACTTGTCAAAGGGTGCCAAAAGTCTTTTCCAAAGGGGTGTCTTTACTTCTTCTCTTTCTATATATTGTAAACTTCTCATTTTGAGAAAGGATCTCTTAGCCTGTAAGGCAAAACTCTACCCAAAAATCTCTTGACTTGTAAGGCAGAGCTCTGCTGGATTTTACCTTGAATCAAGACTTAGCAATTTTTACCTCCATTTGAACTTCCACTCACGCATATGTCTATGTTTTAATTTTATGTTAAGTCATTTTTATTTATGCTTTCATAGAATGATTTCAACATTTCTAGTGCATTGTGAAGTTTCTTATTTTGCAGGTCTGTCAAAAGTATCTACAACAGGAATATAGGTGCATGTGAACAGGCTGCCATAGTGTGTCTCAGAACACCTCAGATAGTTCTTCCTCCCTGTATCTCCATGGACCCCTAGCTAACTGATGCAGAAGATTTTCCCATGTCAAATGAAGTGTAGGTTCAAGCTAAGTAGATCAAATTTTTTGGTGTATCACCATTTAGTTTAGGTTCTATTTTCAGCATCCTTCTCTCTTTTCAACCCCCCCTTTTTCATTTATTTTTTAGCAGTAGGAAATCCAGGACCTCAGAGATACATCAAAGGGAGCTAACCCTTATCTAGAGACTCTCCCCCTAGTTTTGTCAGACCCACAGGCAAGAGGGGAGTTTCCATTGTGATGGGTGGAAGGTAGGAGCTCAGCCTCCTATCAAGGGTGCAATCCACAATGTCAACAGTTTTTGGCACGCCCAGTGGGACCACATTTAGACACTCAAAAAAGTTCTAGGATTGGTGTTGGTTCTGTTACAGTAGAATGAACCACTAATACAACACCTGACCTTTAATCAGGCAATTGTGGGACAAGTTTTGTCCCAAGAGTTGAAGAATTTTTGGTGTGTTCTTCAACCAACTAGCCTTTTGAGGCTTTTTTATCAACACCAATGGCGAATATGAGTTGAATCAGCTGGTTAAGCAGTTTTGGTGCCATTAAGAAATCTCATTTTTTTATGTATATTTCCATCACTCAGAATCATGGGCCTTGTATTCCTTCATATGGTTTTGATCAAGCTCAAGCTATTCATGAAATCACCTCAAGCAGCTCTCCTAGTTGCCCTTCAACAATAAGGGAAGTAGAACTGGAGTTTGAGAAGTAGGTGATGGAGATAGACAATTTAGATGATCAATATAGATATCAACAAGAGCTTAAATACAAAGAGGAGTGTTTGTTTAGGCAAGCTCAGGCCTTGCAATCCACGGAGGAGGAGGTATAAAAATGGAAAAGTCCATTCATTCAAGATAGTCAGCCTTGTGTGCCCCCTCCTATTCTAAAGAAATCCCCCTCTTGTGCACCAAATCCTTTCTATCAGATAGCACTCACTCACTCTAGCTCATCTAATGCATTTTTTTACTCCTGCTCTTAACCCCTTGCACCTAGATTTCAAAAATCAAAGGGTATTAGAGTAACCTCTCATGGAAATGAACCTTCTCAATTCCTTAGAGTGTGAGTCTTCCTTGGAAGGGAATACCATGAAACAACACATCTCTCCTCAGTAAATTCTTCCTGTGCATGAGCAGACCCTTCCTAATCTCCCTCAGCCTTCTCAGGTATTTCAACATGATGTCAAGATTCTAAGTTGGAGGAGTGGATATCATGAACCAACTCAGGACCTTGAAGAGGATAAAGTTGTTACCTGTTCATAGGGGCAAAGTTCCAATCCCAAGGTCATGAGTTGGAAGCAAATAATGGAATCATGGGGCAGGAAGGAGGAGGAGAAAGGTTTTGATCAAAACCTTGAAGAAGATAAAGCTGCTCTTACTCATCATGATGATGCTTGTGACCTCCAAGAAAGGCTCTTCTAATAAAATATAGACAGGTGAATTATAGAGTTGGAGTCCAGAGCAAGATTCCTCAGCCAATGTGTGATGGATGGTTCAGACCAAATAACAGATTCCATGTCTGAACACACCCATCTACACACCTCCAAGAGAGATATCAGACCGCATCTGATATAGATGAAGTGCTAGCCAAATGGAAAGAGGAGAATCATTCGATTCTAGCTCAAGGACTGCCTCCTCTTCCACATGGTTTTAATCATTAGCCTTCCACTTCATCCCTTCTAAAGGAGGAACCTATTTTGCAGGAGGCAAGTGAAGAAGAAAGGATCCAATTTGTAGCTGATCAAGAGGATATCATGAGTGACAACGAAGATGAAATCATCATGAATGCTCCTTTTGAAGACATCATCAATGATGGAGAAGACACAGGTCATTCCTTTGTGTGTGGGGTAAAAGTTTCATGATTGATTCTTGGATATCTCAAGGCTGTTGCTAACTTTTTCAAGTTACATTCTGACTCCATGCCTAATGGATTTTAAGGCAACTAGTTTCTAAGCATATCAGGCATGCTTCCCCTGGGAATCGGCAATTTGTTGACAATTTTTGGTCCAAAAGGCCAAAAATCAGTCTCCTTCCTTCCCTGCTATTCTGAGCCAGTTCCTTTTTTGATTTTGCACAAGTCTTGGTTTCTACAGACTCTGTAGGAAATTTTTATAGACTCTGCAAGAAATTTCTACGGACTCTATAGGCTATTTCTATGGACTATGCAGGAAAGAAACAGGTTCCCAATACTTAGTCACAAAATGGACCATTCTAAGTGCCCTTGCAGAGGGCAGGGAACACTTTCAAAGGGATCAAAGAGAAGGCCAAAAGGGTAAGTTGGAATTCCTTTGGAAAAGTGAACAAGGCAAGTTAGAATTCCTTCAGATTTGTTCAAGGCAAAAGGCGAAGAATTTCTTTAGACATTTTGTCCGAAGAAATCCTTTAGAGAAAAATCTCGTGGAAATAAAAAGGACTAAGGCAAAGGCATAAAATGATTTCTTTCAGACTTTTATTCAAAGGAATTCCTTTAGACAAAAAGTTTGAAGAAATTTAGGAAAAGCCGTGGCAGAAAAACTCGAAGAAATTTTGAAGGTCAAAGGAAATGATCAAGACAATTCTTGCAGACATTTTATCCATGAGAAAAATAGCTGAGAGAAAATCCTGAATGAAGGCAAAACACAAGGAAAGATATCCTTTAAACTTTTTGTCTGAAGGATTTCCTTCGGACAAAAGTCCAAATAAATTCGGCTACCAAAACAAATGAGGACCCAACTAAGACAAAAGCCCGACCAAAGCAAAAAGCTGAAGGAAAGGAAAAGGCCGAAGAAATTCCAAGGGGTGACAGGCCCGAAGAGGTCAAAATAAAGCACGATGAACTAGAAGTTGGAGGTTCAAACACCCAATGACGGGTGCACAGATGTCAAATTTAAGGCAGTGAAATAGCCGTTTATTTTGAAAAGCTTAAGGACAGGCCGCAAGTGAACTCAGTGACCCACCAAGAAGATAGCCCCTGAGGGCTGAAAGAGATAGAAAAAACAAAGCCAAAAAGAGACAAACGAGCCAAGTGCAGGAATGTACAAAATAGCCTAGGTGGCAAAGGGGAGGTGAGTTACTCTAGTGGTTGGAACAGTGCCTGCCAAGTGGTCATCAAGGGGCGCAAACAATAAACGACACACCCTATTTTCTCCACTTTGAATTTATGAGCAAACAAACCATGTGAATATCTTGAAGGAGCAGTCTTGTTTTCAAAAAAAGAGGTGCATCCCATGCTTTCACATTAATGTTTAAATGCCAAAGTCAAGACTGACGATTACACAACATGGTTCTAGTAGGCCTCTTCTAGAAGGATGATATCAGCAACATCGACTTCCTCTTCCCGATGCTCTCAACACACATGGGCCAACTTATCAAAGGGCACCAAAAGTCTTTTCCAAAGGTGCACCTTTACTTCTTCTCTTTATATATATTGTAAACTTCTCATTTTGAGAAAGGATCTCTTAGCCTATAAGGCAAAACTTTGCCCAAAAAATATCTTGACTTGTAAGGCAGAGCTCTACTAGATTTTACCTTGAATCAAGACTTAGCAATTTTTACCTCCATTTGAATTTGCACTCGCACATATGTCTATGTTTTCATTTTGTGTTAAGTCATTTTCCTTTATGCTTTCATAGAATGATTCCAGCATGTCTAGTGCATTGTGAAGTTTCTTCTTTTGCAAGTCTGTTAGAAGTGTCTACAACAGGAATATATGCGCATGTGAACAGGCTGTCATAGTGTGTCTCAGAACACCTCAGATAGTTCTTCCTCCTTGTATCTCCACATACCCCTAGCTCACTGATGCAGAAGAATTTCTCGTGTCAAATGAAGTGTATGATATCTTTTTCTTGGTGTAAAGTGTAGGTTCAAGCTAAGTAGATCAACTTTTTTGGTGTATCATCATTTAGTTTAGGTTCTATCTTTAGCATCCTTCTCTCTTTTCAATCCCCCCTTTTTCATTTATTTGTTAGCAATAAGAAATCTAGGACATCAGAGATACATCAAAGGGAGCTAGCCCTTATCTAGAGACTCTCCCCCCAGTTTTGCCAGACCCACAGGCAAGAGGGGAGTTTCCATTGTGACGGGTGGAAGGCAGAAGCTCAGCCTCCTGTCAAGGGTGTAATTCGTAGCGTCAACAAGACCCAAGGATTAAGCTATAGATTCTCAACCTACTATCTCTTGCCATGCCCTTGTAGGTATTTTTACTCCTTAGACTCTTAAGGTGGTGGGTTTCACTAAGAAACAAAAGGTCAAGGTGTTGATTGACTCAGGTAGTACACACAATTTCATCAACAGTAAGTTGGTTGCTCATTTGAATTATTTCATCTACCTAGCTACATAATTTCAAGTCATGATTGTAGATGGTGGTACAGTTAATTGTTCTAGAAAATGCCATGATATTAAGTTAGCAATGGGGGACTATTTATTAGATTCTTCTATGTTTACTATTCCTATGGGCGAGACAAACATTGTTTTGGGAGTACAATGGCTCACCACATTGGGTACTATTGAGATGAATTTCCATGAACTATTCATGCTTTTTTATTCTGAAGGCAAGCTAGTGGAACTATGGCGATTAAGATTTAAATATCCACAAGTGGTTAGTTCACATCAGATGACCAAGATGTTGAAAAAGGGTGCTAAAGGATTTGTGGCAAGCTTGTTTTCCATTGATGTTTAATAAACTAAGGAATCTACCCATCCCAAGTTACAACAATTATTAGATGAACATTTGGTTGTTTTTGGCCCCATGCCAAAAGGTCTTCCTCCTATATGTACCCATGATCATACCATCATACTCATCTTAGAAGTATACAACTTAACATCAGACCATATAGATATCCTTATGCCCAAAAGAGTGAAAGTGAAAAAATGGTACAAGATTTGTCGGAGGAAAGAATCATTCACCATAACCAAAGTGAATATTCTTCACTAGTAGTCATAGTGCGAAAGAAGGATGAAACTTGGAGGATGTGCCCAAATTATAGAGAGCTCAACAAGTTCACTATCAAAGATAAATTTCCTATTCATGTAATTGATGATTTGTTAGATGAACTACATGGTGATGTTTATTTTACCAAATTAGATATTCACTCTGGGTATCATTAAATTAGGATCCATGAGGAGGACATTCCTAAAATAAATTTTTGTACTCATGAAGGCCATTATAAATATTTGTTCATGCCTTTTAGTCTCACCAATGTACAATCCACCTTTCAGAGTTTGATGAATATGGTTTTTAGGCCATTTTTGAGAATTTTTTTACTTGTGTTTTTTGATGACATTCTTACTTATAGTAAAAATTGGGAAGACCACTTGCAACATATGAAATAGGTACTTGCAATTCTCAAGCAACATCAGTTATATGATAAACCATCCAAATGTGATTTTGGAGTCTAGGAAGTGGAATATTTGGGTCATATTGTATCACATGAGGAAGTAGAAGTTGATCCTTAAAAATCCAAGCCATCATGGAGTGGCAGATTCCCAAGACAATTAATTAACTAAAGGGATTTTTGGGGTGAACTAGCTACTATCGTTGGTTTTTCAAACATTATGGTAGTCTTGTATCACCACTCACTTCCTTATTGAAGAAATACTCTTTCCGGAGGATGGATATAACTACCAAGGCATTTGAACAACTAAAAATGGCTCTGTGCACCACCCTGGTATTGGCTACTCCATATTTTTTTATAACTTTTATGGTTGAATGTGATTCATCTGATATAGTATGGGTGAAGTATTCATGAAAGAGGGTGGGCCCATTTCCTTTGAAACTCATCAATTTAAGGGTAAAATTTGGCTCAAACCCATCTATGAGAAAGAAATTATGTCTATTCTACATGTAGTCAAACAATGGAGACCTTATCTATTGGGTTGTCACTTTCAAGTAAAAAATGATCGTGATAACCTTAACTATTTTTTGGAATAGTGGTTTTCCTCTAAATAAAAATAAAAATGGGTGACAAAAATGTTAGGTTTTTATTTTTAAATAGTATAAAATAAAGGGCAAAAAATGTGGTGGCTTATGTATTATCCAAGTGTGATGAACCAATTGAGGCATTATTATGTTCCATGACCATTTGGTAGGTAGGCTGGCTCAAAGAAGCAAGGTCAGAATGGGAGAATGATATTACTACCCATTCATTGATTCATAATTTGAAAAAAGGTTCAGATGGGATTGAAAAGTTTACATGGAAGGGGAATGCATTATGGTATAAAGATAGATTATATCTATGTCAGAATTCTTTTCTCAAATAAAAAATCCTTCAAGAACTTCATGCATATCCACTTAGCGGTCACTCAGGTTTTTTGAAAACCTATCATAGAGTCAAGAAGGATTTTTTTTGGAAAGGACTCAAGGGAGATGTATAGATATGTGGCCAAATGTATGGTATATTATCAAAATAAAGGTGAAACCATTCAAACCCCAGGTCTTTTATAGCCCTTATCCATCCTTAGTCAATGATGGGAAGAGGTATCTATGGATTTCATTATTGGATTACCATGATTTGAAGGTAGAAATGTTATCATGGTTGTTATTGATAGACTCAAAAAGTATGATCATTTTTATTATTTATATAAACCATTGGTGGCTAGTACAATAGCTTCTGACTTTCTCAATACAATTCAAAAATTGCATGGTACTCCCAAGATTATTATCAGTGATCGAGATCCCATATTCACTAGTAATTTTTGGATTTTTTTTTTGCATGTTTGGGAACGCAATTGGGTCATAGCTCATCCTATTATCCTCAATCCAATGGACAAACTGAGGTAGTTGAAAAGTGTCTAGAAGGGTACCTTCATTGCTTTGTGTCAGATAAATAGGATAAATGGGTTTAATGGCTGCTCTTGGCTAAATGGTGGTATAATAATTTAGTGCATAGTTCATCCAAAATGTTTCCTTTTATGTAATTGTATGGATACCATCCTCCATACCTCACTTCACTCTTAAAGGCCCACCCAAAGGTGCCTATAGTGGAAGAACACCTTCAACATCAACAAGTCCTTGCTAGTTTTCGTGAAAATTTAGCTTTGGCCTAGAATTACATGAAGCAATAGGCATATCAACACATGAGTGAGAGACATTTTGAAATTGGTGATTGAGTCTTTGTTTACTTGTAGTCATATAATCAAATGTCCTTGAAGCAACATAAAAAGGATAACAAGTTGTCTCCAAAGTGTTATGGCCCTTATCAGATCTTGCAAAAAATTGGTAGTGTGGCTTACAAGCTGGAATTTCCTCCATCCACTCACATTCACCTAGGATTTCATGTATCTTGCCTTAATAAGCTTATTGGACATAGAGTTACCACTCAAACTGAGTTACCATAATTATATGGGGAAGGAAAGGTTATTCTTGATCCTAAAGTAGTCCTTTAAACACACACTATGCAACTATGGTCCAGACTAATTACAGAGTATCTAATCAAATGGAAGAATCTACCTTATAAATATGATACCTAAGAGAATTAATCCTTCATGTAATAACATCCGAGTTTGCTTCAACATTGAGGACAAAATTGTTTTGAAGGGTAGGGGCATGTTATGCCCTTAACCATTAGTGTGTCTAGGGATATGTGTAGCCGACTTGTGGCTTGTATAACCCTTTTGCATATTATTTTACATTTCTCTATGCATTCTTATGTTTATTAGGTCAGCCTATGGGTTGTCCACGACCTTGGTAGACTATATTTAGGAGGTAGGGTTAGTTATTCATCATCATATTTGAGTATTCATTCTTATTACAAGCATTTGGGAGGTTGCCCCCTCGAAGTGGCTTATCTATTATTCATATTTTATGCTATATTTCCATATCATTGTAACATATTTCTATTATTATGCTTATTTGGTGAAGTAATATAATTCCACTTATTACCAATGATACCATTAATAAGTGAAATACACTCGTGGACGTCTTGCTCAAGAAAAATAAAAATCAAGTGAATCCTCAATAGGAGAAGCTATGGGCAATATAATAGTTTACAAAGTACATGGCCATTTTCAAAGCCTTTTTGAATAAATTGAGTGCCACTATTCCCATTATTGATGGGGTTTCTGTAGACTTGACATGGCTAAGTAAATTTTTGAAAGTACGACTACTGCTTGAGGAACAACAATGTCACCAATTGGCTAAAAATGCACTAAACATCAAGAATAGGGCCTAGTTTGTAAAAGTATTCCAAAACTTATAGAAATTGGAAAATAAATAAGTTCCCCTTGGCATGATTTTAATGCTAGCTTCTCAGTGCTTCTAGGGCAAGTTTTGGTAGAGGTCGGGTCACTTGAGGACATCCACAAATCTGTAACTACTTAGCTTGATATTTTGACAACTCAAGTAGATAATTTTATAGATAAACCCAAAGAGATGAAATAACTGAGATGGACTATTATCTACTCAGGTTGTTATTTGAAGAAACTACAACATAGTCTGGGATGGACTATCAGTTTAGTAAGGGGTGATGTTGGACCCCAAATTTTGTATTAATATATTCTATGTGTTTTAAATCCATAGCATAGAGAAGCAAGGGAATGAGAACAATGTGGAGGACCTTGAAATATGAGAGAATGGTGTAGAAGATAACAATAGAGAAGAAAGAGATGGGGAAGAATAATATAGAAGACCTTCAGGTGGAAGATCGAGTTGTGGAAGACAAGGAAATGAAGAATGAGGAACATAAGACAGTAATCAACAAAGTGCAAGTCTAGGATAAGCGTGCATGAAGTGAAGATGATTACAAATTAGTTTGTAGAAGCATCAAAGATTAATCAAGTGTGAATCTAGAATCAATCTATGAAGGGGTAGTAACATGAACAAAAATATATAGCATAGAGAGATTTTTTAGGGGATGTTAGGCCCAAATCAAAAGGGACTTAATTGTAACATCTCACCATTACTTCTTTTTTTGAAATAGTTGTTGGCTTGTCATCTATAATGTATTAATGATTTAACCTAAGAGGGGTTAGTTTGTGTATAAATACCCCTTAGCTTTACTTATGAACTTGATGTTGTTGTCAAGATATAGATATAGATACAGATGTATGTGTAATAGACATAAAGAGTGTGCTAAATGAAATATATTTGTAATCTTATCAAATGTGATCAATGAAACCACTGCTTTATATTTTAAACTTGATGTGTCAATCATTTTGGTGTTAAATATATTTTTATGATAATAGATAAGTACATGGAATATGTAAATGAATCAAATGGTTAACTCTAAAATGATGTTTGTAGTAATAATGATTAAATGTACTAACTCAAGCACCTAAGTATCGATAGAGTTATGTATCCACCACTACGTAGTAGAATCAATGGGAACCAATCTTGGTTGTGTGCTTCGAGTGAGCGCATGAGGTCACTAATCATGTGATATGAAAACATGTTAGCTTGTTGGTTTCTTTCTTATCTTAGGCATGCAACTAATACTTAGTTTAATAGGACTAAGGATAAAAGAACCTCAATAATGTCATCTTCATATATTATATTCTCTATCTCCAAAGTAATATCTCTCTATTCCCAAAGCCAATGTTGGTTGTAATTGAGTGTCATCTCCATATATTATATTCTCTATCCAAAAAGCAAATGTTGGTTTTAAGTGAGTATGCTTATGTGGTAGGGTATAACCCTAGAGCAGGTGGGTGCCTTCTTAGGTGGAAGAAGAATTGTGATCTTATTATTTCAAAGAGAACATTATATTACATTTTGTATCTTTAAATACTTATTCTCTGTTGCACATAACACCTTTTTAATCAACAGTGATCACATGTTAAACTTTATAGTAGGGTGACACTATTGAAAATAATAAGTGAATAAGTGCATACCTTTAGCAAAACCATTAGTTGATTTTTTTAATGGAATCATTAATGTATATTGTTAGTATTAGTGTTTTAGAGAATAGTGAAGAATATATTATGTTACGTTTCAAATAATAATAGAAAATCAAAATATAAAGTGAAATGTTGATAAATGGGAAAAATGGGAGCACCTATAAATCTGACTGTAACAAAAAAGATCTCACACAATGTTGTCTATCTCTTGCATTAAGTTGATATTGTAAAAAATATACATTATTTAGGGTCCCTCCCCATTTTACATTCAACTACTAGAAATACTAATTAATTTAAGGCTAACTCCTGACCCAACACTTTACCAACTCTAAGTGTAAAAAATATAAAATAATATAAATAATGCTAACTAAACACACACACATTAATATATGTTATATTTAGGTACACAATATGCCCTTACCCTTAAATATCTTTGACCTCAAAGCTATTCAAGCTCTAAAAGTGTAAAAGTTTTCATTAGGAGAATGGAACCTTAGACCTCTACCTACTACATGAAAGCTTTGACCAACCTACCACATACCATGACTTAACATATTACAAGAATGAAAATGAGTGATTTTTATTTTTATTTTTTGAACTCTTATGGTTTCCCTTAAATTTTGGGCAGGTTTTCCAACATGTTTGTCTTCATCTTCATTGTTTTCAATCGCTTCAATATTTTTTTCCCTCTTTCTAGCTTAAGAGTACTTGGTCCATCACTCCAAAAAAATCAAATATATATATATTTTTTGTGTGTGTGTGTTTTAGATCCCTTTTAGACCTGGATATTTGGCTATGAAATCCTCTATTTAAAAATTTGCATCCTCCATGTGTAGTCCTTCCACTTCACTTGGAACATGCGAACTACCTTACTTTGAAGCTTCCTAAATTACCCCCTAACTATGCATTCTGGTTTAGTACAAGTTTTCATTCTTTATCAATCATTGGTAATTTTGTTTAAGGCACCATGCATACCCCTAATTTCATCTTCAGACATGACACATGAAACACATTAAACCTCCCCTTGTTAAGTATGTGTAATTCATATACAACTTCCCCCACCTTTGCACACAATTAGTATGGCCCATAATAATTTGGTTGTACTTTCTTCCTACATACATCCTTTAATGTCTTATGTTTATATGCTTAAAATTGTATAAAAACCATGTCCATGATCTAAAAAATCCTCACTTTCTATGTTGGTGCACTTGTTGCTTCATCCTGTTGGTGCTCACTGTCAAGTTATATATCAGTAATTGTAAAATGTTTTACATTTTTTTCAAAAATTCTTATAATGTTGGGACCTTTCCCCTCTTAATTACCAAATATAATGGTGATGTTACCTCATAACCAAATAATGCATTGAAAGGTGACATTTTTATAGTTGTGTGGTACGTGGTGTTGTACCAATACTTAGACAAATGTAGCCATTGTACCCACTTACCCTATTTATCCCATGCATACATTCTTAAATACCCTTCCAATCACTTGTTAACCACCCCTGTTTACCCATCTATTTTACTATGGTATTTAGTGCTCATGTTAAATGTAACACTTGCATTTTGAAATATCTCCTACCAAAAATGGCTTTGATAAATTTGATCACAATCATATTTTACCTATTTAAGAGTCCCATGTAGCTTAAGCACATGTTGGAAATACAAAATTTCAAACTTAGAACCATTACTCCCTACCTTTCTTATTAGGATGAAATGGGCATACTTTATCAATCTATCTACCACCACATAAATTTCATCTTTACCCTCTGAGCTAAGAATACATGTGATAAAGTCCATTGACATGATTTACCACTTTTGTTGTGGACCAAATTCGGTTTTAGAAGGCTTGGCCAAGGAACACTCTCACCCTTATTTTGTTGACAGATGTCACACTTAACTAAAAATAATAGAATGTTATATTTCATTCCCTTATAAAAAATTACCTTTGATGTTTCTATATGTTTTTTGGAACCCCGCATGGCTTATAGATGGAGACATATTATCGTTCTCTAGCACCTTATGAACAAAGGGATATTCAACCCTCAAGTAAATGCATCATTTGAAAAAAATTATGCCATTATGAATTGATCAATCACTCCATTTTCTCCCATCATAAATTCCTTGCATGATTTTATTTGAGGTAATGTGACTTAAGTAGTTTTGTTTAATGAAGTGTATCTAAGCAAGTTGGCTAATGGACATGGCCATAAATACTAGAAATTTTTCCTAGTGGGATAGTGCATCTACCACCACATTATCCTTCCTTTTCTTATAAAGTATCTCAAAGTCATAGGTTTGAAGGTGATCAATCCATTTTTGTTTCTTCTCTATTGATATCCATTGAGTTAAGGTTGAGGTGGTTAATTTTAACTAGTAACTTGCTACCCAACAAAAACTTACACCATCTGGAAATTGTATATAGGATGAAAAACATATACTTACTATATGTGGACATTATTCACTCACATTCATTAAATTTCCTACTTTTGAATGTAATTGGTTAGTCATCCTAAGATAAAATTACACCTAACCCAAATCTAGAGGCATCACATTTAATAATAAAAGACTTTGAAAAATCATGGGTTGCTAAAAAAAAAATTTAAATTAGAGCTTTTTTGAGATCCCCAAGAGATTTTTGTGTTTATATGGACCACTTGAAGGAATCCTTCCTAGTGAGGTCAGTCAAGGGATGATCTATTACCGAGAAGTTCATAAAAAATCTTCTCTAAAATCCTTTGAAACTAAGGAAACCATGAAGTTTAAGAGTCACAGGTACTTGCTAATCACATATGGCCTTGATCTTTTGAGGGTCAATGTGAACCCCATAGATATAAATTATGTGACGAAGGTATTCTAATGATGCCTTTTTAAATTATTACTTATATTCCTTGGCATATAAATTAACCTTGGATAGTATATCCAACACATAATCCAAATGCCCAAGATGGAATTCCAATGAATTACTATAAATCATAATGTCATAAAAAAATAAAATAACAAACTTACACAAGAATTTTTTGAATACCATGTTCATTAATGTTTGAAAGGTGGCTATAACATTATTGAGACCAAAAGGCATGATGTTGAATTGGTAGTGGTCGTGATGCATTTTAAAATCCATTTTATCCTAATCCTAAATTCAGATTGGAATTTGATAGTGTCCTGATATGAGATATATTTTTGATAAATACTTTTCCCCAAGCAACTCATCAAATAGATCATTAATCCTAGGCATTATAAATTTAGTTTTTATTATGATTTTGTTTGAGGCTTTGTAATCTATACAAAGTCTATATGACCCATCCTTCTTCCTAAATATTACCATTAGAGTAACATATGGGCTCTAACTAGGTGATGAGCCATATAAATGGCATAGTTTTAACCTCTACCTATTTACCTTTTTGGCCTCTAAATGCCAACATTTCCTATATGCCTTATACATTTACCTGTTTTAAGTACTCTAATCATGATGATATATATTAATTATGTTTATGGGAATGAAGTTAGTTTTTTTCTTATGATTAAAGTTGAATATGTTATCTTTTAATATGATGCTTTTACTTCTCATATTATGTGTTGAGTAACTTCAGTGAGAAGACCTACATGTAGCACAACCGGAAGGTTATGTCCTGCTACAATGAGATGAAGTCTGTATATACACAATCACAACACCATATTACATACATGGCATTCATGGCCCATAACCAATAGGTTATCATACTACAACCATTAATAATTACTATAAAAAACATGAATAACAACCTGCATCTTGCCTAAGCACGCAATAGTTGTAACGACCAACCTTTTCATTGATTTTGGTCCAACGTAAAAGATTGAAGAACAAACATTCATAGCCATATATAGGCGTACCTAATGAGGAGGAGTTAGAACAATAATTCCTATTAGACCACATTTCACTTCTTCTAACTTCCCAAAAATGCCATCCATGTTCTATCCCATAGCTGGATGCATTCTCCATAATACGAATATTCTCAAGTTATTGTAATTCATTGTTGAGAAATAATTATAGCCTATTTTGTATATATTATAATAGAGATACAGGCTAAGGGGAGTAGATAATATAGGAATAAGATAGATAATCTAAGTGTGATCAAGCAATATCATTTTAGCCAATGTAATCTTATAGTAGCAATCTTTAATTGCTATAGGATATGAATAAATTCAGTAGTTTGCAGTAAATATGTTTTAATTTCAAGATAAGGATTGGATCTCAAGACTAAATGAGGAGGGCCCCCTTAGGAGGAATTGTAGGGAAGATATCAACTCATTAGAGTAGTTAAGTAGATTCAGTTTTCAAGTATTCATTTCCATTATTTAATTCTACATATGTTGTTTAAGTATCATAGATGATTTCATTATTGTGAATGCATGTTAAATTATTAAAGAAGCTTCCAAAACATTCCGCTCCATTCAATTATATTTATTTTATTTATGCAAGTGTGATTTCCTTTCAAGTATTTTACATTTATACAATTTTCTTTATGTAAGTTTGCCTGTATGCAATTGACAAAGTCAACAAGTGAGTGAAGTGTGCACATATAGTGGCATCACCTTATCAAGCCAAAATGCTCCTGGGTTGGCAATTAATGAAGTAGTTATTTTATACACAAAGTGACCACTTCATCCTATGAGCATAGGTGAGGTTGTACAAGGTTGTTAGATTTGAATGGTGGTAAAATTATTCTCATGATTTTGGCATCATTGCCAAGGAAGGTGTCACACACTTGAAATCTCCAACATTGACAATCTCTTTTGTTAATTTTAGCATTCCTAATTTAAGCATTTACTACTTTCTTGCTAAAAAATTCATTGCTTTCTATATTAACATTTCCTAATTTCTAGATAATTTTTTTGATTTTTGTAAGGTTAGAGTAGTAAAAATCTAAAAAAAAACACAAGTTATACTAACCTTGTGCAGGGAAGGGTAGGAAAAATACCAAAAAAGAGAGTGGTTAATTTACATGTAGATAAAATGGGATCATCTAAGTAGATTCTTGCCTAGGCAGTCAACCTCTACTATAGGAATAGAGATACAATCTGCAAAAACTAAGGAATATGAATAAACTCTTGGAGACCATCTATAACTATCAGTGTAAGAACTAGAAAAAGAAGAAATATTGGCTAGATTAGTAGTACAAGTTGGGAATTTAAAAGATGTAGAGGTTCATACACTTGAGAAGGACCCATATATAACATCTTTAAGGATTCCTACTTCATCACCTCACATTCAAGAATCTAACATTCAGTTCCCTTCGTCCTCACCCAAACATCTTGCCAAAAAAACATTTAAAGCCCTTCTAGCTCCTAGAAGAGACATAAGGCCTACAAAATCTATTAAATCAGATAAGCTCTTTATTGGATAATAAGATGAATCCTCAATAAATTCTACTCCTTCACCCTTTTATAGGAGACCTTCTATACATATATAAAAATCTAAATATTTTGTTTACTACACACCAGGGAGTATGAAGATTGACAACAAATTCGAAGATTGGGTGGTAGAAGCTTCTAGTCTACATAAAGAAAGAGTATTCATGGAGGACCATCAAGAAGAGAATATTGTCAATGAGTCTACAACTTATGAATTCCCCATTCCCACCCCTAGGGAAATACACCTATGAATAATATCCCCCGTTTTTTCCTCCCTACTTTTAGGGGAAAGGAAAGTGAAGACCCAGATACATTCTTCTTTGAGTTTGATATGTTATGTCGTAGTTATTATTATAACCAAGATGCTCAAAAGCTAAAGTTTTTTCTAGAAATACTCATAGATGTAAATCTTTGAAGGTTTATGGCACTAGGGAAGGATGTAATTTATACTTAGGAAGAAATGAAGGATAAGTTTATGTCCAAATATCAAGAGTATTATCAAGGAATAAACTATGGGAGGGATGTCATCTTCAATCTAACACAAGAAGATGAATTAGTAGAGAATTACATGGAAAGGTTCATGTTCAGCCTACAAAAATCCAAACAGACTATATTAGATAAAGAATCCATCAAATTGATATTTTTGAAAAGAGTTAGAGAATATTGTTTGGAAACATTAGACCTAATTACTAGAGGAGATGTTTCAACATTGTCATTTGAGGATTTATCACTTCTATGCAAGAATTACTCAAGATCAATAATGAACAAAAATCGTAGCAACAAGATACTTCATTCATCATTTGTAAATGGACTCTCAAAAATTGAGGTAATTAATTTGCTATAGGATATGAAGAAAGACATCATTATCCATATGGATACTCAATTGAATACATTGCACACAAGGAAGAAGCAAGAATAAATGGAGCAAGCCTTGATGGTTTATTACCTAGACTATCAAAAAAATAAATTAGACTGCAAATGTTAGGCTATTTGAGTAAAGGTGGCTAGCATAATGGAGGAGGATCCTGAGATAGTATAATTACATGCAATTGGTAGAGATATATGTCAGATTTTTTATGTGTCTCAATGTAGATAATGGCCACCTAGGCCATTCAATCAAGGTATGCCATCTAATTTTATATTTTTGAATTCTTAATTTTTAGCTAATTGGAATGGACCTAGTTCATGGGCACCCATGCAAAATCAAAAATGGTCTCAGTAAAATAACCTAACCTCAAGTAGTTGTAGCCACCCCAAAATTGGCAATCTTAGCCCTCCTGAAACAATTGGTAGTAACCTCAAAACTAGCTTTGGCAGCCCTAACACCAAAACTAGTAGTGTTCTTATTCTTCCAACCCATGGCAAAAATCATGGATAAATAACCAACCTCAGTTCAATCTATGTGTTTTTTTCCCACATAACCAATAGTTACAAAAAAAATCATAACCAAATTTTATTCCAATCACCCAACACCTCCTAGATAACCACAACTACCTACCCAATCTATGCCAAACCTCATAAATAAGTTGGTTCAACCAACATTGACTACTGAAATAATGCAATATCCAACTTACACCTTGGATATAAATGAAGTACACATTCATTCAAGATGTATTTTCCCACAACCCACCTTACCCATGATCATGGAACCTCATGAGGAAATTCCAGCCAACCATACTAATCCACAATCCCATGAACCTATTGTTACTCCTGAACCAAGTTCCACTGTAACACAAGAAGGGCCTACCAACCCTCCTTTTCCTAAGATATTAAACATCCAACGTCTTGACAAAGACCCTAAATTTGATATCCTAGGATAATTGAAAAATGTATGTGTCAAGATTCCACTGTTTCAAACCATTAAAGATGTGCTCATCTATACAAAAGCTATCCATGAATTGTGTTGAAAGAAACCTAGCAATAAAAAGATAGATCCTAAAATTGTCCAATTAGTTGGCTAACTTGTAGACATCATGTTGGGAAATATAGTTCCACCTAAGTACTCTAATCCATGCAGTCTTGTATTTAATGTCAACATTCATGGCCAACTTATACCAAATACATTGATTGATTTAGGAGAAATAATTGTTAGGTTATGGAGCTAAAAGCTTCACAGGTATGCAAATGGAGGAGGTTGTTGAGTGTCACAGTAATCGACGTCGGTCTGATCAATTGACGTTGGTCATATTCAGTGTACAGGACAACTGGCATCGGTTAGGCATCGGTCGGCATCAATCAGATAGGAATTGACGTCGGTCATCTCTAGATAGATAGAGACCGATGTCGGTCGTTTGTGCATTCCAAAATTGGTCTAATTTTAGACGGATAGTTTGTTTGCATGTAAAGACTAATTTTAGTCTTGAGTCTGCATTTATAATTATTGTAATTGGGAAGTCTAATTATTGTTTGTATGGGATCTATTTAAGAGACCCATGGGGTTGTATTGTAATCAGGGGACTAAGAAGGATTAGATCCTCAAGTGTAAGATCTAGTAGGTTTGCAAGAGTGCAAGACTAGGTTGATTTGTAAGTAGCAAGATTAGGGAGATCTACATGGTAAGTAAGATCAGTTAGATCTGTAGGTGTGCAAGATCAGGGAGATCTACTTGGAGTACTCGGTGGTACTTGGTAGACTGGAAGTAGGCAACAACGATTGAGTTGATTGTCACTTACTGGTGGAGGGAACAACTCAGCGTTGAGTTGTGGTTGTAATTGGTTGAGAGAGAGAACTCTTGAGGGAGAATTATTATATGCACAAGAGGTGTGGGAAGAGTGTGATTTCTTCATTGTATTTCTTTTTGGAAGAGTGTTAATACAAGATTGTATTGTCTCTCATATTCTGTGTTGTTTCTGAATTCTAGTTACATATTACTTCTGGTTTAATTCTATGTTTAGTTGCTTATACAAAGGTAATCAAGTGTACTATTAAGGAGTAGGATCCTGACAAGTGGTATCAGAGCTACAAGTTCATCAGAGCTTGGTTAAGAGCTTGGTTCACTAACACCTTAGTTTCAGAGTGTGTTAAGTGTTTGTTGATTATAAGTAACTCATAGGGGTTTTTGTTTGAGTGGGAGTAAAGCAATGGCAAAAAAAAGTAAGCTAAGAATGGAGAAATTCAATGGCAAGAATTATCAATTATAGAATTGTGGAAAGAAAGAGCATGTAAAGAAAGATTGTTGGTTGGTAGAAGATCAGCATGAAGGAAATAAAGAAGCAAATGATGCAGGTATTGTTGCACGGGATGCTCTTATATGTTCCTTGGATAAAGTAGAATCTTGGGTTTTAGATTATAGTGCCTCTTTCCATGCAACCCCAAATAGATAATTTTTTCATGATTATGTCCATGGAGACTTTGGAAAAGTTTATTTAGGGGTTGGTGAGCCTTGTCAAATTGTTGGCAAAGGGGAAGTGCGGCTGAAATTGCAGACGGGCAACACATGGGTGTTGAAGGATGTCATGCATGTCCCAGTCCTGAAGCAGAATTTGATTTCTACAGGAAAGTTGGGTGATGAGGGTTGTACAGTAACTCTCATAGTGGAATCTTGGAAAGTTTCAAAGGGTGCACTTGTTTTAGCTAGAGGTAAGAAAGTAGGTACTCTTTATCTATCTACTTGTATTACTGATTCTCCTTCTGGTTTATCTACTTCAGATGTAGATGCAAAGATGTGGCTCTGTAGGCTTGGTCACATGAGTGAGAAGGGAATGGATGTTCTTAAGTTAGAAGGTAAGAGTTCATATTTGAAAAGCAGAGATCGAGATTTCTGAGAGCATTGTATTTTTGGGAAACAGGAGAAAGTGAGATTTCTGAAGACTGGGTCAACAAAGAAGAAGCATAGGTTAGAGCTTGTTCATGCAGACGTGTGGGGACCAGCTCAAGGAGCTTCTATTGGAGGATCACAGTGGTATGTTTTTGATGATGCTACAAGAAAGGATTTGGTTTATTGCATAAAGAGGAAATTTGATGTTTTTGACACATTGAAGAACTGGAAAGCCTTCGTTTTCAAGGAGAAGATGATGGATAGAGATCAGCTCAAGGGGATGAATAATTTTGAGTAGGGAAGTTTGGACAAGGTTATGATCTAAAGTGATCTCGCGGGTAAAAGTCATCACTCACAAGAAAACACAGTTACTGACGTCAGTTAGGTGAGAACCAACGTCGAACAAGCAGGAACCGACGTCAGTTTGGTGGAGACCAAAGTCAGTGATGTCGGGCAAGTGGAAATCAATGTCGGTCAGGGAACTGATGTTAGCAGTCAGGTCAGTCGCATGGAACTGACATCGGTTGGGTGTAGACTAAGAGATGATAGAGATCGGTCACTGTTAGAATGAATGTTGGGCAGATATCAAGCTGTCAAGGAGTCTCAAATGCCCATGTGGAGGACTGAAAGGGTAAGTAAGCCTTAAATTCATTATTCCCCTTCTTTATACTACTTGTTGCTTACTGATGGTGGAAAACTAGGAAGTTTTAAAGAGGCAATGCAGGTAGAATCTAGAAAACAGTGGGAGCATGGCATGAATGAGAAAATTAATTCCTTGAAAGAGAACCAAATAGGAGATTTGGTAGAGTTTCCAGCCAAAAAGAAAGCACTAAAAGATGAATGGATTTACAGGTTAAAGAAAGGAGAGAATGAACAGGTGAGACAGAAGGCCAGGTTATATGGTCTTGAGCAAGCTGCAAGACAATGGTGTTTAAGGTTTGACAGGTGTATAAGAAAGCATGGCTTTAGTCAATGTCAATGTGACCATTGTGTTTATTTTACCAGGTTGGATAATATTAGCTACATTATCCTGTTACTGTATGTGGATGATATGCTTGTTGCAGGTTCATACATGCAGGGAATTACTGAGCTAAAGGTAAAATTAGTTCAGAGGTTTGCCATGAAGGATTTGGGAGCAGCAAAGAAAATCCTTGGCATGAGTATTTCTAGAGACAGGGAAAATCACAGGTTGATTTTGTCTCTAGAGGATTATGTGAATAAGGTAGTGGAGAGGTTCAATATGTAGGATGCAGAACCGGTTAGCACACCTATGGTTGGACAGTTCATAGAATAGTGTCCTAAATCACATGATGAGGTTGAGTAAATGAGTACTAGACCTGATATTGCCCAAGCAGTGGGAGTTGTCAGCAAGTTTATGGCCAATCCAGGAAAGGAGCACTGGAAAGTAGTTCAGTGGATTCTCAGGTATCTGAGAGGGACTAGTAGCAGGTATTTATGCTATGCAGGGTCAAGCACTTCTCTACATGGGTATGTAGATTCAGATATGGTAGGTTACTTGGATGGCAGGAGAAGCACCATAGGATATGTGTTCACTGTTGGTGGAACGGTGGTTAGCTAGATTTCAGAGATGTAGAAGGTTGTTGCAGTCACAGAGGCAAGCAAGGAAATGATATGGATGACTTGGTTCATGGAAGAGTTGGGAAAGGAGCAAGAGAGTTGCAAATTGTACAGTGATAGTCAAAGAACAATTCATTTGGCAAAGGATTCAGCCATTCATTCAAGAACCAGATATATACAGCTTAGTACCACTTCATTCGATAGGTATTGGAGGATGGTGAGTTGAAGCTGGAATGGATCCATATGGATAAGAACCCTGCAGGTATGCTAACAAAGTCGGGAACAAAGAAGAAGTTGAATCTTCATTCAACTTTTGTTGGTCTTCAAGATTGAACTTGAAGAGGGATACAAGCCAGAAAACAAAATTAGAAGATGTACAGGTACAGGTATAGGTGCAACTGTTTATCTCCAAGTGGGAGATTTTTAGGTTGTGGAGCTAAAATCTTCACAGGTATGCAAATGGAGGAGGTTGCTGAGTGTCACAGTAACTGACGCTAGTTTGATCAACTGATGTCGGTCATATTCAGTGTACAGGACAACTGACATCGGTTAGGCATCAGCCGGCATCGGTCAGACAGGAATCGATGTCGGTCATCTCCAGACAGACAGAGACTGACGTCGGTCGTCTGTGCATTCTAGAACTAGTCTAATTTTAGACGGACAGTTTGTTTGCATGTAAAGACTAATTTTAGTCTTGAGTCTGCATTTCTAATTATTGTAATTGGGAAGTCTAATTATTGTTTGTATGGGATCTATTTAAGAGACCCATGGGGCTGTATTGTAATCAGGGGACTAAGAAGGATTAGATCCTCAAGTGTAAGATCTAGTAGGTCTGCAAGAGTGCAAGACTAGGTTGATCTGCAGGTAGCAAGATCAGGGAGATCTACATGGTAAATAAGATCAGTTAGATCTGCAGGTGTGCAAGATCAGGGAGATCTACTTGGAGTACTTGGTGGTACTTGGTGGACTGGAAGTAGGAAACAACGGTTGAGTTGATTGTCACTTACTGGTGGAGGGAACAACTCAGTGTTGAGTTGTGGTTGTAATTGGTTGAGAGAGAGAACTCTTGAGGGAGAATTACTGCATGCCCAAGAGGTGTGGAAAGAGTGTGATTTATTCATTGTATTTCCTTCTGGAAGAGTGTTAATACAAGATTGTATTGTCTCTCATATTCTGTGTTGTTTTTGAATTCTAGTTACATATTACTTCTGGTTTAATTCCATGTTTAGTTCCTTATACAAAGGTAATCAAGTGTACTCTTAAGGAGTAGGATCCTAACAATAATAAATGTTATGACTATGGAAACCATGCACAAACTTGGACTAAAACAACTTCACCCAACACCTACTATCTTGCAAATGGTTGATAGATCAACTATTAAACTTGAGGGGATGATTGAAGATTTAGACATCATTATGGATTCATGGGA
The DNA here is from genome assembly GCA_037957365.1 of Torreya grandis. Taxonomy (NCBI): domain Eukaryota; kingdom Viridiplantae; phylum Streptophyta; class Pinopsida; order Cupressales; family Taxaceae; genus Torreya; species Torreya grandis. Next base: position 1,751,042 of record JARHVA010001979.1, on the reverse strand, counting down.
ATATCCAATAGATTCCATCATTATACAAATAAAAACTAACCTATAGGCTATGAATTTATCCTCGAAAGGCCATGGTTGGCCACAACCGATGATTTTAGTAGCTGCAAGTAAAGAAAAATGTTGATTTCAAATGGAAATGACACTGAAAAATTAGTGCTATATCCACTAGCCAAAATTTCATATGAAGAAGACCAACCTCCTTTGGTAGAGGAAGTAGTTGAGCAACATGATTCTTTTAACACTGTATGCACACTTGACCATAGCACATCCATCAAATATCAAGAGGAACATACACTCTTTTCTCATATTTTACAAAACACTTATCAAGAGGACCCTAAAACAGATAATCTCTTACAATGTACAACATGCCCTCTTGAAAATATCTTCCTTGAGATTGGTCCCTCTAAACTTGTAAAAGACATTAGAACCTTCCATCAGCTCTTGCCACACCATTACAACTATGTCCCACTAATAGGTAACATTGAATCCATGCATTTCCTATCCAAGCAAGTGGAAATCCTTTTGGCAAAACCCCTCAATATCAACAAGTGGACACTCCAAAAAGAAAACAAGTTAGTCACTATGCTCCAAAAGCATAAGATAACTTTTGCTTAGGATTATCATGATATGAGATGTATCCATCCAAATTTATACACCCATCACATCTACATCAAAGAGGAATGTAAACCCATTTGCCAATCACAATATAGGATGAACCTTGTTGTTAAAGATATAGTCAAAACTGAATTACGAAAACTATTGGATGCAAGGTTCATCTATCATATTTTTGAAAATCATTGGGTTTTACCTCTTGTTATTGGGGGTAAATGGTGTATATGTGTATACTCTAGGTAATTGAATGTAGTTACAAGGAAGGATCATTTTCTCCTTCCTTTTATTGTCCAAGTCCTTGACACATTGGCAAGAAAAAAATATTTCTCATTTCTTGATGGATTTAGTGGCTATAAGTAGATCAAAATAGCACTTGAGGACCAAGACAAGACTACCATCACATGTCCTTGGGGTACCTATACATATGCAATACTTCTATTTGGTTGATGCAATGATCCAACCACCTTCCAACAAGATGTCTTGAGCATATTTTTTGATCTCTCCTATGACTGTGTGGAAATATATATGGATGACTTTATCATTTATGGAGAAACCTATGATGAATCCCTTCATAGCCTCAAGAAAGTTATTCGATATTGTCAATACCATCATTTATCCCTAAGTCATAAAAAGTGATACATGTTATTGATAGAAGGTATTGTGTTAGGACACCACATGTCACCTGTAGGTATTAAGGTAGATCTTTCCAAGATAAGTATATTCAAATACTTACCAATTACAAAGAAATAAAAAGATATTAGAAGTTTCTTAGGACATGCTGGTTATTATCATAGATTTATCAAGGACTTCAGCAAAATTAAATCTCCTTTATTTATTTTGTTTTCTGAAGATGTTAATTTTGTTTGGACTAATGCATGTCAAGAAGCATTCTAAGAGCTTAAGAATTTACTGATAATAACTCCTATGTTAAGAGGTCTTGACTGGATAATACCCTTTCATAGCCATATAAACACTTTTGATTATACACTAGGAACTATCCTTGGCCAGAATGAGAAGTCCTTAAGCTACATTTATTTCATCAACAAAAACCTCCAAGGAGATCAACTCAACTACATGGTCATATAAAAAGAATTACTTGTTTTAATATATGTTATTAACAAGTTTAGACACTACATTACTAGGTATCAAGTCTTCATCCAAAATGATCATGCAACCATTAGGTATTTAATGAACAAACCTATAGTAACTGGTAGGATAATTAGATGTTGATTTTAATGTAAGAATTTGATATAATCATTATTGATAGACCAGGCAAGGATAATGTAGTTACAAATTTCTTCTCTCGATTGTAATCTAATGAACAACATACCGTAGTAGATGACTCTTTTCCTGATGAACACTTTTTTGCATTATCTACTAGTACTCCTTAGTATGTAGATATTACCAATTATTTGGCATTAAGATTACTACCACAAAAATTTTATCTCAAATAAAAATATAATTTAATCATAAAAAGTGGTCCATACTCATGGATATTTAGGTACCTATTTGTCATAGGACCTAATTCAGTTATACGTTAGTGTATATGATAAGATGACATTATCAACATCCTTCGAGCATGCCATGATGAACCATGTGGGGGTCATTTTGTTGCAAAAAGGACTACCATAAAGATTTTAACTACCAAATACAACTAACCTAATCTACACAAAGACTCCTTTAAATACACCTACAATGTGATCAATGCCAACATATGGGGAAACCACATGCTCAGATGAAATGCCACTGCATCCCCAATTGGTTTTGGAACCATTTGATAAGAGGGGAATTGATTTTGTGGGCCTCATAGATCCCAAATCCAATAATAAGTAGTACATATTGGTTTGCATATATTATGTCACTAAATGGACTGAGGTGAAGGCCTTAACTTATGCAAGAGATGACAAAGTGGCTGAATTTTATATGAGGAAATTTTCACCTGCTACAGGGTACCAAGAGAAATTGTTACAAACCAAGGGCCTTAATTTGCATCTGATCTCACAACTACCATTGTCAATGAGTATGAAATTAGGAAAAAAAAAATACCTCCTACCATCCTTAATCTAATGGACAAATAGAGGTCAAAAATAGGGAGTTAGAGAACATCCTCACCAAAATAATCAATGTGCATCATAAAGATTGGGAAGGTTGTCCTCATGAAACAATTTTTGCATACAAAATCACATGGAAGACCACAACTGAACTCACTCTATATGAATTGGTCTATGGAAAGAATCCTATGCTTCCCATTGAATTTGAACACAAGACCTTGAGGACAACATTAGAACTTGGCCTAGATTTGTCACAAACATAGAAGGATAGATTCCTGTAATTGAATGCCTTCGATGAACTCTAAAATAAAGCACTATATTGTATTGAAGTTGTGTGGTAGTAAAGGATATAATGGCACGATAATTATATAAACATAAGAGACTTTCAACATGAGATTGGGCCCTACTTTTTTATTTTAAATACAATGACCGTAAGGGCAAGCTAAGAACTATATGGATTGAGCCCTATGAGATAGAGGAAATATTTGAGAATGGAGTTGTCAAATTATATATCATTGATCATGTATGCTTCTACTTTCTAGTCAATGTTTATAGGCTCAAATTATACAAAAATCCACTTTCCAAGCAGAGATTCACTTGGTAGTTTATGGGTGGACACACATCATCTTCCTCTTAGCATTTTGCAAATATTGCTTCTACATCAACAGGGTGTTGTAGTGCACCATTCCTCTTCATTTTAAAATAATAACCACTTTGATGCATATAGTCCAGTCATGTATTTTGGTTGGCTACAAGCTGAAAAAATCTCTATTTAATCATTTATCCAATTAATCAGGCAAAGTCAGAAAATGTCATGAAAAAAAACAATGAAAACCTTCAGGCATTATTGACAAGTGTTGGTTAGAAAACTAGTCTCTAGTTGATCAAAATCTGTATATAAAAAGCCTTAAATGTAAAATCAACCTGTTGACCATCTAAAAGGAGACATTAAAAAAAAGGGAAAAATACACAAGAAAAATTATCAAAGTAATAAACATGTACTTTTTAGCTCTTTTTGCATATCCTCCTTTCATATAAGTTCAAACACCTATTTTTAGCCTTCCTAGGTAGATTTTTCCATTAGTATAGGATGCAAATTATGTGCTAAAGGATGCAAATTATATGCTACAGGATCCATATTATGTGCTACAGGATGTAACTTCAATACTATAGATTGAAAACTTGAGCTATAAAATGTGTCTTCCATTATTATAGGTTAATTAATAGGTTGATACAAGTTGTGTTATGCATCTAGGAATAATGGCTTCTGAAGCAACTAGATGATAGATTATATTATCAATTTGTTCCCTCATTGAGTAAAAGTTTCATCTCCAGGCCACAAGAATAAGTTGTTATCATACAAAGATCACCTGCTACAAGATGATGCAAATTCATCTACTTATCCTAAGGAAAGTGTGGGCATAAATAATTTAGTCTTATTCCATTTCTTCCATACTCAATACTTTGTATTTCATCTTACTCTTGTACCAATTGCCTTCATCTATGGTTGGTAGTATCAAACATGTCCTTTAGTCCAGAGGTCACCACCATCCAATCTAGCAACAACCTTGAGCATACACCTTATCCAACTTTGTCAATGACACATATGATAGCCTCCACATCACATCAAATCCAAATGCCTCCATCATGATTTCACCACCTTGTTCCATGTCATTCCACTTTGTTTCATTGTCGTAACATTTGCACACATTTGTATGATGAGGTAACCCATCTAATAAAGGAACTTATTCACTTTTTTTTTAGATGTCAATTATTAATTAGTTCTTGTTAATTATAGTTAATGTGACCATCATGTTGGATGACTTTAAAATAATTGCTATAGGCATACCCTATGGTAATTTAAATATTATTTTTACGTATTTGTCACATCAAGAATTTTTTACCCATCTCGCTACCCATTCCATGCCCCCATCATCTTATTCCTTACCCTCCTACATGTACCATTGAATTTTACTTCACTCGAGGATGAGTGATATGTCAATTGGGGGGATTTTCCCATAAATGAGACACCAATTATATGCCTCAAGATGCTACATGATAAGCATTGTTATAGTGTTTAAAATTTAAGTACAAGGATTAATGGTTAACAAATCCAAAAATGTTCACATCCTAAAAATTTATAATAAAGACCTATTGATCATTATGCAAGCTGAGTCGAACCACCATTAGAGGAGATTGTGTTAGAAAAGAGCTTATCGACTTGGCACCACTTTTTGAGTAGTAAGACATCACCATCCTCTTCATGAATATATGGTGGTTAGCATATTTTAAAAAGATAAGAGGGTTTGGCCAAGCAATAGAAGAGGAATTTTCCAGTTTGTTTGAAAACAACAAAACCACTATTAGAGGATTGTAAATAAAGGTAACTGAAAGATCTCTGATTTGAATTACTAGCCTATCTAAAGTAGGAGATCTATGGAAAGAAAATTTTGATATAATTACAAAAAGGGTAACCTTTCAAGAAGGTCATGAGCGATTAAGTTCTCTAGATAGGGTACCAAACATCTATCTCTACCACAAGTATGGGCAAAAGTTGCTATGTTTATTCTAAAGTATTTCACATGTGAAAGGAGACATTATATGTTATATAGAATTAAGTTTAAGTTTATCAATCACATGAGGCATATAATTATAATAAACATGCCAAATTTATTGTTAAACATACTGAGGAAAATGGTGAAGGAATATTAGAAAGGTAACCCTAAAACTCTATCCCAACATCGCTTGATACAACTCATTATTTAAGACAGCCTAAACAGACAAAGACCCACTGTGACGTGGAAAGAATTCCTCTAGATGTCATTTGAGTAAGAACATGATGAAGAAGAAGATGTTGAAGAGGAGATTAAAGCAAGTGATGAAGAGGAGTCAGAATAAGAAGAAGAGAAAGTTGAAGAAGAAGCAGAAGTTGAAGCTGAGGAGAAATCTAAATAAAATGAAGAAAATGAACCTCTTATAACAAAAGAGCCTCCTATAGTAGCTGGACCTACAAAAGAGGTAGTAGGAGAGAAAAGGGAAACAAATAAGAGGAGAATATTGATTTTCCACATTTTTCATTTGAAGAAGAAGAAGCCCCTTCAAACCCTAAACTAGCTAAGAAGCCCAAAATTCTTCAAGTTTATAGGAGACAGTCACACAAACTAAGGGGGAAACCAAATAAAAGGCCTATTTCCTCCTCACCTACCATAATCCATATCAGTGAGGGATCATCTAAAATTAAAATTGAAGAAACTAATGCTTCTATGTGTAGAAGTAGTTAGGAGGAAGGCTCTTCTTCCTTTAGTTTTAAGCCTTCACAATCAACTGAAGGAAACAAGGAAGATCAATCGATTGAAGAAAGTGATAAAGAGAAGTCAGTTGAAAGGGATGAAGAAATGCCTGAACAAACTGAAGACAAGGGACATGAGATTCCTAAAACATCCTCATAAGGAGAATTTTAGACTCTAGAGAAAACACTTATGAAAATTAAATCACTAAGGGGGATAGTTCAGATGTTTGAAGAAGACAACACATTGGATACCTTGGCACAAGTTGCTTCATAACTGCAAGACCTGATTGTATTGACTGAGTCTCAGCCCGCAATGATAACCCAACTAATAACCCAAGAACATCTTGTCATTCCTATTATTCAAAGATTTGTTATAGCCACTTTTACACAAATAGAAAAACTTGACTCAACATTTCTTTTCTTTGAGATGTATTAAGGAGATGAGTAGTTTCAAAGTATATAGTTTAGTTGGTTCAAGCACTAGGGCCAGTTTAAGAAAGAGAACAAGAAATTGAAAAATAAAGTTCAAGAAGATGTATAAAAACTCATGAAATTAGAATCAAAATTTAAAGAGTTAGCTCGGTTGATAGATATATTATTGAGATGCAGGCCACCTACTCAAGTTTACTCTATTTACCTTGAATAACAATGGTTGAAATTTTAGTTTATGAGAGTATACTTTGATCTTCCATGAATGGTAATAGATTCTCAGTCTTTATTTAATATGGATAATGATGGTACCCCTGAAGAATAGGCTCAATTATGTGAATTCTATGTATATAATTATGCTATACCTCATAATGTAGAATGGAACCCCAATTTATATGTAGGAGATGTCTTACTCAAGGCTTTTTCTTCATAAATGGTACATGAGAATAACATGGGTCAAGAATTAGCAGACTACAATAAAAAAGAAAAAGAATCTACTTTGATAATAAGAGAAGAGTCCACTAATCCTGAGGTGATAGTACAAGAATGGGTTTCTTTAATGAAAATAAGGGAAGTATCTTCTTAGTTTGTTAGGAAGAAAGTAAAAACTCAAAACTATTACCTAGGATTGTTAACTATCATAGGAAAAGATGCATTCAAAGATTGTGGGCACATATGGAATGAGATTACTCCTGAATTGAGGAAGAAGGAACCATTCTCTCAACATAATCTCAAAGTTGCCCTTGACTAAATTCATACTTACATAGAAATTGCAAGAAGGGACCGATATTTATATCTATCACTTTTCAGCCACTACCATTTTGGTATCCCATTCCAGACTAGATAGGAGAAGTGCCAATTGATGAGGCAAAAGAAGATAGGAGATGGTATAAGTTTGAGGCTCAACATGGTTTCTATGGCAAGCAAAGCATAGGTGCATCAAAACCAATAGACTTCAGATTTGTGTGTGATATTCGGATGCATAAATTGGTTGCTCAAGGACAAGCAACACCTTAAATTGGGGGGTGATGATCCATATAAATGGCATAATTTGAACCCCTACCTATCTACCTTTTTTACCTCTAAGTGCCAATGTTTCTTATATGCCTTGTACATTTCTCTATTATAAGTACTCTAATCATGATCATATATATTAACTATGTTCATGGGAATGAAGTTAGTTTTTATCTTGTGATTAAAGTTGAATATGTGATCTTTTATTACAACATTTTTACTTCTCATAATATGTGTTGAGTAATTTTAGTGACATGACCTACATGTAGCACAAACAAAAGGTTATGTCCAGTAACAATGAGATGAAGTTCAGATATACATAGCCATAACACCATATTGCATACATGTATTCATGACCTATAACCAATAGGTAATAAACTTGCAACCACTAGGAACTATCGTAATAAACATGAATAACTACATGTAGCTTACCTAAGCATGCCTCAGTTTTTACAACCAACCTTTTCATTGATTTTGATCCAATGGCAAAGATTGGAGAACAAGTATGCATGGTCCTATATAGGCATACGTGATGAGGAGTTAGAATGTCAAGCATTCTTATTAGACCACATTTCACTCCTTCCAACTTCCTAACAACATCACCCCTATTTCTATCCTATAGTTGATTGCATTCTCCATAATATGAACATTCTCAAGTTGTAATTTTCTATTGAGAAATAATTGTAGCCTCTTCTATATATATTAGAACAATGATGTAGGCTAAGGGGAGTATAAAATATAGGAAGAAGATATGTAATCTAAGTGTGATCAAGTAATATAATTTCAGCAATTATAATCTTATTATAACAATATTTAATTTCTACAGGATATGAATAAATCCAACAGTTTATCGTAAACACATTTTAATTTCAAGGGAAGGATTAGATCTTAAGACAAACTGAGGAGGGCCCCCTTGGGAGGACTTGTAGGGAATATATTGCCTTGTTAGATTAGCTAAGTAGATTCAGTTTTCAAGTATTTGTTTCCATCCTTTAATTATGCATATGTTGTTTGAGTATCATAGATGATTTTAGTATTTCGAATGCATGTTAAATTATTAAGGAAGCTTCCACAACATTTAGCGCCATTCAAAGTTTTATTTATTTCATTCATGCAAGTGTGATTTCCTTTCAAGTACTTTACATTTCTGTAATTTTATTTATGCAAGTGTGCTTATATGCAATTGACAAAGTCAACAAGTGAGTGAAGTGTGCACATATAGTAACATCACCTTATCAAGCCAAAATGCCCCCGGATTGACAACTAATGAAGTACTTGTTTTATGCACCATGTGATCACTTCATCTTATGACCATAGGTGAGGTTGTACAAGGTTGTCAGGTTTAATTAGTGACAAATTTATGTTTATCACTAGGGATGATGATGCCAACCTCTAAGAGTGCAATGATTAATTTCTCTATCTTTAACTCTTTAAAATTACCATATTTCAAAGGGTGTACCACCATTGGCCCCTTTATAGGGTTAAACTCAATAATGTGCTCCAATTCTTAGTCTAGATGCAACCTCTTTGGTAAATCTTGGAAAACTACCCTACATTTGCATAGCAACTCTAGAATCCATGGAAATTATAAGTGTGTGGTAGAATATTCCACATATATATTGTAGAGGTGAGCCATAAATATAAAATGCCCCTTATTCAAAATTTTGTTCATCTAACTTGAGTCAACAATTTTGATTTACCTCGAGGGTAAGAACTTGCTAGTATACACATGGTCCCCTTACTTAAATGCCAAGAATCTCTCTTGTTGATTGGTGGAGTATGTTCCAAGTGAGTATAACCATTGAAACCCTAAAACAACATCCACACCCCCAATATTGACCACATAGAATTTATCGTTAAGGACATATCCACATTATGGAGGACTACTACGCATTCAATATTTTGATGTATTAGAACCCTAATGAGGAAAATTTTAGAAGTGTCTAGATGGAGGCCTAATCAGTAATGAACTTACTTATATGTTTCACAATAATAGAAAAATATATCGTAGAATTAAGAGCAGAATAATCAGATCCACAACAATGATTGATAAAATATCATAATACTTGATCATTATGATTGATCTATTTCGAGGGGGCAACCTCCACAACAATGCAATAAGAGCATAATTCATAATATGATGAAAACATACTAATCACTACCTCCTAGATATAGTTTATCTAGCCATGGTTATTCCATAGGCCGACCATACTAAGAACATAGAGAAATGCAATAAGATAATATAAAATGTATGTAAGCCATAAGTTGACCACACATATCCCTAGATACACTATAAGTTAAGGGTGTAGCATGCCCCTCCTCTTCAAAACAATGTTTTCCTCGATATTGAATCAATTATGGATGTTGTTGTCGGAAGGCTTCATCCTCAACACTTATGCCCAATGATGGAAGTGGCTCCCCCTAAGATTCAATTGATGTATTACACAAACTATCTGTCTTTTAATCACTATAATCATACTTGCCCTGCCATACACACACTAGTTAATAGGGACTTATATCTTAAGGATGTGGTTCAATGGAAGAGGTTTGAAATACTACTTTTACTGTGACATTGGTCTCATAGACTTGTAATAATATAACTATAAAAATAAAATGAATTTTTTCCATTAAAATTAGAACCTCACATTTTTAGGTGGTAGACTTTTAACTACTGCTAAAGAGAGGATAAAAGTTTCTCTCACTAACTGATGAACTTTTGTCCATATAGTAATTTAATTATTTTTTCAATATTTTGAAATGTGATAAAAATCTAAACCAATATATATATATATATATATATATATATATATATATATATAACTCATTTTTTTCAACAACATCTATTGAAAAAAAAAAGGAAGTCCCCTCCCTGAAACTATAACCTAATAGAATGTTTAACAATGTGTAATATTAAATCTTGTCTAAATCCTAATCTATTTGAGTAGTTTTATTTTGTCTAATGTTTGGAGGAGTGCTTAATTTGTTATGAATTGCATTTGTATGATTTAAGTCGTACTTGGAAAGACATGAAATAAACAAGCACACGAGATGTATTGGTTTATTAAATGGATTATTGATACAAAGTAGGTTGTGCATAGGTGTAGTAAGTTATCAAACTAATGAATACCTAAGGTATAATATCTCAACGCATTGGATTTAGAGTATGAAAATGAATATATATTATTATTCAAAAGTAAATCATATGAAGTTAATATGAATACGAGGAAATTACATTTTAAATAAGAATTTGTAAGAGAAAAAAGAGAGAAAACATAAAAGATGAGAGTTAAGGTGTTAAGATTTTTATTTTGACAACTCGTGACTATTGAATTTAACAATAGGTTTGTTTTCACCTCTAAAATCAAAGTTGAAGACATGTGTCAAACAAAGAGTTGAATTGACAACTCTTGAGGAAGTCATCTCTATGTTGGATCATTTCCCTAATGAATAAAATTACACATCTTTAATCCTCACAATGTATAAAATATCATAGAGAGCCTTGAATTCCTCTAAAGATGCAGTAAATAATAATTGTAGTTCATTATTACAAAATTTATATTTTATTGATGTTGCAAAAGAAAGTGCTTTAATTCTATGCAATGATGATGAAAGCATACCCACAATTGATTCAAAGAAAAACTCAAATCAAAAGAGAACCTGGTGTACTTGGAATTCATAATATGTCCATCTTCTATTTGAAGATAGTGCTTCAAGTAGTGATGTATTTTTGTTGACAAGGGTTTTGATGGTTTTGTTCAAGCTGATTTTATGTAAGATTTGTAGATCCCATCCTTGATGCCTTTATGAATATCTTTTTTCAACGTGTAGAGAGCATTGATAAAAAAGAAATTAAAAAGTAAATGATTGAAATTAATACCAGCTTGTATGCAAGATGTAAAATAAGCACACCAAGTGTTCTTCAATCCCTTGTTCACATTTCTTCATAGATGATTGAAGAACCTTGAATATATATCTATAATACCCAATTATCATATTTCTCACACATCTTAATCTATGAAGTAACATTATTACATAAAAAATAATTAATATATGAAAAGGATGGATGCCAAATTCAACAAAGATAATTGCATGTAACATTGATTATTTTTTTCACAAATTTTTAGATAATATATAAATAAGAACTTTATCAATCTAATCCTAACTTATATTACAAAATTCAAATTTCCAAATTAATATAATCATATAATACTATTAATGACACTAAAATTTAAAAGATACATAATTTTAGCTTCAATTATAAAATTATAAAAACTTTAAAAAAAACGAGTAAACTTAAAAGTCAGTCTAATATCATAATGTGATAGGTCCTCATATTCTTAAAAATGCGTAGTTAGGTTGAAATCCATATTGGAGTGGCCTTCAATTTTCTAATGCATGTTAAATGAATTTGATGGTAACCTAATCATACAATTGCATTCTAGTTCTAATTAAAATGTTGGTGAATCCTAAGCGATCCCATTATTTATTTGTACGTAGTTAAAAGGAGTGATATGTGCTTATTATTAATATTTTTTTTTTCCTTCCCCGAGTCCTAATTGTAGTAAAGATTGATCGAACATTTTGATTCTCTATGCAGTTTAATGTGCGGTAATATGTCTTAGCCTTATCTTATTTGTTAGTCACTTAAAGAAATTCTGGAGTTTTCTTAAGATGAGTATCTCCAATTTCACATACTATTTTACATGTAACATTATCAATAGTGTTTTAGGATGGATATATATATATATATATGATTATAAACATCGATATTGTCAAAAATGTTTTTGAAAAAGAGAGAAAAAGATATATAAAAAAAATGGTGAGGATCGCGATAAAATGATACTACATCATGAAGTGCGTAATTTATAGTGATATTCATAATAAATATGATGATAATTTGAAAATAAACAACATAATCATATTATTTGAAGAGGCAAGGTTAGATAAAACAAGGGTGCTAGTGCCAAGTCCTCGTAGGAGTCTAGCAGACAGAGAGAACATTGGGAAAATCTAAAAAGCTATGTTATGGTGGAATGAACTTGAGCTATGCTGATGGAACCAACAGGGGCTATGTCTTCTTGCTAGATTTGTTTAGGACTTGTACTAAACCTCATGCTTTGTTAAGATATGATTTTTATAAATATGGACATCTGGGTTTTTGTGGTTCCCTCAAAGTAAGTAAAAGATGACAACTCTGTCATATAACTCATTACTAAAGACATGGTGGCCGGGTATTGTATCTAGGTCATATTTACAATAAGCCCCTGCACCCTACAGTTAAACCACAACACAAAAAACAATGCATCCCTCTTGGATTCATCTAAACCCCTCACTTATTTTTCACTTAAAATTTTAAATAAGGAAAATAAATATTAAACCAGAAAATAAATGAACCTAAAACCCAACATGGTTGACTGTCTTTCCTCTGTATTGTGTGCATAGTTTAATGTTTTGCATTGATTTTTAAAAAGTTAAAATTATAAACTAGTTGTAAATGACACTATACTTGATGAGTTCATAAAGATGGCATGCTACGATAAATCTCTTCGTATAGGTGCATTGCATGATGACAATCAAATACTTGCATGGAAAGAGGTTAGATGGTGAGAAGCCCAAAATGGTAGATTATATTCTTCGTTCCTTCCCCTATTAACAAATGTTTATGGTGCTTCAGTGTTAAGTTGGTCCCCTCTTATGGTGCTTCAATGCTAAGTGGGTCCCCTTGACCTATGATTATTACAAAAAATATATGAAAAAAATGACATTAAAATAATAACTCATAGAATCCATCTTAAAACAAACACAAGAAAAATATCACAAAAGTTAATAATCTAATATTCAAATAAATATTTGTGTATATAAGATATAGATAAGGCAATACCTAATATGTATATCATATTCCATGTGCCTTCCTTACATTGAAAGATGACAACCCTTACAATCTATAGATCTATAATTTATTTTATAAGTTTGGAACAATTTGTTTTTTGAAATACTATACTTATAAAACCATAACTAGATAAACACGAGTGAAAGGGATCTTACCTATTTGTCACAGTGAAATAAATATGATCCAAGTTTTAAGCCCTCTAGAGAATTGTGTATTGTGAAAAAAAAGGTGAGTAGTGTAGGAAAGTTCCAAAGCAAAAATAGAAAATAGGACTGGAAACAGTTTTAAGTTTCATGTAGGAAAAAACATTGGGAAGTAGTGGTTTGTCTTTCATTCTATGTTTCTATTACCATAATGGATTTCTACATTTAGTGGAACTTCACATTACTTATTCTAGAGGCTAAGGAAGATTCTTTATTATTCTTATAATGAAGTTAAAATCTATATATAGATTGATGAGCAATTAATTGCATGGTGTAGCAGTTTTTCATAATTTATACGAATCTATATAAAAGAAAACCAAATGTCTCAGTTTGGCAAAACCAAGTACATCACTGTAAGAAGGATTCGACAATTGCAAAAATGCATCCTTATCCATGTTTTATTTGTTTTGGTTATTGCCATCTCGGACAAAATTTCAGCAACTACTTTCTTACAATATAGGGATGTAAAAAATTCAGAGCCACGGGATAAAGAGTTGTGCATAGAGATGAGTGCACAACTATGAGCTTAGACAGACTCGGTACAACTTCTCCAAAGAATGAACAAGTTAAAAGTCATATGGGGAGTAAAAGAGCCCAGCCAAGAAGTTAATTGGAAGCATTACCAAGAAGACATGCACGATACACACCAGAACCAATCTCTTTTAAACCCAACCAATCAAAATCCTTCTTAGCCAACTTATCAATACGATCCAAAATATTTGTTGGTTAAGAGATATATGTCATGTAAGCTCAAGGAATGTTATGTCTTGGCTCACCCCAAATCATCATCTAGTAACCATTCGAAACTTCAGCTTATGGCCACAAAACACATCACATCTATCTTTTCTTAAGCATACAGGCAGATATGACCTTCGATCACCTTACCATACAATCAAGAAGCAACCAAGCACAAGGAAATTGATTGCTCACAGAGTTGTTGAGGATACTTGTTTAGTTGGCGATTCTTCTTGCTTGTCCATGTATCTAATAGAGCAGTAGCCTTGCACCTGGCTCTATCTGAACCATCCTGCACTAATGCAGTCAAGGGTGTATAAGCTCCCAGTCTCCAAGCTGCACCCAGATGCTTGGGGTCATACGTGCACAATGCAAGTAAGACGACGAACAACATTTTACTTGTTGCGAGGCAAGCCAATCCTTATAAAATCCACCAATACAGGGATTGGGTTTGCATTCCCAAAGGCTACCTTCCCTTCTTGATGACTAGCAAGTAAAGCCAATAAGATCAGGGCTTCGTCTACCATTCCAACATTGGAATCAACAAGTAACTCCATCAAAGGGGTTAAAATGCCAAATCTTAGAGCCCTTGCTTTATTTCCTTGGTGCACGCATAAATGTAAAACTGCATTAGATTTCCATCATGTAGGAGTTCAACTTAGCAGGGATGGCACCAGATTTACCAATTGTTATGTTGTGCTCATAGGGAAATGAGCAGGCTGAAAAGAGTAGCAACAGCGTTTTGCTTCCATGCTCCCTGATTTTAGAACTTCTACAATGGGAGGTACTACCCAGCCATAACTATTGCTCTCTTATTTGCATAATGAATGGAAAGGTCAAGGAGAGCAGTCACAGCATGCTCTTTTGTCCTTTGATCTTGTGTAGACAAGAGCTTAATCAGTGGTGGAATGGCCCCTGCTTCTGCAAGATAGATCCTATTGTCACCATTCCATTTTGCTAGAAGATGCAATTCAACGGCGGATGCTCTTTGCTCCTCGAGGATTCCACTAGAAAGCTTTCGAAGAAGAGCATCCACAGTTGCTTGGTCTCTGATAATTTCTGGAAAAGATCTGCATGTTTTCTCATTTGTGCTAGATCCTGGTCTTTTTTGGTATCTCAATGCCATGAGCTTCCCACCATTGTGCAATCAGACTTCTCAATGCATAGTTGGGAGTCAAAACAAAGTGAGGCAATGTTTGTTGTGTTATTGGACAAGTTTTGTGTCCAGCTTCTAGCCGTTTCTAGATGCAATATCGCTTGTATGTATGCATGCAAAAGGGACCAATCTCAAACCCAAAGCAGAGAGGGAAACTATCACGAAAAAATATCAAGGTAATTATATTTGAGTTGTACTGAACACAAGGAGTAAAGTAAGAGAGAAAGAATTCAAGAGAAACTTGAAGCAATCTCTATCCATGTTTTCTAATGAATTAATTTGGCATTCAATGTGAAACTATCAACCCAGGGAACCCATACTCTGTGAACTAATGCAACATTCAATGTCAAATCATAACGACATTGTACAAACATACCCTATGTCTGCTGTGAAATAAATGGCCAGTGCCAATCCAAGTGAAGCGGGTAATAACATCAAAAAAATTAGCCAATCAACGTGCACCAAAAAAACATTATTTTATGTACTCTATTAAAACACTTGTTGATTCACTTTGTAAGAGGCTTACATATTTTTTTGGCACGTTAATCAATGGAATCTGATTGGCCAACAAATTCAATACTAATTCCAAATTAAAGTTAAATAGATTCATAAGTATCCATTCGGGACTAATAACAAACTTTTTAACAAGACTCATAGTAAAAGGTCCAACATCAAAAATGAATAGGTATTTCGCAAAATTAATAGGATAACGCTTGTCTCAAGTAGTTGTTTCTCTTATATTACTCTTATTAATTCTTTTGGTCCCATAGACTATTTGGTCTCGTGGGCATCAATAAAATCTTTCATTCATTCATTCGTCATAAACAATGAAGAGGTATATACATACACAACAATTATATTTCAAGATGACCTCCATGAGTAATCATTAAACTACTGATATTTTTCCTCATATATGATGTTGATAATTACAAAGCAAGAGGTCCACTTTACACAACAATGCCTTTAAGCTTGGTTAATAGGGGAACATTACAACAATAGGTTGTAATTGGGTTAATCCCAATGCGTAAGAATTAAGAGGGGTGATTTAAAAGACACTACACGCTCCAAATACTTTACTAATAGGGGGAGGGACATTACAATACTAGGTTGTAATTGAGTTGATCCCATATTAGTAAGAACAGTGAGAAAAGGGTGATTTAGAAGATACTAAATGCTTGAAATGCTTTGCTAATGGAAAAAAAGGCTAAAGAGAGAAACACCCAAAGAGGTGGAGATATTATTGTTCCTCTCCCTACTAACAAATGGTTAAAGGTGTTTGTGTGCTAAGTGGTCCCCTTGCTTTGCAATTATTACCAAGATACATGAAGAAAAATGTCATTAGTGTAATAATGACTACTCATTGAGGTCATCTTAAGATGAATTAAAAAAATACACATACAAAAATTCCACATTAAAAACTCTGAATATGTTTTTATGTTTTGATCCTTAAGGATAGTAGTACCACAATATTATAACTCGAGATTATTCAATCCGATATGTTGCTATACAAGTTTCATTTGTGAATGAGTGAATGAAGGCTTTTAATAACATCCACAAGATAAAGCAACCTATGGGGCCAAAGGATAGAGACTAAGTTGTTTTTTACACAAACAACTCTTTAAAACAAGTTAACAAGCTATGTTTGCATGATATCCATCTTGGATCTTTTGCTATTTATCTTAATCAAAAAAATTGTTATTTTTGCTTCTCTCTCCTTTTCAAATAAGGCAACCAAGGAGTCAACTTTCAAGCTATTAGTATCTTTATTAAGCTATCCTTGTTAGGCATTCCATGATGCAGTGACACTCCATCTCCACTAACCTTGAAGTACAAAAACAAAATATTCACTTTGTCCAATCTTCTTTCGGTATTGTCCACTTGCTAGTCTCACACCTTAGACGATGTGAGCTAATACTTCATTGAATTATCAACATTACCTTCCATTTGATTTCAACTCCTATGTACACTTTTTGTTCATGGTCCCAGGTGAGATTGAATTCTTAGGCATAGTACTCTCTCTTTTCCTTGAGTTGCTTTGTTCATATAGTTAACTACCTTCACTTTTTCTCTCACAAACCTTTTTATTTCTTCATTGGTGTTTGGACACTCCTATATGCTAATGCCAATTTACTTATTCACTTGTTATTTTGTTTCATTAAAAAAACAAAAAACTTTAATAAAAAATTAATATCAAACCTTTTTGTATGCATTGTTCATTTCTATGGATGTGGGAATATATTTGAGACAAGCAGGGCACAATGATGTTGAGGGCTCTCATCTCTATGTTATCGAAAACATATTTAAGCACAAAAAAGCAATTTCATGTTCAATCATTTTAGCAAGATTTAGGGCTTTTCCCTCACGAACTACATCAATAGTCCATTTAGCGCTTGCCCTCTATTCCATTTATTTTATTAGAAGCTCTCTATTCCATTAAATTTGCATTCTATTAGTGTTGCAATTGCAAAAGATGTATTGTAAAAATCTCACCTAGGCTGCACAACACATTGCCCTACTTAAACCTACATCTCTATGTTATCGAAAAGATATTTAAGCACAAAAAAGCAATTTCATGTTCAATTATTTTCGCAAGATTTAGGGCTTTTCCCTCACTAACTACATCAATCCTCCATTTAGGACTTGCCCTCTATTCCATTTATTTTATTAGAAGCTCTCTATTCCATTAAATTTACATTCTATTAATGTTGCAATTGCATAGGATGTATTGTAAAAGTCTCACCTAGGCTGCACAACACATTGCCCTACTTAACCCTACATTTTAAAAATGTAATTGGCCAAACAAAGGATAACAATCTACTTGGTAACCTAAAATTGCTACCCTTCTTCCACATTTGTACATTGATATAGAAAGACACTCAATATGCTTCCTTTTGATGCTCCTCAACATACCAAATAAAAATAAAGTTATCAGCAAGGATATTTACAACGCTTAGCTGAAAATAACATGGTTTGATCCAAGAAAACCTGAAAACCTTTCAACACCAAATTTTTTCCTGTATTTGCAGTTCTTTGTACCACCCCAATAGTCCAATTTGGGTTCTAGCATACTCCAAAGGATGTCACCCTACTGACTGAGGCTTCCTTTAGCACAATTTCAGGTTGTTCCCATCAATGTCAAATGGAGTTAGATCAATGCTTCCCATGAGAGGAATCTACACTAGCAGTTGCCCCAATGGTGCAAGGAATGCTAGAAGGAATGTGAACGAATCTACATAAAGATTTTGACAATCATTTCATCTTTAAATGCCTTATCAACCATAACATTTGCAGGATACTGTTTGGAGATTCCTATTGTCCCTTGATGAATTTCACATAATATGAATATCAAAGTGTTTGGTTTTGTCTATTTGTGAGATGTTTCATGTCATACAAAATAACACGTCAAGATGTTTCATGTTAGACAAAATAACACATATCAAGATGTTTCAAGATAATTGTCCCTCAGGTTGGTGGTGTATTGGTTAAGGCAAATGCATTTGTAGATTGGCAAACTAGGTTCAAGTTGCACCAGCGTTTAGGTTACCCATAATGGGGGACAGAGAATTGACAGATTGACATAGCAGAGGTACAGGGACTGGAACCCCCGCTTGTGTATCAGATCAGATGTGGGCCCGTCTATACCACAATTAAATGTTATCAAAAAAACAAATATCAAGATATGTTCAAGACAAATCACCTTTTGCTTCCACAATATTGCGGCCCAAACAACATACATGAGATCTATCACACTGGTCATCTCAACAGCACTGAACAAATATCAACATGAACCCCATCACCAATTTTTTCTTGACCTCCAATGTCAAATTATTGCAACAAAGGATTTTTTAACTTCATAATTTTTAAAGTTATAATTTTTTGTCACATTATGTTCTTGTTTCATTCTAGTTATGTAACACTTCATTGGAGATACACTAGACACACTTCCTGTAATTTTTTGGACGATGCATTTTTTTCAGTTCCATTGGCCATTATTGGCCACTAGTGGGCATTCAATCCTAGATTAAAATAAAGTAAATTGGAACTCTCTCCAATTGATAGCTACCATTTTTCATTGCATCAAGGTTCAACCCTTCTACCCATTTCATTAAACAAACTCAATTTGTCCTCATGGCAAAACGGACAGAACTATTGGTTATGAAAGAATTGTAATCTCTGGGTCTCTTGTTTTCAAGTTACAAGAAATTAATCATGTATTATAGGATTTTATTCTATTTTCTTCAGGAATACATATAGAATATCTGAAATTGTTTCCACTCAGAAAAATCATCAGTTGATACCATGGTAAATCCGAAACAGATAGAAGAATACAGCTTTGTACACAGCTCTGATGCAGTACATTATATACATCCACAATACACATCAGTGACCCTAAAATCGGCATGTCATCCTGAAAGGATGTCAATATATAATTTATAAATTATGTGCAAAATTATGGGCTTGGCAGAATTGTCTAGACTCGAAAACATTCAAATCATTATCCATGTATTAGCATGAAAAAATCCTTTCGTTTGCTCTTAGCTGATCTTCTCAATTTTTAGATTGAAAAATATCATTTTGATTGGCACCATAAAACCTCTCAGATCTGATTGAATGATTTTGAGAAAAAAATATACATCATTAATCCTCTAGCATGACTTTAGCAGCATCAATCAAAGATTTTCTAAGTTCGTTTGAAGCTCGCCCAAGGACTGTATAGCCTTCACTGTCTTCACAATCCACATCTGCACCATTCCTCACTAGAAGCAAAGCAACCTGTAAGAATGTAAGAAATCAAAGAACCATATAAGAGATCTTTATCTCTCCTTTTAAAATGACGGAATACTTTTCCCTTGCAAAGAAGAAACTAGTAAAGATGTTATGACAGCTCACAATTCATAAATATATAATCTATGATGGAAAGCATAAATTGGAAAGAAGAATAGAAATATGGAAAATGGAATAACCCTAATGAACATTGCTACGGTAATAGCCTGGAAAAACGCCCTAGAAAAATATAGCTCTTGAAATGATGTGTTTGCATCGCAAAAGTTGATCTGTAATGTCAAGTCTTAACACAGCTTACAAAAGCAAGATGAGTAATTATGAGTCTCTTCTACCTGCTTGTCACCGCAGATTACTGCCTGCATAAGAGGTGTTTGACCTGTTTTGTCAGTAGCATCCACATCTGCACCTTCCTCTATCAGCATTTCACACAGTTCTGGGTGCCCTGCACTTGCTGCCCGATGTAAAGGAGTACAACCAAACTGCATGATAGATAAACGATATGAATATCTGCTTAGTTTTTCATAGGGGAACTGCATGCTCAAAATATGGATAACACTAGTTAAAGATTTTTAACGCTAAAAAATGGAAAGCTATATCAAATCAACAGCAAAAACGGGGCAATGTAAGTGATATTTAAAAAATATATATGAATTTCTGAACATCCTAACTTATATATGTATGTCAAGGATGTGATAGAAGTCGAAGGCACATTCTTAACATTATAAGATGGAAAGGTACAACTAGTGAACAGAAGCTTCAGACTTATTTTTTCATATGTTTGAACTGTTGATACCATCTTCTTTGTCAACTTCCATGTATAGACGCTGAGAAACCATGCATAATGCAGAAAACGGCCTTGAATTTTTATTAAAAAAATACATCAGGTGGTACGGATCAACCATAGATCTGTCAGAACAGCCTATGTGGCAGAAGAAAGAATGCTATGAAAGACCCATGCACACACCTTATCTTTTTGATTGATTTTGGCACCATGGGAGATCAGAACTTGGGCTATTTTAAGCCGCCCCTTGCTGGCAGCATAATGTAGAGCAGTGCGTCCTCCTTTGTTTGCAATGGAAACGTTTGCACCTGCACATACAACATTTGTTATTTAGCATACAGATCAGAACAACAATGTTGCCAATTTGAATCTGCCACAGTAAACCCACACTACAGGAGGAAAAAACAACTAATCAGTCATTACCAAGAAAACTTGACCTAACAAAATATTCCAACAAAATATATATATTACTTAGATGGGTGCCCAAAAGCTACAGATGTTATGTCTAGTGATCCAAGGTTTATTTTCTATATTTATTAGTTATGTATGGAGCATGCATCTCCTAGTGAGACACCCCCTTCAGTGTGTTGAAAGTTTATTAACGTTTGTTAGTATATACTCATGTGGGTAGTTGAGGCTGGTTGAGTCCCGTTTACAAATGGGATTTGTTGTATAACTTGCTCTCAGGATGCATTTATAGACAAAAGATGTAACCCATTTTTTAATGAACAATATTATATGGCACAAACCATTTCTGCATCTTATCGTATTGTACAGTTCATAACAGCAGAGAATATCATTAAAAACACCATGACTATTTCTAAACTACATAATAACTATATAAGTAGATCAGATTTCTCTCTTCTCTGCAAAGGAATTACATGAATGATCTTTCTGAATATGGTATTATTTTCATTGCAGAGGGTGTGCGGGTGTGTTTTATTGATAAATAAAACACAAAAGAAAAGTCCATTCTTGAAAATATCCAACACATTATTAATCTATAAATTTTTCCAGCATAAAGTCTAATATAATAAAGTTCTTTATGATAGGGAAAAAACACGCCACAGAATCTAGTGCTCCACTTATTCCATATGAACCTTTTTTTTAAATAAACGTAAATATTTATATTGAATATGTAAAATAGTATAAAAACAGCCTGAGGTTGAATGATAGGAAAATCAGACCTTACAGCCTTAAAGGACAAGACCATACAAGGCTTTCGAAGCTAGAGAACAAAAAGAAGCTTAAGGAGGCAGAGCTGCCGATACATAACCAGACCGAATAGCAACTAGGAGTATAGAACATTACAGCATAGCAGCAAAGAGCGAACATGTAGTAAAATACTTAAGAACAACAGAGATTTAAGTTTCCCAATTGTTGTTCACTTGAAGTGGTGATTAGCAAGTGAACCATGAGAGGGACCAACATCTTCATTGGGTAACCATAAACTTAAGAGTCTACCGACTTGTTAAAACGAATGACAGGCACCTCAAATTCAGTTGCTTCTACCATTTTTGGGCAAGAAGTGGTGTTATTATATGTCCTTTTGTGTGTGTTCCTTTCAATCTGGATGGGAGCCTGAGTGAAGTTGCTTCTTGTGCCGCAAAGAGGGGCATTCAAGTTTCTATCCTCCAAATGGTTCACTCTATAGCTTCTCTTTGCTGGTGACTCAGGTAGGTTGATCTCACACTGCAGTCTGCCATTATGGGAGTGAGGTCACTTTGATCTACTAACTTGATTCCAAACAATTCCAACTGGCTCTATAACTTGTGGACAACATGAACTAAATCCTGGTAGATCTTGGCAACGCCAGAGAGGTTAGGTTTTTTTGCAAAAAGAATGGGGTTTGAGGAAGTCTGCATTATGATGGGAGGGGGAGAAAGGTCAACGAGATTGCTATTGGGATTCACCATACAAGGACATGGGCTCCATGATGGGCTAGCAGACCAGTGGAAATGGGATTGGTGTTACAGATTTTTCTAGGACTGCCAAGATTCATAACAGTTGGAATTTGTCTTTGCACACAATTTATGAGCAAGCTGAGGATTAATAGGAGACTCACCATCAATAAAGTAACGATGAGCGAGATATATTACTCACCTGTTCCCTGGATTTGTTGGTTGGGGAACTCACTTTTTTCATGCTCTCATTACTTCCCTTGTTGAATGTAGTATCTTCGTCAATGCATATGATAGCTTTACCTTTGATAACAGCAGGATGAGTGTTAGACACTATCAGAGGAAGGAACAACTACTTTTATTGGACATATACTCTCAAGAATTGGATTTTCTTTTGAAGCCCTATTCTTGGTTGGGTATTTACAACTTTTTGAAATAATCTTGGGCTCCATTTTTTATAATCTTTTTCGATTTGGCACAATGCTCAAGGCATGATATGACTCCATCTCCCCGATTTGTACTACCACCAAAGGTTTTAATATTGGTGGATGAAACAATATGATTCCTACTGCATGCAATGAACCTTGCTTGGTGGCACAAAACCCTACCAGCATTCTTAAGCAAATTCTGCCCCTCTACAAAATTAAGCAGCCCACAGTTTACATCCACTACAAATAGGTCGTCCCTTTGTGGCTTGAACAGTACCTATTAGGCACAGATTGTGTAGTTGTTTTCTTTCATATTCTCCCTTGTGTTGATTCTGCTTAGGCAAACTTTCCCTTGTTTGATGTTGTTTTTATAGCTCTGTCATTTTCTGCATTCGCTACGCATTGCACTTATCATATGCTGTTGTGTTTGAGGAGAACAACAGGTGCAGTGAAACGAGAAAGGATCTTAGAAGAGGGGTCACGTGCAATGTCTCCACCTTCCAACTGGCCATGAAAGGCAAAAGACTCCATCTATACACTTGCTAATATCAGTACATCTATTCACACAATAACTAAAATAAAAAATAAAAATCTGATGCAAGAAAGTGAGTGGAGAAAAGTCGTGAGTAGAAATGATAGGAGCAAGTTTAGTGTAGGTAAGGAGGCCCCTTTGGGGGCTAGTGCATGTACTATGATATTTACAAGGACTAAAGATCCTACGGGTAAAGACAATTAGACAAAGAAAGGGGGAGGTCAAAGAATTAATAAGATGATGCAAAACAATGAAAGTGTATAGGAAGTGGGTGTGAAAAGCAGACGTGGGCATAATGAAAGAAGTGAAAAAGTGCAGTTGGGGTGACAAAGTGTTGTTATTGTTGTTGTGCCAAAAACACATGGGTCTATAAAGGTTACTATGTGAAATGACATCAAGAGTATCAATGCCTTTGATGAGCATTAGTTGAGGGGGTCTACTACTATACATGGTCATTGATTACTATTATGATGGGTAGCTTGCTCTAATCCCACCACACACTTTATTTAAGTTATTGTGTAATCATCCCAAATCTCACACTGGTCTTGACTAGCTAAGTTCACAAAAAACATGATTTGTTGGCAGGGAAAATGTTGGAAGACAACTTTTTAGCTGATTTATGTTTGAAATATCCAGCTAGCTTTATGTTTCCATTGCCAAAGGCTTTGGTTTGTGTGGAATCCTTTGTTTAATCTGGATGTAGGTGATGTTTATTTTGTAGTCATCGTCAATTATGAGTTTTGTCATCCCCCTATCAATAGTTTGTTGCAAACATGTATGCATTGCAATCAGCTTGGAAAAAAGATTTGTTTGGATGCTGATGAATTGAGAATAACATTGAATGTATTGTCCCTTATGATCTCTACTGACTACTCTGGTGGCAGCTTGACCCAGGTTACCCTAGGACGCTTCATTGAGTTCATTTTTAAAAAAACCTTAAGGCAGGAACTCCCATCTCATTTTAGGTTGAATAAACAAAATATTGACCATAATTATGATAAGGAATATTCCAGATCTTCGCAATTTGGCAATAGACCATAGTTGTTGAATGTAAATTGGTTGATTTTCCTTGATGAAGAATAAGATTAGTGGACTTGATCTGAAATTGAATGTGCCTTAGGATTTTTCTATTTTGTGGGATTTGTTCCCAAAAAATCACGAGTTTCACTCTTCCCATATGTTCCATAAATTGAAACTGGGATCTAGATGAGCCAAATCTTTTAGAATTTTTATTTCTGCATGTTTCCCATTCCGGATTAGAACTGGATAAGCAAGCGACCAATGTTTTGTTTTGGTGAAACCCAACTTACCAAACACACTGCTCCAATTTAATGCAGCCAGGAGACAATGAAAGAAGAGGTGTTCTGAGGTTTCCAATTGCTGACTGAAATTTGGACATGTATTGGTGTCATGTCCCCCTTTTGGCTTAAGCTCAGACATGACCTTTAGCCTATTTCTTTGGTGTTTTCCATAGGCTAAGGGAAGAAAGGGAAAAAGGGAAACATTGGTTCTAATTTTAAGTTATAAAAGATACCTTTTTATATTATAACCTAAAAGGTAACTTGTGAGAAAGGGTTAGCTTAACCCTTAATGAAGAAAAGGGAACAACTATTTTAAAATCATTTTAACTCTCCTTCCAAGTGGAGCACCTCTTTTTAGGGAGCACTTGTGGGAAGATTTGGTATAAAATGTGATATGATGATCTTTTGAAAGGTTACCGTGATCTTATGATATTTGATTTTGAGGATTAAGCACGAAACACTTGGCTAAGTGACTTGAAGACAAAAAACTTCGAGGACACAAGGGTTTGGGGACGAAAACCCTCATTCCTCATTGCGGCAACTTCACCTAGGAGCTGCCATTGAGCATCAAATTCGGAAAGGATATTTCAAAGGTTGGCAATTTGCTTTTGGCGAAGGGCTGATTGGTTGTTGGTTGTTGAAGACCCCTACGTTGTAGGGTTGCATGGATTAGGGCTGGAATTAAATATTCCAGCTTGGGCAACTTGCCCTAGGGCTGTTTTGAGAAGGGTTTGGGGCTAATTCATGCCCAAACAAATATTCTGAATTTATTGTAATATTTTCCAGCCCTTGAACATTGCAAAAATCAGGTTTTTGACTCATTATTGTTGGCTGAATTGTCAGTTAATCTTTATATATTTTTTGGAAGCATTGCCAGGGTATTTTCATCCATTTCCAGCTTGGGCGGCCCTGCTGGGAATTTTGAGGCAGATTTTGGGTGGCTTCCCGTCTTGGGAAAATTCTGAAATTGGTCTTGATTGATAGCTGCCATTTTTAGTATCATTTTAAGCTATAATTTGTATTGTAAATCCAAGTATTGTGGAAGTTGTGAATTTATAAAGTTCCGCTGTATTTTGCAATAATAAATTCCAGAATTCTGAGTTTCGGCTTTTTGAGTAACTATTTTGACTTCTAAAATTAGTGGCTGCAATATAAAACTCGTTTCATAATTTACAAAGGGTTAGAAGTATCAAATCTGATTTTTGCCCTAGTCACCTAAGGTTTTGAATTTCTGAATATTGCTTTCATTTTCAGAATTGTGTTAGCTGAATTTGCATTTTCAGATTTTTCATAGGAAGGGGTTTTGGATTTGATAGGGTTTGTTGGCAAACCCTTATTTCCATATTTGTCCAAAGTTGGGGATATTACAATGGGGCCTATCCATCCCTTTTTGTGCAGATTGTTAGTATTAAGCAGTTCTTTATGTGGAAGCAGCCACAAGAAGCTTTTAATTTTAGGCCACATATGCAGTGATCAAATTGCACTCCGCTTTTGATCTGGTAATCGATCCATTCCTCATATACCTTTATAAACAGTTGACGCTATACGTTCTCTAGAAGGATGTTGTGGCAAGGGCATATTGTCTTGTAAGTTTGAGCTGACTATTGTTCTTATCCTCTGGAGATTTAGTAGTTGAGTCAATTGTGTTGGATGGTCTTCCCCTGCTTTTTTGATTCTATCCATGTCCCATATTAACTTAAAGGAAGAATTCTAGGTGCAATAGTCTTTGAGGCATGGTTCAAAAACTTGGACTCGGCAAAAACTCGGCAGCCCAAAATTTTCACTCAGACTCGTGACAAATAAAAAAAATATAAATTCACAAAATAAACTTAAATAACTTGCAAAATACTATTAAAAAGCATAAAATGAATTTAGAGAATGCATAGGTGTATTTTATATTATAGTTTTAGTCCACAAAATTCTGAACAAAAAAACAAAACAAAAAAAAAACTGCTGACTCGCTATGCGAGTGAGCAGTGAGTTACTCGCCCAAACCAAAACTCACAAGTTTTACAATTTTCCTGCAATTTTTGTAACTACACTTTGAGGAAGAATAATCCTTTTTATTGCAGAGAATTTTGCAATTTAGAAAGTCATGTTGAGGGTAAAGGAGGATGACCCTCCCAACTTTCCTCCAAAAAATTTACTCGGTCTCCTTTACCAACTTTCCATGTGAGCTTTTCAATAAGCAGCTGACAACTTTTTTGGAGAAACTAAGTGAGCTTTTCATGAAGCAGCTGACAGCCTTTTTCGAGAAACTAAGTGAGCTTTTCACGAAGAAGCTGACAAGCTTTTTGGAGAAACTTAGTTGTCACAGACAATGGTCCAATCCATGATCCATTAAGCAGTTTCCAAGTAATGGGATAAATATTTGGGTTTGATTACGTTGGACCAAATAGGAGAGGGGCAGGAGGGGGAGTCTTTTCACAATCTCCATGTTGTTTTCATGGCCAAGGCTTGGCTGAATTTATTGAGGTGTTTGAAGTTGAGGTTGCCTCGAGTCTTTCCTGTACAAATTTTATTCCATGAAGTCAGTGGATACTTGAATTTGGCATCCACACCCTCCACAGGAAATTTCGCTGAAACTTAACAAAATCGTCTTCAACATACTTTGGTAGTGGTAAAAGCTTTATAAGATGCATTCGAATAGATTGCAAAACTGATCTTTTTAATTGTGTATGCCTGCCAAAGAGAGCCATTTGTTTGTACATCTTGTTCAACTTATTTTTCATTCATTGAATCACTCCTTCCCATAAGTTATGCTTCTAAGAGAAATGAAGTAGAAAACCCAAATATTTCATTGGAGGAGATCCCTACCGAAAGTTTTAGGTTCTGATTATATCCTACTTCCTGCAATTGCTTACATGCATGAAGATAACATGTGATTGAGATGCTTAACGTGTCCTATAGCTATCTGATAGCCCTTTAGTAACTGGTCAAAGTTCGTTAGCTCACGAACTATTGCTGTAGAGCAAAGGAGTATATCGTTTGCAAAGTGAAAGTTTGTGTCCCTTGAACTGTTAGTACTTTATTGCAGCACATGGGTTTTGCCTTTTCTCTTTTAAATCTCTAATATCCATACCGAGAAGTTTATCCACGATAATGAATAAGGACTTAATGGATCTCCTTGCTGCAACCCTCTATATGGTAAAAACGATAGTTCACAATCTCGGCCATTTCTCGGCATTTATTGCAAGATCACTGCTAAAAGAGAAAAATGACTTTCTCATGAGCCAAGAAATCCCTATTTCTCAAAGAAAATCGCCAAGAAATCCCTGTCATCTCAGCTATAAGGAAAATATAATTTCAACGTTGTTATTACACAGATTTAACAAGGTTAATACGTGGTTTTTTGAGTTTATCAATACACAGTTTTTTGAGTTTATCAATATGCGGTTTTCATATTCACGGAATCACGACACATTGGCAACATGGTGCACATCAGTGCAGGCTTTTATAAAGAGATTGGTACGTGACAAGTCACTGTGTTTAGCGTTTTTAACTTTTTCGAGTAGTGGTTCGTGATTCCCAACAGTGTTTCGTGACTCCCAGCAGTGTTACTATTGATTGTGTTCATTGTTAACTGTTAAGCATTTTCCTAGCAATGATTCATGATTTTTTGAATATTGAACACTAAACACCAAACATTGAACACTAAATAGTGAATACATAGTCGTGCCAAATTGCCAATAGCAATTCAGGGGCTTGAGATTTAGCCTTTCGAGGGCCCTGACGCTGAGATATCACTGAGATTTTGAACTATTGAAGGAGGATGGAATATGATTAAAGAGCATTTGGTTTGTTGTCAAGATTTCTTTTAAGCTTTGTAGAGGCTAAAAACACAGTTTTGTAGCATTTGCCATCTAAGTTACTAGTTTGTTTTGGGTTCGGGTTTGGGTTCGAAGAAACAGGTTCCTTGGTACAACAATTTTTTCCCTTGGGTTCGTTGTGGGTTCGTCCATACATAAAACATATAAAAAATTAAAAAATATACAAATTATAGCATATTACATAGGAAATTAGTGACATTGTCATTAACCATATAGTATGCATATTGATATCAAAAACAAAATATGAAAATAATCACAAAATACTGAAAATAGTAAATACTAACCGAATGCCAAATGTCATGATAATCATTAATCATAAATGATTAATATTAAACATCAATAATTATGATTTTATCATGTGGCTGTAATTAATTACATCAAACTTAAAGTCTTGAAAATTAAATGTTAGTTTTCATAGTCGTCTTGATCTTCATCGAGAGCATCAACATCATGTTGTCATTCATTAGAACCACATGGACTACCACCACCGCTACTCTCGCTAGCTATGTTGTGTGTCGTTGAAGCCGAAGGAGTGTCAATGTCATCTAATGACAAGTGGGAAATGGAAGTATCCAAGTCAACGACCTCTAGATCTATATCCCAATGCTTTGATGCCCCTTCCTTGTACTTTGGGTTCTTGTGCAATAGAAGATGCAAATTGGAGTGTATGTAGACCAACTCCTTGGCCTTTTTAGCTGCAAGCTTGTTTCGCTTTTGTGACTGGATGAAGTTGTATGTGCTCCAATTCCGCTCACAAGAAGATGAACTTGCAACCTATATTCAAATTTATAAAACTAAAAAATTAAAACTCAAGTCTTAACCATAAACTTAAAATTTTTAAAACAAAAAGAAAAAGTTAAAAAAATAAAAAACTTACATGTGAGAAGATCTTGATTGCAAGAGGTTATAGGTTTGGTGATCCTTGGCCATGAAGGTATCACCACATAGGACCATCCTTCTTGTATTTGTCATGAAGAGCACCAAGACTATGACCTCGAGAGGTAATGAAAACCCCAAACTCAGTCATAACCAAGTCTCCTACCTCGGGATCAGGGAATATCCTAGAAATTGTCAATTTATACCCTTTAGCCACTTTGACATCCCTATATAGTGGAAACCTCCTTGGCAAAGAAAGGATATTTGTGCTATAGAACCGAGGAATCAATGCAAAGACAAGGAGTTGTAGTGGGGTGGTCATTTTGTTCCACCGCTCAACAAAGATTGAATGCACGTGTTTGAAAAACGTCTCCCCAGGATCTTGCTCTTTTTCATTAATGATGGCCTTTGTCTTCTCAATCATTGAGTCAATGCCATCATATATTTCTCCAAAGCATGGCTGATACATGTCAACAAAACGAATCATACTCATAATGGGCTTAGTGAAACTCAATAAATAATCTACACGGGCCCACCAATCATCATCTAGGATCAAGTTTCTCACTCTTTGAGCCTGCTCTTTACTAGACTCCCTCCATACAGTCCACATGTGGTTGATGACCGTACGTACTCTTGAGCACCTGCCACACCTTCCTATCTTCTCAAGATGATTGTTTGAGGCAAATCTAGTCTCAGCAACCTATTACAAAATTAAAATTAAAAAATTAAAAACTTATGAAAATATACAAGTACTAGATTAAAAAACTAGAAAAGTTAAACTTTTAAAACAAAAATAAACTACTAAAATAAAAATACCTTCACTAGCTCCAATTTCGAGAAGGATCTGAAAATGGCTTGAGAGAGGTGAAGGTTGGTGACAAACATTTGATTGTCCTCTCCTTCAACATACACTTGTTTGATCCACTCAATTTCTTTCCCCATCTTTTGCAACGTGAGGTTGAGAGAGCGGACAACACAATATGTCCAAAAAATGTGTCCATACTTGCCTCCACCAACATCCTCACGGCCTTGCAATTTTTGGCAATATCCATTGCAACTTGGAAAACATTTTGAGGTCCAACTGCCTTAATGCATTCAATAAGGATGTTGGCAATGAATTTGGTATCCTTCACACACCCCTCACAATCAATGGCTTTCACAAACATTGTCTCTTTAGAGCACACTGCAACCACATCGATCAAAGGCCTATTTCTTGCATCTTTCCATTTGTTGAAAATAGAGACCCCCATTTCAGCCCACGAGTCTCTAATTGGCTTCAAAGATTCTTCAACATATTTTATCTCGTTTGCAGTAAAGTGGTACGGAGTTTCTCAAACCCTGGACCTTTGTAATCTTTTGGGGCCTCATAGATTGCTCATACCATTTCTTGACAATAAGGTGATTGAACCACATTGAAAGACAATCCATTTGCATAAACACATCATGCAATTTTCTGATCTGCAATCTCTTTGCTCTCGTTTTATAAAGACTTGTCCAATGCTCCTTTCGTTCTTTTGTTTGAAAGAGGAGAAGCCTCTTCGTGCATGGAGGGTGCTACCAAAAATAGATGTCTTCCAACAGGCACAATTGGAGAACTGCCAATAGGACTTGGCGAAACATGTGGCTTTATAATGTCCCCCCTTTTGGCATAGCTTGTTTGTGGAGACCTTAGCTTGGTTGTTCTCACAAAGCTAAGGGAAGGACGAAAAGGGAACATGGAGGGGGGCTAATCTATGAACAAGAAAGGTAAAAAGTACTCAAGTGTTCTAATTTTTAGTTGAGTTTGCAAAAAATTATTTTTTATCTTATGTTCACTTAAGTTGGGGGTCATGGGAGGCTAAACTCTCAATAAAGTGAGTTTCAAAAAGATAAAGTACTTATATTGGAAATGATCCAACCTTTTAACTTGGGCGCTGCACTTGGAAGAGTGGTATATAAAAGAAAGTAAAGATTCATTTGAAGATTATGCATAATTGGATATTGGAATTATTGATCAAGTATATCAAGCTTGATCAAGCTTGGTTTCCACCTCTTGAGAATGAAAACCTTCAAGAAGTGTCTTAGGTTTGGAGACAAAAACCTCCATTCCTTCTACTTGGACAACTCTATTCAAGGGTTGTAAGTGAGCTTCAAATTGCATATGTTCATACAAGTGGATTTACAAATGTGTTTTGAAACACCACCTACTTCTGGAAATTTGAGTGAACCTAGGATTTTAGGAGAAAAATTCTAGAAACTGGGGTTTTCAGAATTTTAAAGCAAATTTTGGTGGCCTTCCCATGGAAGGAAAATTTTGATATTGTTTTTATTGGATAGTCACTATTTTGTGGTCAATTGAGCTTTTATTCGCATCATAATTTCAAGTATTGAGGGAGTTATGATTTTTTAAAGTTTCAGTTTGTTTGTAGGAAATAATAATTATTGTGGGCAGCAAATTGTATGGGAAATGTTGATTTGTAGGTTTTTATCTTGGACGATTTGTGTCGGAGTGGTTTTGCAAGGTTTTTAGGGTCATTCAATGCCCTAGAACATTCAGAAATTATTTCTGCAATTTTGACACTTGGGCGACTTGTTGGCAAGCTCCGGAAGGTAATTTGGTGACTGAAAACCAAGGGAAATTTTCCAAATTTGCTCCTATTGTATTGAGGTGCAGCGAACCACATGGATAGTACTTTGAGGCATTTAAGAGCTGGAACGTACAACTATACCTTCAAAGAAAATTCAAAATACTTTTGTGAAGTATTTTCAACAAATTGTCATATTATTGGACCCCAAAAAAGGTACTCAATTCTCTAAATAAATTTCAACTTCTTGTGGATTTATTTGGATGCTCTTAGATCGAATATTATACATTTGTCCAACTAGGGTTTGGCTAGTTATTTAATTTTAGATTTCAATTTAGTACTTGATTTGGCTAGGGTTTGTTGGAAAACCCTCTTTTTTGGTTGTTGTCGACATTAGGGGACATTGCAGTGGTATCAAAGCCATATCTTGACCATTTGTGGGATTTAGAACAGAAACAGGGAATGATGAAGTGTAATACATAGGCCCAAGATCATGAAAACCAGCCTTTGATTCATTGGGATTTCATGGAGGATTATGATGAGTACTTGGCTCTTGCACCTATATACTGCATGGGAAGGAGATTCAAAGCTTGGCTAGGCTTGAGGTATGGTAAGAGACACTATGGGTATATGGATATACAGGATGATTTGGGGAAGATAGTTCTTCCAACTTTTGATGGTGATCCGGGTAATCAATAAGAGTTTGGGTTGATATGATGATAGAGTACCTTGACTTGAGGCCTAGAAGTCAAAAAGAGGCAATAATCTTTGTTATTCGACATTTGGATGGGCTACCCATAACTGGTGGTACTAAGAAAGAATGGCAAGATTTGTTGAACGAAATAATCGCGAAGTTTGAAAGAGAGGAGGAACTAATCAAGCCTATATCAACAAAAGCACATGATAAAACACTTCAATCAAAGGAAAGGCATCCATTGAAACAAGTGGCAGAATTGGATTTCCAATTGTACAAGGGCCAGCCACTTCATGAGCTTGCCAATGTCCAAAAATCAGTCAAACAAAGTCCCTCTATGAGGTACGAACAGCTGGGAATTGATTTAGAAAAATTGAAGAAATCATTAGCCAAAGACGCTGATTTTGAAAGGCAGCCACCTAATGGAGAGACCTTAATGATTGAGCATCAAAAAGAGGCCATTAATGGACCCAAAGAAACAAGCAATCAACTGAAGTTAAGAACAGAAAATTTAGAAGAAACAAAGACACACACACGAAAGGAGCATAGGAGGGCAGCCATCTAAGGAAAAACAAATTGAAAATGGAGAGCGAATGCATCAAAAAGAAATGGACAGCCAACATGTGACAAAAGAAGTGATTGCCACCCTGTCAAGCACCAATAGACGCCACCTTTTCCGTATTAGAGGAACCATTAATAGAAAAAGGGCTATCACATCAATGGACAATGGAGCCATTCACAATTTCATAAATGTGAAAATCGTTGCAAGACATAAGCTGCCCACTAAAGCAAATGAAGGATTTAAGGTAACTATTGGGGATGGCTCCTCCATCTCTTGCATTTCCAGCACTATGAGGTTAAAATTAACCTTGGGCAAATACACACTTGAAGGAGAATTTAATGTGATTGATCATGATGAGTTAGATGTAGTGCTTGGAGCCCAATGGTTCCAATCCCTTGGCGAATACACTCAAAACTTGCAAAAATCAGAACTGAAATTTATGGCAGCCAACAAGGAAGTTGTTCTCCATGGGTTAAGCAATAGAATACCTATGTTGGTGACTTCAAAAGGAATGGAACAAGCTTCTAATAAGGGGCAGATTATTTGGGCAGCAGAATTGCTTATGCATGATACAATGTCTGATTTGAAACAACAATGGCACCACAAAGATGTTCAAACCATTCTAGACAAACATGACAAAGTGTTCAGTGATATACCACATGAGCTGCCCCCGGATGGGGGATTTGAACATATCATTGAACTTGGGGAAGCACAAACCCTGACAAGGGTGAACCAGGCAAAGGGTTTTCTTGAAGGAATGATGCCAAATAGGGAGAAAGAAGATATCATTTTGCACATGGAAGAAGAAAAATCAGATTTGTGTCTGGGTAGGCAATTAAGTTGTCATTATGGTAAGTGCACATTGAATTTTCCTCACGATTGGTGGAATTGGAAGAGGGAAAAGATTTGTTAAAGCTATGATAAGGAAAGGTTAAGGCACCAAAAGGGAAACCATGCTATAATCATAAGGCACGATGGAGTGATTGTAAAAGTGTTACTAAACACTATTATTTTTGCTAATGTGTTTGCTTCATGTGTAGGATCACCATGTGGACCGGTTGTTATAGCAACAAAGAGTACCAAGAAGGCTGTAAATTTTGTGCATGGGTAGCCACCTAGACTGTGTAGAAATCATTCAATTTTGTGTTTGAAGAACATTGGAGTTACTATGAAGAAGATGCAAACTCAGGGGGTAAGTGCACCCTAGACTCCAAAGTTTGTGGCGCAATGAATTCTGAAATTGATGACAGATCAAATGTTGAAGGTACTTTTTGCATGAGCTTGAGGGGAGAAGAAGGATGTACTAGGGAAGAGGCTGACAATTTTGTGCATAAGCAGCCAATAAGTCAAAAGAATGTATGCCCTACTATGAAATTGGTAAGTATGGCCAAGTTTGGAATTTGTTGTGCTTTAGTGAGAAAAATAAATAGAGAATTCAGTTTACACAATCAGCTTCTAACTTACAAGGGGAAGCACCATATTCCAAGTTGTAAAGAAGGTTTTGTGGAGTTGGATGAGGGCAGAAAAACTCCCTCGGTTTGGACAAAGGTTGGAATTGTGAACAGCAGCATAGTGGGGAAATCTTTGAGGAGTTTTTTATCAACAACACATCCAGAAATTTCTGAGTTTGAATGGCCAAAGCCACTACTTCCTACCATCATTAAATTCACTTTATTTGACATGCTACAGCGGGTAGGAAATCAGGAAAACATTAATGCAAGGTCTGAATTTTTTCATTCAGAATTGTCTGAGTTTTGGACGGAATCAGAGCCATCTTTTATGAGAGAGATTGCTCGTGTTTTTGACAAGGTAAGTGGGATAAAAGGGGGAAGATGTTGTCTGGTCAAGGAGGTCAATGAAGTGGTCAAAAATTCTGATTTGTTGGGCAGACTACAGCCCCTAACCAGTTTTGGAAATGTATATGAAAGGTCTGATTTCTTGTTCCATTTACAGCTACTAACAAATAATAAAAAGGCCTATGCTCGAAGGTACAAGTTGCATGAGAGAAGGGCAAAGATTGAACGCATGGAACGGCACTACTTTTTGGTGCATGATGACTATTCTCTCGACTCCTATTTTGTTTCTCACATGCATAACAACAATGAGAAGGGGCAGCCAATGGTTGAGTACATGAGAACATTATTGCAAGATTACTTGAATGCCCATGACATTTCTCACAAGGCATGCTTCCAAATTGGCTCAAGTTTGTCTTCTCTTTGCAAATGGAGGGTCTACCATTTTGGGTTGGTAAGAGATCGTCATGGCATATAGAAGACCCTAACAAGTTTTGGAATGTATACCATGGAAGCCCACACTCCCTGTTCTACATTCAATGGGAAACCTTAATAAGGGGCAACCTTATGATAGAAATCAGTTTTGATTATGTTGGCAGCCTAGCTCTTTGGAAATAATGTTTGCATACAAGTTGACTTGCTTTAATAGCAGTGACATAAAGGGTTCTTTGGAGACCAACTGGGTACTAAATAAGTTGGCAACTTGGAGCAATGGCAAGGCTGTACATCACCATTACAGCCCTTATAACAGCAGGAGCAGTAGTGTTTATAGAATATCTTCCTCCTTGATAGGAAGTCAATTGATTATGGCTTCAAGTTGGGAGTTTGCAGCGCTTGGCAATTATGTTTTGAGAGGTTTGGGACATGATATGCAGAATGATAGCAGCTGTGATGAGTTTCTTACAGTGGGATATGCTTGGGGCAGCCATGAGCTTGAGAAAGTACTGAGCCTAAGGGCTGTTTGGGAGTTTGATAGTAGTTGTTATAGCACCTTCAACACTTGTGGGCAGCCTTTGAAGCACAGGTACAACAAGTGGAGGTTTTGGATCGATGTTTTCCTTCCTTGAGAAACATTTACAGGTAGCCCCTACGTCATAAGGAGTATTGGGACACCCCCGTGGATATTGCAATTGTTTGGGAACAAGCAATTTTGGGTGGGGAGGACTGTAATGTCCCCTTTTTTGGCATAAATTGTTTTTGGAAACCTTAGCTTGGTTGTTCCCACAAAGCTAAGGGAAGAAAGAAAAGGGAACATAGAGGGGGGGCTAATCTATGAACAAGAAAGGTAAAAAGTACTTAAGTGTTCTAATTTTCAGTTGAGTTTGCAAAAATGTACTTTTTATCATATGTTCACTTAAGTTGGGGGTCATGGGAACCTAAACCCTCAATAAGGTGTGTTTTAAACAGATAAAGTGCTTATGTTTGAAAGGATACAACCCTCCAACTTGGGCACTACACTTGGAGGAGTGGTACATAAAGGCAAGTAAGGATTTATTTGATGATTATGCATAATTGGATATTGAAATTATTGTTCAAGTATGTCAAGCTTGGTTTTCACCTCTTGAGGACGAAAACATTCAAGAAGTGTCTTAGGTTTGGAGACAAAAACCTTCATTCCTTCTACTTGGACAACTTTATTCAAGGGTTGTAAGTGAGCTTCAAATTGCATGTGTTCATGCAAGTGGATTTACAGAAGTGTTTTGAAACACCACCTACTTCTAGAAATTTGAGTGAACCTAGGATTTGAGGAGAAATTTTTTGGAAACTAGGGTTTTCAAAATTTTAAAGAGAGTTTTGATGGCCTTCATATGGAAGGAAAATTTAATATTATTTCTATTGGATAGACACTAATTTTGTGGTCAATTTGAGCTCTTATTTGCATCATGATTCCAATTATTGAGGGAGTTATGAATTTATGAAATTTCAGCTTACTTGTAGAAAATAATAATTATTGTGGGCAGCGAATTGTATGGAAAAGGCTGATTTGCAGGTTTCTACCTTGGGCGATTTGCGTTGAAGTGGTTTTGCAGGGTTTTTTGGATCATTCAATGCCCTCGAACATTAAGAAATTATTTCTGCAATTTTGGCACTTGGGCGACCTGTTGGCAAGCTCCGGAAAATAATTTGGTGAGTGAAAACCAAAGGAAATTTTCCAGATTTGCTCCTATTTTATTGAGGGGTGACGAACCATTTGGAGAGTATTTCAAGGCATTTAAAGGCTAGAACGTAAAAACTGTACTTTCAAAGAAAATTCAAAATCTTTTTGTGAGGTATTTTCAACAAATTGTCATATTATTGGACCCCCAAAAAGGTACTCAATTCTCTAAATAAATTTCAGCTTCTTGTGGATTTATTTGGATGCTCTTAGATTGAATATCATATATTTGTTCAGCTAGGGTTTAGTTATTTATTTTCAGATTTCAGTTTGGTACTTGATTTGGCTACGGTTTGTTAGAAAACCTCTTTTTTTGTTGTCGTCCCAATTAGGGGACATTACAGGTTTCCTTGATCCTTTGCCTTTGAGTTTGCTAGAGGGTGACCAAATCTCATGACATAGATGGCATCTGCATCTTCTTGCTCCTTGATGTATTCAAAGATTTTTTATTGTGGCACTAGAGAGTTATGCTTCCTCGTGCATGCTTTGATGTCATGACCAAGAATGTGGCATAAGTGGGCTTTCATCCGAAAATATGAGCTTGTGAATTGAGAATCATAAGTATTGCATTTCCAAATATAGGCCCCACCACCTGAAACTTGGTTTATTAGTGTCAAATATTTTCACAACAGTGAGTGTGTCATGTCCATTTTGTGTTGGCTATGGCCGACAGAGGAAGAACTATGAGACATTGTAGTATATATAACTACAAGTTTAAAAACAAACACAAAATTTAAAAAAAAATCAAAACAGACCTTAGGATAGCAACTTGTAAAAATTTTAAAAATCACAAAAATAAATAAATAAAACAATACAAATCTTACCTTGACAACAAATGGGCTCTTCAATCACCATAGGCAAATGATAAGAATGATGTTTGATGAAGATTCAACCCTACAACAACAATGGATGGCAAGTATGCAATGAGAAAATTAAAAAAATAAGAGGCAAGTGGTTTTCCTTTTGTCACTTTGTTTTTATCATTTGTGTTGTTTTTAGCTTTTGCTTTCGTTTATACTTGGTTTTTAGGGTTTAGGAATGTATTTTTTATTATTTACTTGCATTGGTTTTGGTGAAAAATGAAAAAAATAAAAAAATACGTTTTTCACTATTGTTGACCACTGTATACTACTGATTTGTCGTCCCAATGCCCAAGGTTCATCCTTGGGCACCCAGGTAGGCAGGGTTCTTATGGTAAAAGAACCCTGTTGTACTCGATTGCGTAGGGACGAACCCTAAGCATTGGGATGGCAAACCGAACTCATACCTGCATCTAGTTCGAACCTAGACCCCCCACACCAACAAAAATTGAAGACCCAGTAGTGTAGTTTGCCATTAATACCCATTGCCTTCAACTGAGTTGTTCATAAGTTTAAATGAATGCTTGTAGTTTCTGCACATAATAAGAGATTTATTTTAACTTTGACTTTGAACTTTGTAACTTTACAAAATCAATATCTGGTAGTGCCCAAACATAAGTTGGATTTGATTTACTACAACAAACATAAGTTGGAGAGGAGGAATTTTTACCTTCCACCATAGATGGAATAACCGGCGAGTAACCGCTGGGTTCTCGGCTACTTGTTGGGAATTTAGAGTGGTAAATAATTGTCAATCGAAACTGCCAAACAATGAAAAAGCTTACAAACTTTTTAACCAATGAGTAACTGGTGGTTACTCGTCGATTTACTATGTACACTACTGATACACGGAAATGCCAACACAACACAAAAAATCCGCAAAAATGGTGCCAAACAATGAAAAATTGCAGAATTTTGTCTTATAAATTGCAACACACCCCCTCTCATTTCCTTCAAACAAGATTTGAAGCTTTCAAGAATGGATTGAAAAGAAAATTCAGCAAAGTGATTTCCAGGGTAGTACATTTTTTTTTAAATTTCTGAGCATGTAAAGGAATTTTAATTTAATTATAAACATGTTTGATAAATATTTTAAATTTTAATATTCAAATTTGATGCTTTATGTTCAAATTTCATGCATTCCGTTAAATTTTAGTGTTTGGTATTCACAATTTAAGCCTAATTTTTTATTTAAAATGTTGTGTTTTAACCGTTGACGTTATAGTTAGTTTATGTTTATCATTATAATTTATTTATTATTATTTTTTAACTGTTATAGACTATAGTTTTCAATTTGTTCGTTAAATGTATTTTAGTTTTCGTTTAATAATTTATCATTATAATTTATTTGTCATATTTTAATTTGTGTTAAATGTTTTAATTTTTAATTTTTTAATGTTGTTTTCAACATGTTTGCACTTTGCAGGTTATCGTTAGCAAACAATAGCATCTGCGAGTACATTGGGGTCAGATTCAGTCAGTGGTAACCAATCGACTCCCCTAATGCTCGCACCGATGCTTGGAAGCATACCACATGGGTTGGATCATCTCAGACAATTTCAATTTGTAACTTCTGCTCGACGAAGATGTCAAGAGATCAAACGCATGAAGTACCACCTTTCCTGGATTCCTTGCCATGACGTCATGCCTTGTCCCAGTGTCACGGAATAGGCAAAATGAGAGATGATTGTAGAGCTTGTGCAACTGGATGAAAAGAAATTAAAGGGGACAAGGATGCAAACAACTCTAACAGTGACCATTGCTCCCACATTGGCACTGGAAGAAGAGGCAGCTATAGTAGAAATTGTGGGATCTAGTCGTGGTCCACGCAGATATTGTTATCACCCTGAAGCTGCACTCTAAATCGAAGACGTGCATGAAATGGTCAATCCTCTATCCGGTTGAAACAATGGGATCTTCTCACGAAAGTGGGTGCCTCAATGGTGAGAAGAACCTACAGAGAACGCTGGTTCCTGTAAGATGTATCAATGGATCTCTACTCTGTGCTACGAATCTACCATGGAAAAGGGAGAAAGAAACTTGAAAGAGAAATCCTACCTAATAACGATGATACACCAAAATGTTGATCCACTCTACTTGAAACCCTGAACACTGAATCGAACAAGGAAAAAAGAAGACCTTCGATTTCAATTGATCATTATACATAAATATTTCATGAAAAGGTTCGATCTAATGACCAAAACATTAGGGAAAACAATGGAGAGAGGTCTGATACGAGACACTTTGCAGCCACCTAACATCCACTTACAGCTTCAGCAAAAGACAAAGAACACTGAACATGACCTGCATAATATGATAAGCTAACTAGGTACAAATCATAATTTGGGAAGGGAGAAAAATCTACCACATATGCAAATTGCTGAATGAATATACACTATGCCAGCACTTGAAATCTAAAAGTACAGTCTTTTTATTGATTAAATAGGTTACACAACTCACCAATGGTAGAGTCTGGTCTTGCCAAGAGGGATAGATTTTACAAGGCTGAAAAGCCATTTATATAGAAAAATACAAAAGCTAAGATATTGGCGTTGAAAAATAGAAGAGGAAGATCAACTTAGATTAACTCAAGACCAACTTTGCCTTCCAATAAAATATATTTTCCCTTTGTCTTTGCATGAAGCTCCTTGGCGTTTGAGAAATGGACGGTGGGTCTGTTGAAAGTCAACTTCTCCTTTGCATGGAAGATTACGCCAATTGTCAAAAATAGACTCCTCTTGCGCTGTTGGATCAAGAAAACTATCATTTTTGCCTGAAAACGGTGCCAAACTTAGACTGAGAAACTTGGCTTGACGCTGAGTTGGACTTTCGGATGCATGAGAATGACTAGTCAAACCATGAACAAAACAAATAGTCAACTGAAACTTAACAATCCGTCAAACATAGCCCTTGCTTGCGTGAGAGACATATTTAGACTGAATCGTTCGCCGACTTTTCGTTCTCGGTTTCCTTATTTCCTGTGCATGCATTTCTCTGCATGTTTGTGGTTTTTCTATTTCTTGGCTTTTCGTTGACTTCACCTTGGTTTTTTTATTTTCTACGGACATTTGTTTTTCTGCGGACCTTTTGGATTTCCTTCGCCTTACCTTTTGATTTTCTTCGGAATTTTCGTTTGACATTTTTCCCGTGGATTTTTCTGTTTATCTCCCTAGCCTTTGTGTATTTTCCATCGGGTTTTATTCTTTTGGGCTTCTTGTTATCTGCAAATTTCCTACGAAAAAATTGTCTGTCCCTGGCTTTAATTTTCATCGAATTTCTGTCTTGGTACTTTCCCATGGGCTTTTCCCTTGCCAATTTTCCCGAATTTATTCTTCGCTGCATTTCCTTCAGACTTATGTTTTCTCACTTTCCCGCGGGCTTTTTGTGTCCTTTGGAATTCTGTCTTTCCAACTTTCCCGCGGGCTTTATCTATTTGCACTTTTCCCAAATTAATCCTTCGGACAAAAAGTTCGAAGAGTTCCTTTGGACTTTTGTCAAAAGGATATCCTTCTTTTGTTTTTCTCTTTTGCCTTTGTGTATTTTCTATCGGGTTTTTCTTTGTCCCGAATTTCTTCGGACTTTTTGTCTGAAGGAATTACTCCTTTGTCTTTATTTGGCCACCGGCAAAATGCCCTTCAGGAAAAATGCAAAGGTCTTGCCATCGACCAAGTGCCCTCCGCAAGGGACTGTGTCCTTCCTCTATGCCCTTCGGAAAAGTTGGAAAGGACCTGTCACCGACCAACCCTCCGCAAGGGCTTGCGTCCTTCCTCTGTGCCCTTCGAGAAAGTTGGAAAGGTCATGTCACCGACCAAGTGCCCTCCGCAAGGGCTTGTGTCCTCCTTTGTGCCCTTCGGGAAAGTTGGAAAGGTCCTGTCACCGACCAAGTGCCCTCCGCAAGGGCTTGTGTCTCTCTAGAGCTGGGTTTTCGAAAGAATTGAAGGACACCTGGGTTTTTTGTAGGGCACCCGGGCTTTTTGTTGGCATGTCCTTTGTCTTTTCTTTCCTTGTTGGCTGTGTTTTTTTGTTTGCAAATTCTCCGAAGTATTTCCTTCGGAGAAAAAGTCCGAAGGAATTCCTTTGGACTTTTGTCCGAAGGATATTTTCCTTCCTTTTAATTTTCTTTGCTTTGTGCAAATTTCTAACCTTGCCTAAGGCATTAATTAATGTATTGTATGCAGTAACCTTATAAGAATAACCATGTTTGCGCATCGTATGCAAAACAACCTCTGTCTTTTCAAACAGTCCAAATATGCAGTATGTCTCAACAAGTAGAACATATGTATCTTCAGTCTCAACCTAGGACACCTGTAACATCCTCAAGTAGATCATCCCATGCTTTATATGAAGGCTGCAAATGGCTATTTAAGGACCCCAAAAAACTGATTTACAAGACAAACTGGTACCATAAGACCATCTTCCGAATAGTAAGGTTGACAATTTTTTGGCCTGTGAAAGAATTGTCAACATTTCTGGCGACTTAGCTACATGCTTGTTATGCTTGAGCGCTCAAACCATGTACATATTATTCGAACTCCTGAAACAATGATAAACCTGATTTCTGATTGAAAATCTCCTCTTGACCATGGCTGAAGTAACCTTCCTCCTTCAAAATAAGACGGGAAACACACGAATGCAGGAAAACTAACTAAGAAGCAAATGTGCAAACAAGCACTTATTGAACAAAATTGAAGCAAACCAATGTGCTTGAACAGCACTTGAAAGAAAGCAAAAAAAACTATGTACATATAGGTTTGCTCTTCAATAGCAATGTTTCAAATGTATCCCATTGACTGGGATTGGAAGCTCTTGGCCGTCCATCTTGGCAAGTTGGAAGGCGTTGTGGGATTTGCAGCTGGAGATCATGTATGGGCCACTCCAAAGGGAATCAAACTTTGTGTGCCTTAAAGCTATAAACTTGAGAGAAATAGATAACCTTGCTTCCTTACCATAGACTAGCTTGTAGGGAGAGTTGGCTATTGACCTCTTGATCCTATCAGCGCATAGAGTTGACTTCAACTTGAGATGCCATGACCTCTGATTGTCTTCAATAGTCTTTCGTATGATCCTTAAGAGGTTTTTGTTTGTAAATTTAGCAAGGCCATTTCCTTGTGGATAATAGTTCGATGAAATGCTGAGATAAGCCCCGTGTTGGACAATCCATTCGCTGATCCTAGATCCCACAAAAGCCATTGCATTTTCAGAAATAATGGTCGAAGGAACTCCAAACCTAGTGAGCAAACCTTCAGAGAAATCAAGGACATTAGTTTTGTTTGCTTCTTTCAATGCAATTGCTTCCGTCCAACATGTGAAGTAATCCGTAGCTGTTAGAATCCACCTATGCCCTGAACTTGATGGAGGGTTAATGAGACCAATAATGTCTAATCCCCACTAGACAAAAGGCTGATCCACTGCAATTCGTTGAAGGGGCACGACTGCAAGTTTAACTTTTCCTATAAACATAGCACATTGTTTGCACTTCCTAACCCATGTATGGCAATCGCCAAATATAGTAGGCCAATAGTACCCACCTCTCATGATTTTAAGTGCTATAGTTCTAGCATAAAAGTGTTCTCCACCAAGTCTATCATGGAATTCTTCAAGTAATCTT
The DNA here is from genome assembly GCA_037957365.1 of Torreya grandis. Lineage (NCBI taxonomy): Eukaryota > Viridiplantae > Streptophyta > Pinopsida > Cupressales > Taxaceae > Torreya > Torreya grandis. The sequence goes on along the minus strand of JARHVA010001979.1, from coordinate 1,706,993 downwards.
TGAGTTTGGCTTGGTTCCACACACCTTAGTATCATTCCATTGATATCCTTTTTGAACAAAACGCTTTCAACGAGCAAGAATGGAATTGATTGCAATCTGAAATACCTTTTTTTTTAAGCACTTAGATGAGAAGGGTAACAACCATCTTGCAGATAGCTTACCAAATCACGAAACCAGCTGGGAGGTGAGGTGTGAACAACAACAATCTCTTCATCATTTGGCCTAAAATAGCGTCATTAGTTTCTTGCAAGTCCTGAGCTAGATGCTCACAAAATCCTTTGCCTCTAACCAGCTTTGTAACTTTAATTTCTACGTCATATTTCATTACTTTGATTATCCAACCAACCCTCTTCTCATTTATGTCTTTGTTTAAAATAAATTCTTTGATGCTTGGATGAACAACCATTAGATGTATTTTATTATTAGACATGTGCCTAAATTTCTTCAGAGATCTTATAACTGAAATGACATGTTTTTCAACAAAAGAATACCTTGTCTCATACTCCTGCAAGCCTTGGCTGTAGAAAGTTATTGGCTGCTCCAAATCTTCATGGTTCTACTGCATAAGAATGCCTAAAATGGTGTCCACATTAGCATACGTATACAGAATGAAATGTTTCGTAAAATCTGGATTTAAAAGCGTAGGAGCACTTGCTATGGCTTTCTTAACATCTTCAAACCCTGTTATTCCCTCCTTGGACCAGCTGAAGTTCTAATTTTTCTTTAACATGGCTGTAAGTGGTTTAGCTATAGTAACGAAATCTAAAATGTATCTCCTTATAAAATTGATCTTTCCAAAGAAACTTTGCAAAGCCTTTTTGCTCTTAGGCAAGGACAGTGCGAGAATGGATTGAATCCTTTCAGAATCTATGTTTAAACCGTGCTTTGAAACATGTCCAAGAAGCTTACCTTCATGAACTGAAAATACACATTTTTTGGGATTTAGAGATATCTCAAATTGCCTACACCTTTCAAAAACTTGCTGGAGGTGAACCATGTGATCTTCTGCATCTTTTGAAAATACTGTTATATCATCCAAATAGACAAGCACAACCCTGTTAAGAAGGCCTTGGAAGGCCATATCCATGGCTCTTTGAAAGGTTGCTCCAGCATTAAACAAACCGAATGGCATCTTACTGTATGCAAATGTCCCCCACTTAGTCGTGAAGGCTATCTTGTATTGGTCCTCTTCTTTGACCAAAATCTGATTGTAACCACTATATCCATCCAACAAGGAAAACCCCTTTGAACCTGCAACACGCTGTAAAATTTGTTCCATTGATGGCAATGAATAGTGGTCTTTAAGCGAAGCCCTGTTTAAATTACGAAAATCAACACAAACGAATCTCACCATTCTTTTTCCGTACTAGAACGAGGTTTGCCACACAAGTTAAGTGCTTGATTGAAAATATAATAGCAAATTCTATGAGCTTGTGAAGCTCAGCTTTCATCAAAGGCTCAAGCTTTGAATTGATTGGCCTTTGTCTTTGTTTTACTGGTTTAGTTTCATCTTCTAACTCAATAGTGTGTTGAGCCAAACTTAGATCAAAATCTTTGAGATCACTATACTGCAATGTGAATATATCAGCAAAATTTGTGCATAAATCAGTGAAAGTGTTCTTTTGTGAAGGAGTGCATACCTTGCCCAATTTCAAAATCTTACCAGCTGCAATATCTACATTGGCATAGTGCTCTTCCTTTGTTGACAAGGATGGTTTCTCTTTCCTTAGCTCATCATCTTCACTGAAAATATTTTCAAGAGTGACCAATCCCTTGGGTAGCTTATTAGTTTTCAGTTGTACAATCTGAGCACCATACTGTTGTAAGCATTTCGACTGATTTCTTAAAGAAAACTCAGCCTTTTCCTGCAAAAATCTCACAATTTGATTGTCATTTTCAAACACCTGCCAATTTTCTTGGTTATCCGAAACGAAAGGCCTTACAACTATCTTTATATGTGACTGAAAAATGTCACTTTTTACATCAACTGGAATACCAAATTGTGCCCCAACAGCATCCAACCTATCAGCATGTTTATTCCTATCTCTTGGTATTCCCTGAATATTATAACCCTAAAAATCTTCAAGTAGATCCCAAACTCTGTGTCTGTAAGATTTACGCAACATATTCTTGCATATATTCAAGCCTCTTACTTGGTGGACTACAAGTTCACTATCTCCAAACACTTGCAAACAATTTGATTTCATCTTCCTAGCCCACTACAAACCGTGGACTAGTGCTTCATATTCAACAATGTTGTTTGAACAACCAAACTGAAATTTAATAGAGAAATACCTTTGTTCTATAGGAGAAATTTACATCATTCCAGCTTCGGTCCCATGCTTATTTTTTGATCCATCAAAGTATAGATGCCACAAGCCTTCATTAAATTTGTCATCTTTGACTATGGCTGGAATTGGTGCATCGTTCTCATGAAGACAATACACACCAAGACCTTCTTCAATCAGCTTGTAGGGATCATGCTCATGCAAGGTGGAAGCCCACTTATCAAGAAACAAATCTGGAACTCCATCCAAAGACGAGTCCTTTTCTACATCACTAATTTGTAGTATTTCATCTGAGATGATACAATTTGCATTGACCACACTTGGCATATAAGGCTCTATGTGAAAAAATGCAATAGGTTTTGAATGAATTGTTACCTTTGTGCCATATCTGGTCTTGAACAGCAAGAAGGTCCAATCAGCTGATAAATATTCTCCAATCTTTGAGGTGAAATCTCTTGAAAGATAGCGAAATAAGGAGGCAGTTTCACCACTACAATGTCATGTTGAATAGTCACGTTAAGACAGGCATGTAATGTCAATTTCAAATATTTGATAATGCCTACTAATTTTGCTGGTGAACCATCCAACTGTAGTACCTTTTTAGTATTTGGCTCATAAACAAGGTCGAGCTTGTCTGCAATTTATTTGGGCATTCACTGTACTGCTAGCTCCACTATCCACCATACAGTTATGAACCAAAGTATCACCCACTATCAAAAAAAATTAAAAGGGGGAGTTTTTTTCGTTTTCACCTCAGTTTTGTCCACCTTTGATATCTTATCTCCTTGTTGCACTTGTTGCTTAATTGGCTGATCCGAATTTGTCAAGACAACACCTTCTTTCTCAACCGATTTTGGAGACAATTCAAGAGCTGAAAGTTCTTAAATGAGTTTATCTTTTTGCCCTAGAATTGTAAGAGAATCCCACATGCTAATGCTGATGTTAGACTTCTTCATGTAGTCTACAATACTGAACTGAAATGGACTAACTTTTGATTGTGTTTTATGTGTTACTTGTTGCTCACGAATTATTGGTATTTGTTACACTTTACTAACTTCTACACTGATTTTTTGGGGCTGTGGCAGCAACAAGCTGCTCTTTTGTACCTTGAACAATAATACTAGGAGCACTTGAGGTATTTGTTACTACTTGGGCTTCCTCAACAGCTCTTCTTTTAGTTCTCTGATAGGTTATAGCTGCAACTTGACCATTTGAAATGTTAATTTTAACATCCTGAGTAAAAGTGACATGATCATCTACCTGCCAATTTACATTAATAGCATCAGGGTGCCCTTGAGTGGCTTCTTGTGATGTCAAACCTGTATCTTGATATTGACCCCCTTGAAAAGAGAACTCGTGTCATCTGTGGCATGGTAATGTTTGGTGATACCAAGATCTGGTTTTGAACATCATTGAGATTTGAGGTCTGCCAACTTGAATTCTGCACCAAATTATTTTGAGGTGGGCTTGGTACAATGGCTTTTGAAGTAGAAGGAGCATTCGAATCAAGAGCAGCATATGGCTTAGTTGGAGTTATGGCTCCTTGTGCTTGATAGGGTGGTCTATTTTCTCTGAAACCCTGATAAGGAGACCTTTGATCTTTAAAGCGCTGATAGTTGTTCTGATTTCGCTGTTGATAAGGCCTATTTGACTGAAATTGTTGCTTTTTGAATTGTACTATTTCATTTTCAAAAGATTGTAGCAAACTTTTTAACTCTCCTATCTCACTAGATTGAGTAGTAGGGGCTGTAATAGGAATTTGATGTGCTGGAATTGGAGCCAAGGATGGAATTTGAGGAACTTGAGGGGCTGATACAAAACTTATTTATGGAAATATGGGCTTTGGAGGTCTTGGAAAAAGCTTATCTGCTTGTATCAAACTATTTTCTGCCCTTATTGCAACTTCATAAGCATCTAGCAAAGTAGTACCACCCATTGACTGTATCATCACACTAATGTCAGAATTGAGAGCTTTTAAAAAATACGGAAATGCATATTCAAGGGATGGCCTAATCAGAACCGATATCCTAGTCCATGTCTTTTGGAATTTGAGATTAAAATCGAACATAAACTCATGAAGAGCTCTTTGTATGGCAGTTAATTGCTCAACTAAAGATAAGTGATCAGATTTTTTCTCAAACTACTTTGACCAACGTTGCACCCAATTCATCCCAGGTGGAAACGAATCTAAGTGGAAGGGTTCTATACCATTGTAATGTTTTTCCTTTTAAGGAAGCAGCTAGCAATCTGATAGCAACATTATCCTCAACAACATTATGAACTGAACAAATATTAACCACATCCTAGATATGCTCAATAAAGGTTGTTTGATTTTCCCCTGAGAAGAATGGAATACTTTTGAGGGCAGATACAAGAATGTCGTCTAACTGTGCTACATTGAGTGGACTTCCCCTATTGAATAGAGCAAACACTTGATTTCTAACGGCCATTTGGATGGTGGGGATTGCAGTGTCTAGAACGATAGGATGAGGGGGAGGTAGATAATTCCTTTGAGGATATGGATTTGCCCTCCTAAACCTTGCTCTTTTATAAGTTATAAATTCAAAAGGAATACCTTTACTTGTTGATCTTGTGGTAACCTTTGGCATGAACGGATTTCCTAAATGATGCTATGAACTCTGCAATTGGATGTAAATGAATATCCTCCATTGCTGCGAAAACTCTATGGAAAGAACTCTTTTCGTGGTCCCATTGGACGTGCCAAAAACTGTTGTCAACCTAGAGCTGCACCCTGAATCGAAGACATGCATAAAATGGCCAATCCTCTATCCGATTGAAACAATGGGATCTCACGAGGGTGGGTGTCTCAATGGTGAGAAAAACCTCCAGAGAAAGCTGGTTCCTGTAAGATGTATCAATGGATCTCTACTCTGTGCTGCGAATCTACCATGGAAAAGGGAAAAAGAAACTTGAAAGGAAAATCCTACCTAATAACGGTGATACATCAAAACGTTGATCCACTCTACTTGGAACCCTGAACACTGAATCAAACAAGGGAAAAAGAAGACCTTCAATTTCAATTGATCATTATACATAAATATTTCATGAGAAGGTTCGATCCAATGACCAAAACATTAGGGAAAACGATGGAGAGAGGTCTGATAGAAGACACTTTGCAGCCACCTAACATCCACTTACAGCTTCAGCAAAAGACATTAAGAACACTGAACATGACCTGCATAATATGATAAGCTAACTAGGTACGACTCAAAATTTGAGAAGGGAGAAAAATCTACCACATATGCAAATTGTTGAATGAATATACACTATGCCAGCACTTGAAATCTAAAAGTACAGTCTTTTTATTGATTGAAGAAATTACACAACTCACCAATGGTAGAGTCTGGTCTTGCCAAGAGGGATAGATTTTACAAGGCTAAAAAGCCATTTATATAGAAAAATACAAAAGACAAGATTGGCATTGAAAAATAGAAGAGGAAGATCAACTTAGATTAACTCAAGACCAACTTTGCCCTCCAATAAAATATATTTCCCCTTTGTCTTTGCATGAAGCTCTTTGGCGTTTGAGAAATGGACGGTGGGACTGTTGAAAGTCAACTTCTCCTTTGCATGGAAGATTACGCCAATTGTCAAAAATAGACTCCTCTTGAGCTGTCGGATCGAGAAAACTATCATTTTTACCTGAAAACAGTGCCAAACTTAGACTGAGAAACTCGGCTTAAAGCTGAGTTGGACCTTTGGATGCATGAGAATGACTAGTCAAACCATGAACAAAACAAATAGTCAACTGAAACTTAGAAATACGTCAAACGTAGCCCTTGCTTGCATGAGAGAGACATATTTAGACTGAATCGTTCGCCGACTTTTCGTTCTCGGTTTCCTTATTTCCTGTGCATGCATTTCTCTGCATGTTTGTGGTTTTTCTATTTCTTGGCTTTTCATTGACTTCACCTTGGTTTTTTTATTTTCTACAGACATTTGTTTTTCTGCGGACCTTTTGGATTTCCTTCGCCTTACCTCTTGATTTTCTTCGGAATTTTCGTTTGACAAATTTTTCCCATGGACTTTTCTGATTATCTCCCTAGCCTGTGTATTTTCCATCAGATTTTATTCTCTCGAGCTTCTTGTTATCTGCAAATTTCCTACAAAAAAATTGTCTGCCCCTGGCTTTAATTTCCGTCGAATTTCTGTCTCGGTACTTTCCCATGGGCTTTTCCCTTGCCAATTTTTTTTCACTTTCCCGCGGGCTTTTTGTGTCCTTCAAAATTATGTCTTTCCAACTTTCCCGCGGGCTTTATCTATTTGCACTTTTCCCGAATTAATCCTTCAGACAAAAAGTCCGAAGGAATTCCTTCGGACTTTTGTCCGAAGGATATCCTTCTTTTGTTTTTCTCTTTTGCCTTTGTGTATTTTCTATCGGGTTTTTCTTTGTCCCGAATTTCTTTGGACTTTTTGTCCGAAGGAATTCCTTCGAACAAGAAGTCCAAAGGAATTACTCCTTTGTCTTTATTTGGCCACCAGCAAAATGCCCTTTGGGAAAAATGCAAAGGTCTTGCCACTGACCAAGTGCCCTCCGCAGGGGATTGTGTCCTTCCTCTGTGCCCTTCGGGAAAGTTGGAAAGGACCTGTCACCGACCAAGTGCCCTCCGCAAGGGCTTGCGTCCTTCCTTTGTGCCCTTCGAGAAAGTTGGAAAGGTCATGTCACCGACCAAGTGCCCTCTGCAAGGGCTTGTGTCCTTCCTTTGTGCCCTTCAGGAAAGTTGGAAAGGCCCTGTCACCGACCAAGTGCCCTCCGCAAGGGCTTGTGTCTCTCCAGAGCTGGTTTTCGAAAGAATTGAAAGACACCCGGGCTTTTTGTAGGGCACCCGAGCTTTTTGTAGGGCACTCGGGCTTTTTGTTGGCCTCTCCTTTGTCTTTTCTTTCCTTGTTGGTTGCGGGTTTTTTTGTTTGCAAATTCTCCAAAGTATTCCTTCGAAGAAAAAGTCCGAAGGAATTCCTTCGGACTTTTGTCCGAAGGATATCTTCTTTCCTTTTAATTTCCTTTGCTTTGTGCAAATTTCTAACCTTGCCTAAGGCATTAATTAATGTATTGTATGTAGTAACCCTATACGAATAACCATGTTTGCACAATGTATGCAAAACAACCTCTGCAGTATGTCTCAACAAGTAGAACATATGTATCTTCAGTCGCAACCCAGGGCACCTGTAACATTCTCAAGTAGATCATCCCAGGCTTTATATGAAGGCTATAGATGGCTATTTAAGGACCCCAAAAAACTGATTTACAAGACAAACTGGTACCATAAGACCATCTTCTGAATAGTAAGGTTGACAATTTTTTGGCCTGTGGAAGAATTGTCAACAGATACCATGACAAATTTTCATCGACTTTGAGTCAGATACACTCATTTTTTGTGCCTAGAAACACACTTGGAGCACAACCTTCGCTACAAGGTACAAGATGGAACAAGGAGGCAAATGGTCACTAATGCTCATTTGTATGTCACTCAAAAACATTGACATGCATCTTTATTTCTATGTTCTGATAAATGGTTGGCAAGCTAGTGACACACAACCAAAATGCTCTCTAACATGGTCCTCCCAAGGCGAACACAAGGAACCCATAACACACATACAAAGTGTTATCCAACATGGTCACTCCTAAGGGTGACCACAAGGAACCCCAAATTTCTCTTTAGCATGGTCACTACCCAAGGTAATCGCAAGGAATCTCAAGATATCTCTTCAAAATGCAAGATTAATTTGTCCTTCCATGGATGCTCCTGAATCATACTCTCCAAGAAAGTTTAATAGTGAGCATGATGCTAAAAAAAAATGAATGTAAGGAAACAAAATATGGCCAACCATCTTGGCCATGTCCATATTTTGAAACCCAATTGCTTTTTTTTATCTATAATCTTACTATTGTCTTTAATCCAAGGTCTTCTCCACATTCTCACACTACTTTCCTAGACTTCTTTCACAATCTTCTTGTTGCTTGAAATCAACCTTGGAAACTTCATGTTTGCAAGAGCCAACTTTCTAGTGTTTTAACTTGTTATTAATCCTGACTGGCAACATATCCTTTTCCACACCCACCATTTATGTGTCTAGCACAAAAAATGCCTTCTACTTTCAACTCATACTTTAGTAAACTTCTCATTCACCTTCCCATGCACCTCTTGCATTCACTCTAATGACACTCAACAATGCACAGCTACAACAAACTTCTAGTTAAACGCTTTAAAGATGTCTTTGATCTTATTCAAATATTGTAATAGTCATTCACAAAACCTCTACAAAAGAAGTATAATCTTTCACTCTTCTTACTCCTAAGTCACACCTCTATCCAACATGTCTTGCACTTTCTTATTTGCACTCTTAGATGCATTCAATCCTTCTAAGGGAATCACATCTACAAGAGCCTCTTTTTACACTCTAGAAGCCTCTTTCTTGCATGTCACCTCTAAAATTTAGCTTCTCGTAGGAACTCTTTTGTTGAAACTAGCATCGACGCTCTACTTTCTCCCACTTATTTCTTAAGCAACAATCCAAACCTCTTCCCATCCTTAGAGAATTGTAATTCTTTTTTTTTTCCCATCATGCATTGCACTTATGTCCTACTGCCAAAGTCTTCTCAACAACATGATGACCCTTTTGCAACCATGTAACCTTATATGGATTCGTGTGTGGGTTACATTTCAAACCCAAATTTTGCATCGTCTCTGTAGACACCAAATTATCAATATTGCCACCATATATAATCAACTTGCAACACTTACCTCCACCTTTACACTTGGTTCTAAAATACTTTTCCCTGCAATGGACCACCATCAATCTCTGGTTTCAACAACACTCTACACAACACGAAATTCTCACCTTCCTCTACTTTAATTGGAACAATCTTGTTTTAACGATTTATATTCCACTTGAGCTAAATTAGTTCTTGCCTCACTTACTTTCCTACTCAACTTCCGGAAACTCATATGCTCTATGACCATGCTAACCACATCTAAAACAAATCTGTCCAAATCTTATGCCATGACCTCTTCCTCCACAAGAATAAGAGTAATTACTTTTTTGATTCCAATGTCCAAAGCTTGATTCTATTTCTTCATTTCTGGTTTTGCATACTTCTCACCTTTTCCAACAACTTTCCTTTCACCTCTATAGTCTCTTCCTCTTACACTTTGTTGTCTCTTTGGAAAAAATTCCTTTGCCTTCAAAGCACACCAATGTGCTTCCTCTACACAACGCAACTTTGAACCACTGAATTCATCTTGTATGGAAAGATGGAGGCCATTTACATATATTGAAATTTTATCTTCATCTTCCATATTACCTACTCTAATGGTTAACTTACAAAATTCAACGATGTAACCCTTTATACTCAACTCTCTCTACTTAAGGTTCTACAATTTCTTGAACAAATTCAATTGATGATCAAAAGGCAAATATTTTTCCTTTAACTTTGAGACATCCTATTCCAAGTCTTTTTTTATCTTTTATTTTCCCCTTCTAACCTGATCTACATGTGCATGATACCACCAAAGAGATGCATGAACTTTCAACTTGGTGCATGCAAACATCACTCTATTAGGGTCCCCTACTTGTTTATATGTAATATCCCTTTCCAAGCATAAGACAAGGGCACAACCATCAAGGAGAGGCGTTGCCATTTCACATGAAGAAATCATTGCCAACGAGCAGCGTTGCCATTTCACATGAAGAAATCATTGCCAACGAGCAGCGTTGCCATTTAATACAGCAGTCATCAAACGGATACGAACGGAAATATCAAACGGAATTGTTATCAGAAGTTCACAGAAGTTTCAAAAGGAATTGTTGCCGAAAGTGAACGGAAATGTCGACGGAAATATCAACGAAAATGTCAACGGTCACATCTTTTGGTGGAGAGGTGCCTCTTGGATGGGACACCACCTTTGACAAAAGATTATGCTATATTTATATTCACTCATTGCGGTGGGGAAAAGCATTCATTCAACTCTTGTATAAAACAATCAAATGTGTATAAGCATTATGCTTACAACCCCTTTTAAGGACGAAATCCCTTAATTGTGTAATTGATTACAAGGACGAAAATCCTTGTAATCAAACTCAAGGACGAAACCCCTTGTGGTGTAACTTTGTAATATTCGAAAATTAATCTAATTGGACTTTATTATTATTCATATTATTATTTTATAAAATAGTATTAAAAGGAATTCCGAAAAATCCAAATTAATGTAAAATATTTCGATTTGGAATATTACAGTGGTATCAGAGCTATTTTTCTTGCCAGCCTGTGAACCATGGGGTCACTATAGAAGGAAATTATGGACAATTTCAAGTCATACAACGCCCTTTCAACAGAAATTCGAAAAGAAATCTCCTTTTCAGACTTCTTGGATTTGAAAGAGTCCTGGAATAGAAACAGACACTATGAGGAAGACAAGTTCATGAATCATAGTTATGGCAACTGGGTGTATGCAAAGAAATTCAATCTTCAAGAAGTCGTAAAAGAAAGGAAAACAAACAAATCAATAGTGAATATACCTCCTACTGGCAATGACAGTAAGGAAGAAGAAACAAGTACTACGATGAAAGATGACGGTTCTAGTAACAGTAGTGGTGGACACAAGGAAGTAGAAACAGATAATATGGTGAAAGGTAATGGTTCCAGCTACAATAGCAATGGTAACATGGAAGCAAAAATTATTAAAATGGAAGAGGATGAAATAGAATCTGCAACAGAAACAAATTATTTATTTTGCTCAGATGATGAAGAGTATTACAATACAACCGCTGATAACCCTCTTCCCATACTCGATTATCCTATCATTTCATGCCAACCCAACAATGCAAGTGGCCGGTCTTCGTATGACAAGAGTGTTCCTCCACCAAATAGACTTCGTTATCCCAGCACTAGCTCTGGAAGTGATTATACATTTCATTGCCCAAAAGAATTTGTTGCTACAACAGAGATTGGTAACTACAACAGAGCCCCAAATGGGAATGTATATTACGCTGATAGGGGCTTGAGGAGTTGTTTTAGTCATGGTGTTGTACTTCATGATAAGAAACAAAATAATCTCAACTTGTACATGGTCCCAAATCTAGGGCCACTTGTATGTAGGAGTGATCCCATTCGTGTGTTTAGAAGGGGTTTTGATTTGATAGCTTTGGACAAACGTACCAGATTTCTAGCTCTCTGTGATGCCAATGCAGCGAAGGTTCATATTTATAAGTTTGATGAGTTATTCCGCCATATAGATTGGACTGGTATTGAGATCATGCTTGAGTTTTTTTCTGGAAGTACAAACACTGTATGGATGCAGTTTATTCTGGGGAAAGCTGAATTGATTTTAATCGATGACACAAATAGAGCCACAGTGGTTGAACTCAATCAACAGCCACTAATGAAGCCCAAGTATCTCTCTCTTCCGTCAGATTTCATAAATGCATCTGTTTCAGGGTATGGCTCCTATCTTTTTGTGTTTCAGAGAGGTACAAAAGTCTCAGAAGATTGCTCTTTGTCCTCAGCACAACTAAGTAATGAAGAAACTAGGTCTCCATTTCAGATTGAGGCCAAAGTTTATATGCTAGGTGACATCATGTCTTACTTAAAGAGCATTTGTTTGGATGTAAATGTTGAAAACTTGGGGAATCTTCAGGACTGTTAGAGGAATTGTGCTGCATTAGACTATGTTTATCATAATTTTGATAAGTTTGCAGTTAGTCCTGCTCTGTTTAGAGGACTTCTCAGACATCTTAACTTTTCTGTTTTGCTAAAATCAAAAGACACAACTAAAGAAGATCTTGGTCAAAGAAAATGTGAGGAGTACTTGAAGCTTCTTATTAAGCAATTGGAGAAAGAAAAAGGAAAGGTTTTTTCAGAATTGAGTATTCAATTTCACGTGAAGAACTCTGAGAACTAGGAATCTAAGAGTATAAATATCATGATGCCTTATTGCCAGAAGAAGGCTATAGGAAACTGGATCCAGCAACTCATTTGCCTTGTACCTAAGTTACTCGAGCAAAAAACAATGGAATAAGACCATTGCTTGATGGCCTTCAGATACCGCCACATCTTGCTTATGCTGATAGTATACCACTGGCAAATTTGATGCATTTTGGCTTATATGATGCAGTGTTGAATCAGTGGGACGGTAAATCAAGGGGATATCTTCAATGGGAAAACAAAGCAGTGGTAAGTCATATCTATTAAATCATCTATCGGGATCTCTTCTTGACGTAGCAGGGGGAAGATGTATAGATGGGGTATGGATGACAATTTGGTTGGATGCAAAATGCCTCTATGTACTCATGGACTTTGAAGGACTGGGGCGCTTTGAGAGGACAGAGCAAAAGGAAATGCTACTCTCTGTCCTTAATGCAGTCATCAGTAATCTAACAATTTTCAATAAAAAGGACTTTCATCTTGACAAGGAGACAGAGGTTGTGTTTCAACGATTTCAAAATGGGGGTAAGCTTGGTTAAGAGTGATGAAAAACTATTCAAGGGACTATTCTATATAGCAATCAAGGATGTTGATTTAGCTGATGTAGAGGACTTAAAAGATGAGTTTCGCATAAAACTGTTACAAATTTGTAAAAAAACCCATGAAAACTTTCTAACAAAGATGTATGGAGGAATGGTTGAACTTTCTGCAATGCCTCCTTTCACTCGGAAAGAATATTATCACGAAAGTCTATCTGAAATGGCACTCACTGTGGAAGAAGATTTAGACCATACCTATCAGAATGGGCGTTCCTTCTTGAGAGAGTTGAAGCTTGTTACTGCCCAGATAGCAGCCAAAGATTGGACCCTCGTGGATTTGAAGCGTGTTGCCATGAAGGTGGATATCCTTCGTAAAAACATGGATTCTGCAGTGAGAGGAGGGCATCTCTTTATGTCAGGAGACAGCAGGGTGCTTGTGAATTTTGACACTCAAGAAAAAAATTTGGATGCTTCAATAGAGCTTGAGAATCTCTTAATTCACGTGCAGGATACTGGTTTGGAGCTTGCACCTACAGAAGAATTAATTTCAAATGATAAGATCTTGTCTGATCTCAGATTAAGGCTTTGGGAGCACTACATCATGTTTTATCTCTTAGACATGGTACATGGGCATGAGGGCTTACAATTGCTTGCAGACAAGCAATTTTGGGAAGGGAGGACTGTAATATCCCTTTCCAAGCATAAGACAAGGGCACAACCATCAAGGAGAGGCGCTGCCATTTCACATGAAGAAATTGTTGCCAAGGAGTAGCACTGCCATTTAATATAGCAGTCATTAAACGAATATGAACGGAAATATCAAAGGGAATTGTTATCGGAAGTGAACGGAAGTTTCAAACGGAATTGTTGCCGGAAGTGAACGGAAATGTCGTTAACAGAATTGTCGACGAAAATATCAACGGACATGTCAACGGTCACATCTTTTGGTGAAGAGGTGCCTCTTGGATGGGACACCACCTTTGACGGAAGATTATGCTATATTTATATTCACTCATTGCGGTGGGGAAAAGCATTCATTCAACTCTTGTATAAAACAATCAAACGTGTATAAGCATTATGCTTACCACTTTTAAGGACTAAATCCCTTAATCGTGTAATTGATTACAAGGACATAAACCCTTGTAATTGAACCCAAGGACGAAACCCCTTGTGGTGTAACTTTGTAATATTCGAAATCTATATTCGGAAATAGACAATTAATCTAATTGGACTTTATTATTATTCATATTATTATTTTATAAAATAGTATTAAAAGGAATTCCAGAAAATCCAAATTAATGTAAAATATTCCGATTTGAAATATTACATTATAGTCAAAATACTTTTCTAGCTCATTAAACCAATCTATCAACTCATCGGGATTTGAAGTTAGGGATGTCAATCTTTGGCTTACCTCCAAATTTATAAATTTATTGGAAGATCTTTTATTCCAATCTAGGATCTTCTTCATGTTCTCATAGCTATGCTTCTTGTTCCTCCTCACATCGATTTCTTCACTCATTTTTTAAGCACCTCCTCTTGTCTATTTGCTTCAATAGCATCCAATCTAGATCGCATGACTCTCATCATATCAACAAGATCCACAGCTCTTAGGGCTCTACCAAGTATTCTCCATTAGTTTATCAAGAACACTCAATACATTGAGTATTGGGTAGAAATACATTGTTAGCAAAGAAGACCAAATAGCTCTTCAACATGGTCACTCCCTAGGGCGACCACAATGAACACATCCAAAATGTCATTGACATGGTCACTCCCCATGGTGACCACAAGGAACCGTGGCATAAATACAAAATGCTAACCAGCATGGTCACTCCTTAGGGTGACCATAATGAACCCAAAATTTCTATTTGAAGTGGTCACTCCCTAAGGTGACCGACCATAGGGAACTCCAAAACTTCTATTTGACATGGTCACTCCCCAGGGTGACTGTAAGGAACTCAAAACTTTTGTTCAGAAAAGTCACTCCCCAAGGTGACTATAAAGAACCCAAAACTTCTATTTGATGTGGTCGCTCCCCAAGGTGACCGTAAGGAACCCAAAAGTTTTCGACAAGGTCACTTCACAAGATGATCATAAGGAACCCGTTACTTTTCTTCGACATAGTCACTCCCAATGGTGACCACAAGGAATCTCAAGATGTGTCTTCCACACATAATCAATTTGTCTTTCAAGGGATGCTCCTACATCAATGTCTAACATGCCACAACTTCATCCAATGCCATGATGACTTCGTAGCCCATTGAGCTATCAAAAATTTCCCATCTAATACCACACTAAGTTTTACAAACATCCTTGTATGCTTTCATCGTCATTCATATGTTGCTTATTGCCCACAACACTTGAATGTGAATGTGTTTGATTGTCACCTTGTAGGAAATCCTAAAAGCCCACAATGTTGCTGGGATTTTCTCCAGTGAATCTTTTTGAATAGCACATGACTTGTGCAAAATACTAACCAAAATCTTCTGAAGATTTTACCTTCACATCTACCCTTAAGTAATATAACTTGACTTTTGGTGATAAGAATTGAACATAAATTCCTCTATGGAATATCATATCATTAGTTCTCATTAAAAACTTGCCAATGCTATCTAGCAAGTTGTTTAGTAGAAGTGCTTTAGTACCCACCCACTTAGACAAGTACACATTTGCCCTAGCAACATACCTACATCTCTTCTTACGAGCATGCTTGAAGCATCACACAAAATCCAACTCTAGTGCTTGAAAGCATCTTTTAGCGTGTAAAGTGTGTATGTATGGCGAATATGGCCAACAATATAAACACCTTCTAATATAAGAAAAGGGAGAAGACCATGCTAGATCCCACATACATCCAAGATGTCGTGCTACAAAGTAGGGTGAGGTTGTAAGCAAGACCTATTTGTAATCAGGGTATCAAGGATATAACAAGGAATTTTATCGAAGGACCTAATGAATATGATTGTAGGACCTAATGAATTTGTATTGTAGGACAATTTTATATGAGAATTTTATCGAAGGACCTAGATCTGAGATATAAAAGGGGTAAACTAAAGAGATAGAAATGCCATTAGGCAGTAAACTAGGAATTCTATCAAAGGAATTGATGAACAAAGACTCACCTAGATCTAAGATATAAAAGGGGTAAACTAAAGAGATAGAAATGCCATTAGGCGGTAACCAAAAGGTGTTTAAACCAAGGTTGTAACCAAAAGGTGCAAACAAGAGAAATAAAGTATGCAAGTATAACATATAAAAACAAGCATATACTAATCTAAGAATGGAAGACAACAACATACCATTATAGCACATATGCATACATATATCCACCAAAGTAAATAAAGAAAGAGCAAAGGGATATGGATGCTTGCCTTGAGTTGATTTGTTGACACATAGATATCCGACTTGGCTCAAGTGGCAATTTGTGAGAGATGTTGTAGGTGAAGATCAAGATGTAAGGAAGAAGACTCAAGTATGCTTAGTTGGGGACTCCAAAGACTAGGTGTACCTTGCTAGTTTAGCTTCTCTTATTATGACCTTCAAAGACCTTGTGCAAACTAGACCTCCAAGGATAAACTCCTATACCCTAATTCCTCTTCTCCTAAGGTTGGATTCACCTGCACGAGCAAAGCAAATTAGATGTGTTTCCTATTAAAAAAGATAGTAGGCAACCATATATATATGGATCAAATCCCTGAAAGTCACCTATCGCAAAAGATGATGGACTCGGCTTGATTGAGTCAGTAGCGATGAAAATAATCCAAAAATAGTAAAGCATCAGCCTGACCAAGTTCATACGAAAAGTGACAACAAAGATAAGATTGAGTCAACGAGGCTGGGTTAGTAGGAAAATACAAGGAACACTATAGAACGAACTTGGTAGGGCCTAACTAGTAGGAAAAACGCGTGCAAACATAAACAGGAGGGAAAGAGGTAGAAGGGAACAAGCAGAGGCTAGAATGAGCAAATGACATGATAATGAATATTGGTAGATGAAATAGATGATCATAGGGGAATCTCTCACAAAGTACAATGAGATAGCCCACCCCAATTCTAGAACACTCTTTAGGATGTGCACTCAAGGAGCTTGATGCGCCAACAAGTCCTACAATACAAATTGTCATTAAGTCAAAAATATGAGGTGTATACAGGGTGTAGCAACAAGAAGTTCTTCCAAAAAGGTTTACTTGTTTGTTGGCATGAATTGTTAGTAACCATATCAAAAGCAGCTTTCTAATGATCCCCTTGACTCTCACATGCCCTCTTACCATTCCTTTACAAGCTTCCCTCAACACTCAAAGCACTTCCTTGAACAACACACATTTTTATCAAAATGTGATTCAAACCCAACTTGCACAATAGACCTTCAATCAATTGGGAAGGTCTCAACTCCCTCATGAAATCTCATATTCCTGACTAGCATATTTGTAAGTATCCCAATGAACAAACATTCAAATATTTATCGGTTCCACTCTAATATAAATGTGAGTGAAGATGCTAGCATCCCAAAATCATCTTGATATCCAATCACTTATTAAGAGATGTAACTCAGTTAGATGGTGGATTGCAACTTGAATCCCATTTGTCAAACCAAAACTGCAATTTGAATTCCAGTGGCAACATCAAACCCCTACCCATTCTTGAAAAATCATGGTTAGGGATACATATAAAACACAGAAATCCAACAAGTAATGCTTAGTATTCTAATTTCTAAATGATGTAAATCATTCCCAAGGATCCCTCTCTATACAACAAGTATTCTTCTATGCTCTGTCTAATTTTCTTCTTCCAAACAAAATTCCATGATTTAATCAATAGGAGCCTTCTTTGCCACTATGCATCCCAATATAAAAGAAGAATCATACACATGAATGCAGAATACAATGTGCACAAACTTGGCACCAATTATATAATCCAAAAATATCTTTACTAGCACCAACTTTTCAAACTAATGCATGACAATGTTTTGAAATGTTGCATATGCATTGTGTTGTATAAATATTTTTTTAAGTATGTACTCTAGCACAAAAGTGGTCTTTTGTCTGTTTTCTTGAGCAATGTTATCTAATAAAATTTTGGGAACCAATTAGAATGGAACCCATGCCCTCCAAATTTTGATCAATAAAAAGTAAAAAAGAGGTCCTTGTGACTACATTCAATTTAGTCCATAAAAACAAAATGGGGTTCTTTCTAGGAGCCACCACAATTATGAGACCCATTTGGACATTTCCAATTTGAATATTTTCGTAGCATCCAACATCTTTTGAAATCTCAGCTTCATCTTGTTTGCAAAATGATCAAAACTTCATTGGTTTACCTTCTTTTGGTACGCAAATCAATGGTCCCTGACCCTTTTTCTTCAGGAGGTTGACACCCTTCAATGTAGGTCCCTACAAAGAGCTCCTGGAGGCCTCAAGTTGATCACTTCATTCTTTGAGCCCCTCGCATAGACCGGTGGTATTAAGTGCCCTTTGGATTTCGTTGCTTCACACATTAAGGTAGGTAGATCAGTGAGGCGACGCTCATCTTTGTAGCGCAACCCCTAAGATAACCAAGCATGCTAGCCCTCGATGATAGGGACTCACCCCTGCTCAACATCGTGGATCTACTCTTGGGCGTCGTGGATTTGCTTCTTCATGACTGTCTCTCGGGCTACAGAGGCAAGCACACATTACAAGTTTCTTTGTTGCCACGGGAGCTTCTTTGACCATGCATGTTGGGAGGGATTCTAGGGGCAATGCTTTGTTTCCTCCTAGGATTACCCAACCTAGGCCCCGTAGCCCTGGACATTCCCTGAAAAGCATTATCAGATCATGTATTAGCCCTTTCATTGTGATAGATGACGATCCAGATGATTCCTCTATTCCAACCATGGTCGAAGATGTTTGATGAGTCTATAATCAAGTCTTTTTAGCTTTCAACTTACGACTTTCATCAGCCCATGCTCTTAGGGGGATCCTACTCCCCCCAACCCCCCCCCCCCCACATGGCTATTTGCAGTGTTACCGTAACCACATGCATTAGGGGGTTTACTACAGTGGGTTTACCCCACATTTACTTTCAAAGTTTTTGTTCTTCTGTTTTTTAGTTAGTCATTGTTCCTAGGGTCCTTTTACCCTAGATTTCTATTGTAATCAGGTATACTCATGAGTCCCATTAACCTTCTTTGGTCATTCGTGGACATTGATATAATTTCTTTCTTTCTTCAAGTATCAATTCAATCTTGTTCAAAAATTCACAATAGCTCAAGGAGCAATTTCACATGTAAGCCACTATCCATAAACATTCTTCAAATTTAACCTTTAAACAAATGGTGAGTTGCATGGCCCTCTTATGACAAACCTTCTTAGTGTGGAGGTTGCCAACATCTCCAACACGTACCCTCTATCAACATTAATCACTAGCTCAACAATCCTAGAAAAAGGTTGATTAATGATCGCACCCAATTACTTCCAATCGTTTACAGTAGACATTCATTTTATGCTTATTATTCTGTTGCCTCCTCCCTTTGCTCATTGCCCTTCAATCTTGACCAGCTCATCATGCCTTCATGGAGTGTGTCATATATGTTTTCCACTTGTATTTACCATGCATTTTATTAGACAAGGGGACACTAGAGGTGTTATAGTGTCCAAAATATGATCAGTTTCAAGAATGGCCTTCATGTGATCATCCATTATACAACATCTAACCATAAGACAAAACTAAATGGGGGTTGTATATAGACTTGGAATTCTTGCCGAACCAACTTAGGCCACTGCCCAAAAGAAAATGCTCACCAACCATCACCTCGAATCGCATTGTTTATTACAACACATCACTTGCTACAGAATACGTTACACAAGATTACATTAAAATCATTACATTAGGACTTATTCCATTAGGTCTTCCTTACATTTGGATTTCATTAGATGAGGACTCCATCACATAGATGGCATAAACATACTTTATTATTAATTAATCTAAGTACAAACTAAGAAAGAAATTATATTAATGTCCATGGATAACCAAAAGTAGGTCAAAGGGACTCAAGGATACAATTGTTAACAATAGAAAGTGCAAGGAAAGAGAATCCAAGAAACTACAGTCAATAAGACAAAGTACAACATTGTGCCACTAACAAAGGTGCTAATGGAACCAATACAAATAGCAACGAGCGGCAAACAAGAGCCTCCAAAAGCACGTGTCGATGAAGACTGAAAGACCTAATCAGAGATCTTTGTTTGTGCCTGAAATGGAGGGGTACTTTGACCCATCATCAATCACTGTGAGAAGTTATAATAGTGTTCGTCAAGGAGTACCCAATGTCGGAGGGCCCAGGTTGGGAGATCCTAGGGGGGAAGCAAAGCACTTCCTCTAGAATCTCCCCTAGCATCCAAGGCCGGGGTAGTTCCCATAGTACAAAAGAAACCGGTAATGTGAGTCTATCCCTAAGGTCTAGGGGGCGATCAGTAAGTAGGTCCATGTGTCGAGAAGGGGTAGAGCCACATGGATGAGAAGAAGTAGAGCCATGGTGACGAGGAAGAGCAACATGGGGGATCTGAGAAATCTGAGTAGTAATGATATGCTGAGATAAGCGCCGACTAACTACTTTATCAGCTCTAATGTATGATGCACTGGTGTCCAAAGGGCGCTTAGTGCTGCCAATTGTTTGCATGGGTTGGAAGAAAGCGCTGATCAACATGGGGACTGTAGAGCCTCTAGGCTCCTCCTATTGGGAATTGCGTTGAAGGGTGACGGTCTCACAAATATAAAGAGCCTGGCATTGCTGGTCTGAATATTGAAAAAAAAGTAAATAGAGAGTTGGTTGAGTCTTGTAGAGGTAGTGATATCGTCCCCTTGCTCTCATAGTAAATGGGACATCTAAAAATGAAGTGTTTCTCAGTCTCCACCTCCTAGAGGGAGCAAAGAAAGCAGATCCAATCCAGATGGAGAATGTGATGATCTGTGTCAACCCATAGCTGGTGAGAGCACACTCTCATCTGGCCAAGGGGAAACCACAAGCCAGGGACCAATGGCGTTGGAGATGGTGAGCGTGACACATAATACCATCCACTACTTGTAAGAAATGCTTGGCGTAGAAAGCAAGCTTGGGGCTGAGCAGCACAAGGGGGGAGATGACAAAGTACAAAAAATGAGAACACGCAATATGAGGGCTAGCACAAACTACTTGAGTTTCCACCTCATGATGGAGTTGACAAAGTTAATTCTGATGAGGAGGTAGAAATATGGACAACAGAGAATGGTTTATTGTATCTGTGATGGTTATATTATTCCATCTCCCATTATTGAAATGGACTGCAGCAGCTGCCTTTAACCCACATCTTGGAACAGAAGATATGCTCTCATTCTTCCCACACATCAGGAAAAGTACCCAATATTTCTACTTACGGGCTGAAAATTGCAATGACTTTTGGATCTAACAAAACAATATTTTAACTTTATCCTCTGTTAGATCTATTTTGTTAAACTCTTCAATATGACACGAGTTGTTGCGCTATGTTGGCCCCTTATGATAATTACACTAATTCCCTTTTGATTGTTCCTGTTTTAGCTTCCACCAGTTTCCACATGAAAGTGCCTTCCCCTTTAGGTTCCGTGGGTTTTGTTTCTGAAGCGTTAATTTCCATTTTACAGGTTCTAGGACACCACAGATGCTGCAGAGTTCTATTTTGAGGATCCACCAAAGTCGATGGCTTTACTGTTATATAAAGTAGCAGCAGAAGCAGGGTTTATCTTTGCAGCTATACTATAAAACTTCTCTTCAATCTTTGTCATGTGCCTACAAAACTACACAAATGCCAAGCCCAGAAAACATTGGCATTTTGTTTTAAATTCATTGTATGCTCTTAGATTGTCTGATTGTCTTTCTGACACAATTATTGCCATCATATGTTTTATGGGGTAAATTTTTTTGTGCAAGGCCAAACTGAGCACGTCTCATGTGGTAAAGGATTGTTGATTGTCTACATGCTGCTGGCTATATGATTACCACCTGCAAAGGCATTCCATGGATATTTCAAAGTGGCAAAGGCAATCTTTTATGCACTGTTGAATTGATTGCTAAGAAATAGACTTCAACTTTCTACAAACAACTGTATAAGACTTCTGCATTGGTTTCTCCTTTAAACAAAGGTGTATCGAGATCAAACTACACTTGGACCAGCTTACGCCGTCCAGAGAACTGTTTCTGAATGTATAAAAAAAGGGCCACCAAAGGATTGATTCTCATATGAACTTAGACAACCTGATTATACAATTTCTCTTTGCTATCACAAACCTTCACCAATAAGTGTGAATAAATTATCAAGAGGATCATGTCCTCCTAGTGAATACAAGTTATTGGCTATCTATTATTGGGCACATTGCACAGGAAATTTGTTTAATGAAGTCCTAAACATGGCCTTGCCCTCTTGTATGTATATCTCATTGAGAATAGGTGTAAAATGTGTTAGGGCTCTGATACTTGACTAGGCTCTTGTACCAAACTGATCCATATACCAGAGTGGGTAATCCAATGTGGATAATGACCTAGAGTGGCCTTCATTATTCCCATTATGTCATTAGCCTGGGACATTGTAAAATCCTGCATTAACCATCTTGTGGTGGTTGATAATGAGACCTTTAGTTTTCTCGCCCAAGCTTTCTTAGAGACATGTAAAGCGCTAGCTTCCAACCATGGTCTCCAGCTTTGCCCTTCATCAATTCATTTTTTCATTGAGGGATCTTTCACTCTCATGACTATTTGTACTTCCACTGGACCACAAGGTTAGGGGATTAACCTCTTTTAGTTTACCCCCTCTAGTTATGTTTAGCTTGTTCATGTTTTAGTGTACATATCATTTTCGGAGACTAGAGCTCTTTTAATCCTAGTACTTTTCAATTGTAACTATATTTACTTTTGAATCTCATTTTCCTACTTGGTAGAAATTATATAATTTCTTTTATATTTATTTCTTTCTTTCTTTTAGCTGTAATGAAGGAAGATTTTATTTGTAGTGCACCTTGCTGCCTCCGTCCGCATCGACTTGGAGGGTATGCTTGGGCAGATTGGAACTGGTGGCCCAAAATGGCCAATTATTTCCAATTTATGTTGCTTAGCGCTCCTTTTAGACACTCAGAGCTTGAAAGGTTTCTGAGCTTTGGTGGAACTCTCAAGAGTAGATTTCACCAAGCCCTCGGTGAAACAATTTTTTTGTTGGCTAATATCTAGTTTTCAATTTTACCAGTGGACTGATTGCCCATAAGGAAGAGTTGCATCTCTACACACTCGAGCAAAAGCATAATGGTTTGCAATGTTTATTGGCAAGTGCTTGGCTTTGGGAAGCACTATCCCACATGGCCATATGAAGAATAACAAAACCACCTTATGATGATCTTATTTCGGTATAAACTCCCCCACCTGACAGCTAAAGAGTTTCAATGAACTCGATATAGAAAGTGGGAATGAAACCAGAATGTAATCCCCATGGCTAAAAAAATCATTGTAATAAACCACAGCTTTTGGTTAGAATGAAGCCATTTATACATAGAGATAGGATCTATAGTCTACATAAATGCATATTACAATTGCTTGCTTTAGATATACAAATGTAGTAAGTTTCAAGACATGACAACATCTCCTCAATGGCATTGAAAGAGAATAATTTGGCAAGAAACACTAAATGGACCTTCTAAATTCAATCTTTCAAAATCCAAAACCATTCCAATTTTCACTCCGCACTAACTTCTCTGACCAATTTGCAGACATCAGGTAAACTTTGTCAAATAAACTTACCTGCTTGCAACAATGCTTCAACAACATCATCCCTACCACTGCTCACAGCAGAATGAAGTGGAGTCCATCCTTCCTCGTCACCAACATTTACACCACTTAAAGATGGGTCAATACCAGCTAATATGCGAACAACCTGTCAAGACAACCCAAGAAGATTAAAAAAGGTCAGCATGCTACATAGATGGTTTATGATCTCTTTATGCAATGAGAGCACATGCAAGTTTCTTTTGTAGATAAGACAGTCGTCTAAAAGATAATACAAGACAGTAGTCTAAAAGATAATACAGTGAAAAACTGAAAACACTAACTGAGAGAGATAGATATCCTCCTACAAAGATCAACAAACTCCTACAATGAATCTCACACGTAAACATGGCAACACAATCTACAGTCTTCAAGGATACAATATGCTACAATTGTGATTCATAAGATAAACAATCGTGAAAAATAAACAGTAAAAGTGAGTTAAGGATGGGCATTTACTCCAATAATTGACATCTTATAAACAATATGCAGCAAATACAAGAAGTTAGCATTGAGCAACAACCACATACTTGATCAGATGGATTAGATTGTATAATATCAGAAGCCGTAGATCAAAGAGGAGCATAGTTAACAATCAAATGGCCTATGGTCTGATAGAAAACAAGAAAAATTGTCTATTGTCTGATAGACATGGTCTGAGAGGATAGTAAAGAAAGTAAAAAGGACACAAAAATGTCTGACAAATGAAGGATTACAAATTTCAAACTATTCTATGAAGAACATCAGATCCAATGTCCACCATTTACCTATGAGGACTACTTGCCATCCACTAACAAGTTCAAAAATCTAAGGGTCGGGGCAGTAAAAAATTGTGATTATTCAGTTGTTAATTATTCTTTAGGCCATAAGGTAGAAAAAAAGGCCAGTGAAGTAATTCTCAGAACATGGACCCTAAATAACAACGTCCACAGTGTTGGTACTGACATATATTCATCATTCCCACAGATCTCTATATGTGAAAGCCTTAAGTTCTGTATGCTGCTGAACCCCAGCTGCCAAGACAAGATTCATGTTCATACAAAAATTTCACGTCGAACAATGTGCCACAAACTTCCCACAACATTCACCATATGTGATAACAATACTCCTCGAACACTAATACATGTTGGGAATTTAGTGTAGGTTATTACATTAAGTATGTTATTTAGTATACTATGGCTTAGTATTAGTTGCTAAGAGTTTGTTAATCTATTGTAGGGATATTGTTATGTAGAGAAGAGAGGTTGAGAGATAGCAGGTTGTTGATAAGAATTATATCTTAGATTATAGAATATGGTACTTATATAAATATGTAATAGTGTTTGAATATGTATAATGAAGAAGCATCATGTGTGTGTCAAATTTTTATGAAGTATTAATCTATTTGCAATTATTAAAACTCTGACCAAAAGTTAATTTGGTATCAGATCAGGTGATCAAGGAACCCTATCATGGACGGCTAATACATTTGCCAAGGGGCAGCTACATTGCTTTTTGATTGCCCTATCTGATGTAAATCTTATATGATAAATCATATGTAGTTAGTTTTTTGTTTCTTTTTTGCCTTAAATTTTTTATTGTGTTAGATCTATAGAGGAGTGGTGTGCGAAGTAGGAGCATCAATAAAGAGAGAATCAAAAAAGATTGTTGACGGAACACACTCCATTTTATTTTGGTCTAAAATTAGCATACATTTGCCAAACTTTATGCCATAGTGTTAGACATGCAGTTGTCAGAATACATGGAAAGGAATAATATTAGAGCTCACGGGCAAGCAGGTTTCAGAAGGGACTACCAAACTATTGACCACATCTTTACACTCCAAGCTATCATTGAAAAAGCTCCTCACAGGGCTTTCAAAGTCTTTTGTTGTTTTGTTGACTTCAAGAAAGGCTTTGACTAGGTTTTGAGACACCTGCTTTTCCATAAATAGAGAGATTTCGACATCCCAGATTCTATGATTACCGTAGCTTGGAGGCTTTATGAGACAGTGATTGGGCAGCTTCGTACCTCTCACGGTTTGTCAAACTTTGTGAAAAGTGCCATTAGGGTCAAACAAGTATGTCCTCACTCACTAACCCTTTTCAGCATATACATTGATGAGTTAGAGGGGTTTCTTCGACTGCATACTCATATGGATGATGGTTGTCTTCTGAATGAGGTGCTTATGGCCATCCTCCTTTTTGTCGATGATGTTTTCCTCCTCTCACACTCTGCAAAGGGCTTACAGTGACAACTTGGTGCCCTTGCTCACTTCTGCGAACTCCAACAGCTTGTGGTCAACCTTAGTAAAACTAAGGTCATGATCTTCAATATCTCCAAGCACTCTCTCTCTGGATTCCCGTTTTTCTACAGAGGGGAACTTCTTGAGATCACATCAACCTACACTTATTTGGGGGTCCAGTTTTCACATCCATGCTTTAACATGAAGTTTTCCGCTCAACCACGCCTTTGCAAGGGGTATGCCTCTCTTTCTGTTTTGGAACGTCAGTGTTTCCAAATCCACTTCTAGGACATCCCTTCCAAGTTATGCTTGTTTGATTCTATCATCAAACCTATAGTTTTGTATAGCTCAAAGGTTTGGGGACCTAACTTAGGGGTTGTTGATTGGGCCCATATTGAGAGGGTCCAGACTCTCATGTTGCAGCGCATGATCCATTAGAAATGCACAGTTCCTCGGTGCATCGTCCACGCTGAGTTTGTCACCCACTAGCTATGCCTTGAGATTATCTTTGGCTTACTTTCTACATCCATAGAATTAGATCCCTGCAGGACTCAACTTTTGGTCGTGAGAGATATCCCTACTTAGCACTTTGCTCTTCAAAGAAGATTGCTTCACTAGTCCCCCCCCGACATCAGCACTATTGGTACTTTGAGACTAGGCTACTCCTTTCTATTGTCATCTCTATTGACAGGGTAGCCCTTTCATGTACTCCATGGATGCCCCTCTCGAGCTCCTTCCCACTCAAGACGTCATCACTAGGGCTGCAAGAGAGGACATCTACGGAGGATAGTATATCCAAACTGCCTGGATCTCCCCTTGTGAGTTGCTCAGTCCCAAGCTTGGTTTCTATGTTGATCATTTCTTATAGGTGGTGGATGGTATCATTCATCGCCCTCATTATCTCCAACGCCATTGGTCTCACGACTTGAGGTTTCCCCTTGGCCAAATAAGAGTTTGTTCCCACCAATTACGGGTTGAAACACACCATCGCATTCTTCGTCGAGACCAAATTTGTCATCTTTGCTCTGTCCACGAGGTGGAGACCAAAGACCACTTCATTTTCAAATGCCTCATTTATTATGAGATCTGGGGAAGATATCATTGCCTCTACAGAGACTCAGGAAACACTCTAGCTATTTTCTTCAAATATATAGACCAATAGTGTCATATCCCTCTTTTGATAGGGACATCTTGGAACACCCTTAGCCTTAACTTACTCCTAGAGGCTAAGGGACAAGCATAAAGGGAAAAGAGTATTGAATGTTTTGTTTGAATATTTGTAAAAACACCTTTGTGGAAAGTATTTTATGTTTCTTATTCCACTTAAAGAGGGGACCTTTAAGAGTCATAAAGAAAAGATGATCTTAAAAAAAGATCATAAAGAAAGGTCTTTTAAAACATTTTAAGTTACCCTCCCTTCCTCTTTTTGGGTGCCACACTTGGAGGGCTACAAAAAAGAAAAAGGAATCATTTGGAAAGGGCATGTTATGTTTTTGATATTGAAAATTTGGTCTGTTAGTATGAAAACGCTAAGCCAATTGCTTTGAAGACGAAATCCTTCAAGCAAACAAAGTTAGGGGATGAAAACCCTCTTCTTTGAGATAACTTCATTCAGGGGTTATTCAAATCAACTAGTCATTCAAGGGTGTTTTAGACACTGATTGATTATTTTCAGGTTGGCACCCTGCTATCGGGAGAGTGGCGACTTGATTTGGGAGTGAAATCTCACGCTTTTGGGGTTTTTGTGCCCTAGGGGTAAGTATGAAATTATTCATATTATTTTGCATGGTGGCGACTTGGTTTGGGAGAGGTTTGGACCTCTCACAAAGGTTAATTTATCTTGAATTGAATTTTTTAATTTTCTCATAAGTTTCCAACTTGGCGATTTAGGTTTGGGGCTTTTTTAGCCATATAAATATTCAAAAAATTATGCCTTTATTGCAAATATATTTATGCAATTTATTGAGGGTTTGATAAGATTTTTGTCATAAAAAACATCTACAATTTTCAAATTAATTTTGCAGCCAAGGACACCTAGGGTTGGAAGAACAAAATCTTATTTTAAAGGGCTATACTTTCATGTTTTGAGCAGCCACTAATTGATTAGGGTTTGGCATATTTTTAAGCTATTTTTAAGGTATATTTGAAGGGTTGTTGGCAACTAGAGTTTGTTGCAATTAATTAAAAAAAAATCATTTTTAGTAGGGTTTCTAAATATTTCTAATTTTCAGTTAATCGCCCATTTTGGGGACATTACAGTGATATCAGAGCCAATATCTTGACTAGCTATGGAATAAGCAAGGGTTTCATGTCAAACAGTGACATGTATGAAGCTAGGATTGAGAGGCTCTTTCAAGCCCAAGAGCAGATGACAAGATTGATGGGTGAATTCCTCCAAACAATGAAAAACATAAGCAGTAACATGCCACAAGATCGAGAAGGCAACGCTTCAAATGTAAGGATTGGGTCTACACAAAGACCTAACCGGCCTACTTTCCTTCAAATAGAGGAAATCATTCCGAAAAGGGAGTAGCCTTCTTTTCGGGATAATTTGATGGCTAATTATGAGGAATATATAACCTATCCACCTCCATTCAGAGAGAAAATGACCCTTACTAAGTTTGTAGCATGGAAGGGAGGCATGAAGGGTTCTAGAGTTGGTCATAAATCCAAGGGCAGCCAAAAAAAATCTCCAACATGCTTTGGGAAATCCAAACTTCCACAAGCATCCCAAGAAAGGAATCGGGGAACAAAATTATTCAGATTTGAAAAAAACTAGTGAGCAGCGCATAGTGGCATCCACCATGCAAAAGGATAATGGAAGAAATGTTTTAGCTCAAGAGGAAGTGTTATGGGTTGATTACCCTAAGAGTCCAGTGGAAATGAAGGCCAAAAATTACACACGAAGAAGATCTTCATATTCTACCATCTACAACAAAAATGGACTCTAGGGTTGGGAGTAGCCCAGCTATTTCACAGCCAACCACTAAAAATTGAGTTGCAAAAATCAAAACTTTTAGGGTAGCAAGATGAAAGTTTCCAGCAAGTTTATGGGCAGCAAAGAGGGCTGCAAATAGAAGACCAAGGTGAGGTAGAACTTAGAGAAGAGATTCCAAGGTGTGCAAAGGAAGAAGAACCAATTGGGGCATCCAATTGAAAGGTTCTGAATTTTTTATTGACTTCCAACTCACTTCATGTGTGAGAAATTTATGTGTAAGAAATTTTGAAAACCTTGAGTGGAATTAGCCCACTACAAGTGCAAGAAAATCTGAAAATTACATAACAGGGCAGCCGCTTGCAAGGAGGGGAACTCAGCTCATCTTAAGCTTGGTAAGTGCCTTAAATCTTGAAAATCTTGTGTTGGGGTAGCAATACGTAGAGAACTATGTTCAGTCCATTTTGAAGAGGTATGCTTTGAAGAAGAAATTTCAGAATTCAGAGGTAGAAGATGACGAAGAGGTCACAACAAGGAAGGTTGCATTTTCTGAGTTAGGACAGCCACCTCCTTTTGGGGAAATTCATCACATGCTTGGTTTGGTAAGGGGCTCAAAGGTTGAAAGGTGGTGTTCTTCACAAGGGGCCAATAAAGTGGTCAAAACTGAATATGGGCAGCCACTAAGGTACATAGAAGGTTACTTGATTTCATGTTTCATGAGCTTTACAAATTATGAAAATGAAAGTTCAATGCAAGTTTATGAAAGGGTAGAAACTCAGCTTGTGGAAGTTAGAAGAAAGTTTGAAACTTTCATAAAAAATGAGTCTAGGTTATACTCAGAAAATTATGAGTTTTCCATGGAAATTCAGAATGTCTCATGCTCAAGAAATTTTAAAAAAGTTGGTTCATTTCAGCCTCTAGTGAATTCAGTGAAGGAAGGGGAAGATGGACCCTCTATATGCAAAATAAAGGGGAACTTGGAAACTCGGGATCAGCCTTTCCAAAGCAAGATACCTTGGCTTCTTGCAAACATGTTGACTGCTTTACATTGTATGCATTCTATTGAGGAATTTGGCCACACACTTGGTTTGATGAGTGGAACAAAGGTAGGAAAAAGTTACCCTTCCAAAGAAAAGAAGTCAATAAATTGGTCATAGGTCAGCCTAGAAGGTATGTATAAAATCATCAAAATTGATTTTTCATGAGCTTGATTCTAAGGTATGAAGGCAGATCTGAAGTTTGCATTAAAGACCAATTTAAAGGGTGTACACAAAAATCAGAAGTGATTCAGCATTTTTTGAGTTATAAGAATACTGAGTTTGAAGAGCCAAATCAGCTACCTAATAAGGTCAAAATTTCACATTTCTTTGGCACATTACAGCTCCTAACCAATTCTAAAAATGTCATTACAAAATCTGAATTTTCATACTCAAGCAATTCTGAGTTGTTAGTGCAGGTCAAACCACTATATGAGGACAAAAATGTTGAACTTTTATGCATGCTACAGCCCATGGTGAGTTCCGAAAAGATATATGCAAGGCCTGAAATTTATTATTCAGAAATTTCTGAGTTGATGAAGCACATTGAGCCACCTATTGGGGGTAAAAAAGTTGAAATTTAGAGCAAACTACAGCCCCTAACAAGAAGGAGAAACCTACTGTGGCATGTAAGAGTGATCAAGAGGTTGTTGAGAGGTGACCACGCTAGTATGCACACTAAGAATGAAGGTCAAAAGGACTTTTCCATTTGAGACAGCAAGGTATCACTTTCCAAATGTTTTTATTTTGGCTACTCGAGTTCTTTTTATATATAGTTTGTGCTCTTGTGGACATCCTCCAAGTTCATGGATAACAATGGGTTCACTTTGGGCTACAAGAGGGCAATCTCCTTGATGAAGGGACTATGGACTTTGGTGGTGATTTGGGAGCTTCCATCCCTTAGGGGACATGTTTGGGGAAGCTTGAAGCATGTTTTGGAGGGTTGGGGGCATGGTCATGAAGACTGTATGGTATGGCATGAGAAAACAAAGAGGAAAGACAGTTGTAACATCTCTTCTTGTCATATTTACCATGAGAAATTCAGCTCTTCTACGGTAAGACATGACTCCAATGTTGTTTCCCTTAGAGTTGCATACATGTTTGATACACTAAGGGGCAAGAGGAAAGTGAGAAAGGGGATTTCCAAGAACAATTTGAAATGTCCTCAAATGGTACGAATTGGAAAACAAATGAGATTTTCACAAATTCCTCTAAATCTGATCTAAAAATTAGTAAACCCTAGATTGAGAATTAAATTCTCAAAACCCTTATTTAATGTAAGAAACCTTAGACGTCAAAAGTAAGGGTTTTGTAGGGAATTTCTGCCCATTAAATATCTTGAAATAATCTGAAAATTGATAGTAAATTCCAAATTTAAATCCTATTAAATAAACACCTTTTTCTCTCCCTTTTTTCGACACAAAATGATGAAAGAAAAATCAGAGTTAATCACCAATTTTCTGTTGTTGGAGAATAAAAGATCTTCAAAACCCTTGCAAAAATTGATGCCATCAAAAAAATATAGGAAAAATACCAGCGCTTTATTTTGGCATAAAAATCGTCAATTTGGCCCTCTTAGGTCAATCACCCCTCTTAAGAACCCTAGAAAAATAGCAGAAAAACAGGGCTATTCTAGCCTTCCACAAGCAAGAAAATATCTGAAAACTTGTTAAAAAAATTAATAATAATTCTGAAAATTATCTATTAATTTTTCATCTTCAATATCCTTTGCAAATCGTCCAAAATGGCCACAATAATGATCAAAAAAATAAAAAACAATTGCAGATGATTATTTGTGAATATTTTGACTGAAAAAGGCCTTCAAACCCTAGCGCCAATCTCTCCAAGTGGTTCGCTCCACTTGCAAAATTAATAAAATAATTTAGCAAGCCAAAACTGCAAGAAACATATCACCAAATCCTCAAAAGCAAGCACCAAAACCCTCCCAGGTAGTTTGCTCCACCTCTAAGGCACAAAACAAGCTTTCATTTGCAAAAGGTGGTGTCAATAGACACCTTTGTAACATTGATCAATCACCAAGCAACAAACTTCTATTAGGCATGCATCCCAATAGCCTTTTTCACAAAATAATAATTTCATGGCCTTCGCCATAACCCCTTTGGGAAGATAAAACACCTTTCCTTATCTTCACTTTAACTCCCATGCCAAAATCTCTTTTTTGAATAATATATTAAATATTGGCCTTAATTAAAATCACTTTAAGGCAAATATATTAATATTTAATTCACTTAAGCACTTTAGTGGTGAAAACTACTTTTAAAATATTTTATTAATTAGTTAGTAATTGTTTTGTGATACAAATCACTATTTCGACAATTAATAAATAACCAATAAAATAGCATTCCCCAAAAAAGGGCTCATTTAGTATTATGGGAAGATAGACTAAAGGTCTTCATACCTGTTTATTTAAGAGAAAAAAATGGGGACATTACAATCCTCCCTCCAAAAATTGTTTGTTCTCAAGCAATTGCAAAATCCAAGTGGGTGTCCCAACACTCACTATCAAACAATGTCCACATTTTCTTGTTTCCCAATTAAGGAAATCCTCACATATCTACTTCATATTGTTGTCCCTGTACTTTGAGAGCTGACCCCAAGTGCTAGATGTGTCCTCATGGCCTTCCAAAGGCTCCACATATTCCCAGCCAAACACCCCTTTCAATACCAAATGGTGGATGAGGAAACTCCTTTCCCTTATACCCTCCAAGGAAGTGATATGTGGCCAAAAGTTGGAATAAAAAACATTATAGAATTTGATTATCTTGCTGTCCCGATGGTAATGACTCCCCAAATGCCATGTTATAACTCTCCAATCATGCAAAACGAAATCAGCTAAGTACCATCCTATAAACTTACCATGATGTGAGGTCTCAAGGTAGTACAATTCAACATATATGGGATTTCTTGTGCACACCATGTGTCCTACCAAAGGCTTCCCCTTATTAACATTCCCATGTATATATGTAACACTCCATAAGTTCATCAAGAGTCCCCAAATGCTTATCAATGAGAGTTGTACCCTCTTTGTGCATGTGTTACTTCTATTACTTGCAAATGGAACCCAAACATGCATGTTTTCAAAACCTTGCAAAAAATGGAATGTACTCCAAAAGTCAGTTTTTCCTCCATGATACTGTTGTAAGTCTACGTTACCGGATACGCCCCTCCCAGGGCCTGGGAGCGCGGGGATTCGCCGATACGATACGGTACGCGGCCGATCCGCAGGGGGCACGACGTACCCTGGCCATCCGGCCATATCCGCAGGGGGCACGACATACCCTGGCCGTATCCCCCGTGGATCGGCCGAATAAAAAAACATTTATATTTTTTTTCACTTTATAAAAAAAATTCAAAACCCTAAACGCAATTATCACTGCGCCCGCGCCTCCGCGACCCACGCCATGCCTCCGCGTCCGCCCCTACGCCACTGCGCGCCTGTGCTGGTAAGGGATTCACAACCCATGCCAAACTGAGCAAAATCCCAGCCCATGCCAAAATGTTCAGAGTTTAGTTTTTTTAATTTTTATTTATTTCTTTTAATTTTTTAATTTTTATTATTACGTTAAAAACTTTAAAATTTAAAATATGTTTGTTTTTAAATTTTAGACTTTAGTCTTTAGATATATATTTATTATTAAGTATTAAATTTTAATTTTAAATTATTAATTAGTTTAAATTTTTTAATATAAAGTATAATATTAAATTTTAAATTATTAATTAGTTTAAAATTTATATTTATAATTAAATTTTAATAGCAATTTTTTGTGTTATAATTTATAAAACTAATATTGAATATTATGATATTTGGCATTGAATTATGAGTATATATTTTGTGGTTATATAACTTATTTGAAGTTATTTTGTTTCCTCTATGCATATTATCATTATGTGGTTAATTTTGCTTATATCGTTATATTTTTATATTTTTTATTTTTTATATATATTTTTGTACGGCCGTATCCAGCCGTATCCAAAACACCAAAAAAAAAAAACGACATATCCCCGTATTCGATACTCGTACCCGTATCCGTATCGGCAACTTAGCTGTAAGTACATGCCTAACTCTGTTTTTTCATGATGATAAAATTCAGAATTAATACTTTGTGCTTTCTCCTCTTCCCAAGATCTGAGGGATGCCGTCATAACTTCTTACCTTGCCATACCTATACCTAGTATGCTGCTCAAGAGAATTCAATGTGTTATGCAACTCAAAATAGTAGCTATCGTATATACCTCTTATCATGCTTTGAACTTATCCATAAGGTCTCCTTATGAGTTGAAACCCCTCCCCATAGATTGTGCATGCAAATATGTGGGTTGTCATAGTAAAACACAGCCATGTCTTTACTCAAAAAATTTAATTTATTCATTACCAAGATGATCCTAAATGGGCTCTCTAACTCCATGCTCCCCCAACAAACCATCATTGACTTATTCCCTATATGAAAAATAGTAAGAATGCAAAACTGAACCAATTTAATATGCTTAGCAAAGCTGCCCATAATTAAATTCATCTCACGGAAAAGCATTAGAGGAGGTGTGCTCCCATAGTGTGCATTCCAAGGTGTGTTAGGACCACCTTTTATACCATATCAATCTTTCTTCATCTTGAAAATGTAGTCCTATGTCTAAAAAGAACACAAGCTTAATCAAATTGGAAAACATACCTTGCAAGTGCATAACATAATCATCTAAACCCATTGGTAGGGATCCCCTTATGTAAGAAGTATGTCCTCTTGGCTGCCCTTTGTTAGCTTCCTCACACATGTATGCATCATCAAACAAACTCCACCAATACTGAATTTTATCCCCTTTTATATATTGTTGTTATGTGTCCTTATACTTCCCCTTTTTCCTATGCAAACCGTGACTCCGGTCATTGATATTTCCAAAATCTATGGACAGTTGAAAATACATAACAAAATTAGACCTATTGCCCATGTGAAAGGGCTGTAATAGAGATGTAAAAATTAAGTTTTCTGATTGTACCAAATCAGAATTACACTTAGCAACATTTTCCTTTGTCACAAGTGTTAGAATGCTCCCAAAATCAAATTTCTTATGTATGATAGGTGGCTGCCATAGGTTGCTCAACTCAAAATTTTTGGGAGTAAAGTTTCCATACCTTTCAACAACTTTTGACCTCTTAGTTGGCTGCCTTGTATCAATTGTGCTTCTCTCTATGGAGTTCCAAGGCCCAAAATGTTGCCAATAATTTTTTGATTCTTTCTCCATTCCCACATAAATAGTCATAAAAAATTTAAAATCATGATTGAGAACTTTTGTAAAATTCAAAAAATTACCAGGATCCCATACCTCTCGGTGCCAATAATTGTGAACTTGAATCAAGGAATCCTCATGCCTCAATTTGCAACCCATATCCTTCTAGATAGTATGTAAGTCCATCATAGTGTTCTTTTCCTTCAAGCATTCCCTCATCTCATTGTGCATTGATCTATCAAGAGGCCCCTTTGTGCCATCCAACCTTGTCGAGGCTTGCACTCTCTTATTATTGTGATTGGGAAGTTTTCCTTTCAAACTCTTTCATTAAATCTAGAGTCATGCAACAAATTTGAACAATTATTAGATACCAAACAAAAATCATTATTCAACTCATATCTTTCCATGAATATCTCAGTTTCTTTGGCTTCTTCAAAATCATCTTTTGAAATACCAAAGTTTGGCGTACTTGGCTGCCCCAAAGCACCTAACATCTCCTCATTTTAATCTATCATTTGCAGCCCTCTTTGCTGCTCCAAAAACTCAGAATTTTGGTTTTCACAATTTCCCACTCTATGCTGCCTCAAAGTGTCATCTTTTTGTAGCTCATCTTCCTCCTTCAAATCTGATTTTTCTATTTCATTGGCCTCTTCATGAAGGGTTGTCCCTTCATTCTTTTCCTCCAACTCTCCATGTAGTTCGGTCCTTTCTTCCTTGATGACTCCTCCTTGCCTTTCCCCTTGATGCAAGTGTCTATAGGGTTGTCGATTGGGTACTCCATCCTTCATCTCACAATAATCCTGAAAATACAACAATGCTTGTGTGGCAATGCTTAGAGATGCATACTTTTTTTAATGAATTTCCAAAGTATCATCCCTTGGCATCATTTTCTCAATCATAGGTTCCTTCTGCAAAAAGGTGGCCTTGAAGAATTTTTGAGGGGGGTTAATAGAAACCCTCTCATTATCATTCAAATGTCCTCCATTGAAGGGGTGATCTTTCCTTAGAATAATAGCATCCTTAACATGGTTGCAATTTGTATACTCAATGTTGAATTTTTTTGTGGCTTTCTTTGATTAAGCTTTGCATAAGCGTAAATTGTTCTGAAGAGAATCCTCGAGGCTTTTGGTCCCTCATAGTCTTTTTCTCCATTTCTTCCATGATAACACCAAATATTTTTATCTACTTGCAACCAAACTTCACAGGTGGACAAGATCGGTGCTCTGATACCAGTGAAATGTCTCCAAATGGGACAAATTGGAAAACAAAGGAGGTTTTCCCAAATGCCTCTAAATCTGATCTAAAAATTAGTAAACCTTAGATTGAAAATTAAATTATCAAAACCCTTATTTAATGCAAGAAACCCTAAACGTCAAAAGTGAAGGTTTTGTAAGGAATTTACATCAATTAAATACCTTGAAATAATCTCAAAACAGATAGTAAATTCCATATTTAAATCCTCTTAAATAAATACATTTTTCTCTCCCTTTTTTTGTCACGAAATGATGAAAGAAAATCAAATTTAATCACCAATTTTTTACAGCTGTTCGGAGAATTAAAAATCTTCAAAACCCTTGCCAAAGTTGCTACCAACCTCAGAAAAATACCAACGCTTTATTTTGGCATAAAAATCGCCAATTTGACCCTCCTACGTCAATCGCCCTGCTCTTAGGAACCCTGAAAAAATAATAAAAAAATAGAACTATTCCAGCCTTCCACAAGCAAGAAAATATTTGAAAACTTGTTGGAAAAATTTAATAATAATTCTAAAAATTATTTATTAATTTTTTGTCTGCAATATCCTTTGCAAATTGTCCAAAATGGCCACAATAATGATCAGAAAAATAAGAAATAATTGCAGATAATTATTTGTGAATATTTTGACCAAAAAAAGCCTTCAAACCCTAATGCCAACCTCTCCAAGTGATTTGTTCCACTTGCAAAATTAATAAAATAATTTAGCAAGCCAAAAAAATAAGAAACATATCACCAAACCCTCAAAAGCAAGCACCAAAACCCTCTCAGATAGTTCGCTCCACCTCTAGGGCACAAAACAAGCTTTCCTTTGCAAAAAGTGGTGTCAATAGACACCTTTGTAAGATTGATCAATCACCAAGCAACGAACTTCTATTGGACATGCATCCCAATAGCCTTTTTCACGCAAGAAGAACAAGATAACAATTTCAGTATATCCTCCATTGTAGCCTTCACCATGTATTTATAACTTTCCAAAAGGTTTGAACCAGGAAGATAAAATAGCTTTCCTTATCTTCACTTTAGCTTCTATGCCAAAATCTCTTTTTTGAATAATATATTAAATATTGGCCTTAATTAAAATAGTAATTAAAATTACTTTAAAGCAAATATATTAATATTTAATTCACTTAAGCACTTTAGTGATGAAAACCACTTTTAAAATATTTTATTGATTAATTAATAATTGCCTTGTGATAAAAATCATTATTTCGACAATCAATAAATAACTAATAAAATAACATTCCCCAAAAAAGGGCTCCATTAGTCTATAGGGAGATAGACTAAAGGTCTTCATACCTGTTTATTTAAGAGGGAAAAATGAGGATATTATACAATTGCAAGGCTAAAAGTTGCAATTGCAACCCTCTAATCATCATGCATAAATTTCTTTGCAAAGCACCCCATTCCAAAATCGGAGGATCCAGGGGCATGAGGACCAAGGATTGGAGAATCATCTTATGGGAAGGTTTTCTAGCCCATAGAAGACACCATGAAACACAATGGAGGACTTTCTTTTTGACTAATGTGTTTGCTTCTTGTGTAGGTGATCATATGAGAGCAATCAAAGCCCAAATATTTGAAGATCACATGGCTGTAAAACTTTTTTCAGCCACTTTGCTAATACCAATTCTAAAAATTTCATTGCTTTCATCATTTTATTGGCAGTTTTGAGGTACATGGGCTCTATGGCAAGTGGAAAGAGAATATGGTGCTGCTGTTTTTGCATATTCAACTTGCTTGAACAACAAATAATCCTCATGAACAGTAGTAGAAGGCTTCACCAAGACGGTTCTTTCCCATGGGATGGACCATGATTCGAATTGTGCACGAAATCTATGGTGGGAACAGCCCTATGGGTGCTTCTATTGCTTGAGGACAAGCAGTTTTGGATAGGGAGGAATGTCATGTCCCTCTTTTGATAGGGACATCTTGGAAGACCCTTAGCCTTAACTTATTCCCGGGGGCTAAGGGACAAGCATAAAGGAAAATGAGTATTGAATGTTTTGATTGAATATTTTGTTAAAATACCTTTGTGGAAAGTACTTTATGTTTTTTATTTCACTTAAAGAGGGGACCTTTAAGGATCATAAAGGCTTAAGTGATTTTAAGAAAAGATCATAAAGAAAGGTCTTTTACAACATTTTAAGATACCCTCCCTCTTTTTGGGCATCACACTTGGAGGGCTACAAAAAGGAAAGAGAAATCATTTGAAGAGAGCATGTTATGTTTTTGATATTGAAAATTTGGTCTATTTGCACAAAAACGCTAAGCCAATTGTTTTGAAGACGAAACCCTTCAAGCAAACAAAGTCAGGGGACGGAAACCATCTTCCTTCTTTGAGATAACTTTATTCAGGGGTTATCATTGGAATCAACTAGTCATTCAAGGGTGTTTTCGACACCAATTGATTATTTTCAGGTTGGCGTCTTGCTATTGGGAGAGTGGCGACTTGATTTGGGAGTGAAATCTCACACTTTTGGGGTTTTTGTGCCCTAAGGGCAATTCTGAAATTATTCATATTATTCTGCATAGTGACGACTTGGTTTGGGAGAGGTTTGGACCTTTTGCGAAAGTTAATTTATCTTGAATTGAATTTTGTAATTTTCTCAAAATTTTCCAGCTTGGCGATTTGGATTTTGGGCTTTTTTAGCCATATAAATATTCAAAAAATTCATAAAAAATTATGCCTTTACTACAAATATATTTATGCAATTTATTGAGTGTTTGATAAGATTTTTGGCATAAA
The DNA here is from genome assembly GCA_037957365.1 of Torreya grandis. Taxonomy (NCBI): domain Eukaryota; kingdom Viridiplantae; phylum Streptophyta; class Pinopsida; order Cupressales; family Taxaceae; genus Torreya; species Torreya grandis. The sequence goes on along the minus strand of JARHVA010001979.1, from coordinate 1,667,979 downwards.
AAACATCTGCAATTTTCAGATTAATTTTGCAACCAAGGACGCATAGTGTTTGAAGATTAAAATCCAAGCTATGCTTTCATGTTTTGAGTAGCCACTTATTGATTAGGGTTCAACATATTTTTAAGCTAATTTTAAAGTATATTCGAGGGGTTGTTGGCAGCGATTGTTGCAATTAAATCAGAAATTTTCCATTTGAAGTAGGGTTTCTAAATATTTCTAATTTTCAGCTAATCGTCACTTTTGGGGACATTAAAAATAGTGTCGGGCTCTTTATCTTCACAAGGTTGTGACTTTCCGACGTAGATCCCTATAGAGGGAGCCTAGAGGCTCTATAGCTCCCATATTGGTCACCTCTTTCTTTTAGATCATTCAAATGTTTGGCAACATGAAGCGTCCTTTGAACACCAGTAGACTACACATTAGATTTAATAGATCAATATGTGGCGTTTCTCCCAACGCACCACTACTACTCAGACTACTCAGATCTCCAAGCCTACTATCTCTTGGCATTGTGGCTCTGCTCTTCCCCTCTCCGGCGACATGGATCTACTACTTGCCAGCTACCCCCCAAACCACATGGGCAAACTAATATTACAAGTTTCTTCTCTACTACAGGGGTTACATCGACCTTGGAAGTTAAGGGAGATTTGTCATGTCCCCTTCCAGTTGACATATCTCAGAGCTGATGATTAGCCTATTATGCGACCCTCGTAGGTTGATAGGTTGGATAGAGGTCATGATGGAGCTTGGCATGGCTTCGACTATCAGAATTTTTCCAGTTGGCTTTCGTTCGGGCTCTTTCGAACACCGTTTGCCTGAGTTGCTATTTTTTAGGGATGTTTGGCACTCAGCGGAACACCCCTGTTATGGTCTGATCATGTGTGGAATCACTCCCTTGTTCACAAGCTTCAGACGGTTCAAAAATCGAATACTTTTTGAGGGAGATATTAATATTTAATTGATTTAATTAAATATTAATTATTTGGCGTAATATTATGACTTAGGCGTTTTGACCCAAGGGGGCGCTCATTATAAAGGGGGCCGTTTTAATTATATTTTATAATTAAAAATGTGTCTTTAGACTATGGAAAAATTAAAAGAGAAGAAAATCCAAATTTTTAATTAATGAAACCCTAATTAGGGAAAGCGCACTTTTCAAGAATATAAGGGTTTCTCATTGGGAATCGTGCCATTCATGTTTGAAGCCAATTTTTGCTAAGTATTTTCTTTGAAGACAGAGCCAAGGGTTTCAGTATTCGATTTACATTGGAGAACGTGTAATTTTTAGTGTGTGCAATTCAAAGGTTGTGAAATATTAGCTGATCTATTGCCAGACAGAGAGATAATTTCATACAGAGGTTATCACAAAGCTTCACAGAGGTTTATATCATCAGGTTTTGTTCCGAAAATTATCCAGAAGGAGATCATCAATATTGGCACTTATTTTATCAAGATCTGGCACTCAAAATATCAGGCCGTACAATATTTATTGCTGCTGTACGGAATTCGTACAGTTCTGTATCAGGCGTACAGTTTCAGAAAAGGGCGTATTGTTTCTTCTGGGCAAAACTCCTATTTGACCAGTCTGTCGATACCCAGTGGAGCGCCTATATATCTAGCATCATTTTGGATCTTCAAAAGGAAGGAGAAAAGCTTATTTATTGCAACCGTACCAGATCTAGGGTTTTTTTAGATTGCAGCAAATCAGGGTTTTGAGAAAATATTTTATATTATTTTTGTATGCATGACAAAGATTTTCTATTGTAATCATCCGAAATGAATAATAAGATCATAGATTAGCCAGTTAAGAGAGTATACTGCTATTTACTTATTTATTTGAATTTATCTTGCAAAATCGCATTCTTCTCTTATTCATGCAAAATACACAAAAAAATCAAAAATACACAAAAACAGTCCAAAAACATACAGTCCCAGAATTCAAGGGAAACAGGGGATTCTACAAGATTCTAAAGGAAGTGTCTTGCTTCCTCCTAAGATCCTCCAACTTGACTCCTCTGACCTGTATACTCACTAGACAGCATTATCAAATATCTCGCAATGATTGATAATGGCTCAAATGATTCCTCTACTTTAGGCATAGACAGAGACATTTGATGAGATTTGCCTCCAATCTTCATTGTCACATGCTCCTGGGGCTTTCATTAGCCCCTCATTACTATTTGTATTGGTTTCTTTGCAGCTTGTGTTAGTGCCACGTTGTTCTATTTTGTCTTTGTACTTTATTTATTTGGTTCACCTCTATGATTCTCTCTACCTAGAATTTCTATTGCTAATGGTTGTATCCTTCAATCACATTGACCTACTTTTGGTCATTTGTGGACATTAATATGATTTCTTTCTCTCTTTATTTCTTTCTAATCAATAGCAGAAATACAAGAAAAAGTGTGGGCCATTAAGGTGCCAGAATAAATAGAGAGGTTACACACAACATAAAATATAAAAAAAAATGCGTGACAAATATGAGGTGTCTCTGTTGACGCATCTCTGAAAGGAGTGAGGCATCCAAGCTGGAAGATCGGTGTGACGTAGATTTGTTGAATTTTTCCTGTACACTAGATGTTATTATTGCTGCTGACATTTGATCATATTTGCAGCCATACAAAGGCACCTATGTCATTGTCAATGAAGCATCTGTAAGCACATGGAGAGTAGCGCAGCCTGTTTTATGAGCAGCAAAGCGCAGCACAATGTGAGTAGTGCAACAAATGAAGAAAGGAACCTGAAGGAAGATGTCATTAGAAGAAAATGTACCAAACTTGCTAAGAAGTGCAAACATATCTAGAATCAAAACGCCATATAGAAAAAATAAAAGGCCATATGCATTTCGGCAAACTATTTTTTATTATACTGTTTTGCTCAACTTTTAAACCATAGATATATTGGACAACCATATTTAGGTAGTACTTTTTTTACTTTTATGAAGTTCTAAAAAAAAAACTTCAAACTGTAGTATTTAGTTAAATATTTCCTTATAGCAAGCCCTAAGCAGAATTAGTTTTGTAGATCTTGAACCACGTGGAATTCATCGATGATATTTTACCACCTCTTGTCAAATACATGTGTTAAGAAACTCCTAAAACGATTTCGCTCCAGCATTTTCAGTTTCTTAGATCATTTTTAGTTTTTTTAGTGGTCCCGTAGAGCAATTTTGGCATAAAATTTTGCTCGGACATGTATTAAATTTATAACTTTTGACCATAGAATAATTTTCCACTAAAAATTGGCCAATAGATATATAAAACCCTTCTTGAACACAGACCAAAAGGATTTATCGTAAATTATTAGGGTTTATAATATTAAATTATTTTTCTAAAAAACAGGTACGTAAATGTATGTCTTATGAACTAAAGAGTTATTTTTGTATGGGTGCACTGTCAGTAGTTCCTAACACCCATAAAAGATTTCTAATTGAGGGAGGGAATCTCACTCTCATGAATGAGACAGTACCAGGGAGAATAATGTCAGAACCGTCGAAGTGCATCACAAAATGGTCTATGGTCCACACAATCGTCAATAATTACTTAGCTAGTCGAACTAAGTCGGGAGGAGGTTGGAGGATCATCGGAGGATGGATGACGATCTTCAGTCTTGACAACACTACTAGCTCAGAGACTAGTTTAGTGCTTTAGTATCAAATCCGAAGCCAAAACGAATACAAAGCTGAAGGCAGTGACATCAGTGGCAGTGATGACAGACTATACCCCAACTGCATACAAGACAATTAGTGCCAAAACGACTATATAGCCAAAGACAATGATCATGCATGGCAATGATGACAAATTATACTCCAACTGCAAACAAGATAATCGATGAGGTAGTTAGCACCCACTGAGAAAACACGGTGAGGATGTCATGTCCCCCCTTTGGACATGAACAGGAAAAGACCCTTAGCCTTGTTTCTTGGTGTTTCCTTTAGGCTAAGGGAAAAGGGGGACTAAAAAGGGAAGCACTATGTTCCTCCTCAAACGGTAAAAAGGTACTTTTCACTTAAGCATTCTAATTTTACATTGAGGCCCAGTTTTGGTCTATGGGGTTCACATAGCCCTTAAGTGAAATTAAAAGAAGAATAACCTTATGATATATTCTATTTTCCCTCCAAGTGGAGCGCCCCACTTGGGAAGAGGGGTATTTACGAATTAGTGTGAATCATTTGAAATGATCATGCTATTTTGGATATTGATTTTGGAGTCTAGGCATGAAAAGCTTAACTCAAGGCTTTGGAAATGAAAACCTTCAAGGTTCTAAAAGGATTATAAACAAAACCCTCTAATTCTCATAATGGGCAGCTTCATTTTAGATGTTGTAATTGATCATCATATTCAGAAAATAAAGGTTTTGACCCTTCCTTGGGTGTGACGAATTAATTGCAAGAGTGACAACTAGGTCAAGGAGGGAGGTGACTTGGTTTGAGGCCATTTGACAAGGGTTTGAGGCCATTTGACAAGTGTTTGAGGCCATTTTCAAGGCAGCAAACTGGTTCATGTGTTTAAAGACCCTATCATTGGGCCACGCTACATTTTGAGGGATTGAAGACCCCTTCTAGGGTTGCGGGAGCTTGGTACATGTTTCCTTATTTGTCCCAACTAGGATAATTTGCCTTGGGACCCTGTTTGAGGGTTGGAAAGGCTACTCATAGCTTAAAACACATTCAATAATTTTTTATAATTATTTGGATAATTATTTATATTTTTAATTATCATTTCCAACACTTGTTGTGGAAAGAAATTGCCAAAAATCAGATATTTGGTCTTGTTGTATCCTCCATATTGGTGACTTGATAGCTAAATGATTCTTGTTGGCTACATTATTGGATAATTTTCTATAATTTTTAGAGCAATTGAATATTATTTTTGTGCCATAATTGGGCATCTACAGCAATCTGCAATTAATTTCATATATCTAGTGTAATATTCCTAATCAGAATATTATACGATAATTTAAATTCTCTAGAATTCCCTTTATGATAATATTTCATAAATATAGACTTTGCACTCGAAATAATAGTTTAAATAATAAAATGAAATTGTATTAATTGTTTAATTCAGAGTTTCTGATTTCAAATAATAGAGTGTAAATCTTCAAAGGGTTCCATCCTTGAGTTAGTAAGATGACAAAGGCTTTCGTCTTTGAAATCTAATTATACAGTTAAAGTGTTTTGTCCTTAAAAGCAATGTAAATGTTGATGCTTGTACATGGTTATAAAGTTGAATGAATGAGTGATGATTCTCTTTCTACCAATTGCTGATTATTAATACCTTCATAGCCTTCCATCAAAAGATGTCTCCTCCAAGAGTGGCAACCTTCATTTTAATTAATGTTGTTTATTAATTAATTAACTAATGTTGTTCATGCTTCTTAAGTGTGGCGCTCCTCTTTAAATGGGACAATCTCTCATTTTTTAATTCTCCTTAAGTGTGGCGATTTCCTTATTATTGGTTTTTAATTCAAGGGCTGAGTCGTGTTTCAGGATATCACAGACCTTCCTTCCTCAAATTGCTTGTCCTCAAGCAATTGTAAATTGGGATGTTCAAGACTTACTCCTTCCCACGTGGCATCTTCTATTGGCAAATTTTTCCAACGAACTAAATATTCTTTGATACTTTTATTTCTTAACTTCTTTTCACGAGTATCAAGAATAGTCTCTGGTACTAGAATCAATTTACCTTCCTCATCAATTGAGGGTAATTCCATGGAAGGAATAATATGTTGTCCAATTGCTCGTTTCAAGCAAGACACATGGAAGATATTATGTATGCCGTTGTGCCCTAGTAAATCCAATTCGTATGCTATCTCTCCCACTCTTCTTATAATATGGTATGGTCCGTAAAATCGAAGCTTGAGTTTTTCAGCACCACTTTGTTTAAAAGAAGATTGTTTATAAGGTTGTAACCTTAAATACACCATATTTCCAACTTCAAAAGTCCGTTCTATTCAACGTTGATCCGCGTTCAACTTTTACTAATTTTGGGCATGTTAAAGATTATCCTTGACAGTTATTAGGATGTCTTGATGTTGTATTAGATCCTTGGCTCTGGGAACCCTACCATCCAGAACAACTGAGTCCTACAAAGGTTTTAGCATCATACCCATACAATGCCTTGAAAGGTGACATTCCAATAGACATGTGATGAGAAGTATTGCAGCAGAATTCTCCCAAGTATAACCAATTGACCCAATCATTTTGTTGTTCGGTTACATAATTCCTTAAGTACCCCTCAATCCATTTATTTACGACTTCCATCTAACCATCTGTTTGAGGATGATAACTCGTACTTGGGGTTAACGAAGGTCCCTGCCAATTGGAAAAGTTTTTGCCAAAAAACAGTCATGAACCTAGTGTACCTATCACTGACTATATTCTTTGGTAGTCCATGAAGCCTAAAAACTTCTTTAAAAAATCTTCCAGCTATCATAGGACCATCATACTTCTTAGGGAGTGGAAAGAAATGAGCGTATTTTGTTAATCAATCCACGACTACATAAAAGTTGCTTTGTCCTTGGACCATGGGTAGTCCCGAAATGAAATCCATAGAGATGCTCTCCCATTTTTTGAATAGGAATGGGCAAAGGTTGCAACAACCTAACAGGAAAGTTATGTTCTATTTTATTGTGTTGGCAAGTGGGACATTTTCGTATGTATTTAAGGACTTCGCTTATAAGTCCTTTCCAAAAAAAATTATTCCTTAATTGTTTGTATGTCTTTATAAAAACAGGATGACCTGCTAATGGATCATTATGTATGGCCTTTATGATCTTATGCTTAATTTTAGAACCGGCCACTAAGAAGATTCTATCTTTGTAGAGAATGAGGTCCTCTACTACTTTATATTGTTCATCTTCATTTTTTTCTTCTAAGATTGCATTGGCCCACTCATCCTTAATGTATTCCGTCGTTATGAATGTCTTCCAATCGTCCCTGATTTCTACCATGGAGCATAAATGTGGTCTTCTTGATAAAGCACCGGCCACTACATTGTTTTGTCCCTTAACATACTCAATGTCAAAATTAAAGGCTTGGATCTTACTAACCCATTTTTGTTGCCTTTCATTTAAGTCCATTTGCTCCAAGAAATATTTCAAGCTATTATGATTAGTTTTGACCACAAATCTTCCACATACCAAATATTGTCAGAATTTAGCAAGGGAATGCATGATGGCCAACATTTCTTTATCATATATTGAGTACCTTCGCTCATACTCTGAGTTTTCGACTTTCAAAAACAATGGGATGCTTATTATGCACTAAAACCGCACCAAAACCTTCTCTTGATGCATCACATTCCAACACGAAGGGTGATGAGAAGTCTAGCATTGCCAAAATCGGGCACGAACTCATCACTTGTTTAAGGCGTTCAAATGTTGATTCAGCGAGCTCCATCCAACTAAAAGATCCCTTCTTTGTTAAATTGGTTAAAGGTGTTGTTAATTGCAAAAAACATTTAACGTATCTCCTATAATAGGTGCAAAGACCTATGAACCCTCTCAATTGTGTCATGTTGATAGGAGGCCAACTTATAATGGCTTGGATCTTCTCTTGATCAACATGGACTCCATCCTTATTAATTATATGACCTAAATATAGGATTTATGTCATACCAAATTCACATTTTGACATCTTGGCAAAGAGGGACTGTTGTTCTAATATGGCAAGTACCATGGCTAAATGATGCAAATGTTCTTCCCAATTCTTGCTATATATTAGAATATCATCAAAAAAAAAATCATTAAATGCTTACTGAATATGTGGTTCATGCAAGATTGAAAAGTGGTTGGAGAATTCGTAAATCCAAATGGCATCACCATCAGAATGTCGTTTTTTGAACATATTCCTCATTCGTATTTTGATGGTACCCTGATCTCAAATCAATTTTTGAGAAGAAAGTGGCTCTATGAAGTTCATCGATCCTAGGTATTAGATATTTATTCTTGATGGTCTTTTTATTTAATTTCCGATAATCAATACACATTCTTAATGTTCCATCATTCTTTTTGACTAGCACAACTGAAGAAGCAAATGGACTAGCACTTGGCCTAATATGCCCCATCTCTAAGAGTTCTCTAATGTATTTTTCAATCTCATCCTTATGAATCTTTGGATGTCGGTAAGGGTTAGTTATTACTGATTTAGCTCCAAGTTCCAACTTTGAGGAGGGCCCAATTTTGGTCTATGGGGCTCACATAGCCCTTAAGTGAAATTAAAAAAAGAATAACCTTATGATATATATTCTATTTTCCCTCCAAGAGGAGCATCCCACTTGGGAAGAGGGGTATTTACAGAGAAGTGTGAATCATTTGAAATGATCATGCTATTTTGGATATTGATTTTGGAGTCTATGCACGAAAAGCTTAACTCAAGGCTTTGGAAACGAAAACCTTCAAGGTTCTAAAGGATCATGGATAGAACCCTCTAATTCTCATAGTGGGCAGCTTCATTTTACAAGTTGTAATTGATCATCATATTCAGAAAATAAAGGTTTTGACCCTTCCTAGTGTGTGACGAATTAATTGCAAGAGTGGCGACTAAATCAAGGAGGGAGCCGACTTGGTTTAAGGCCATTTGACAAGGGTTTGAGGCCATTTTCAGGGCAGCAAACTGGTTTGTGTGTTTGAAAAACCCTATCATAGGGCCGCACTAGAAAACCCCTATCATAGGGCCGCATTACATTTTGAGGGATTGAAGACCCCTTTTAGGGTTGCAAGAGCTTGGTACATGTTTTCCTATTTGTCCCAACTAGGGTGACTTCCCTTGGGAGCCTGTTTGAGGGTTTGAAAGGATATACATAGCCTAAAAAACATTCAGTATTTTTCTTTAATTATTTGGATAATTATTCATATTTTTAATTATCATTTCCAACACTTGTTGTGGAAAGAAATCGCCAAAAATCAGATATTTGGTCTTGTATCTTCCTTCATATTGGTGACTCGATAGTTGAATTGGTGACTTATCAAGTTTTTGAATGATTCTTGTTGGCTGCATTATTGGATAATTTTCTATAATTTTTGGAGCAATTGAATATTATTTTAGTGCCATAATTGGACACCTACAGCAGTCTGCAATTAATTTCATATATCTAAGGTTTGAATAAATTCAAAAATATATATATATTTAAATAGGGTTTGTTGGAAAACCCCTTGTTACAGTTTTCATCTCTAAAGAGGGCATTACAGTGGTATCAAAGCCATAATCTTGGCCAACTATAGGGTTTGAGCAATCTACAGGCCTAACAATGATAGAGAGGTTAGGTATTGTGAAAGGGAAAAGAAAAATGGGCCAGAGCAGCAAGAGGAATAGCAAATGGAAGAGGAAACAACAGAACAAATAAGGCATAAAGACAGGGAGGATAAGAACAATGATAGGTTTGAAAGATACACTCAAAGTCAAGATCATTTGACAAATATGATGGCTGAATTCATACAAACTATGAAGGACATGAATGGGAATCAAACACAAAATGGTGAAGTAATTCAAATACAAACAATAACCTTCCCTCGAGGGCAACGGTTGGATTCTCACAAAGGCCTTTTCAGCCTACTTTCCCACAAAGAGAGAAAACCATTCAGAAAAGAGAAGAAAAGTATTCTGTATTAGAGGATATTGCTGCCCACTACGTAGAGTATAGGACTCCTCCCACCGACATCAAGGGAGAAATGACCCTTACCGATTTCATGAAAATAATGAAGGGTAAAGTTGGTCATGGGGCTGTCCATAGACCAAAAAACACTACAGGAGATCTACAACCTGCCTTGGGAAAGCTCACACTTTCTGCCTTTGATGGTTCACCAAAAAGTTCAGCTAGGGCATGGATACAAAAGGTTGATACATACTTCACACTTCAACCTATGATTGAAGATGATGCCATCAAATTCGCTACATTGCATTTGGAGGGAACCACCCACGAATGGTGGTACATTGGATTGATAACACAAGGGCACAACTTCATAGACACTTAGGAATTCAATAGAAGGCTGATTGAGAGGTTTGAAAGGGCTGATTCAGAGCTTCACTGTTGACAATTGGCTCAATTGAGGCATAAGACTTTCGTGGAGTATGTGACTGACTTTCAGATAATTTCAGTCATGGTAGCCGATATTGCAGAAAAAAGGCTTGTGCCATTGTTCATGGAAGGCTTTTGACCCTCGATCACAAGATAGCTCCGCATCATTTGTTGCAAACCCCATTAATACAACAAAAGATCCTTAGATCATCCATTTTGCGGCTACTCTCAGTCGCAAAAAACGTGAGATTGTCAATCCCACTCCCTTGTCACATCAAAATATCCCTCCACATCCTCCACATAGCCTGTTAACACACATCCTCCATCCAATACGATTTTCAGCTTCACCCTTCTTGGCAGCACCCTCTATCGTAGGGGCTGTAACGGCATCTTGATCAATTTGGAAGACGCCAACTTAGAAACCAACAAAATTCACGATAACATCCCTGGATCACATACTTGAAAAGTCCAATGCTGTAGCAGTAAAATTCAAAATCAAAAAATTAAAAAAATCGAGAAAGATAAATAATCCATCCAACAGTGAAAACCATTCTTATAGTGCCTTGGGCAAATACCATGATGAAAACCGGTTTCCAACACCGTGCATAAATAAGCCATTGTCTACAAGTACCCTACACTTGTGAGCAAAAATCCAAATCCGCTTCATAAATCCTATCCAAATCCTATCCTAAACTATCCAAACCCATCCTTATCCATCAAATCATAATCATCCTTCCTTATCCATTCATCCTGCACCATCCCCATATCCATCATGTTTGTGCCCATCCTTTCTTCCCATTTTGACCTTGAGAAGGAAGTGGAAGAAGTCTTGAGACATGTTCTCGAAACATCTTGGCATACTCTCCCAATGGGCACTTTGACGACTAGACACTTGGTTCCTTCATTATATGGTCCTTGGAGATCCCTAATCCATTCCTCATCGTCCCATATGATCCAACGTCATCCTGAACCCTTCACATCCCACATCACTTTCCACAATCGCTGCTAGGGTAGATTCTCCCTTTGCTAGTAGCCCTTGTGCATACATCCAAAAAACCCCTTTGTATATACTTAATCCAAAAATCCCTTAAAATATTAAAAAAAAAAAAAAAAAAAAAAAAAACCGAAAAAAAAATCCCTAAAACATCATAAAATCCAGAAAACAAAAAAAATATACAAAGCCACAAAATCGAAAAACATATGTCTTGTCCACACTCAAGTGCAAATCCTTGGTCACGTTTGCATCATCATTCCAGCCTTCGTCAAGATACATCATTCCCAATCCAATCCCCTTGCATATATCATTGTTGGGACACCGTCCAACTACATGTATCATCAAATCTCGCACATGGATTTTGACTTGATCTGTGACACGATGTTTTTTGTTGCTTTTGTTTTCAAGTTTGTGTGTGCTTGCTTGTTTGCCGGTTTATGTTTCCTGTTGTACCTTGACTCGACCCAATAGGGTCATCATGGTTTTTCCATATCATGGTGCCTCCTATCATGCACTTGTACTTGAGTCCATCCATCAACCCATGGCAACAATAACATCCTGATTTTTCCATATCATGGTGCATTTTTGTCATTTGTCTGTTGGATCGAGGGTCAATCCTTACACTATGGCCAAGTCATCATCGTGTTTTATATCATGGTGCATAATGTTGTGTGCAAAATCAAAAATCAAGTTGCAAATCAATGGAGATGTGCTAAAATGGCGATATATCCCCTTGCAAAATCAACATCCATTTCCTCTAAAAAACAATCCAATTTGTTCATTCATCTCTAACCACGTCAAAGTCAACTCATCTAATCATCTTCCTCATTCCTCATCACATCTTTCCCTAATAGGAGAACTACATCGCCCTGAGGTCCATTTGGACCATGTACGCAGCACCAGTCCCATAGGGATTCTGAGGTCAGCTCGATTATTCTTATTCTTATTTCCATTATCCATCATCACATCATCCTTTGATCCTCATTGCATCTCTTGGGGCATCCTCGTGTGCCCAATTTTTTCAGCTTCATTTTTTTAAAATTTGTTGTACACTTATCACTCTATATCAACGTCTCCATGAAATCAATTAAATCTTTGATCTATGCTTGCAAATCTCTCAATCAATCAATCATCCATCCAATCCCAACTTGCAGCTTCCGTTCCCTTGTATGTATCCTTGCTCGGGGCAAATCAAGGTGCAACTTTTCCACGGGATAGATCATTCCCAAATCCAAGCCCATAGCTTTTTGGGATATTTCCTTACCAAATCCGCCCTGCTTGGGGCAAATCAAAGTGTGCAGCTCATCTCGGGATTTATCATTCCCAAATCCACCTTGCTTGGGGCAAATCAATCCATCATCATCGGAAATCAAAGTGTGCAAGTGTTAGCTCAAGTGGGTTAATCTCACCCACGAGTTAAACTCATCAAATCCATCCATCATCATCTTGCTATCTAATCATCATCACATCCTACTATAACCCAACCCCTTTCTTCATCACCCACCCCTTGATTCATTCATCTTCTTTCCTTCCTGAGCTCATCCGCATCCTTCATCCTCGAATGCCCTCTCGAGGGGGCATCATCCCTAACCATCCCATTCCTTCGTTCATCATTCATCTGACTTCATCCTCCCATTTTTTTCGACGTCTTCTTTCTTTGAAAAGTCATTATTCCACCCATCGTGTCTTGCAATGCCCTTTCAAAGAAGGGCAAAATGTAGACACCTAAAATTAGACACTTCGTGTAGATTTTAATCAGTCTTCTATCTGCACTAACATCTCTAGACAATTCACTATTCATCCCCCTAATCAATTAATCATTTCATCCTCAAACATCTTCAATCCCCTAAAAAATGCACATCCCTCTTCATTAGTTAACTAACCCAAATTAATTAACTAACCTTTTTTTAACAAGAAATTCCATAGCTTTTGAAAATTTATATTTGCTAAAATACAAAATAGCTAATATTCCTCACATCGTGACATCATCCCCCTCAAATCCCATGGCAATCTTCACACTCCCCCACAAAATGAACTTTTAATTCATTTCTCAATCCCAAGGCAATCTCTTCTCTATCAAGCCCTGTCATAAGCACATTCTTCATAAATGAGAGGCCTCACACCTTTTCCAACCTCCCTCATCAATTTCTCAACATCCCATTTTAACTCATTCTCCACCATTCATCTTGATCTTCATCCAATGGCTCAAATTAGTTCAGGAAATCTATAAGTGGAGGGCTCCCCCTCTCATTTCATAATCTCTCCGAAGAGCAGCAAAGCTCTACAAAATCTTGAGATCAGACCCATCATAAATCAAGCATCCAATTTTGTCAAGCATCTATTTTGCAAGGGGTTACACTGTCGGTTTGTCCACGCGCCATCTATAAAGTCTTGCAACTACATCTCAATCACATCCGGAGCAAATCATACATCAAAAGGAGCACTTCTACTTGTGGTACATGAATGTATTGCCCTCTTCACTCAATCTGAGGTATATGCTTCGTTGATTTAGTTAGCAATGGCATTTATGCTTTTGTTTGAATACCTAACATTTGCATTTTATGCTAACTCGAATCTTGAATGCATGTATATAGGTAGAACTAACAAATCATAATTGTATCACATATTTAGTTGGATTAATTTTATAATTAAAAATTAAATTAAAATAATACATGGTCATCTCACTCCTTTATCTTTTTCGCATGTATCAAAAGAACAAAAAAACTATGTGAAAAATCTAAGATTCCATTGTATAACACCTTCAAGGTAACAAAAAAAAGCTAACAATAATAACAGCTTTTTTTGTTTTAACTGCCATCACTAAAAAGAATAACCGGATAGTCCCAAATCAAATTGTTTTTTTGTTTGTGTAACGTATAAAAAATATAAATCATTGTTTTAGATGTTTATTGATATAGTATATAACTTATAAATTACTATTAAGTTAAAGATTTTATGTTTTCACCGTCCAAACTATTAAGATAATTGCATGGGGCCCAATAAAATTGTTTTATACTTTTCATTGTTTTGTTACTAGCATCCATATCTTAGATAAATCTATGTAAAAGATGTTGGCAGATATTATTTTCAAGATACTTATATGATTTTGGATTTGTGAATGTAAAATAAATGGAATCTCATATATTTCACAAATCCAAAATCATATAAGCATATCGGGAATGATATCTCTTGGTGTCTTTCACATAGATTTATCTAAGATATGTATGCTAGTTGTATCTACATTTTTTTGTATTATTATTATTTTAAGTTAATTTATTACTTTCAATATATCATTTTAAATTAGCTAAGTGTTTTAAATTAATATTTAGAATTAGTTAAGTATTTTTAATGAATATGTAGAAAGTTTTTCTAAATGAAAAGTTTAAAAAGAGTTTTAATGAAAATTCAATAGACAGTAATTTAAAAAAAAAAGAAATACATGTTTTTTGATAAAAATAATAATAGAATTTTTTAAAACCAGATTTTTTATTGACCAATCTCATAAAACGTGTTGATAAATGAATAGAAAGTTAAAATAATTATATACAAACCAAAACAAAAAACATAGTACTAAAGTTTTAGGAAGAAATGATCCAGGACCACCGGTTTCTGGATCAGAATACAAAGAGATTGAATATCTCTTCAGAATATGACATTAGCAAGGAAAAAGTCCCACTGCAAACTTCCAATGACTTTTAGTAATAATATCACCGTCTACATGTCAGCAGATGTCTCAAAGAAACCAACGATCTGCTTAAGAATTATTGTGAGGCATCAGCAGCCAGAAAAAATCCCTTACAGCCTGCTGATTTAGGACATCAGATGCTTCTTCCCATACTGTCAATATAGGTTAAGCCTCTAAAATAATCACATTAAATAAAAGATATTTTTTATTTTTTGTCATTATTGTAGTAATGGTATTGTTGTGCATATTATGCAAGACAATAATGAAAACTTTTCGTCACTTAAAATTGTATAAAGGGCCATCGAATTTAAATCATGAATTCTGTAGTTGTTTACTCAAACCTCAAGTTTTTGTTTTCGATCTAAATTCGGGTAACTGCTTTTACTGAAAATATAGGGCAATTTTGCATTTGAAAGAAAGGCGGCGAAGCATTTTCTTTTTTAAATGAAAGATTGTAATGGGAAACTTTATCTTGGACACAATAGCACAAGATTTCAATCGCAACCTGAATGGTGAGAAAAATTCTTTTACAATTTCAAGCAAGATGAATATTTGGATAAAAATATGTAGGTCAAGCCGAAAACAAAGAGAAAGTAAAGGAGGATGAATAATAAGATGGAGGTCAAGAAAAGAAATAAGGTAAAGATGATTTAGCGGCTCCGCCTAGATAGCAGTGTTGTGGAGATCAATCCGAGCAACCACCTCCTCTTTTCCCTCGACCACAACAGTGCAGCAGTTACAGCGTACAAAATCCTGTTACGGGGAGCCGCTCGCACCTCCCTTGCACTTTGAACCACAAAATGACTTTGCATTCAGCATGCTGGATGATTGTTGCTTGAAGCTTATATCGAATCCTATCCCTAATCATATGGTCCTGCCAAAATGGCATTCTCACTGAGATGGTAAAATTTCAAAATGCTTTAGATTAACTTGAAATATAATATATCGGTGGTATTATAAAAATTATTTCAGTTTTATCTGTGGTAAAAAAAAATTCCTTATAATGTCAGCTAGATTTTTTAAATGGGACATTTTTTTAGTGATGGTCAAATGGACGTCAAATTTAAGATTAGAATTAAAAGCGAACACACTCACTCCATTACAGCCTAGCACCACCCCCAAATGCCATTGTAGAACACCTCTCAACGTAATTATAGTACAGAATAGAAGGAACTCTAACCTTCTAATCCTGACATTGAGCCAAATGGCAGCTTTACAAGAACAAATGTGCTCAATCAACCACCTTTTCTAGAGTATACATTCCAAGATGTAGGGTTGTATAAATTAATGCTAACCAAGTGTTCCACAGGACCCTGCTCGGCGGACAATGGTTCGAGAGGCTCATTTCACACTTACATAGATCATTTTGGCATGCAAAAAACTTTACAGCAACTTCAAGAATAATTGTATTGGATTTCCACAAGAAGTGTCGAACGCCATATATATATAGTTGAGCATTGTGTAATCAATCCAAGCCAATGGGCCAAAAGGTTGGATTATAACAGATATTACTTGTACCTTCTGAACTGTGGGCTTCATGAGTAGCTTACTGAACATACAGAAGCAACAAGATTGCATCGTTGCAGTAGTCTGTTGGTTCTCCAAAATGGCCCGTTCTGTTCAGTGTAGCAATCCAGACAATGCACTTGGAACAGAAAAACTAATCTTCCAACACAGGCATACACATTATGGAACCTAGACTGCCAAGCACTGTTGAAAGCAATTGAGATTATTTTTAGCCTTTTCTGTTGATCCTTATGGAATATGCTAGGATGCCAATTGCAGTTTATGATTCCATTTTATACACAAACTGATGATCAAAAAAGAGATAAATCAAGCCATTTTCTCTGCTCTATATTTATTAATTATATCATTAACCTAACAAGCAGTGGGATACATATCTTGATGTTATATGACACAACTACGACAAACCAGGCACCCATGTTTTCATCAGACATTCAACCTTTAAAATTTGAAATGGTGTTTAATCACTGGTACATTTCAAGCATCCAATGGCAACCACTACCCCATCCACTCCAAGCCTAAGCAACCAATTTTGTGGTTCCCTGTGAGCCCATTGCACATTCAAAACATGCTGGCAACAAGGCCATTATTGCTAAGTTACCTGTGAGACTAGTGCATACACAAAATGTGATTAAACCACAGACATCGCTAATTTTTTTATTATGCAGACTATGCCTATGATAAATACCGCTAACAAGGCCAAGCAATCTTTGTCAGATGTAAAACAGGCCTTCCAAGCCCCATGTTCTTCCTATCTTGCCAAAACCCTCAATAAAACACGTTGAACCTGGTATATAAGCACCTAAGGTATCAAACACGAATGCAAAAAGCCTCAATCAAGGACTTCAAATAGATTCATGGAATTACACTAGAGGTTTGGTAGGACTTGTATCTTCAATGTGCTAACCAATCTTGCATTGAGGATGAACAAGTTATTGTTTTGGAAACAAAATGTAATTAACTTTGTAGCTTCAAATATAGGTATTGAGTCCTTACCATATACAAGCACAAACCATCCTAAAATTAGTTTTAGAATATTTGTTTTGCAATGAACGCCATAGGTACTGGTTACATCAGATCTGGGAGATACAAGAACAAAAAATAAAACATGCAAAAATGCAGATCTTCAAATTAATAGACCCATAGAAGAACATACAACAATATATGCATTAAAAAGAAATATGAAAATCAGAAAACAATGGGTTTCCTATTAGGCTATTAAGAACCATAAAAGAATTCCTCCAATAAAGGGGCTAGCCATAGTAAAAACAGGAGGAGAGAATTGAGGTGGGAACTACCTCCTCAATGCTGGAATAAGTTAAATTTTGAAGGTGCTTCTAGAGGCAACCCTAGCAAAGCAGGAGGGGGGGAAGTGATCAGAGATTATAAGGGAACTCCGCTAGTAATTTCTCAACATATCTTGGTAAAAAAAACTAACAACTATGCTGAAGCAGTAGGTTTGGTTGAGGGCATGCACCTAGCAACGTCCCTAGGCATTTATAGGCTCATGGTTGAAGGAGATCTGCCAATCATTACCAGAGCAATGTAAGTGGGAGCAAATCCTAATTGCAAACTTGACAACACCCTGAGTGAAGGAAGAAGCCTCTATAACAATTCAAAGAGACTTCCTGGAGACATTGCTTTAGGGAAGCTAGTAAGCCACCGAACTACCTCGCTAATCACAATGTAGAGAAAGCTAGGTTTACATCAACCATGTCTCCAAATTCTTGGGATGGTTTGGGGCCCCTCATTAATGAGTGCCTTGAACCACTTTAGAACTAAAAGCCTATGTAATTTAGTCTTCATCCCAAGAGCCCACCATCTATTCATAAAGTCGCTTGGTCTTATCAATTTACAGAGATGTGTATGTCATACGAAAAAGGATTTCATATCAAGCTTAAATTTCACTTGCCCAATGTTTTATCGTTTGGCAGGATTGAAGAACCATGGCCATCTCATTGAGCCTTTCTCTTACTTCTTGATTTATGGTTTACCGGTGCTTTTTAATTTTATACTGGGTATGCTTATTTGGAAGATCTGAAGCAAACAACATGGCATCAAGTTCATCCGGGAGGACTGGCATGGAGGACTAAGGCAAAGGAGGGCGCATCTCTGACCTCCCATTGAAGATGGCTTTAAACATTGTTGACACTAAAGCATTGATATTTGAAAAATTTGTACTTGGTCCCAACATCTCACAGAGCCATGTGGGAATCAAACACAACAAATACTCTTTGTGGGATGATTTTAGAAAGCCACTCGCAAAGAAAGTCAAAGGTAGGGAGGCCTGGAGCCTTCTGAAGGATAACCTTTTAGGAACAACAAAGAACAAATTGCCAATGTCTGGAGGCAGAGTGGAAGTGGAATTGGAAGAATTGCAGGCTAAATTGGCAAGCACAGAACAGGACTTCTCTGCATAGAATATCACCATAGCAGCACTCAACAACTTTGTGAAGAAGCTCCATATCATGCTCGATGGTTTTATATAAACCATACTGTCAGTGACAGGATTCTTCCACTTCTTCCCTCTAAATGCATAACCCCTCCTAACCCCCTGCAGTGGCTGAGGAGCAGCCTTACAATTATAAGCTTATATGCCCCACCAAAGCAAAGGTGGATCTCAGTAATACCGAAGCTGCAGCAACACTGAAGGAAATAATGCATCCTCTGTCCAAGCAGAAGCTAGAAGAGCAGCAGGAGAAGGGTGTAGCTGCAATCAAAACTCTCCTCGAGTTCTGTTGATTGGTGAAATGGTAGCTTACATACAGTTTAGCTTTTTAGATCTGAGGATGGTAATGAGGCCATAGAACTATGCTTTCATGCCGATCTAGACTTTGAGCCTGCCCAATTAACTTGTTAGTTTGGATTTGAAACCCCCGTGTCCAGGCAAATTATTCCTAGGAAGGTGTTTTTTCTTTTGAAACTCTTCGGTAATACAAACTTGATGGTTAATATCTGTGGCATTCCTCGAGTTACTTTGTTCTTTTCGGAAGGGACCCCAATGCCAACCCCCATTTATCTATCCAAAAAAAGAACCATAAAACAAAAGAAATATAAGTTAATGTTGACCATGATGTAAGAACACCTATTTCTAGGGAAAGATAGTGATGGAAAGATTGACAAGTTAACAGTATGAAATTTAAAGAAGCTGTGCAACAGAATTGCTTCCAACAACTGAAGTTTTGAACTCTAAAGAGTTCTACGATTGGCAACAGAAGTTAGGATATGTACTTGCCTGTGTTTCTTCTAATTTGGACCAACCTCAGAGGCATGGTGGAGAAATTATTTAACATTTTGCCTCACTCCCAGTCTTCAGTTACTTGGTTGTCAAAAGACGGGGAACTAAAAGTTCCCAAACCATTGGTCTAACCTTGGCAAAGTCTTTTTCATATCTCTTCAGCTCCACTGACAAAAAAAAAAAGGAAATATTTGATTTTGTTCCATGGTCTATGACCGTCCACAATCTTTACATTAACTTTTGGACTCTTGACATACAGAGAATGTAACCCTGTAGAGTTCCAATCCCAGTAAAAGTTGAACAACTACTCTTACCTCTGCATCTCTAGAATGAAAAATCCTTTGAAACAATGTTGGCTTCTATTTGTTCCCCTTTGAACAAACCAAAATGAGGGAAACAGCTGCATAAACTAGTAAATGCAATCAAAGCAAACCTGGTGATGGCCTCCTGAAGACTGCTAAAATGTGATTGATAGTGGAATCTTATCCAACTGTTGGACTAAGAGTAGACCCCTTTTAAATGCTAAAATATCCACAAATCCTGAAGAACAATTGCATAGCATACATGCTGATGATGGAATTTCATTGACAAAGACGACTTCCAAATCTTTACAGCCCAAACTGGTTAATATAGATTGGGCTCCCTTAATGCCTTCAATAAGAAACAAGTTCAAGAACTCTCTCACAAGGATGAAAGCACTTCTGGCACCAAGTCCTAAGCTAAAGAAGAAGAATTGTATTCCTCCAACCTCTCCAAAAACATGTTACCTCTAGATAATGCAGAAGTTGCAGAAAAGGAAAAGGAGGATGCTTATTTAGGTTATGATAAAGATGTACCCATCTCATTAGGTATTGTCGCCATACAAAAAACAATTAGAAGCTACATAAAGGCTGCAGAGAAAAGGGGCAATGCAGAAAGACTTACCTCAAAAAAAAGATGAGATAAAGACACAGTACCAGATATTTAAGATGGGGCTCAATCCTAAACAGAAAAAAGATGTCCATTATGAAATTCTATACGTCAAGGTAAATCTATTGCTGAGGATTTTTAGATGAACGGGTGAAAGAAGAAAGATTAAATTGCTAAGGAAAATTAAAGTTGAAATGCCTGATTTAATGTTTATACAGGTAACTAAAATATGTTCTGCTTACTTATGAAAATTGTTCCTAAAATCTGAGATCTGTAAAGCCTCTGTGTTCAAGAATGTCGATGCTTAGGTGCATTTGGAGGACTTGCAAGATTAAAGGTACCCTTATTAAGATGTTAATATGGCAAACATCCACGCTTCAAACTCCAGTATTATCAAAAAACACATAGGGTTGTTCTTGTTTCTGATGAGAATTGCATAACTTAAAAAATATATCACAAGAGGTGATCTCAATGCAGTTCTCTGACTAGAATGAAAATAAAGATGACACAAGATCAAATGACCATATAAAGAAACTCATTTTTGCCAACGATCTGATTTATCAACTGCCAATCCTAGTTGCAAGAAACCCAACCTGAGGCTCATGTTTCCTTTCCTTGCAGTAGAAAACAGGCTTTGCTATTTCTCATTGCCTGTGATTTTTTTAACGACTTATGTGTTTTTCAGTCTGCCACATTTTTTTGAGTTTTTTGCTAGTTGCAAGTTGACTCACCCTTTAGCTTGTTGGGACATTTCCAAGCCTCACTCATGTGACTCTTATGAAGTTTTAACCATTAGTAGTGTGCATAATTGATGAATTTTTGAAAATAAATTGCAAATTTCTTATATACATGTATATATGTATGCATGTATGTACGTATGTATATACACAGACATACATATATATACATATTACCTGTAGTTCTTTAGGCCATTGCCAAGCAAGACACCAGTCTGGTGTATAAGACCCCCCTTTTGGAAGCCCATGGGAATTTTTTTTTCATTTACCTTACATATTGTTCGTACCAGGTATACATACCCTACCCTCTCTAGATTCAAACAAGTGCTTCCTCTCTGAAGTACACATGCCTTCACCATTAGGCCCACTCAAGATGTACAAAAACACATAGCTGTCCATTACTTACAGATACATGTTTTCATACATTGCTTAAGCCGAAACATCCCCAACCCTGTTCCATCAGGTTGCTGTTTCCTTCACATTTCCCGTTTCTCGTTTCTCATAACATAACTGACAAGCAAAGGGCTCCACATCAGAAGAGCTTGTTGAGTTTTACAGCTGAGACTGGAACATTATCTTGTTGCAGACTCTTTGGCATATCCAAAGCTATAATTGTAGTCTGTACGGTATGCAGAGGCCACTATCCCTACTCCAAAGCTACACAATGCTAATCTTACGGACTGCCAAAACCTTATGCTTTTAAATGATTTGTCTCGTTTACTAATGATGGGAAACACTCACACCTTGCACTCATTTTAAAATATACATCAAGCTGAGAATACCATTCTGTTTAAAACCCATCACCAAAAGTTATCTATTCCAATAAAATTGACCTGAGATTTGCACCCATCCTGGCCTAATCTCAGCTGCATTGATAGAGGAGCATATCAGCCTTATTACAACTACACCTTACAACTATCATTATGGCAATCTATGTACCTTACCACCAGCCATAATACTAATATTCTCTCAACTTCAAAGATCGTACAAAAACTCTTAAAGTTTTCCTACCGGAAACAATGTTTCCAATCAACGACGCTTAAAAAGAGCATCGAATTCTTATAAGCTCAATACCGAAAATCGAGTTCAATCCAAACTTTGAACTGGTTTGCTTCAGATACAAATACAAACAAAGAAAAATTACAAACAACAAGCATGTTTACAGTGGCATGCTGAAATTGTGGCGGGGGAAGGCCGCGGGGGGTTTGAGATAAACATAAAATAGCTTGCCTGAAGAGACCCTGCAGCGGCTGCTACATGTATAAGGGAACGAGCGTCTTCATTTCTGACAGATATAGCTTTTTTGAGTTGCTCCATTTCCAAATTTTCAAATACCTCTACATTTCCAGATTCTGCAGCCCTGAAGAGATCGACGTCTTTTATTGGATCCACTTCCATAGCTTCCGCCATTCCCACGCTCAATAAACCCTACCTAGCACTGATGCCGAAGGCCCTAAAATCTGTTACTCTTGGAATTCGCTTCTCCGAATTCCAACTGATGAAACAGACATTCTTACAATTCAAAGAGGATATGTCTATGGAATTTGAAACGGCTGAGATTTTGACGTCCGTCCGGAGCGTTTATAACTGTTTCGCACTCAAAAGACGGCACTTGCCGCTTAGAGAAAGGGGATCAATTATTAGTTCCAAAGGGATACTCTGAGAATTATATACTTTTATTTTCTAATTATTGTTGAATGAATGAATGAAAGATTTTAATGACGTCCACGAAGTCAAGCAGCTTAAGGGCTTGAGAAGAAACCTTTAACATATTTTCAACTTTTTTGTGAGATCAGATTTTCTATTATGATTTTGATCTGTAAATTAGTTGTATTGAGGAATCGAAGCTCCTCGAATAACTCACTAACGCTGTTCACATTCCAGTTGTTATCAAACTGACCACAAATATCCGTATATGCAGCACACTTTGTGATGTAATATAATTCTGTTTCAACCAAACCTTTGTCGCAAAAAATGTATGATCTTTCGGCCCACTCTTCTTTGGGAATTGTCCACCTACCTGTCTCACATCTATATTTTATTGATTAACGTGCACCTTTTATAAAGTGAAATAGTATAGCTTTTAACGGGATAGATAAAATATTAATATTTAGTGTAAGTTGATTGATTGAATTTTTTATGTTATGGGCCACTTCTCTTGGATCGGTGTTGGGCATTTATTTGGTTGTCGTTGCAGTACAATTATAGGTATTATAAACAATACGAACATTACATATATATAAATGCTCTTTCACTATCTAGTTTTGCTCACATCAGATGGTGAGACTACACGGTATAATATGGCCCGCCTTGGCAATTTATGGTAGAGATTCCACTAGATATTTGTAAGCATCAACCATTATGTTGTTTACAGGGGTAAAAGATTTCAATTTTTGAAATGAAAGTGCTATATAATTTGTTGAAATTGTAAACACAATGACTTTACCCATATGACTTTCACATCTTTAACGTATATTCTTACGAACAAGTTGGGCAGCGATAACTTTAAGCCAAACCCTACGAATTTCAACTCCCTAGTGTATTTCATTGTCATTTTTACTCATAAAAGAGTCACAATTCATCAAATCCGATTTCATTTTTGCTCCAGCTCCATCTACAACAAATCTTTTGCTCGATCCACTCCACACACAAATTTGCCACTACAAGCCCTATAGAATTTTTTTTGTCTCAAATATATTCTTCGTTGCTTAAATGGTGTTCATGTTACGATGACGTAGAATATCTAGGACTTGGTATTTATGTTTTTCTTAAATGGAAGAATTTACACGATGAGCGTACCAAAGTGGTAGAATTTTCCTATAATATTGAGATGTATGCACACATGGCAATATTATAGAAATCTATAGCTTTTGAACTTTAATGGATGTTGTCATGCACAGGGATGCAGAAAAAAGGTCCCCATTTTGAAATTAAATTTTTGTGGTCTATTAAAATTTGTGGCTCAAATTATATTTTTAATTTAAATTGACACTGAAGTAACCATTAAAAAAAGAGAAAGACGATGAACTTTTTATGTAACATCCACACTAGGATCTACCTAGAATAATGTGATTTTTAAAAAAAATTAATCAATGTATTTTTTCATTATAATTCACCACGAGAATCTAATTAGTGATCCAAACATAACACACGTAAGCATGTTAACTATAAAATAAGCATGTAACATCTATCTGTCACTGATCATTATCATCAAATAAAACAATATAATTGATTATAGAAACTAATTACACATATCCAGCGACAACTAGTACAATGATAGAACCACTGTTATCAATATATAGATAAATACATTTCATCAAAAATAATGTTTCGATAATAATAAATCTAATACAATATACAAGATACATGGCTCCACAGAGCATGAGTTCTTCGAACTCCAATACCTATGGCAATCTCAAGTGTAGTTTCCAAATAAGTATTGTTGTCGAGAGGAAGAGCATCATTTGAGCGCTTTTCCACACCAGCGACGAACTATCAATCCCCCGCACAATCCCCTATCAAAGAATGATCCTCCCTTCACGGATGAGTAGATAGTATCGACGTGCTATATAATTTCTAAGAACATGAAGTGTACTATAAAGAAATATGTTCTAACATAATATCGCACAAACATGTAAATCATATATATGAAATGACAATGTCTAATTAACATTACTTTAGTTAAAAAATTTAATAGTCATTGATCTTTAAGATCAATCAAATTCATACACACCACTTGATCGAATTATCTTCATCTCACATTAGTGATGGTAATACGCTAGTGAAGTTCGTCTCACTACTTAGTACCAGCAATATGAAATTTAGTTAACATGAATATAACCAATATATTCATTCAGATTACTTCCTACTAACAAGCATAAAACATGTTAAACACAAAATTAATCAAATGCAAACATTTAGTTTGTTAAACGTATGAATAAATCTTCACAATAATATTTATCGTATAAATAATAAGTAAAGAAGTATATTTTATATCAACCAGGTATAATCTATGTTTAAACTGCATAATCTAATTTTCATAAGTAGATTTAAATACATAGTATATTCTATGACAAGCAATAATATCATAGTCCATCATTTTCATGTATACACTACTCAATTTCAAAAACCACTCATAATTAAAAAAAGTCACAATTCTCACGAAAACATAATATTTTGTTTAAACAACTTATTACATTTTCAGGAGACTATATTCATATAGTTATATATTATTGACCCTAAGGATTCTATGACTTATTTTTAACAATTAATAAAACTATAGTTATAGTCAAATGACTGAAAACACCAATTTATATTATGTATTTATATGAATACTTAAGTCTATATATAAATATATTTCCTCTATACGAACGCTTGTACATACTAAATATAATTGTAATATATACTGTACACAAGCTCTCAAACAATGTGTGTATATGCGCGCATGCCAACAGTCATTTATAGATCTAATCAAAGACTTTATATGATTTCCACATAACTTCCTTATTTTCAAAATACTTTGACGGTTTATTATAATATATATCATTCAAATTTGTAATAATGTTGGTTATTTTATAATATTTCAATATAACATTATTGAGAAAGTTATGGATACTGGTTATTATAAGATATAGCATTCAGATCAATTATCCTTTGATTTCCAAGGTTAACCTCTAATATTATAGTATACTTGTAAAAACTGGTTATAAGCCTTTACATGTTTGTATCCTTGGTTTAAGTGATACGATACTATATTTAGTCCATATAACTATAATCGATACCCATAGACCAGTTTATTTTTAGATAATATATTTAGTCCATATAACTATAAACAACACCCATGGACCATTATATTTTTAGATAATATATTTAGTTCATAAAATTACAAGCGATACCCAAAATCTAATAACACTATAACCATTTATCATTGTATTATTCATAACATTAGTT
This sequence comes from Torreya grandis, assembly GCA_037957365.1. Lineage (NCBI taxonomy): Eukaryota > Viridiplantae > Streptophyta > Pinopsida > Cupressales > Taxaceae > Torreya > Torreya grandis. The sequence goes on along the minus strand of JARHVA010001979.1, from coordinate 1,641,926 downwards.
CATTATAACATATGGCATTATGCAAAAATTATTGTATTATCACATTATAACATATAACATAATTGTTGTATTATGTGAAAAACAACATAACATAATCGTTACATCTGTAAAGATTGTATATAAAAACAAGTATCTTTAGTTCATTTTTCTTTATATAGCTACATCGTTATTTTAGACATTTTGTTCTTTGTTTTACAAATTATATATAAAAGTGAATATTTCTTACAATAAATATTTGCTATGATCATTATGATTCACTATATGTTATTTTTTTACGGATTACTTAACGAAAAGCTATACCAAACATTTTAGGAAAGCATTTTAATCATTATATAAAATTTAGTATGCGATCTAATTACTATAATGACATAATCATATAAATTTACATCACTTTACTCTTATATGGATCGTTGAGCTAAATCATATCGCTATACTATTAAATGGTGCATCGTATATACATAGTTTGTTATATATACTCAAATCACTGTTTTAAACTATAACAAGAATTCAGATCTGATTAATGTTTTACTTACATCCTTATATTACCATGTTATTATTATTGCAATCCGATCATATTATTCACTCAAATACAAAATATAAGTTTTTATCTACTAGTAATCTGATCAATTACAGAATATACGTTTGTTACTGCGCTGTAACCCGAATCTAATTAGATAATTGTTATATTCATATATATTACTATTTGAATTGGAGCTGCACACAGTTTATACATTGCGCAACTATATAACAAGAGAATAGGAGAATAAAAGAGGCTACTTTAATTTCTCTAATGGACTCAGAATATAATCTCTTATATTCAATTAGATGAAATTCACAGTGATTAGACCACACTATAAATCAATGTTTATAATTATATAGATCACCCTACTTTATATGGTGCATTATATATATACTTAATTCGATCCGGGTAAATAATAATATAGTTCGCTAAATGTTTAATTAGTTTATCGTAGGAATATTTTACTCTCATATTTCTATTTCCTACTGACATGCATATTTTGCATAGTGTGTTGTACAATTTTATATATATAAAAAACACTTAAACACTTAGATCGTTGGTTTCTATAAGAGAAATATACACAATATGAATATACACCAAAAAAAAAAAAATTCTCAAATTTTACAAAATATAACAACGCCTACCTAGTAAACATATTCAAGTTGAAGTAACACTACTTGGAATTCCTTTGCTCAGCTTGGTATCTCTCCTCCTCAATGCATTCCTACTCCTTTCTCCACTTTGTCTTCTGTACCTTTCTTTCTCCCACTTGCGCTCCAAACTACCTTCTTTTCTCTCTCTTTTTCTTCCTTTTATGTCGCGCCCTTTTTTCTTTCCTTTTTCATAAATTATGAGTTTTTTTTTAATGCTTTAAAACTTGCCTCAGATAATCATGAGTTTCATTCTTCTTAAAAGTTCATCTTTTTTTTTAAAGCCAATATTTCTTTTATTTCAATTCGCTTTATTTTATTTTTGTGTTTTTCTTCTTATTTGTTTTTCTAAACCATCAAATTTTTTCTACTTTATTTGTTTTATTCTTCTTTATTTCCTAATTATAATATAATACAACACATTTACTAATAACGTAATTGTTTTATTCATTTTTCCTATTCTCATTAATAATATGATCTAATAATAGATAATCAATAAACAATCATAATGACTTACTAGCAAATATAAAGTCTATAATATTCTTTTATCCAAAAATGGTAAATCATGTTACGTAGACTATCAACTATATACTTTTTAAAATAAGAAACATGGAAGACATTATGCAATAGAGCTAGGACTGGTGGCAATATAAACCTATACACTATAGGATTAACCACTTCTAACACCTCGAAGAGTCCCACATATCTCGATGATAGTTTTGTTGATTTCTCAAATTTAATCAAGCTCTTATGTGGCTTAACCCGTAATAATATTTTATCACTTATTTCAATTAGGTGAAGAGTAACAACATGTCTTGTGTGTGTCCCATACCACATACGTGAAACATTATCACAAATCACATAAATATTTTTCAATAACTATGTGCACATGAAATCCGCACAAAGTTGAAAATAAATAGCTAGGATGAGTTACAAAATGCCTCTAATCAATACTGTCGTTACTCCACATAGCTCTTGACAAGCATGACTGATCAATACTATCGTTACTCCACGTAACTCCTGAAAAGTATGACGATGAATATGAATTAAAACTAATACATTTCTAATGTATACAAAATTAAAAAATAAACATACTTCAGCATATATACGTATGGCCATGCAATTAAATTTAACAAGTCACCATTGCCAAATCCTAGATTCAATAAGCTCTCCTTGTCAAATCCAAACTTGGTAACTACCGAGTCAATGTGAGACTAACTAGGATCCACTCCCATCTCTTATTACTCATATTCTTAATTCACCACTCATCCCTTAGGTCTACCCAACCTATGATCTCCAAAAAGTGCACATGGCTCAATGTTTCACACAATATTTCATACTACTTATACAATATGATATTTTACTTATATTACTAATAACACATCACAAATATTTACAATATTCCTATTAGTTTAAATTCACTTAAACTTCTTAGAATTTAACTATCAATACTCATCACTCCATGTGATTAAATTAACCTAGGTTTGTTTAAATTATGCCTAAACATTTATAGAGACCACCTCCTTTATCATGATGTTCCACACACCACGAGATTATGTTAAACAGGTTCTTTAGACAAACTAGACCTAAGATAGGTAATAGAGGCTAGTTGATTACTAATGCAACTCGTATAATAATCGAGGATAACTTTGCAATGAAGGTGAAAAGACATCATATAAGGAATCAAGATGAAAATGTCACTCCTTAATGATTACTTTAATTACTCAACAGTAACATTCAGCCACACAGGTAATAAAATCCCAAGAATCATGGATGTACAACACTTAATTAGTTTATCAATCTATCCACAAGAATCTCCAAAGACTAACAACCGCAATCATGGGTGTGGGATGGTTTCTCAAAAGAGGCATTACAAACCCAAAATTCAATTCATCTATCACATATGGTATTGTATGGCACTATATTCTTCATGCATTAGTACAACATGTACTATCAAATGATGCAACAATCCACACGAAGTGAGAAAATTCAATTACATGGTTGACCCATCAAGGTTCAGATATCCTAATATAGGATGAACTGCATGTTGCATAATATAGCATGTATCGACATCTTATGATTACATCAGAACAACCATGTTCATGACATGTAAGCACAAATGGGTCAACACCACAGTGTCACTAATAAGACCAACAATGCTAAACAAAATCTCTAAGCCACTAGAATAACTTATCATAACAAGAGTATCCTCTACCTTTAGTAAAATTGAGGGGGAAAATACCCTATAAGGTCACATTAAGCACCCTGATTTATTCAGTTCTTAACCTTTTAGGTGAGAAAAAACACCAAAAGTTTCCCAACTCACTCTGCTAGAGTGGAAAAGTAATAGTTGACCACAAAAGATCACTGATCCTATGCAAGACAATATAAATCATGACATCTGGATCACCTTTTCCTCGAAAGTAGTAAATGCACTCAATAACTTAGAGTCATAATCTAACATGATCATCTTTATAAAAAGGTTGATGCCTACACCTAATTGGTGCCAAAATGTCTCAATAACCCATAAGAACTTATCTTAATGAAACCTAATACCCAACTCCATAGGATAAACTCTTAAGTGTGTGGCTGACCAACACATCTCACTATCAAAGGAGACAAGGTCATCCACCATCAGAAGACAAAACATATGAAGGAACTCATATGAGGTTCCCTATTAAGGCTATCCATGTGCCATCACTAATTTATCACTCTAGCTGAGGGTCACCTTGCACATTCGCATATAAGTGAATAAGTATAATAGAAACTCATGTATAATATCATGGATCCTTGATTCCAACATGGACCAAAAGGTATGAAACCCTTCAAGCTCCATGCAGATAAGGCTTTGGCCAAGGAAAAACAACTATCCATGAAATCCTCCTGAGAATACTCGTATGGGAAGAGTTAACATTTATGGAATGGGGGAATGGATTCCCTAACATACTCCCATCAATTTTAATCTCATCACGTAGGGTGAGGCAACCATAAGACATTTTAGACTCACTCAACTAGAGGGGAAAGATAACATCACATATTAAAAGGGTTCACTGATCCAATTGAAAAAAAAACTTAAGATCACATGATAGTTGTTCCCATTTGCTTTGTATCAAACCACCAATTTAATAAAATAGATCAAAATCCTCAATAATACACAAGGATTTACCATAACAAATAATAATAATAATAATATATGATGTAGGTGATTAAACCATAATTTGATTCCACACCTAATTACCTCATGTCTTGATGGTCCAAGCCTCAACACATGATGGTTATCATTCTGATTACCCTCAGAACCTATGTTGATTCCGATCCATTAGCCCTATGCAATCAACTGTACCTAATCTAACAATGCTTGTTGTCTTAAAACATTGCACCTTCTAAGTTAATGGTGAGTCATCATTGTTCTTGTTGGCAGTTTTTGACCCCATAGGCCAAAAATGCCACCCTTACCATTTGAAACTTTGCACTTATGTTAATTTTACCTTGAAGGTTTTTTTCATGTTGCTCAGAGCAGTTCAAAGAAGCAAGAAAATGGACATTTTTGAGAATAAAGTTATTTTCAAAAAGGCAAAAGGTTCACTTCAAAAAATCCAAAGGGTACATATCCTTCAAAAGAGGTTCATTTTCAAGTTTGTCGAAGGGTACTTTCCCTTCGGAAAGACCATTCCAAAGATTCTCGAAGGGTAGTTAACCTTAAAAAAATTCATTTGCACAACTCAAAGGGTCTTTTCTTGAGAAGTTGTCCATCACAATTCTTCCAAAAGTTATTTTTTTCAAAGAAAAGGGCACTTAAACTTTTTTGAAAGGCCATTTTTCACTTTTCGAAAGGCATTTTCAAAAGAACTAGTCCTCTTCAAATTTTTTGAAAGGTAATTTTCAAATTTTCCAAAGGGTATGTTCCTTTTGGGAAGGTCTCTTTCAAAAGGTCGAAGGATTTTTTGGAAAAGTACCCCAAGAACAAGTCCACGTAAATTACCCAAAAGGAAATGTCCGAAGGAAATAACTCAAGGAATTGATAGGGCCACAAATGTCAAGTTTGAGCCTCGACAAATAGCCATTGGGGTTCAAATATTCCATGACTTGCTCGCAAACATCAAATTTGAGCCCTTGCAAGTAGCCATTAGTATTCAAAAGATCATAGGGTTCATCAAGATTACCGTGAACTTGACACTTGTCAAGATCTCACGATAAAAGATCAATGGCACGAGTGATAGTCAAATAGTTATCAAATTCGAAGGGCTAATCAATCAGGGATAAATGGCATAAGCATGTCCAACTAGAAGGAAATTGATGACTTATGGGCATCCATGCACAAGCAGATCGATGGACATTCAAAAGGCCAAGGGGGTATCAATTTTAATGAAAAAATTATAAGTCCAAAACAATAGTAAGGAACATGCCAGGTTTTAAATGCAAGAGATAAAATCATGTACACTTGGGAGGAACATGTAGATGCTCATGACATGGCTCTCTTAGCTCCAAAAAGGGAGAATTAAATGCGTGAAAGGATCAATGAGATTTACGATGATATTGGATGGTTCATTTCATGGTCAAGTAGTTACATGCTCTAAAGGTAAAAAAGATTTCAAGGACATAGTGGTGATTGCAACCATTTATAACCCCCTCTTTGTCTTCTCACACAATGTCCCCTCATCTCTCATCCCTTTTTGCTATATATATAGATGTTTAAAACTTAAAAAAAATCCCTCAACTGGTGATAGAGTCACTCTGTCAAAATTTCCTTGTAACACTCTCTTGAAGCATTACAAGAAACTTTCTAATTTGTGTTAAATTCAAGTGTGCATTATTGGAGTTTAACTTGCAAAATGTATCTTTTCTCTCATCATCTATGATTTCTCTACGCACCTCGCTTTAGTTTTCTTGGCTTCTTGCAGGTCATGTGATGTTTTAGCCTTTGGTGCCTTTCTAAAGCATTACAAGTTATAATGTCTCTCCTATAGACCTATTTATTCCTTCCCTTTAAAGTGCATCCTCCCCTTTGACCTCCACATAACTACTCATGCTTGCGGCTTTGAAATAAGATTAGCTAGATTGTGTCTTGTTTAAGTTCAGTAGTAGTCATTAAGGTTCCCAGTCTGAATGTGGATCACTCTCTATTTGGTGAATCACCTCCCTTAGCTCAAATTTCCTCTTTATGTTATCCTCTTATCCCTTTTCCTTCATCAACAATATATTTTAACATGAGAAATAAGAGCTGAAGTGAAGCATCTAAAGAAATAGCCTCATAAAAAAGCCTAGAGGTTCAACCTCACTACAAGATACCCACATCCTGAGGTTGTCCCAATGCTTGTAGCTAAGAGTGAGAGAGCCTAAGAAACTCTCCCACAAAAGGTGTAATTCTATGCTACAATAGTTACTCAGTCATTAGTGCAGGTCACCTAGCTCAACACGTTGGGTGACCATAGTTGTGCATCTCTTAACAACACTAATGCATTGATTTTAAACATCTGTGCATTGGGTGATTCATGCCAAAACCCATGGCCAAAACTACCTATGCTTTCATTGTGCAAATTTATGTAAACACACATGAGAGTAATACCAATTCAAAAGATCAAAGGCACACAACTAATTATCCCATTGCTCCCAATGTTTAACCTACGATTTGTGATGTACACACAATAGTTTTACAAACAAGTGGAACTACTTAATAATATCTCTTGATATAAGAGTCATATATTAGACTATGATCGGCTATTTGTGATGATGTCACAATGCCTACATTGGAAAATTAGAATCTAAAGTTGTACTAACTTTCAGAAGATAGCACTAGATGTCATGCTAGTCAAAAAGTAATGTTAAATCAATTTGATTGAGTAATATCTTAAAAATTAAATCTTTCATGGACTTGTGAATGAGCACATTAGGCTAAGTGTTGAACCCAGAGCTTTGATACCACATGTAACATCCTCACTAGGATCTACCTAGAATAATATGATTTTATAAAACTTTAATCAATGTATTCTTTCATTATAATTCACCATGATAATCTAATTGGTGATCCAAACATAACATACTTATGCATGTTAACTATAAAATAAGCATATAACATTTATTTGTCATTGATCATTGTCATCAGATGAAATAACATAACTAGTTATAAAAAGTAATTACAAATATCCAACCATGGATGGTACAATAATACAGCCACTATTTTCAATGTATAAGTAATTAAATATATACATCTCATCAAAAATAATGTCTCAATAATAATAAATCTAATACAATATATAAGATACAAGATACATGGCTCCATCCCCGAACTCTAATATCTATGACAATCTCAAGTGTAGTCTCTAAATAAGTACTATTGTGGAGAGACAGAGAGCATCATCTGAGTAATTTTTCACACCAATCATAAAGCATCGATCCCCCACATAATTTCTCATTAGGGAATGGCCCTCCCTTCATAAATGAGTAGATAGTGCCGATGTAGGAATCTAGAGAGACAAGCTAATACTTGTGTGTTATATAATTTATAAGAACATAAAATGTACCATAAAGAAATTTGTTCTAACATGTTATCACAAAAATATGTAAATCATACATATAAAATGACAATATCTAACTAGCATTACTTTGGTCAAAGTTTTATAGAGTTATTGATTTCTACGATCAGTCAAATTCATACACACCACTTGATCGGATTACCTTCATTTGACATTGGTGATGCTAATAGGCTAGTGAAGTCCATCTCACTATTTAGTACTAACAATACAAGATTTAGTTATTATGAATATAACCAATAGATTCATATATATTACTTATTACTAGCAGGTATAAAATATGCTAAACACAAGAGCAATCAAATGCATACATTTAGTCCATCAAACATATGAATGAATCTCCACAATATTATTTATCACATAAATAATAAGTAAACAAGTGCAATTTATATCAATCAAATATAATATATGTTTAAATTACATAATCTAATTTTTGTAAGTAGATTTAAATACTTAGTATATTCTATGACAAACAATAATATCACAGTCCATTATTTTCATGTATACACTTCTCAATTTCAACATCCACTCATAATAAATAAAGTCATAATTCTCATGAAAACATAATTTTTTATTTAAACAACTTATTACGTTTCTAGGAGACTGTAATCATATAGTTATAGGTTTCTAACCCCCAAGATTCTATGACTTATTTTTAACAATAAATAAAACTATAATTATAGTCACATGATCTAAAACACCAATTTATGTTATATGCATACTTAAGTCCATATATAAATATATTTCCTCTATGTGAGCACTTGTACATACTAAATATAATCATAACATGTATTGTACACAAGCTCTCAAATCATATATATATATATATATATATATATATATATATATATATATATATATATATATATATATATATATATATATATATATATTTATTTCCTCTATGTGAGCACTTGTACATACTAAATATAATCATAACATGTATTGTACACAAGCTCTCAAATCATATATATATATATATATATATATATATATATATATATATATATATATATATATATATATATATATATATATATACTTAAGTCCATATATAAATATATTTCCTCTATGTGAGCACTTGTACATACTAAATATAATCGTAACATGTATTGTACACAAGTTCTCAAATTATATATATATAATTTGAGAACTTGTGTATAATACATGTTACGATTATATATATATATATATATATATATATATATATATATATATACTTAAGTTCATATATAAATATATTTCTTCTATGTGAGCACTTGTACATACTAAATATAATCGTAACATGCATTGTACACAAGTTCTCAAATTATATTGCCACAAGTCATCCACACATATCCATAGACATGTCATAGGATAAGAATGTAACATGACCTTCACATTCAAAACAAAATTATCCTGAACATTGAATCAACCCCAGGTATTGTTGTAGAAAAGATTCACCTTCCTATGTTGCATATTCACAATTCAGATTCTTTCATTTGATCAAATACACTTGAATTTCTCTAGTTCATAGTTTCTTAGTGTGTCTTTGAAGGATCACTTTAGACTCTAGAATAACCTGACCTTCCTCATCCAATTCAAGAAACTCATTTTGAGTAGAAACTTTATGGCCAACTATCTTATTTAGGAAAGATGCATGGAATATTATATGTATGTGAGTGGACTGGTTTAATTTCAACTCGTAAGCCACACCACTAATTTTCTATATATAATTTGAGAACTTGTGTACAATACATGTTATGACTATATTTAGTATGTACAAGTGCTCACATAGAGGAAATATATATGTCAACAATCATTTATAAATCTAATTAAATATTTCATATGATTTCCACATTACTTCCTTATTCTCAAAATACTATGATGATTTATCATAATATACATTATTCAAATCCATAATGCTATTGGTTATTCTATAATATTTCAATATAGCATTTTGAGAAAGTTATGAATACTGATTATTATAAGATATAGCATTCTAATCTATTATCCTCTGATCTCCATGGTTAACCTTTAATATTGTGGTATAATTTCAGAAACTGGTTATAAGACTTTACATGTTTGTATCCTTGTTATGATTTATATATACTCAATATGTATGGTTTAAGCAATACCATAATATTTGTAGTCCATATAACTATAAGCGATACCCATGGACCATTATATTTTTAGATAATATATTTAATCCATAAAACTATAAGTGATACCTAAAATATAATAACACTATAACCATTTATCGTTGTATTATTCATAGCATTCTAGTTCATTATAACATATAACATTATGCGAAAATCATTGTATTATGCGAAAAACAACATAACACAATCGTTACATCTGTAAAAAAATACATAAAAATAAATATCCTTAGTTCTCTTTTCTTTATATAACTACTTCACTATTTTAGACATTTCGTTCTTTGTTTTACAAATTATATATATATGGAAAAGTGAATATTTCTTACAAAAAATATTTTCTATGATCATTATGATTCACTATATTTTATTTGTTTCACGGATTACTTAACGAAAAGCTATACCAAATGTTTTAGGAAAGCATTCTAATCATTATATATAGTTTAGTATGCGATCTGATTACTATTATGACATAGTCATATAAATTTACTTTGCTTTACTCTTATATAGATCACTGAGCTAAATCATATCGATATACTATTATATGGTGCATCTTATACACATAGTTCATTTTATATACTCAAATTGTTATTTTAAACTATAACAAGAATTCAGATATGGTTATTGTTTTACTTGCATTCTTATATTACTGTGTTATTCTTATTGTAATCCAATCATATTATTCACTCAAATACAAAATATAAGTATTTATCTACCAGTAATCCGATCAATTACAGAATATAAGTTTGTTAGTGTTCTCTAACCCAGAACTAATTAGATAATTGTTATATTCATATATATTATGGTTTGAATTGGAGTTGCACACAATATATATGATATGTAACTATATAACAAGAGAATAGAAGAATAGAAGAGGCATCTCTAATTTATAATAGTCTCGGGATATATATAATATAATCTTCTATATTCAATCAGAGGAAATTCACAGTGATTAGACTACGCTATAAATCATTGTTTATAATTATATAGATCACCCTAATTTATATGGTGCGCTATATATATACTGAGTTCGATACAGAGTAATAATAATATAGTTTGCTATATGTCTAATTAGTTTGTTGTAGGAATATTTTACACTCAGGTTTCTATTTCTTACTGACATGCATATTTTGCATAGTGCATTGTATAATTATATATATACATACATATATATATATACATATATATATATATAAACATATATATATATATGATTAATTATTACACTCAGATCGTTGGTTTTTTTATAAGAGAATATACATAATATAAATATAAACAAAAAATTTCCTGATTTTACAAAAAATAATAACGACGCCTCCCTGGTAAACGTATTCAAGCTGAAGTAACACAACTCAAAATTCCTTTGCTCAGCTTGGTCTCTCTCCTTCTTAATGCACTACTGCTCCTTTCTCCACTTCATCTTCTGCACCTTTAATTCTTCCACTCGTGCTCCAAACTTCCTTCTTCTCTCTCTCTTTTTTTTCCTTCGTATGTCGCACCCTTCTTTCCTTCTTTCTTTCATTTTTCATAAATTATGAGTTTTCTTTAAAGCTTTAAAACTTGCCTTAGATAATCACGAGTTTTCTTCTTCTTAAAAGCTCGCATTTTTTTTTTGTTGCCAATCTTTCTTTTATTCCAATTCGCTTTACTTCTTTTTTGTGTTTTTCTTCTTGTTTTTATTTTTTCCTAAACCACTAAGTTTTTTCTATTTTATTTGTTTTATTCCTTTTTATTTCCTAATTATAATATAATACAACAAATTTAATAATAACATAATTGTTTTAATCGCTTTTCTTATTCTTATTAATAATATTACTTAATAATAGATAATCAATAAAGAATCATAATGACTTACTAGCAAATACAAAGTCAATAATATTCTTGTATCCAAAAATGGTAAATCATGTTATGTAGACTATTTGTGTCTTTTCAATAGTTATTAGCATTTCTGAAGTATCATAAAGATAACCTGTGAATGTTCTTACAAAAACATTAATGATCATGAATACAATAACATGACATAATCACATAGTACCACAACACAATCACATGAGATTAATTTCACATAAGCATTAAACTATGATAACACACAACTAGTATGTATAAACACTTATCTAAATGCAAATAATCATTAAAAACATACTAATGATAACTATTCAAACTATGCATATAATGAGTGCTAATTAACATGGTGTGTGCAGGGTTGTAGTTGTTCTTCTATTGTCCCCCAAACTTTTATCTGTGTCACCCTTTTTGATGATACTTTCCCTCCGTCATGCTTTAATGGATGAATCTCTCCTACATCAAACTCATGAAAAGAAGGTAGTTAGTCCATAACATCATGACATATATTATAAAATAATGTTAAAATAATAAATCAACATGATCATAATGTAAAGGATATATAATATAACTAAAATCATAGCAATGAAATCATGAAACCAAAGCAACATATAACTATCTCATAATGGCATATGACTTACACCTTAGTTTATAACAATCAAATCAAATCATAAACTATAAATATCCATGGATAATCAACTGAGTTTGATTAGCAAGGAATTAGGATGTGACATTTTAAATTGCATGGAGAAGGCTAGAATCTCATTCCAAAAAGTTGTCAATGTTGGTGACTTCTACCTATAAATTATGCTCACCTTTTACAAGTTGAAGTTCTATAGGTAATGATCCAAATTGAAAAATAGATTGTGACCTTTGCTCAACATCAAATAGTGGGTATGTTGAGGAATCAATTTTTTGTCAGGATCTTGCTCCACCAATAGAGCACATATGATTACTTCTTGTATTAACAACTAAACACGGAATTTAACTAGAATCAATAAGTAACTAGAAATATGAAACAACACAGGAATATGAGAGACAATACACAATTGTATTAATAATCACTCAGAAGAATATACAATAAAGAAGATGCCACTTCTTCTTCCACCTCAAAGGTTTGCCACACCTCAAGACCTTCTTTCCTCTCTCTCTCGGTCCCAACAATCAACTCCAATATAGAATTGATGTTCACCTCTACCAGTCAGAAACAATGCTGCCAGTACACCAAGTACACAACCGTACTCCAAGTAGATCTCCTGCTCTCTGCTGCTATCTGCAAATCACTAGACCTTACTCACCATTGTAGATCTCCAAAAGAAGCCATGCTCACCTGCTGACTAAGATCATACAAATACGAATAACCCTTCTGATTCTCCAAACCAGCACCCACTCTTGGTACTATGGCACTAGGAGGAACACACCATTGCTCTCCTCTCTCAGAAGGAGCTTATTTGCTCTCTTACTCTCTAGCACTCTTTTACAATACAGCCCATGAGTCCATATATAGATCTCATGCTTACAATAATTAGACTACCCTAATTACAATAATTAGACACGCAACTCAAGACTATAATTAGCCTTTACATGCAATCTCTTGATTCAACGAACTAACTGTCTATGCAACGAACAATTCTGGAACTGCCACAGGCGACTGACATCGGTCCCTGTCTGTCTGGAGGTGACCGACGTCGGCCGACCTCCTACCGATGTCGGTTGTCTTCAGCTCACGCCTGCCGATGTCGATTTCCTTCTGCACTACAATCCACCGACGCTGATCTCCCTAGAACTTAGCAACCTCCTCCATGTTTGCACCAGTTGAAGCTTTTAGCTCCACATCCTAACAATCTCCCACTTGGAGATAAACAGTTGTAATTGTACCTGTACCTGTACATCATCTAATTTTATTCCCTGGCTTGTATCCCTCTTCAAGCTTAATCCTGAAGACCAACCACCACACACCTTGTGATGCTCTACCTGTCATCCAATTCTCTTGCCACATCCGCATCTACGAACCTCTGTAGAAAAGAACTTGACCCTGCATAGCATGTGCACCTGTTGCTGGTCCCTCTAAGAATCCACTGAACTGCCCTCCAGTACTTCTTTCCCGAGTTAGCTCCAAATTTTTTGACAACTCCCACTGCTTGGGAAAACTCAGGTCTACGCTAGACCTCATGTGATTTCGAACCCTTTTCCAAGCTAAGCTTGAACTGTCTAGCCCTTGGTGTGCTTTCTAATTCTGCAACCTGCATCATGAACCCCACCAACACCGTCTTCACATTAGCTCCCATTAGAGACAAAATCTCCATGTCTCTTATGCCAAAGAATTTTGCTGCTCTAAATTCTTCCTGACATACCTCTGAACTAACCTTACCCTTAGCTCAGCAAATCCCTGTATGTACAAAATCTGCTAGCAAATTACCTACATACAGTAACTAGATAATGTCATGACTCATCATCCACCTGGTAAGATAGACACAATAGTTAAACCTCCATTGCCCTGCAGCTTGCTCAAGACCATATACCTTGGCCTTCCATCTCACATATCCATCCACTCTCTCCTTTAACTTGGGAATCCATCCGTCTCTCAGTGCTTTCTTCTAGCTGACAACTCTACCAACAAATACCTGTTTGGTTCTTCTCCAAGGACTCACTCCTCATCCATGCCAAGCTCCCACTATTTTTTGGATTCTACCTGCATTGCTTCTTCCATCTTCCTAGTTCTTAACCATCAATAAGCAATATAAAGAAGGTGAACAACAAATATGAGGTTCACTTACCCTTTTTGACCTCCGTATGAGCGTTTGAGACTTATTGACAGCTTGTTGTCTGCCCAACATCCGTACCAGTGACCGATCTCGACCATCTCCTAGTCTGCAACTGATCGATGTCAGTTCCCTGCACTGACCCTGACTACCGACGTCGATTTCATGACTGGCACTGGTATCCCTTCTGCCGACATCGGTTCCTACATTACTGACGTCAGTCTTCCTGTTGTCGATGTCGATTACTGTTTGATCGATGTCAGTACCTGTGTTTGCCTGTGAGTGATAACTTTTTTGCCCGCGAGCTCTCCATGGATCAAAACCCTGTTGCCGATGTTGGTTGTCTTCAGCTCATGCCTGCCGATGTCGGTTTCCTTCTACACTGCAATCCACTGATGCCGGTCTCCCTGGAACTCAGCAACCTCCTCCATGTTTGCACCAGTTAAAGCTTTTAGCTCCACATCCTAACATTTTTTAGGTATCAAGGGGGTCGGTAGTGTCATTGATGAAGTGGGGCATTGTCATTGGGTGCCACCACTATTCACCCATTTTGGATATGTAAATGTATGGGTAACCAATTTCTGGTGGCCTAGGGTATTAAAACATGGGTGAGGTTGGAAAAGTACTCAAGTTCCATAGTCTTACTACACCTTTGCATCCATATTGGGGAATCAATTGGCATATCACTCTTTGAGTGTTTACTAGGTTACTTATTACTAGCAGTTACCCTAAAGGTGTAAGTTACGTCGTAAAGTATGTAATTTTTTATTTTAGTAGAGTTTTGTAAAGTGAAGGAGTGTAAATTGGGAGTTGTACCTCACTTGAAACCAATGGTTGTTGACTCAGTGTAACTATTTATGCACAGAGTGTTAAAAAACATTAATCTTATATTTTTGGGAAAGGTTACGATGGAAAATGAAGGTGTGTGTTCCTTCATACAGTGTGGAAATGAGTGTGTGTTTCTTAGTTAGCATTATATTTTGAGCACTCTGAGTGGGGTAGGTAAAGTACTCAAGTTCCACCATCAGACCACAACTTTGTGCCCATGTTGTGGAATCAATTGGCATATCACTATTTGAGTGTGTCCTTTTTAATACTAGAAATCACCCTAAAGGTGTAAGTTATGTCATATAGTATGTAATTTTTAAATTTTAGTAAAGTTGAGTTTTGTAAAGCAAAAGAGTGTAAATTGATAGTTATACATCACTTGAAACCCATGATTGCTGACTTAGTGTATTCATTTTTGCATGAAGTGTTAAACAATAATAATCTTATATTTTTGGGAGAGGTTACAATGGAAAATAAAGGCATGTGTTATTTCATACAGTGTGGCAATGAGTGTGTGTTTCTTAGCTAACATTCTATTTTGATCACTCTTGGAGCACTTGTTGAAATATTTTCTTTTTTCAATTTATGTTTATCGGTATTTGTGTTCCACTCTGAGAGGTAAAATAAACTAGTGGATTCCTTTCACACACTTTAGATTTATAGGTTCTAATCATTGCAAAAAAGACAAGTAAAAACATACAAAATTAGGGCAAGAGGCAAAAGCAAAAAAGTAGATAAACAAGTTTGACAATCAATTTAAAAATGACAACCACTATCTAAAAAGTTTTTGTATGATCTTAATAACAATCTCACATCAATTTTATATTTCAGTGTGACATATGTAACAATTTCAAATGAACATTTTCATATTTAAATTTTAATGATAAATCTAATGATAAAATATAAATATATTCTCGAAACCAGTATAATTATCCAATGTTCGCGTTGGTGTCAGTGAAGAAAGCGCTGAAATTTGGCAAATAATATAATTAAATATAAATAGATGCAACATGTCTAGATGTATGACTCTCCAAACTAGTACAATTATGCAATGTTCACTTCGATAGTGTCGTGGTGTGATGCATATTCTTTACCCATGTCCTTATTTAGTAGAGTTTGAAGTTGAAGTTGTCCCTAGTCACACTTATAACTACACTATCCATTATTATTTTTAGATCAGTATGTATATCTATTTTTGTGAAACTTTGTACATTTTGAAATATTATATGGCTATTCACCCTTCGCTCTCTTTCAATAGCTAAATCTAAATCATACAAGGGAAGTAATTTCAAAGTTAGATTCAGAGCAGTAATTTGTTTACACAACCAAGTGGTAATTAATTGGCTTAGTTTCAATACAACTTATACCTGAATGTGCTTTCAATTAACAAATTGTAAAACTTGATACCCATATGTGTTGGATCTACTAATTTAATAACTTAATACCCATAAATTGATATGTGCTTTTATTACAGTTATATTGTTTTAGTTATGTAATTACAAATATTCTCTTATGGGTTTTCAAAAAACCACTAATAGAGATGATCATAATTATGTTATGGAAATATTTTAGTGGATCTGATTCAGTAAAATTTAGGTTAGGAAATTACTACTAGCAGTAAACAATCTAGTGGAGCACATAACTGGCAGTTCCTTTTTAGTTGTGCAGTCATATAGTGTCCTTCAGAGCATGACTGTAGAAGGCAAAATTTGCTTCCAACAAATCTAACATAGAATGTCCTCGATGAACCAAATTCAATAGTCTTAAAACCTTGTCAAGAACTCCTTTAATAGTAGATTTTAAAAAAATAAAATAATAACATATGTTTTCAATTATTATTAATAGATCTTGCACCCTGTTCCACAATTGTCATTTGGGTATTTTCTATGTCAATAGTGGTTTTTAAATTCATGGAGACAAATGCATAGTTTCTTGTAATTTGTCAAATCTCTCAACAAAACAAGGATCTCCATTATATGATAATTATAAATGATTATAAATGTTTCTTGCAGGCTTCCATAAATGGGGCAATAAAAACACTTGGCTTGGAGATGCCTCATAAAGAGCATTCTAGGTAAAGCTCACTTGAGCTTTCACAT
This sequence comes from Torreya grandis, assembly GCA_037957365.1. Lineage (NCBI taxonomy): Eukaryota > Viridiplantae > Streptophyta > Pinopsida > Cupressales > Taxaceae > Torreya > Torreya grandis. The sequence goes on along the minus strand of JARHVA010001979.1, from coordinate 1,624,560 downwards.
GCAATTTAATTTGGTTTATACTTGAAACTACTTAGTATAATTTGATAGCTTATTGAGTTTTTAGTGTATAACTTCTAACTCCTTATATTAGTTACCAAAACATTAATGCTTTGCTAAATTCCCTGGTCAATTTTTTTATATAATTGATTATTGGATTTTATGAATGATAGGCATCAAGATGATAATAAAAGTACTTGAAGATGACAAAAAGATAAAACAACTAATGGGTTTTCATTAATAATCCATTCAATTTTCCTGGGGATAAATCACAATCGGTGATTCAAAATGTCAATTAAAATTCTTTACATAATTTATCCAAAATTCGGTGAATGATTTTATTTACATTTTCTTATTATTACTACAGGTTGCAAATTTTTGTAATTCCTTGACAAGTCAATTACTAATAAAGTGATAAAGATATTTTATATATTTGTTTAAGTAAAATCTTTATAAGTATACCTTCTAAGTAATTGATATAAATCCATGCATCCATATATGTAAATATAAGAGGGCAAGTAATAAATATATTATTAGAACAAAGAAGAGTAAATTGATAGAGATTATATTATCCATAGGTTTAAGTAAAATCTTTATGGATATACTCGTAAGTGATTGGTATAAAGTGTGCCATGCATATATTTATTTAATTTAAGAGGGAAAGTAATATATTTTTTATTAGAACATAGAGATGCTTAGCATTTATGTTTACCTCACACACTTGTATTATTCTTTTGAAATTAGAATGATGCTTTTGAACTTGTATTAATTTTTCATAACACACTTGTATTAGGCTTTTGAATTTAGAATGATGTTATAGCTGCAACTAGCAGAATGCTTTTACAAATTAAAAGGTTTCAAACCTAGAATGACTTGTGTTAAGGTTTTAAACTTAAAATGATGTTATAGCTACAGCCTGTAAAATGCTTATCTAAATTAAAAGGTGTTGTGGAATTATGGTAGTGTAAATGAAACACACCTTTATTGGAGGAGATAGGCATTCAAATCTCCTTCAAGACCTTTTGATTCAGAATTTTCAACATCTTATGATAGGTTAAAAAATATTTGTTAGTCATAATATTAGTCAATACATGAATTATATATACATTTTAATTATTTAAATACCTAAATAAGTTTTATAGTTGTTTTTTTATATATAGTCATCATTTTTTTTGCCATGAATTATAAGCATCATCAAGAAGATACTTAACTCAAAATAATTGTAATTTAATATGATTGTTTTCAATTTTTATTTTTTATAAGCTAATTCACATCAAATATTTTACACTATCTTATTTCCCATTGTTCTCTCCGCTTGCCAGACTCCCGTAGGGACTTAGTGCAAACGCCCTTATTGGTTAGTATACAATAGTTGTGTGGATTTTTCAGTCAAGATTAATTTATACTTATTAGTTCTAGAGGGTTTATCCCTTAGAGGGACTATAGGTATTATTTTGCTTTAACATGGAATTAGTTATTGTCTCAGTGACCAATCAGATGATATTATTTTGCATACAATCTGAAAATGTGGTTCTTGTCTAATGTCGACTTGTAATTTGTTTAATGAAGGGTATAAAATAATATTATTTCTTGTAATATTATTGTTTAAATTTTTTACATGTTGTTACAAGCTTCACGTGGTTCAAGGTAGTGTTGACATGGCAAGGATGTTGTAGTGTAATTGTGTAGGGTATAGAACTTATTCGGTATTGAATGCTAGATTTATGGAGGCTATGTTTATTAATGATTTTTATTGTTTATAATTGAATGTTATATTTTTTTCCATGGCATTTCATTATTAAAAAAGGCCTCGAGTACAGGGACATATTCATATGGTTGTTGTGACAGAGCTTTGCATTCTAGGTAATTTATTTTTTGTTGCAATGGTTTGTTTAGGGTTTCTACTAAGTCATTGCATGATGTTTTCCAAATGTTTATTTAGGGTTTATATGGGGTCAACATATGTCTTGATTTGTATTTTTTTGATTAATGTGTCATAACAATGGTATAATAGATTGTCATTGTTTTGCTTATATTCTTATGTAAGTCATTTGTAATGCACATATTCAAGACTTGTATACTTATATGTTATTCTCATTTTCAGGACAAAGCATCATATTTTAGGCAAGGCATTCAAGTCCTTGTAATCTTTGTATGTGCAATTATTATCTATTATGCATGGATCAACTATAGACAAATATAATTTCAAATGGTAGGGACAAAAATGGAAGACTAGAATTGTAACTTGTTTATACTAAGTATTTAAACAAAAAATGTGCTTCTAAACATATATATTCAATGTTTTCTAAAAAAAATCTAGGGCAGATGAATTCATTTAATTATTTGCATACCTTCATTTAAATACATTAGTAGTTGACAACAATTGTGCATTAAACTATAACCCTCAACACATGCCACCTATATCACACCATGATTTCTTGGGCTAAGGTATCTTTAATGCTGACAACTTTGGGTTCTCGAGCAGATACGACACCATTGATTAAAAAATATTTCCCATTTATGAATTGATTTTATTTTTAATTTTTATTATTGCATGAAAATTTTGATTTAATTAAGAGTTGATTTTGTAAACATGGAGAATAATGTTTGTTGGCCATATTTTGATCCTAAATATGAGAGTCCAAGCCATAGACTCCACTGACCCATGTGATAAACACACTTTTTATTATTTGGGTCATGTTTAATTGTAATTTTAGGAATTTATAGTTCGATTTTTCTATTTCTAAATGTTTTTTTGGCATTGCAGGGTCTATATAGATAGTGATATGTATGACAATTGCTCCTTAGTGATGGTAACCATAATATTTTTTTGGCATTTCTTGTTAAGTAATTTTGTTGTCTTATAGTTTTTTCTATACTGGGTTAATGGCCTCTTAGGGTTTCTTTCATGATTTTTTAATTGTATTTATTTGCACAAGGTCAAAAGTCATAGATCCTTACATACCCATGATGTATTTTACTTGAATTTATGTGCAGTTCGACAATGCTAATCAACATGACATTCTACTGGAAGTAGTCAAAGTTTTAACAGAGTGACACCAAGTTATGGCCCCTATGTAATATCACTACTCAATCTATCTCATGGGTGATGCAAACAAATATTTTTTTATATTCCTTGTTAACACATGATATCTAAATTGTACTTGGTAAATATATTTGACTAGTATACTCAGTGAAATATCCTTCCATTGCCAAGTCAAAGGAATTGAGCATTATTCATCCTACCTAAAATTAAATCTGCATCGACCACCATTATCTCCAAAGAGAGATTAAGCAAGCCCACAATCTTTCTTAGAGAGAGATTAATAAAAGCTGCATCATTTAACCAAATGTAAACCAATGTTCTCATATTAGGATTAAGCATTCCCATAATATTTGGGCTCAAATCAGGATAAGTTAGCCAACATTCTTTCTATTTCTTTATATGAGGCCCAAGAACATTACAAATAACTAACTTGCAATCATCTTAGGCTATGCATTCTAAGAGACATCCAAAAACAATAGTATGTTAGACATTAATTTGACCAAAATGCCAAATGGGAAAATATTCCAATAAAGCTAGAATTATGAATTTGATGTTTGCCAAATATCAAACTAGGAAAATTCATTCAAATATAAATCATTTAATTCTGATAGATAATGGATACAAAAAGATGGTCTATATAGACAATGATGCGTATGATGACTTCTCCTTAGTGATGGTACGTATAATAGTTTTTGTGCCTTGCTTGCTAAGGAATTTTGTTGTCTTATAGTTTTTCTATGTACTAGGTTAATGGCCTTTTAGGGTTTATTTCATGTTTTTTTAAAGGGGTTTATCTACACAAGGTCAGAAGTCATATAATATTACATACCCATGATATATGTTACTTGAATTTATGTGCAGGTTGACAATGTTAATTGGCATGACATTCTATTAAAAGTAGTCCAAGTTTTAACAAATCTTGATTTGGTAATCTCAAAAGCCTATATTTCTTCATATGGTGGTTTGTTTATGGATGGTAAGCTTTATAATATGTTCATATATTTTAGGTTTACTTGGGACATATGTTTGCATGTTTTTTTATAGATAAAGTTGTTGGGGTATTTTTATGAATGGTTGATTTAACTATTTTGGGAATATTGGTGTATTATTTCCTAATTTAGTTAAAGGGTTCGAGTAGTTAAATTAGTGAAAAAATATGCAGTTATTAATCTTCTAATTTGTGAAATTTGATTGTAATTCAAACTTTTTCTAAAATAGTAATAAAGGGAAGAGAACAAGACTTAGCTAGAAACTGATTAATTTGACTGAGATAGAGGTTGGAATTCACTGTGCATGACTGGGACACTATCACAAATTGAGATTTGAACTTCATTTTGTGATTGGATAGGAGCATTAAAACTAGATAGGAGTGGCACCAATTATGTAGTCTACCTTTGTTACTATTGTCTTGAGGATCTGAGCTTTCTATATTTTGTTCGTCAGGTCTGTGTGAACCTGTCTATGAAGTTTTGATAGCTAGAAGTTTGTAGAACTCTCTATAGAGTAAATTTTATTTTCAAACCCTATGTTCTATTGTGCTTTAACCAATTTCAAGAAAGAGGGGGGTTAGTTTGTGTAAGATTCACTAGACATGGATCCACACCCCTTGTGTGGGTACGCTGCCTACATACCAATACTCTGAAGAGGGATCAAGCCATATGTAGTTCTCCCACTTGATGTGCTTTGTGCAATTGTGTGTATGAAGATGTAGAATGAAAAAATGGATGTGTTTGAGGTGGCTAGGGACTAGTGTAAGGATCTGAATAAGATTGTAAGTGTGTTGGATGGCTATATGTAGAGAATAGGGAAGATTGCTTGAGTAGTCTTACTTATGTTCTTGTTTGCTTAGTGATAATTGCCAACCCTTTGCAAATGATATTGGAATAGGATTTTATAGGGGTCTATTGGTCATGGGTTGAATGTACTCATGTTAGGCTGACAAGGAGAAGGATGGGGAACTAGAAGAAATTAACCATTGGGGCCAATAATAGACTTGGACAATAACACTAAAAGTAGATAGGAGTGGCACCAACACTATAGTCCTAGTGTGAGACTATTATCCTAAGTAGACGAAACCTAGGAGGATTTATCTGTCATGGTAAGAGGAGTCTGGCTCAGTTGCGATCAAGTTTGGAAGGCTATAAATGACTGGGAATTAGTAAAATGATGCCTATGAGGGTCATGACAGCAAGCAAGAGGGACCTAAGGGTTAGATGTCATTAGCCACACTCAAGTTACCAACTTTCACATTTTATATGACTACATTTACCCCCCATTTATTTTAGTGATGTAGCAAAGAAAAATAATAGGATAAAGGAAAAATAGAAAGCGTACCTAAACTTACCTACAAGGGTGAAGCTCATGAAGCTATGTGATTTTGGGTTTATATAGAAAGAGCATGATGTAAAGTGTAAATCTACAATAAAATCAAAGAGTAGATTAATTTTTACTAGATATGTTATATCTATTGGGTAAGAGAGAAAGGAAGGGAAAGAAATGAATACACCTCATCAGATATGCAAATCAATACAAAGCCCATTATGATGTTGAGTGTTGTTGAATAATGTTGGATAATGTTGTACCAAGAGTAATATCATGAATGGAGCTGAGTGCTCAATTCCCTGAGAGTGGCTCAAGAATGTAAATTTTGGCCCTTTGGCTCCATCATCACTCATTAAGTGAATCTAAGTGATCATGTGTGTGTTGATATATGTTTGGACTATGTGTCTAATCCCTTTGAATAGGTGTCTCAAGAATGCAAAGGCTAGTTAGTCCTTTGGCTCCATCATTGCCCCATGAAGTGAAGCTATGAATTGCCCCATGAAGTGAAGCTATGAATTGATGCCAATATGAAATGTATGTCGTATGAGATGGTTATTGAAGCCAATGAATGTATTATGATGTAACAATGTTGGCATGGATAGCCGAATGTATGCTAAAAACTAGGCCACTCTTGGCCACTCTGAAAGATGAAGATTAGGCTTGTATGAAAGCCACTTCAAACTGGTGCACTAGGATTATATGAAAGCCACTCGAGAACTCGAGAATTGAGGATTGTATGAAAGCCATTCCAAAATGATGCTAACCACCTGCAAATGGAATAAGTCACACAATTGCTAAGAATGCCTGGGTAATATTGAACTCAAAAAAGAAAAGAAAACAAATGTGCCACACACATTGCCCCCAATCACTGGTGTTTAGAACATGGATTCTGATCTGAAAGTCATATCAACTGTAATATCTAAAAATAGAAGTGAGAACCATCATACCACACATGATGCCCCCTATATCTAGATTCTTTGAGTAAAATGTACTAAAAACTACTGATTTTGAACTGGTCTGGCTGTGTAAAATTGTAGCTAAACCTACATTTTTGCCTAGTTCTAAAAAGTCTATTTTTTTTGTTGATTAGATAGCAGCATCCAAAGTGGACATTAGTGGAAAAAACATTGTATTCCAAGTTAGACGCTATTGTCCTAGGCCAAATTTGGTAACCATTCTGATATGCTCACTGTTTGCCTGGTCTATTTTAACTATTTTGATGTCTAGTTATTGTTTTGGGTGTGCTGAATGTTGGATTTTTTACTGTAAGGAGTTATAATCTCTATGACAAAACCCATATTTATTTCTCCCTCTTTTGAGGGTAGGAATGAAGACCCTACAATGACTGCCCTCAGAAGAAATAGCCTTGCAAGTGTGTTATGCTAAAAAAATACATGATATAGCATTGATAATCTCTAAGATATCTCAAGATATAACATGGTTTTTATTGAGAGATTGTTAGATAAATGGAATTTTGGGTAGTTATTAGTTGGAGGGATGGAGCATGATGTCCATCATGACATCCAAGAAAGTAAGATAATGCATGATGTGGATCATGACATCATAAAAAAGCAACAAGCACACAAGGAAAGGAGAAAGAAGCATACAAGGGTGGCCAAGGGGCCAAGTAAATAAGGGACATGGGAACATGTCACTCAAAATAGAAAGAAAACATACAAGGCATGTTCAAATGTTGCATATACATATGATTCAAACAAGTAAGGTTGGCATGAAAGCCACAATCACATAGAAGAGTATAGGAAAAGGATATTTGTAATTGTCCTAAGGCACACACATGAATAGAATCAAAGGAAATTGAAAAATATCCTAAAGTACATACAAGAGACAAAACAAGAACTGATAATTATAATCAATCTAGCTATGCAAAGCAAGAAAAGAAAGCATGTGAATGCTGGAAATACAATCGCATCTGTAACAACATGCCTAGTTGCTCTTATAAAATGCAGTAAGTTTTTTTTTTTTAAAACTAAACATTGAATATTCATTCAACCATAGTTGCTAGAATACTTTAGTCATTCACATAATCAACAACTTCAAGTAGCAACATATTTAACATTCCAATACTACAAGCGATAAAATAAAAAATATGATACATAAAGTTTACTATCTTGATAGGGACATTAGCACAATTTGAATTTCCATACTAAGTATTGGTACTAATTTAACCAACCACTTGTATTTCTATGTAATAAAGTATACCCTAACCTAGCCTAAGGATCTAGACTCGATTCCCCACCACAATCTTGGGTAGCCTGCATATCCACTCCTTGGAATCAGGGTCTGATGTAATTCTCCTTTCTAATGTGATGGCCTCCTCCACGAGACATAACTACCAAAGGTATTAGAATTTTAAGCCAAATAGGGAACAATCTAATCATGACACAGATGAGCTTCTAAAGATCTATTCTAATCCCACAGCTAAGTGACACACTCTAGCATAACATCTTACTAATATAGGCATGTGTGCTTACACAACACTCTCACATAAAACCTAGATAATAATAATGATGAAGGAATTTGCATTCTTAGTTCTATAGAGAATCAAATTCTAGGCACATAAGTAAGCTAAGTATACAAAACAAATCAAGACATACCGTACATAACAATCAAACCTAGCATTTGTTTATCCTCATAATAGTGTGTGCATGCATACATGTTGTCTTACTAACTGCTATGAATATATTTCTCAAGTAAAACTAACAAACTCATTAGAACAATCAATTTAAGTGAGATTCTAAACATACATCTACAATATGTATCACCTAAGTATATACATCTAAGCTTAAGTATCCTATGATATCCCATACTATCATAGTTCATGATCACTCTACCCAATATTAATAACCATAACTTATATATTAATTTAGGTATGGGTCAAGATATAATGAATACAATATATACCAACTGAGTACTTTTCATACTATAAAACTCTATGACATCCCATACTATCATAGATTTTTATGCTTGAGCATCCGATTCAACACCAACAACAATCTTAAACCCAACCATAATAATAAAGCAGGCCAGGATTATATTATCTGAGTATACCTTCAATAATAATCCAAAGAGAAAAAAAATCTCTATGTACACCTCACGATTAATTATGTTATTATATAAATGTTTATCCACTTTCATAGTTTAACTTTCTCATGAAATATACTGCATACAATGTTCATCTTACAAGATGCGACAAACTTCATCCTGTTGACAAGTTTGAAAAACAATATTGTACTATAAAAAGGCTATTTGCTTTCACTAGCATTTAAAACAGATGTCACACTAAGGAATACGTATTAGAGTTAGCTTCTTATGCCTGTACTCACTCCCTGAGCTGTCATACATATCTGTGATGTCTCCTACATGCACATAATTAGAGCTAGATGTAGTTCTTTTGCACTCTAAAGACACACGCTATTCACAATAAAAACTAGTATATAAACAATATATTGACAAATGAAAGTATGAGTTAGGTATAATAACTATAGTGAATACCACATGGGTACGAGATGCTTCTATACTATAGTACCCTATGATATCCCAATATAACAATGTGATTCACAATTAATCATTATTACTAAGTATAACCATATATTTAACACACTCATAGTCTGCAATTCTCACAAGTACTCTATACTGGAAACATGTGACTAACAACCATTCACATTACTAATAGTGAATCAGATAAAACCGTTATAATATCCATTTAAACATTTGGTTCTATTTTTCTAAAAGGTTGTTTTAAGGTGGTTATAGTTTCAGCTCCTCGACACTTGACTCTTTTTAGCTATCCATTTAGTTGTAGTTTAGGCAATGACTTGATACACCTAAATGTGTAATATTTTCAAATGGTTGTTTACGTCCATGTCTAAGTATGTCGAATGATATAAATGTCATCGTAAGCTTTTACGAACATTAGTCAAATATATGATCATTACAACTTTAGTACCATATAACTTATTCATATTATCATTATTCCATGGTCAATATATGAAGCATATGGTTATAATATTTTAATATGAACATGAAATATAGATAACTCAAAGTGTGACTTAATATCATAGTTTATATAGATAACTTATGATTTGCTGAGCTAAGCATATTACTACACAACATATAACATGGATGGTAATATATATAATGAAACCCATCATATAAGTAACCCATGATATTATAGAGTCTTAGGATTTAAATAGTATTTTAGCTTTATTGGCAATAATATTATTATACCATGATTTAAGGATATTAATTTATAATATGGACATATTTTCATAATATATCTAATCAAGATTTGAGTTCTACTTACAACCAAAGGATAAGTAAAAATCCACCAAATTTTGATCAATCTTCATTTGCCACACACCTCTTATTTTCATGAACATGCTAAGACTCAATAATAACATTGGGTGCGTGAGGTGGTTATATGCTTACTGACTAAATGGGAAAAAGATCGATCAATAAGTAATAATAACCAATACATAAAATTGACATTAGGATCCATTAATGGTTTTGAAGGATAATTCTGACTAGATAAGAAAATGTTCTTATCAACTAACTAACTAACATATCTTAGGCAATCATATCAGTGTCACCAATCAGGTGGGTAACCTTATCTATCTATTAAATAAGATTGTCAAATAACTTATGCTTACCAATTATCAACATATGAGATTTGGTGTACAATTCATAGTTTCTCTTTATGTTAAGAAGTCATGTCAATTCAAGGATTAATATGTATTTTATTAAATTCATTTCTCAACAAAATATGAAAGATTAGTAAATCTATCAAACGTATCACCCTCTAATAATGATTCGTAAGGAACATCATTCATCTCTTATTTAATAGTTGCACATATAAATGTGAAGTAATGTTCTCTCGAGTTTTAGAGGTAATGTAGGTAATGAAGCAGAAACCACTTGTCAAGGATTCTAAATAAATCTATGACTTGGATCATCATACCTTAATGCTCTACCCTTAGCTATTAAAGAAATTGTCACAAGTTGGCTTAAAAGAAGTAACACTTATCACTTCCCCTATTAGTTTTATAGTAATGAGTAAAGCTTGTCAATAAAACCACTTGATGTTTATTTCCTTTTTATAGTCAATTACCATATTATCCTTTCAGTTAGGAATAGTTACGGGGTTGTTCAATTACATCCAAGAGCGTAGCATTTTTCAAGGAAGGTAACTTAGTCAGGTCCAAACAACTTTATACTAAAAAGAAGGTAATAATTTGATCTAATAATGATTCCTTGACTTAGAATAACATCCCATCTATACTCTGCATAGAAAGAGATTACGCAAGCCTGAAACGCGATGGAAAATAAACATTTTTTTTAATCCCGTTCTAGTAATGAAACACATACTCCAAGCAAGGAAGCGCTATCATTTTTAAATAACTTTGCATTAATAAATTTATATACGAAGGTCCTAAAATGGGACATTAGACACTCCAGTATTTTCTGCAATCTGAAGATAGTTTGTAACCAATACCATAGTACCCATAATAACAAATTTATTGCATGGTACAAACAAATCAATTTGCATAATAAATTTAAATGCATACTTGGTAAGTATCAGGTTGTCATGGAAAAGACTAGTTTGGTTTCTTCTTATTCTCATGTTGTGTTATTTTTCTTCAACTCTATAATCTCTCCTCACATCTCCATACCTACAACAATCATGTAACCCTCCTACGTTATCCTCCCGACTAATAAAGAAACATGACCATAGTACATATGCAATATAAATATGTCATGTCTGGACATGGAGATAAATGCATATTTGCAATATATTGAAAGTGTTGAGGTTCTTTCGAATTCCATTGAAATCCTTGACTGAAATGGAATGTTGTTTTGCTAAACTTAAAACAACTGGGATAAAAGAATGGTGGGGGCATTACTTTTAGGTTGAGTAAAGAAAGGAAAAGAACATTAATTGATATAGCAACCACCTTAATGTTGCTAGATAAAAATCCTGCTATGAGAGGTTTGAAATGTGGACAAAGTGATAAAAAGGATGGCATGAAGGCAATGAAGAAGGCAAGATCAATAGCCTAACACAAGAGAGGCTGCTGCAAAAAAAGATTGGCGTGGTACAGCCTCCCTAGGCTGATTTTCCACTCCTCCCTTTATGTTAGTTGTTGTTGAGTCTCAATTTACATTTGTTTCAATCATGCAAGAATAATTCAATTAATTTAATAGTTAGTTAATTTTCAATTAATATATATTTTTAGAAAAAATAAAGACTTTGACTAGAGATAACTTTAACTGATAAAACATGCAAGTTGTTATTTTTATATATTTAAAAATCTTCACTTCAATCCACACCAGCCGCTACCCACATACCTTGACTTTCTAGCTATGCATCCCACTAAAAAGTATAAGGACAAAATTGACCTAGCATTTTGTTTAAGGACTAAGCGTTCATATATATATATATATATATATATATATATATATATATATATATATATATATATATCTATATATATATATCTATATATATATATATATATATATATATATAAATGATTATCATTATCTTGGTATATTATTATTTTTGAATAATAATATCTATATATATTATTAAAGATAGTGATCATAACATTTTTGATTTATAAGCAATACATACATACATGTGTGTGTGTGTGTGTGTGTATCGCTTATAAATCAAAAATGTTATGATCACTATCTTTAATAATATATATAGATATTATTATTCAAAAATAATAATATACCAAGATAATGATAATCATATATATATATATATATATATATATATATATATATATATGAACACTTAGTCCTTAAACAAAATGCCAGGTCAATTTTGTCCTTATACTTTTTAGTGGGATGCATAGCTATAATGTCAAGGTAAGTGGGTAGCAACTGGTGTGGATTGAAGTGAAGATTTTTAAATATATAAAAATAACAACTTGCATGTTTTATCAGTTAGAATTATCTCCATCAAAGTCTTTATTTTTTCTAAAAATATATATTAACTAAAAATTAAATAAATATTAAATTAATTGAATGATTCTTGCATGATTGAAGCAAATGTAAACTAAGACTCAACAACAACTAACATAAAGGGAGGAGTGGCAAATCAGCCCGGGGAGGCTGCACCACGCCAATCTTTTTTTATAGCAGCCTCTCTTGTGTTAGGCTATTGATCTTTTGAAATGTGGAAAATGTGATAAAAAGGATGGCATGAAGGTAATGAAGAAGGCAAGATTGATAGCCTAACATAAGAGAGGCTGCTGCAAAAAAAGATTGGCGTGGTGCAGCCTCCCTGGGCTGATTTGCCACTCCTCCCTTTATGTTAGTTGTTGTTGATTCTTAGTTTACATTTGCTTCAATCATGAAAGAATCATTCAATTAATTTAATGTTTAGTTAATATATATTTTTAGAAAAAATAAAGAATTTGACTGGAGATAACTTTAACTGATAAAACATGCAAGTTGTTATTTTTATATATTTAAAAATATTCACTTCAATCCACACCAGCTGCTACCCACATACCTTGACATTCTAGCAATGCACCCCACTAAAAAGTATAAGGACAAAATTGACCTGGCATTTTGTTTAAGGACTAAGTGTTCATATATATATATATATATATATATTAATGATTATCATTATCTTAGTATATTATTATTTTTGAATAATAATATCTATATATATTATTAAAGATAATGATCATAACATTTTTGATTTATAAATGATTCATACTGTTGGGTGAATATTTTTTCTTTAACTAACTGAAGGCAAAATGGTTATATCAGCCACAGTGTAATAAGATAAATCTCTCCTCACAGCAAGGGGAGGTTCCCTATAAACTATCATAAACTAATCTAAACTAAAAATTAACTCAGGGCTGAGATCATATCATCCATTTCTCTTTTTTTCAAAAATGATGTTTACAAAGTAAAGGAAAACCTTCTTGATATTAACTAAATTCACAAGAAACCCATGAGAGCATAAAGCCTATCGTTGCTTCTCTTGCTAATTTATAAAAGATATCAAAGTAGAATGAGGTGCAACCCAAAGTCTTCACCGAAAACTACAACAAAGTATATGATCACAAAAGATAAAAGTAGTTCAAATACTTTCCAATATCCTTTATTCTAAGACACTAAAACACAAACTAAAGACAATTATAGTAGCACAAAGTCTTCATAATCAACTTCAAAAAGTCTCCCAAATTACTTTCACTCACTCTACTTATTTAATCAAATAGATAAGATTGTTTTAGGAAAAGGACATAAGAACAATTTCCTACACAACACAAGTTATTTCAATACAAAGTCTGAAAGGTCACTTGCTTTCTCATTCACTTGATAAAATTTGATTTATAATCTGAGCTCAAAGTTTCAAAATGCCTTTCAATTTTGGCAGAGTTTTGCTTCTAATAACTCAAAGATATATTTACAATAGAGGCCCTCTTTATTTATAGGGAGAGGCCTTGAGGATTTTTAAGACAAGACCTAATTATTTTGACCAAGTCAAAGATAAGAGTCCTTTGACTTAGGACTTCCTATATTTTTACATGTAATTACATATGAGAAAAGTACATGTAAAAATGTCCAAAGTGGTTACAAAAGTACATCTGAAAAGTGGAAATTAAACCAAGGAAAAATAGTTTCAATTTGTATCCCCATCTTTCTTCGTATGAGCATCATATATAGTGATAGCTGCTTGCATTCCGATATTGTCTGGAGTAACAGTGTTCTTGAAAATCATCTTAGCTCTGACTATGGCATCTCTTACTGCTGTAACTGATTTTGCATGACTAGTTAACCTAGTTTTCAGATTATCTAGAGTTAACTAATTATCTAGAATGTTGTCCACAGAGGCCATTGAAAATGCCTTATCTTCAAATTCTTTCTGGAACATACCTTCAAATTTGTGAATCATTTCTTTTGTTGGAAGGAATTGGTTATCTTGTGATGTAATTTTGCAAGGTAGCTCCTCTAATTTATGCAAAAGACTAACATCACTTTGTTCACTGAGTTTCTTTGAAAATTTGAGATCACTGAGCAACTCTTTAATCACTCGACTCCTATATGTCAATGCCTCTTTAGTTTCAATGTAAGAGTCTCTATCAATAATGACACTGATTGATATCAGAGTGCTTATTTTTAGTTTCCTCATATCCATCCATTTGTCAAGATACATTTCTATGCTTTTAATATCTCAAGAGATAACATTAATGAGATCATCAAGTTCTACTCTTATTTTTCTCATTTTATCTATTTTTTCATATAACTCTGTGAGTAAGGAAACTCCTTGTGCATGCATCTTATCCAAGTACTCTTCAAGCATTTTTCCTTTGAGATAGGTCTTCTCCACTTTCTGAATAACGGGGTCTTCTATGGAAATGGCCTCAAGAGTTACTATTTTTGGGGTAAAAGTAATTCTCTTTACCACTACAGTCAATTGTTCCACCATTGCTTTATAGTGATCCTTCATTTCTTTCTCTCTGTCAAATTTCTGAATCAAGATGTCCATGGTTGACTGCATATCACTCTTGGCACTCTCATGAGTTATCTTACATAATTCAACTCTAGAGATAGAGTAATCACTTACATCAAAATTTTCAATGGTTTCATCCTATGGAGGTCTTGAAATTTCCAAAAATTTGTGTCCCTTATCCCTAATCATTTTTGAAAGAATCCTTGGCTTCTTGGGATCCTTAGCTTTTACTGACAGCATTTTATTAAAATCAAAGTCATTAGGAGAGATGGCTTATTTCTTCATTTTGGGAGTATAAGCTGATAACCATGGTGGCAGCACATAAGTACTTACATTAGAATCTATTTCCATTGTTGGCATTATCGGAGTTGCACTTGCACAAGTAGTGGAAACAATAGGTGGAGTATCAATAGAAACTGCACCTTTTGATGAGTGATCAAAAGTAGAACTATCTTCAATATCAAAAGGTGGGGATGACAAACTGGGAATTGACCCTAAGGAATGAAGAATATCTTCAAAAGTACTTTGAGGGTTGTCAAATATTATTTTGGAAGGAGAGGGTGATCCAGAAAAGGGAACACTAATCAGAGAAATATGTGAAGGAGTTGCAACAGGTGTGTCAAGCGAAGAAGAAGAGATTCTTATTTATTATTACATATTCCCTTATGGGACAAAGTTTCCTTCTTTGGTTGATCTTTAGGCCTATTGTCAGTCTCCATCTGTTCCATCATTGGTTCTTTAGTGCCTTGTTTCTCAACTCCCATATCTTCTATTTTTTACTCTTTTTCCATAACTTTCGACTTCTTCGTCACAAATATGATCTTAGGCTTATGTGGCTTAGAAGAAGAAGGGATATCACTTTTGTTCTTTGTCCTATTTTTTACTTTTATTCTTGTTTCTTCTTGAAATTTAGCTTTAGAACCTGTGATGAATTCTTTCAAAGTAATTTCTTTATTTGCTAACCAATTATTGGTGTTTGCCAATATAGGTTCAAATCTTTTTCTCAAGGAAGTCAACTCTTTTTGTGACCATTAGATTAGAAGAAGAGGGGCATTGGCAATATGTTCAGTATTGTATCTATCACTGATCAAATCTCCATCATCCACCAATTTCTCAAGGATATCAGCAAGTCTCAGATATTCAATATGCTCAAGAGATAATCTATTGTAGTCTATTTTCTTGACATCTTCTACTATTCTCAAATCTACCCAAACATCCTCAATCATAGGTTCATGAAATTAAATTTTCCTCCTGATCATATTCTTCATGCCCCTATAATAAAAATTTGGTCTTATTTTTAATTACTTCAAGGTCACGAGTTGCATTTTAGTTTCCATGGCTCTAGCCTTTCTAGCGGTTAACACTGAAAACTTGCCAATTTTAACTGGGAACCTGAAACCGAGTTTCTTGAGTTCCATCTATTTATTATGCACAATGATCATTTATCTACATAATTCCATTAAGACCAATTTATCTAAGGAGAATCTCAGAAGCATATAAGGATGACCTTGGAAAAATCCAACCCTTAGGTACGAGAAAGAAAGAAATTATAAGAACATACATCCAAAATCATTCACAACTGTCCAGGCCTCATCTGACACCCTTCTTTATTCTAATTGAGGACTAAAAAGACATAAAAATAATACAAAGAAAGCATCATTTACTCTTCTAAAATGATGAATAAAACCCTTCAATGTTAATTGAGAGTAGTATTGATATACTGAGGTTACTCTCCTATCTCCTTCTAATGTTAAACCCAAAAAGACTCTCATTGAAGCTATAATATAGACCAAGTAAGAAGTCATGTAGAATTTGAAGGTAGTGGATACCTTCTTCAATTTCTCGTGTAAAGCGTTGCTAACTTGTTCTCCCTAGAAGATGACTTGTTTGCCTTGGAGAATTATCTTGATGAAGGGATACATCCATTCATGAAACTACGAGGAAGAGGGCAAACCTCTTATCCTGCTGAGAAGAGTTATCAGATCACCATCTTCTTCGATAAATTCACTTCTTGGAAAACTCTGTGGGCACCTTGACAAATTTGCCCTTGGAGTCTTTAGCCATTTATTGTTGATTACCTTCTTCACTTTTTTAGGATATTTGTCATATTCTCTTTGTGCTTCAATAAAATCAAGATTTATTACTTCTGTAGTAGGATGGCATATGAACACTTTATCAATGAACTCAGGATCTAGTCTAATTATCACATTACCACTAGTGTCTAACACAGCCCTGGTATCCTTATTATAGAATTAAGCACATTGGAGAACAAATTCTGTGTGGTGAGCTGCTACAGGGACAGAAGATACCAAATGAATATTATTGTCAATTATCTTCTTCATTTCATGGATGAGATGGCTTAACTTAGTTTTTTCCATGAACTTAGCCATGTCCACATGACCGATCTCTGTATCTATAATGTTGTCAAAATTAGAAGTAACTGAGGTGATTAGAAAAATATCTTGATATTTATACTTCATTATCTTCGACTTCTTCAGAGAAAACTCAGCGATCTGAAAGGACTTCAATCAAAAGGATGTTGATGAAGAAGGATCCACAGAAGAAACTACAACAAAAGCCATGATCATGCAATTAGGAGAAATACTGGCAATTTGGAAAAATTGCATGTTGATGATCATGACCATAGGGATGCACCTGAAAGGGCTAAAGTGCGAGTAGGTTGAAAACCTATAGGAAAGCAAGCTCAAAAGGGCAAAATTAAAAATATCTCAGAGTTAAGAAATTTGAGAGGATGTTTACATGGGCAAAAAAAATAGCCACCCTTATAGGTGGGGGAGTATTTACCTTTTGCTTCAACAGTAAAAATTGCCACCCTTACAAGAGGAGAAAATTTTATTTATGCAGAGGCGGTGAAAATTTTTGTCGAAGCATGTCATGTGCATGTGGAAGTGGCAAAAAATGCCGACACTATAGCTGGGAGAAACTTGAATTTGCATTGGTGGTAAAAGTTACTGCTTAGGCATGTTTAACGTGTAGGGGTGGTAAAAAATGTTGTCCATACATAAAGCAAGGATTTTTGCTCAGATGTCATAGCAGGAAAATTTGCCACCATTGCAGGAAATGGTCGGAATGCTTTGACGGTGAAATTCACCGCTTTTACACTTAGTTTAATAATGAAGTCTAAAACTTGGAAGTGACAAAAAATGTTGACATCACAAATGGTTGGATTCATAGTTCTAATGTTTGAATAGCTAATTTTGCCAATGACACGCAATGAAAACTTAGAAGCAAAAGGAGGGTTGGCGGGTTTAGCCGCTAGCTAAGCTCACTAGGGTAAAGCAATAAAGCAGGGGAGAAACTTGAAAACAACAAAAACCAAAATAAAGAAAAGAAAAGCTTAACCTAAAGGAAAAGAAAACTAAGAAAAGAAGAATGAAAAACCTATAAATAAAAGACTAAAAACCAAAACTTACCCAGCAATTTCAAAATCCTAAGCTCAAAGTTGGCAAATTTGTAATCCTACTCATTCATGCAGTCGAATGATTGCAAGAAAGAGTCCCAAGAAACTTGAAATGATGAAAAAGATAATCAAATGGCAATTTAAATGCCCCAAAATGAGTTTTACCAACTTGACACGCATGACCATAAATGCCACACAAAAATTGAGATTTTGAGAAAATCTATGCTTGGGTGGCAAAAATTGCCACTTTTGTATAAGAAGCGAAGACATGCATTGGTGGTGAAAATCACCACCGTTGTATGGGAAGGGAAGACATGCATTGGTGATGAAAATCATTGTCGTTTCATGGGATAGGGAAGACATGCATTGGTGGCAAAAATCACTGCCATTTCATGTAGAAGACACCAAAAACATCTGCAAGAGTGGAAAAAATAGCTGTTTTTGCATGAAAAATGAAGAATATGCAAGGGTGAAAAAAAATGCCGCTTTTGCATATGGAAAATGAAATTTGTTTAACACCTTATGAATAATCAAAATTGACATTTTGATCAGATCAAGACTGCAACATGTTTCATAATTTTCGATAAATCATGACAAGGGAGTGTTGAAAACTTTCCCAAGATGTCAGTCAACTTCACTTGAGACCAAGAGAATCTTGTCTCAAACGATGAACCTAGAGTAAAGATTATGAAAAGACTAGTTTCATAGGGATTGTCTACAAAACAAGCGTAGCTAATTTTAGGAACAACACACACACACACACATATGCATGCACTATAACATAAGCATAATGGTAGTTGTGAATAAGCATAATGAACAGATATTAATTTAGATAATGATCATAGACTACCACTATATATTTATAATATATAGTTATTAATTTGTAATATAAATATTTATGCATTATGCATTTATTAAATATATACATACACACACACTCAACATGCTAATACATTAGGGTGGGAAAATTCATTTTTCAGAAGTTCTTTAGACCGAGTCAATCATGAAAGACCCATGAATCAGACCAAAATAAAAAAGAACTAAACTAGGGTCACAACTTCACATAAGAAACATAGACAAAACATCATCAATAAGTGCCTTAAAACTTGGCACAAGAAAACAAGGTGTGACATCCTTCCCCCTAAAACTAGTCATTGCCCTAATGACTCTTAGTCAACAAAAGTTTTGATTAACCCACAGGTAATAAATAAAGTTTATCAGCATATAAACATAGTATCTTTTATCATAACCTGTAAATACTACAATTTTTTTACTCTAAAAACTCATCCTAGTGCACTCATTTAATATTATTCATAGAGTATCAGTCCCACAAGACCCTACTGGGTGACATATTCTATTATGCAATTAAGTTTTTTGAATGTCACTTATGCTAATTGGTTTAACATGACCACCCTAGGGTTCAACAACTCAAAAAAATCTTACTGACTTTCCAGATACACATAATATAATCATAAAATTCAAAACAAATGACCAAGAAAAGTTCCACAAAACCTTCCAGTCCCTCTGCACATCTCTCTAACCTAAAGAGTGTATTTCTCAAACCAAAGAAAAGTTTTTAGGGAACTTGGAAAATATAATGTGTAGATGTTAATGTTATCGCTACTCCACATAGCCTTGGATAAGTATAACATGTCAATATTGTCCTAACTCAAATGGAGCTCCAGACAAGTATGATGATGAATAGTAAATGGTAAAAATGTATACAATCATGGAATAATCATCCACATGGAACATCCTTCCAGTAGACATGTGTATGGCCATATGATTGACTTTGACAAGTTTTACTTGTCAAATCTTAGATTTGACAAATCTGTTTGTTAGATCCAACTCAGTACCAATAATCTGAGTCAATGTGAGGCTAAGTAAGATACCATCCTATCGCTTAGAACTTACGTTCCCAATTCAACACTCTTCCATCAGGTCTCTATGACTTGATGATCTCCAAAATAAAAATGTGCACAAAACTCAAAGAAACACAATTCTATACTAACAGATCATAAAATGCATTACTATATGCTATAAGATTTCCATATGTAGCAACATACATATAAAAAATCATACAATCATCCCGAGATTGTATTAAGTTGCTACTGGCTAAACATAACTAGTATCATAATTTCATAACTTAACCTATTCTATAAATAATCTCGCAATTAATATAACATAATTAGGTGAAGGATTAAATCACTCTTCAATGTTAAAAGTGAGACCATGTCTCTTGCTTGGGCAACTAACACACAACAAGTTTATCTCTACCCTTACCAAGATGTTCTGTACGTCTAATACCTTAATTACTCCTGACAAAAAGGTACATATACTACTCTTCAAAACAACATGTTTTAAAAAGAGAAAGATATTAATCTAACAAAGGTAGATAATAACATACTAATTATAATCAGATATAATTAATATAAATCCATTATTAGTCACTCTCTATGGTCAAGTTTACATTTTTTTGATAAAATAGTAACTCTATAAAGTTACAAGTAGAAAGTAGAGAGATAATGTCTCAAAACAAAACTTCTTACATAACCTCATATGGTAAAAGATAACACCACAATCCATGTTACTTACCAAATTACAAGAGTATAATCATAATCTATTTCCTCACCTAGATAGAAAATATATTAACCACAACGATGCACCAATTCATCCAATCCTACAACTTTTCTCAATAAGAAGTAGGAACACTATCCCACAAGCTTAAGAGAAATGAGATCAAACAATATTTCAGAAACAAATTTCCACTTAAGAAAACACTAAACCAACATCCTAAAAATATGAACCTTTTCGATAGTTTAAAATGATGTACTAGTAGAATGAGAATAACAACTCACCTCTAAGCTAATGAAGAGAGATGATACTTCTTCTCAATTATATATAAATAAAAACAAAAAATGATGCTAATCTACAAACTCCTAACACAAAGGAATTTATAATCAAGTCATCTGCAATCAACTAAGGAAATTCACATTCTTAGTTTTTATGTAATAAAGACACAAAATTAAAGCATATATATTGAAATGAGAATCACTCCATGTGTGTCAAACACAAATGCAAATGGACTCATTAGGTCCAAGAGTTTGAGCTTAAGCTCTGATACCACATGTAATAACCTACCTAGTTGTTCTTAGAAAATAGAGTAAGTTTAAATTTAAAAAACCTAAACATTGAATATTTATTCAACCACAGTTGATAGAATACTTTAGTCATTCACATAATCAACTTCAAGTAGTAACAGATTCAACATTCCAATACTACAAGCAATAGAATAAAAAGTATGATACATAAAGTTTACTATCTTGCTAGAGACATTAGCACAATCCAAATTTCCATACTAAGTATTGGTACTAATTTTACCAATCGCATGGATTGCTATGCAATCAAGTGTACCCTAACCTAGCCTAAGGATCTAGACCCAATGCCCTACCACAATCTTGGGCAGCCTACATATTCGCTCCTTGGAATCAGGGTCTCATGTATTTATCCTTTCCTAAGTGATGGTCTCCTCCATGAGACATCACCACCGAAGGGATTGGTAATCTAAGACAAATAGGGAACAAACTAATCATGACATTGATGATCTTCTAAATCTCTAGTCTAATCCCACAACTACGTGACACACTAGCATAACATCTTGCTAATTTAGGCATGTGTGCTTACCCAACACTATCATATAAAACCTAGATAATAGAAATGATGAAGGGATTTGTATTCTTAGTTCCATAGAGAATCACATACTAGGCATAAAAGTAAGCTAAATATACAAAATACAACAAGACATACCATACATAACATTTGAAACTATCATTTATTTATCCTCACAAGATTGTACCCACACATACATGTTATCCTACTAATTGCTATGAATATATTGCTAAAGTAAAACCAACAAAATCATTAGAACAATCAATTTAGGTGAGAGTCCAAACATACAACCACAATATGTACCACCTGAGTATATACATCTAAGCTGAAGTATCTTATGATATCCCATACTATCATAACTCATGATCACTCTACCCAATATTAATCACCATAACTTATATATTAATTTAGGTATGGGTCAAGATATAATGAATACAATATGTACCAATTGGTTACTTTTTATACTATAAAACTCTATGACATCCCATACTGTCATATATCTTTGTGCTTGAGCATCCAACTCAACACCAACAATAATCTTACACCCAACCATAATAATAAAGCAAGTTAGGATTATACTATCTGAGTATACCTTCAATAACAATTTGAAGAGAACAAAATCTCTAGGTACACACCATGATGCATTATGTTATTATAGAAATGTCTATCCACTTGTAAAGTTTAACTTTCTCATGAAATATACCGCATACAATGTTCATCCTACAAGATGTGACAAACTTCATCCTACCGATAAGTTTACATAATAGTACTAAATTATAAAAAGGCTATTTGCTTTCACTAGCATTTAAAATAGATGTCAAACTAAGGAATACTTATTAGAGTTAGCTTCTTATGCCCATGCTCACTCCCTGAGCTGCCATACATATTTGCGATGTCTCCTACATGCACAGAATTAGGGCTAGATGTAGTTCTCTTGCACTCTAAAAACAAATGCTATCCACAACAAAACTTAGCATATAAACAATATATTGACAAATGAAGGTATGAGTTAGGTATAATAACTATAGTGGTATTTACCCAGGTATGATATGCTTCTATACTATAGTACCCAATGATATCCCAATATAACAATGTGAATCATGATTCATCATTATTACTAAGTTTAACCATATATTTAACACACTCATAGTATGTAATTCTCACAAGCATCCTCTACTAGAAACATGTGACTAAAAACCATTCACATTACTAATAGTGAATCAGATAAACCTATTATAATATACATTTAAACATTTGGTTTTGTTTTTCTAAAAGGTTGTTTTCAGGTGGTTATAGTTTTAGCTCCTCAACACTTGATTCTTTTTAGCCATCCATTTAGTTGTAGTTTAGGCAATGACTCGATACACCTAAATGTGTAATATTTTAAAATGGTTATTCACGTCCATGTCTAAGTATGTCCAATAATATAAATGTCATCATAAGCTTTGATGACTATTAGTCAAATATTTGATCATTACAACTTTAGTACCATAGAACTTATTCATATTATCATTATTCCATGGTCAATGTATGAAGCATATGGTTATAATATTATAATATGAACATGAAATATAGATAACTCAAAGCGTGAAGTAATATCATAGTATATATAGATAACTTATGATTTGTTGAGCTAAGCATATTACTACACTGCATATAACATGGAAGGTAATATATATAATGAAACCCATCATATAAGTAACCCATGATATTATAGAGTCTTGAGATTTAAATAGTATTTTAGCTTTACTAGTAATAATATTATTATACCATGATATAAGGATATTAATTTATAATATGGACATATTTTCACAATATATATAATCAAGATTTGAGTTCTACTTACAACTGAAGGATAAGTAAAAAGCTATCAAATTCTTATCAATATTCATTTGCCACACACCTCTTATTTTCATGAACATGCTAAGACTCAATAATGACATTGGGTGCATGAGGTGGTTATATGCTCACTGACTAAATAGGAAAAAGATCTATCAATAAGTAACAACAACCAATACATAAAATTGACATTAGGATCTATTAATGGTTCTGAAAGATAATTCTGACTAGATAAGAAAATGTTCTTATCAACTAACTAACTAATATATCTTAGGCAATCATATCGATGTCACCTATCGGGTGGGTAACCTCATTTATCTATTAAATAATATTATCAAATAACTTATGCTTACCAATTATCAGCATATGAGATCTGGTGTACTATTCACAGTTTCTCTTCATGTTAAGAAGTCATGTCAATTCAAGGATTAATATCTATATTATTAAATTCTTTTCTCAATAAAATATGAAAGATTAGTAAATCTATCAAACGTATCACCCTCCAATAATGATTCCTAAGGAACATAATTCATCTCTGATTTAGTAGATGCACATATAAATGTGAATTGATGTTCTCCTGAGTTTTAGAGGTAATGTAGGCAATGAAGAGTGTACCACTTGTTAAGGATTCTAAATAAATATATGACTTGGATCATCGTACCTTAATGTTCTACCTTTAGCTATTAAATAAATTGTCACAAGTTAGCTTAAAATAAGTAACACTTATCACCTCCCCTTTTAGTTTTATAGTAATGAGTAAAACTTGTCAATATAACCACTTGGTGTTTATTTCCTTTTTACAGTTAATTACCATATGATCCTTTCAGTTAGGAATAGTTATAGGGTTGTTTAATTACAACCAAGAGCATAGGATTTTTCAAGGAAGGTAACTTAGGCAGGTCCAAACAACTTTATACTAAAAGGAAGGTAAAAATTTGATCTATTAATGATTCCTTGACTTAGAATAACAACCCATCTATACTTTGCATAGCAAGAGATTACATAAGCTTGAAAAGCGATGGAAAATCAACATTTTTTTTAATCCCATTCTAGCAATGAAACACATACTCCAAGCAAAGAAGTGATATCATTTTTAAGTAAATTTGCATTAATAAATTTATATACAAGGGTCCTAAAATGGGATTAGATACTCTAGTATTTTTTGCAGTCTGAAGATAGTTTGTAACCAATACCATAGTATCCATAATAACAAATTTATTACATGGTATAAACAAATTGATTTGTATAATAAATTTAAATGCTTACTTGGTGAGTATCAGGTTGCCATGGAAAAGACTGGTTTGGTTTTTTCTTATTCTCCTATTATGTTATTTTTCTTTAGCTCTATCATCTCTCCTCACATCTCCATACCTCCAGCAATCACACAACCCTCCTAGATTCTCCTCCTCACTAAAAAAGAAACACAACCACAATACATATGCAATATAAATATGTCATGTCTAGATGGTGAGTTAAACACATCTCTACAGTCTGTTGAAAGTGTTGAGGTTCCTTCTAATTCCATTGAAATCCTTGACTAAAATGGAATGTTGTTTTGCTCGAGTTGAAATAGCTAGTATAAAAGAATGGTGGGGGCATTGCTTTTGAGTTGAGTAAAGAAAGGAAAAGAACATAACTTCATATAATAACCATGTTAATGTTGCTGGACAAAAAGGTTGCTATGAGAGATTTGAAATGCTGATGAGGTGATAACAAGGATGGCATGAAGGCAATGAAGAAGGCAAGATCAATAACCTGACGTAAGAGAGGCTGTCACAAAAAAGGATTAGGGTGGTGTAGCCTCCCTAGGCTGATTTGCCACTCCTCCCTTTATGTTAGTTTATTGTTGTTGAGTCTCAGCTTATATCAACTTCAATCATGCAAGAATCATGCAATTAATTTAACATTTAGTTAATTTTTAGTTAATATATTTTTTTAGAAATAATAAAGACTTTGACTAGAGATAAGTTTAACTTATAAAATAGGCAAGTTGTTATTTTTATATATTTTAAAATCTTCACTTTAATCCACACCAGCCACTGCCCACATGCCTTGACATTCCAGTTATGCATCCTACTAAAAAGTATAAGGACAAAATTGACTTGGCATTTTGTTTAAGGTCTATGCGTTCATGTATATATATATATATATATATATATATATATATATATATATATATATATATATATATATATAATGATTATCATTATCTTGGTATATTATTATTTTCAAATAATAAAAATCTATATATATTATTAAATATAATGATCATAACATTTTTAATTTATAAGGGATATATATATATATATATATATATATATATATATATATATATATGCATGCATGCACTAAAATATAAGCATAATTTTAGTTGTGAATAAGTATAATGAATAAATTTTAATTTAGATAATGATCATAGATTACCACTATATATTTATAATATATAGTTATTAATTCATAATATAAATATTTATGCATTATACACACACACACACACACACTAATACATTAGGGTGTGAAAATTCATTTTTCAGAAGTTCCTTAGACCAAGTCAATCAAAAAATACCCACAAATTAGACCAAGATTAGAAAGAACTAAACTAGGGTCACAACTTCACATAAGGAACATAGACAAAAAATCACTAATAAGTGCCCTAAAACTTGCTAGAGGAAAATGGGATGTGATATCATCTAACTAATCAAATCAAGAAGTGAAAGTGTGCAAGACATGTTAGTACAAGACTAGGTATATGCTACAAAATACACAAGTGCTATATACTAGTGAGTGTCAATAGAGTAATCTATGTAAGCTAGTAAGTAATGTACACCAATATGATAACTAGAGTGTGTCGTGTAGGAATGACATAACCTAAATGGTGTAGTCATGTAGAAGATGCCCCCAATGGGTATGTATATCGATGTATGTCTTGATGTAGAAGTAGGATGCCCCCTCAATGGGTAGAGTGAAGTAATTAAAGAGCTGGATGTCACTACACACACTCAAAAGAAATCAATTAAAGCATGGTAATTTAGACAAATTGATAAAAAATAGCATAGAACAACATATGTAAGTCTAATATGATAGTATAAATGTAAAGCATGGATGATGCATACAATCAAAATATTTTTGGTGTTTTTGAATTATTTGTATTGTTTTGTTTTTTAAACTATTTGAATGTTTTTAGATTTTTCAATGTTGTAATGTTTTTAGATTTTTTATATAAGATATGTACAATCAAGAATAAAAAACTATGTATAGGTGAGTTGGGAAATGATGATACTAACTGATGAGTCTCATGGGAGACTCCCTATCATAGTGTCCTATATCAAGGAGAGGAATTATGCATGATTGTGAAGCATGATGAAAATGTTGAGACTGTGGCTCTGAACGCTATATATGATGTAAATGCTCTAAAATCTCTAAAGTAGAAACCAATTGTGGGGTCCTCCTATAATTAAGGGAAGTGGATGCAATTTTAGGACTCTTAAGGACCCATTTGGTAGTAGGAGAAGCTTTCTAAACATGTGCTTTGTAAAATAGATGCATGAGATCTCAATGATACTACCCTAGGTGTGGATACTGTAGCTAGAAGATATCTAGAATCCTAAAGTTGTGGAGGTGTATGAACTCTCTGTACTGACGATGGATACTGCAACTATGACTAAATTGGAACTGGAGGAACTGAAACTAGTGGCAAAACTAAAACTAGTGGCAAATCTAAAACTAGTGACTACAGAGTAAAAGATGGCTCTAAATTGGGGAGTGGTAACTCATATGGAACTCCATCAACTATAATAACCTAATTATCATGAATGAATTTCATGCATTTATGAACTGTAGAAGGTAGTGCTCAAATATTTTGGATCCATGGTTGACTATGTAACATATTAAAAACTCTAGCATTGAGAACTATAGTGAGTGGTGTGGCCACGTGTGTTGGACCAACCTATAAAGGAAGTACAATCTCACCCAATGAACTTTGCATGTGCCCACTGAATCTACTGATAACTATGTCCATCGAGGTAATATGTTGCTTAAAATATCCCGAATGCTAGACTAATGTCATAGTGCACATGTTCACATTGGATTCATTATCTATGAGAAAACTATGAATAGGATGATTATGAATGTAAGCTCTAATAAAGAGTGCATGATAATCTAAATCATCCTCGATGATCTCCTGCTCTAAGAAGGAGATGAAAGGTCTAGCTAGAACTCTAAAATTATATACACCAATCATTTTTCTCAAAAGATGTGTCTCAACTGAAGGTGCCCTATATGTATTTGGTGGTAGATGTGCATGATATGCATGGTGAAACCCTACTATATCCCCTGTCTCTTATTTATAATGATATGGAAATGGATCTAAAAAGATTTTCAAAACTTTATCCTATGTTTTCTTTGCCTAAGGAGGCTCAACTGAAGTGCCAAGATTAATATAATTTCCATATATCAAATCATGTATCTTGTGTCTCAAACTGATGCATCTATTTATTGTATGGATTGGTGCCCTATAAAACTCATAAAATGCATTTTGGTCATATCCCCATGGAAAAGGCTTAGTTGGGTCAACTTCTCGAATAGGAGGGAGAGATATGATGTTACATTCCAATAGCTACTGTAAACCTCTAGTTGGAAAAATTGGTAGATTGGTAAAGGTTCATCGAAGAGGTGCTGATAAAACCACTCATTGAGGGGGTTCGAAGGTTGCATTAATTGTTGGTTGATTCTAACTCTTGCTATCATTGACCTTGACTTTGTATGAGACTTTGCTATTACTCTTGTTTATTGTGTCTGATATACTTGTGTACTTGAGTTTACCCATTGAAATTAGTTTGACTTCTCATTCTTTTAGTGTGTGACACAATTCAGTGAAGGAAGAGAATCTTTTGAACATGATTGATTCATGAAAAATTGGTAGAAGACTCTATTTGAAGAGATATTTTAACTCTTGATCGACCATGGGGCTAGTCATCTTAGCCAAAATAGTCTTATAGCGAAGACCATAATTTGTGAGATGCTCATTTGACCTTTGTTTCTATTGTGCGACTTGAGCATGGGAATCCTTGTCACTAATGTTAATGCTAAAATGATCTAGGAACATGTCGATTAAAGGATTGAATATGTTGACTAACTGGTTTGATAGACTATAGAACCATTGTATAGCATTATCTTTTAGGTTCCATGAAAATAAGTAGCAAGTCATTTGGTATATAGTCCAAACATGCTGAATGAAAGGCTCTCAAATGTGTCTCTGGATCACCCTTTCCATCATATAGAATAAGCTTGGGTTGAACAAAATCTTGTGTTAAGGGTGTATAAGCAATATGATGTGTCAATGGTGTGTGCAATAGAGAAAAAGAATCCAAAGCTTGCATAGGTGTAGAGGCAGGTTAGGCTACTATAGGGGGTTGTTGAGACATAATTGCCCCCATAGTGTCATTTGTAACTGGTTGTTCTGTGGTTTGGGAAGATTGACCATTATTCACTCTTTGTTCTTCTACTTGTAGTATTTTAAGCATGTCATCTTGCATTGCAGGGTGTTTAGTTAAGAGTTCTTGAAGTTTCCTTTTATCGGTTTCATCACAACTGATATATTGGGCCATTGTTAAAGTAGGAAAATAATTTGAGATTTGATTGAAATTTTTGCAATAAATTTTAATGGATAAAGTGCTATAAATAAAAGTACTAAATATAGAAAATGTAAAGTTTTAAAAATAGTTAACTATAAATTGCATAAAAAGGATACAAAGTTCACACACATGTAAGGTGATACCTCGAGAAGCAAATAGGAACTAGTACATGCAACTAGGGTTTGAAAGATAATTATTTGAATAATTTACCATGAATCTTTGAAATTGAAAGTGAATTTTTGAGTGAAATATGCGACTAAAAATTTAGAAAATTATTAAAAAATGCTTGATTGAATAAGACCTAGTATGCACACCTAGGGTTTTGAAAAATAAATGTTTTTGAAAATTACTATTGAATTTTGAAATTTGAATGGATTTTTTATTGAAATATGCTAGTAGAAAATTAGAAAATTATTGAGAAAATATTGGGACCTAGTATGGGCAACTAGGGTTTAAAAAAAATTATTTTAAAGTTACTACAAAATTTTAAAATTTAATGTTAATTTTTTATTTTATTATGTAGGTAAAAAAATTAGAAAAAAGTAAGAAAAATCAATAGGAAATTTACCCTAGGGTTTCTAAGGTTTTTATGTGCAAACAAAGTAAGTTGGGTTCACCAAATGATTTAACTATTTTAGGAATATTGGTGTTTTATCTTAATTTAGTTAAAGGGTCTGAGTAGTAAAATCAATAAATAAATATGCAATTATTAAGCTACTAATTTGTAAAATTTTATTACAATTTGAATTTTTCTAAAAATAGTAATAAAGGGAAGAAAATAAGACTTAGCTAAAAATTAATTGATCTAACAGAGACAAAGGTTGGAATTCACTGTGCAGGATTGGAACACCATTATAAATTGAGATTTGAACTTCATTTTGTGATTGAATAGGAGCACCAAAACTAGATAGGAGTGGCATCAGTGTTGTATTACACCTTTGCTACCATTGTCCTAAGGATATGAGATTTCTAAGTTTTGTTCCCCAGGTCTGTGTGATCCTGTCCATGAAGTTTTGATATCTAGAAGTTTTTAGAGCTCCTTGTAAAACAAATTTTCTCTTTAAACCCTATGTTCCATTATAATTTGACCAATTTTGAGAAAGAGGGGGGTTAGTGTGTGTAAGGTTCACTAGATGTGGATCCACACCCCTTGTGTGTGCATGCTTCTTACATACCAATACTCTAAAGAGGGATCAAGCCATATGTAGTTCTCCCACTTGATGTGCTTTATGCAATTGTGTGTATGAAGATGTAGAATGTTATACTAGATGTGATTGAGGTGGCTAGGGACTGGTGTATGCAAAGAATAGGGAAGATTTCTTGAGTAGTCTTATTTGTATTCTTGCTTGCTTAGTGATAATTGCCAACCCTTTCCAAATGATCTTTGAATGGGATTTTATAGGGATCTATTGGTCATGGGTTGAATGTTCTCATGTTAGGCCAACAAGGAGATGGATGGGGAACTGAAAAAAATTGATGGTTGGGGCCATAAATGGACTTGGACAATAGTGTTGAAAGCAAACAGTAGTGGCATCAATGTTATAGTCCTAGTATGTCACTATTGTTATGAGCAGACAAGACTTAAGGGGATTGATCTGCCATGGAAAGAGGAGTCTAGCTCAGCTAGGATCAAGTCTAGAAGGCTACAGATGACTGGGAATCAGTGAAAAGATGCCTATGAGGGTCGTGAGAAGAAGAAAGAGGGACTTAAGGGTTGGGTGTCATTAACCACACTCAAGTTACCAATTTTCACATTTTATATGACTACAATGGCAAGCCTTGTGATACTGGTATCTCACTAGAAAGTTTAACCTCATTGAATTCACTAGGCTCTTGTATTAAGATGCCATGATTTATTTTGTATTAAAAGGCACTTGTTGGATGGTACACTTGCTATTTCATAACTCACCTTTTCTAAATGTCTTATTCTATAGTGTTCCATGTAACAAATAAATGATGAACCTCATTCTAACCTATAATTTGTAGTTAAGTAACATTCATAATCAATAAGATATTTACCAAATTGGTAATTGAAGAGATGAATATTAATTATCCTTACAAGAATTAATCCCTAAAATATTACTTCAACTATTTACACAGCTAGTTGTATTTTTTCACTCTGGTGTAGCCTATTAATTTGTTTATTTTTTCACACTTGTGTGTTAATTTTTCCACTAACTATTGTAGGTCATGGGAAATACTAGAAAATATGAAGTGTACAAAAGATAGGGTGAGAGTTATTTTGAATTTTACGGCTCAAATTTATTTTAATGTTTTGATGTAAGGATAAACCAACATGCATGCTTTAAATATAATATCTATAAGTTTGGACCAATGTGCAAATATACCATCCACTAATAGTCATTAAGAGTAATCCATTAATTCATTTCAATTTAGAACTTTGAGTATGGCATGAGGGTTAAATTTTATTAGTGTGGTTTAGCTCAACTGCAACATCAAATCCATTTAGACATTCTAAAGAAGGAATTGATTTCTATCATTCTTAAAACTTCCCCAGGGTTATATAAAAGTCTAGCTTAATCTCATTTGGGTGCAATCAGTCCTAGTTCAATGGCATTTTATTGGTGTATTTAGGGAATCTACCTCTATTCTTATTAGAACTACCCCAAGGTTATCTATAAATGTATGTCCATAGTGTGTGTAGTGAATCACTCAATTCTTGGATGGTGTAGGTAGTGAATCAGTATAAGGAATTAATGTTGAATATTCCTATGTAATACAATTTTTTATTTTTATTCAATATACTTACCTTTGAGCCATTAATATCAACTATGGAAAGTAACATCTCATTGTTGTTAATGCAGTTCTTCACGACAGTTTCCCATGAAATTCATACACCAATGAGTGTTGTTATTGGTAAGTCAAATGTATATTTTTAATTTGTATATGACAATTCTATATAATCCTTTAGATAAAGGAATCATTTTATTTTATTTATTGGTTCTAATTTGTGTGCTACAAAATTCATAACTTGCAAAAAAATGATTTTTTGTTTGTTGTTTTAAATAAATTGGGTTCTACAATAGATTTGTGGCATTCAATTTCATTTCATTACTTTTGTGCAATGGTTTCTTGAAGAAATTTGTATTATTTCTTGCATTGTTTGTAGTTGATTCTTACCAATGTTTACAGTGGAATGTTTTTGTGTTGATTTTATTACTTGGTCACCATGAGTGCTATTACTTTGCTATGTAAACTTATGCTACTTTGCAAAATCATTTTCAATCCTACAGATAGTATGAGGACCAAAGGATTCTCTAGAATCACTGCTTTCAATAATAATTAGGAAAGAAGATTTGAATTGAAGATACATGTTTATTCACTTTTATGAAAAGCATGAATTGGAGTTTACCTTTAAGACCACTAAAATTGTTGTAGACCATATATTTTAGTACAAGGTTTTGTCATGTTAGCAAATGAGTCTCAACTGCTTGAAATCAGCCTTGAAATACAAATAGATTAAAAAATCTAGTCAAGATTAGTTGAACCATCTATGAATAGCTATGTAGGATAAAGACAATAAGTTTTACTCCATTATTTTCCATCAATTAGAATATACAAATTTCAATTCTTATAAATTTATATGCAGAGTTATAAGAGTATGTGGCCAATAAATGTCACGAGTTGAATAGGTTATTAATTATGCAAAACATTATGTTTTAAAATGAGATGATTTTTTATAATTGCTAGGTCTAGACTGAGATATATCATTAAATCCCTTCTAAAGAGAATGTTTGCAAGTGTTTTTCCCTTTAGTTGCTTGAGAATAAAGAGCACTACAATAAATGATACTAAGATTACTCTCAGTTCTATGAGAGGTATTGCATTTAAATTGTTGGAGTTTTTTAATATTATGATTAAGTTGCTTTACGTGAATAACTATGTCTTTGTTTTGCTTTCAATTAAGAAACTAAAAAAGGGTAGGCAATGAAATGTGGTGAAATAACCGGTGGAATATATGGTAAAAGATGGATAGGTTGTGCAAGAGATTCTAAGATACTTGTATAGTGCTTTGAATAGATAAATCAATGCCAATGTACATGCTCTTTGTTTACTTGTTAAGGCTAGGTCAAGTGGACACTTACAAACTACAAATTTCCAATGTTATTATTAACTAGATGGAAAGTATCAAGCCAAAAAAAATGTATTAGAAACCCAATTTGCCTAATTACATAGATTAGACAACAAGATTGAATGTTATTGAAACTGTGTTGACTCAAGAATTTTGATTTTTCACAATTTGTCTAAAGCTATTGCATTAATTGTAAAGGCTCTTTCTCATCGTATCTTAGATAAAAGTATGGGATTGCATAGTTTAGATAATAATTTTGAATGTTATTGATATTGTTTTAGATCAAGGAAGTAGTGCTTCTTGGCATTTGGTGCATATTGAGTCCTTATAACTGCAATGCCAATATTCGACCATCTATAAAATAAAACCAGACCAAGAATTTTATCATTTTACTACTTTTTCTAATTCTCGTTTGCTTTTGCAACTAGTGTGATTACAACTTAAACACAAAATCATTTGAATGCACCTATATAATAAAATATGTTATTAAGACGAGCCTCTACATTCTTTCAAATATCTACAAAACCTCATTCAAATTTCGTAGGATGCCCAAACAAGATCAACAAAACCTCATAACTACTTCTCATTCCTCCTACAAGGACTTGACGTTCTGTGCCCTTGTTTAATTATGCATATAAGTTTATGTAATTTTGGTAAAAGTATTTTATTATTGGCCTTATTATTTTTTAGATAAAAAATATAAAAAGTATGAATTTATATTTTAAATATTAGATATATATTAAAAATAAATGAACACTAAAATTTTGAAAAAAAAAGTACATCATATTCATAATAAGGTATATCATATTTAAATTTAAATACTTTTATCAAAATATCACATCTTTCTATTTATTTTTTATGTATAACTAATTTTAAAACACCAACTTCATTGATTAAATGAGTGTCAAATATCAATATTTTGTGCATTTAAATATTATTTCATATTTTGTTATTTAGAGTTCAAATATTTGGCTCCATAATTTAGAACATTAAAATCCAACCTCCTCCATTAATTGTGTGCATTTGAAAAATTGAAGTTTCATATATTTTGTATGCCTCACCATTCCCACAAAATTCAAATTTTAAATTTGGTTGTTGAGATACAATTTATCTATAAATGAAAAATTCTATACCAACAAATATTTGAAATTGCAAAGAGTCATCGATTTGAATTTTCTTAATTTGGAAGTGTTGTAAATTCATTTAAGCAAACTTAGGTTTTTCATTGATCACATTTTAGGTAATCAAATTTAAGTTTTATATTGATATACTAGTAAATGTTATTATTTTTCTATCAAACTAAATCATTTTGTGAATTCATGTTGTTGTGTTATTGATGTGTTATGAATTAATGTTGATGTGTTAATCATTCACTTTTTCAACATTGCAAATATTCTTTGCTATAACTATTGTTGATATGTTTTCTATTCACATTGCTATGTTATTTATATCTACGATGCACTTATATTTCTTGCCTATAATTTTCCATGACTTTTGCAAGCACCCACTAAAATGTTCTTAGGCACAAATACTTGTTTATATGGAAAGGGATTTGAACTTTGAATGAAAGACTAAATATTTACTCATAAACACAGATGCATGTTTAGATGGAAAAGGATTTGAACTTGGGATTGAAGACTTAAAAAATATTGGTGTACATACAAATGTATATTTTGATGGAAAGGGATATAAATTTGGGATGGAAGACTGAACATATTACAAGTATGCTTGCTTAATTTTGAATCCCATTTAATTCATACTCATTTAATTCTATTGTTTCCTAAATTCAATGGCCATGTTGGAAGATGCTTGTGTCATTAATATGTAACAACCATTTTCTAAGATGCATGGTAGTGTTTATTTCCATTAAAGTGATGTATTAATGTCATCATATGTACCATCTTCAACCTACTCAGTGTGCCTTATTCCAATCACTCTCCCCTAAATGTCATGAAACACAAATACCTCTTTTGCAGGATGAAATTTTCATAGAGATTGTAGTGTCACCATGTTGGAGGGATAAAACATTACCCACAGTTGAATGCACAATGTTGACATGTTTTCATTCACATATTGGTCAGTAAATATTATTGTTTTTATATCATTGATGCATTTATATTTTCCTACCTCCAACTTTCCATGGATTTTGCAAGCACTCACTAAACGTTTCCACATACAAATGTTTGTTTAGATGGAAAAGGGTTAGACCTTGGGATGGAAGTCTAAACATTTACTAGTATGTGGATGGAATACTTGAAGGTTTTCATTCACATACTAGTATATGTTATCATATTTGTATCAAAATTAAGGTCTTCATTCACATACCCTTAAATGTTATTATTTTTGTATCAAACCAAATTATTTTTTGAATTCATGTTGCTATGTTATTTATATTTGTGATGCATTTCTATTTCTCTGAATTAGATTGTCATGTTAATCATGTTCAGTGTGTCAGGTTAAAATGTCACTCACTCACAATAAATGTGAGATGAATGGTGATGGAACCCAATGATATTTTATGCAGAATGCTTTGTTTAACAAAGATTGTATCTTCAACTTGTTAGAGGGATGAAACATTACCTACCTTGAACAAAAAACATTTAATGTGTTAGTGAACATTTAATTTATGTGGATGGAAGTTGTGCAGGTTTTCATTCACATACGAGTAAACATTATTGATTTTGTATTAAACCAAATGAGTTTTTTAATTCATGTTTATGTTATTCATTTCTACAACACATTTCTATTTCTCTACTTACAACATTTAGATTATATAATGATTTCATATTTAAGGCCAAGGTTTGTTGCTCCCTCCTTTAGCCAATATGGTGGGCTCACCTAAGAACATAGACTTAGACCACTTGGTATGTAATTTTAAGTTATTTATAAGTATGACCAACCATTAAGACCAATATATTGAATGGTTTTTAAAAATTTGACCATAAATAAAATAAAACCAAACATATTATTTTTACATTGGCTTAAAAATGTATGCAGTGAGGAATGTTGTTGCATTAATATGGGTTATTAATATACAACGGAGGGTCATGTTGGAAGACTTATGTGTATGTATGATTGAACATTTACTGGTATGTGGATGGAAGCCCTAAAATTTTTCATTCACATACCAGTAAATGTTAGTCTTTCTATCAAAATTAATATTTTCATTCACATACCATTAAATGTTGAGTTAGATGTATGAAACCAAATCCTTATGTGAATTCATGTTGTGTTATCCATTCACATTTTCTACATTACAAATATTTATTTCCATAGTTGTTGATATGTTATTCTTTCTATTGTCAATTACTTATATAATTTGTTAATTGTTATAATTTAGCATGATGAATGCTAGGAAGAAGACACGATTTGTTAGATGATGAATATATACAACAATGAAGAATAGATGATTAAAAATTCCTAATATTATTGAAGAAGAGTTTAATGAAGAAGAGCAACCCACTACCAAGCAGACAGGGAATAAAGTTATTCAAGACCAAGCTCCTGCCAATCAACAAGAAAAGGAAGTGAAGATAAATGTTATTACCATTAAGTAGGTTTCATTGCATAGAGAGCGGACAAAGGATAACAACCTCCTACCAACCAGCAAGAGAATGAATTTGCTTAATACTAACCTCCTACCAATCAACAAGAGAAGGAAGTGAGAAGAAATGTTATTAACACTAAGCATGTTTCGTTGCATAGAGAGTGGAAAAAGGATGATATGGAAAGTGCGATGTGATATGTGGAATACAATGGTTGCTCAATAAGTGTTGAGGTAGTAAAGTGGGGCATGAAACCAAGTAGTTTGTCCAATTGGATAAAAAAAAATTACACCACATAACAAGAGGGGGTTATCCACTATTTTGTTAGATGTAGAAGAATGTGAGATCTTGCAATGGCGTAAGGACTTAGATGAGAAGGGAAACGGTTTGGACATCTTGAATTTGAAGGCACATGTTGCCCATATATACAAAACCATGCCCAACCCTTTCAATGATAGGGTCCCCAACAAGTCATGATGGATAAGCTTAAAAAAGAGGCATTATGATTTTTCTATGAGAATAGTAGAATGATTGGACAAAGATAGAGTTGTGATGTTTAGGTCATCCATAGTGATATTTTTTTATGATAAATTAAGAATTATGAATGCTAAAAACCATTATGGGCCACACAAAATATAGAATTATGTTGAGATGGGTGTGCAAGCTAGAAGGAACTGTGGCGTGTGAGTCATCACTAAAAAAGAAGCAAGGAATGTGCCACATATAATGTCCAAGAGTAGAGAATGGATTATAATTTTAGGATGTGTCAATGTAGATGACTAGAGTATACTAGGGTTATACCT
Organism: Torreya grandis; assembly: GCA_037957365.1. NCBI lineage: Eukaryota > Viridiplantae > Streptophyta > Pinopsida > Cupressales > Taxaceae > Torreya > Torreya grandis. Next base: position 1,586,696 of record JARHVA010001979.1, on the reverse strand, counting down.
CTTCAAATTAAAAAGGAAATTGCAAATATTCATTTCAAGGTGTGACTCAGGGGCATGTATGGTTGCCTAACCCCATACATGGATGATGATTTTTTTTTAATCTATTGCATCATTTCCCTAGATCTATACTAGGATGAGTTTAACCTCAAAATAAACATTTTCTCATATTTAATGGGCACAACAACCATGTTTCACTATAAACAATTGAAGAGGTAAGAGCTTTGGGGACTGATCTACTTACATTGCCCGCACACACTAGCCACAAATTGTAGTGATTGGATGTGAGTGTATTTGGTCCATTTAAGGCCTAATTCATGAGTGAGAGGACATCATGGATGAATAAACATCATGGCATAGAGTTCAAGAGACAATAATTGGACACTTTAGGCAACATAGCATTGAAGAGGGCACAAACTTTGTTGGGTTTTTAATCTCTTAATCACATTTTCTCATGTGCTAAAGTGTAGCTCCAACAAGCTTGTGTGTTGGTCCTTCATGCAATATTATGGTCTTGTACACTCACTCAAAGCATGCAACAAGAGATCGATTCCCACGGGTTATGTTACTTAGTAACATGCTAGTCATATACTTGAGTTTATTCATATATTTTATTAGTAGTTACATAAAATAATCAATACACTACTGTAGGCCTTGATTCAATAATTACCACCACTATGAACATAAACAAAAATGTCATAAAGTTCAATGAATTGTGAATTCATAATGAATGTTCCACACATCTCATTACAAAAGATAAGCAAAAAAATTAGTTAATCTGATCCACAGTGTGAACATATGATTGAAATAGGGGGAGATTAGTATTGTGTTAGTATATGAAATCAAAATCAATCAAAAACACACTAAACTAACACCCTAAGCCTATCTCAAAAGAGGAGCTTGGTTAACAAAACAAAAATGGAAAACACAACTAAAACATGAAAGAAAGACCTTCCTTCACCTTCCTTGGATGCTCTAAAATGCTTGTTGTAGTGGCTTGCTTAGTTTGTGCTCATGAAGTGTGCATCAATGAAGTGTGGCTACCTCCATCTCTCCTTGGCACCTTGTTTGGCTTTGACTTGGCTTGGTTTAGTTCAACATTTGGGCATTATAATACTAAAATTTAATGCTTTTGAATGCATTTGGGCATTATAAGTTTGGCATAAAAGAGATTTTTGAAGATATTTGAGCATAATAACTTTACACCAAAAATAGCTTAGAAATGATGTTTATGGCCTCTCTATTTATAGATTTTTTAGATTGATCAGAATCAACCTGAACCATCCATCTCAAGATTGAGATGTCTGGCTAAGGATTAATTTAATTATGTAATTAAAATTCATAAATAGGCTCATCAATATTTGGGATAGAGGGGTATTGAATAGGCATGGAGGGTCTTAATGAGGCATGGGAGGCATGAATCCTGATATTTATGGCATTTATGGCCTAGGGATGTCTTCCCAAGAAATGATGTCACCTAATGATGCAGATATTCAATATTAATTTTCAAAAAGAAAATATTCAACAAGTTCCATGGAATTCTTATTAGGCTCATGATTTGGTTTAATTATCTCTTAAGCATGATTAGGCACTTTGGTGCAAACCTTGGCTCTTTGTGCACAAATTAATCAAATTGGTCAGAATGTCTTATTATTGGCCTAAAATTTTACTGGATTAGATTTGGAAGTCAATGTCAGATGTGCTAGATTTTTTATCCCATTTAAGATGTTGTCAACACAAAATAACAAAGGCATGTGTCTCGTGCAAGAGATTTGATATAAAAGAGCAACCTAGAGTACTTAGGTGCAAAATGGACATTTCTACTCAAAATGATCCGATCAAAGTTAGCTAGCCCATAAAATATATATGCCCATTTAAATATATCCTAGCCAAAATCAACACTTGAATAAATCAATTTCAACTCATTTAATGTGTTTTAGTTTTTTTAGGCCAAATTGTGCATTTTGGTGGAAATTGGTCAAAATCTTGGTTGAAGGTTATCGGTGGCCAGTTTTAGGTGTCTACAGTTTACCCCTAGTTGGGAAGGCATTACAAGCTATAGGCACAATAACATCTTCTCAAAGAATGAAAATGTCCTATATGCCTACAACTATAATGATGATGATGAACTAACTATATGATGCCCCCTTGAAGGAATAGTTGGCACAAGTAGGTCGATAAATAGTCCCTCAAAAAGAAAGAAGTAAAATGAAGGAACCAAAAAAAAGAAGATGATGGGGTGAAAACACAATGAGTTTGAAAAATTAGTCCAAAATCACTAAGAATACAAGTGGGATGGTGTACAATGGTTTTCCCAAAGGCGGTTATAAGCATTGTCCTCGATAGTGGCAATGTGGTATGAAAACACAATGATTTTCTCAAAGGTGGTTATAATCATTAACAAAATGAAGATGTCCTAGTTAGGATAGACAAACAAGATAGCAACATGCCCTTATATGGGCATAAAAAGTAATGTGGTGACAAAACAATGATTTTCCTAAAGGTGGTTATAATCATTGATAAATGCAGGTGGGATGGTGTGCAATGATTTGCCCATAGGCAATTATAATCATTAGATCTTGATTATTGCAAACATGATTAATTGGTTAATTGATGATGGCAATCTAATACAAAGGATAAAAATGAATCAGAATAACCTGCTAGTAAGGGGATGCTCATTCAAACTAACAAAAGTTAATTTTTTTTGTTACTTCATTACTCTATTTGGGATATGATTAGGATTGAATCAGGACACTGGTGTTGAAGAGATGTTGATGAAACCATTACTAAATATACTTCCTAAAATTGAAGTTTTTTTTAGCACGTGTTAGTAGGCATCATGGTATAACATCATGAGGTTTTTGCTGAAATATGCATAGGGACTGACTCCCATAATCCAATACTCAATAAAAAATAATGTACCAATGATAAAAACCATGACGCCAATGTAGAAATATGAATATGGATGAATTCAAGTGCAAGTGTGGGCAAGGAATCACCCAATGAATGCACATAGACTGAATCAAGGAAACTGTACTGAAAAAAACAAACATGGACACAGATAAAATAACAAAGAAATAAACATTTTAATTTAAGCCATACAAACATTGCCCCTAAAAAATAGGTGAAAACTTAACAAACTAATGGAATGGGGGAATAAAATAAAAGGAAGGGGGCGGTTGAGATGTCTCCATATGCACTAGGTAAGTGGATGCTACCTACATAGTTCTATGGATGTAATATCCAACAAAAACTTTAAGCTAAATGTAGTTCTCCCAAAAAATAGGAAAAAAATGATAGCTAATGAAAACAACATAATGGATGCAATAGAAGAATAGGAATGGTCTTGAAAAATGGCAAGTGCATGGGATAAAAGGCCAAAAAAGATGGGGAAACTAAGGAACAAGTAATTTAATTGTGACTTAGTAGGGGTTCCCAAAATCCTTAAGGCAAAAAATTTGTCAATGTTTTTGGTTTTTCTTAACGGTTTTATAAATGTTTTTGGAATTTTGGAGTATCTCAACTCAATTGAGGATGACAAGATATTAAAATGGTTCAAGCTCATAAAACGGTGAGAGCGTGGCTTAAGTTGTGTGCAAAATAGTGAGAGCATAGCTTAGGTTATTCATAAAATGATGAGAGTATGGCTTAGGGTGACTGAGCTAACCTCGACAAGTATCGAGCACTGCCTACATAGTCCCAAAGTAGGACCTCAAGTCACTGTAGTTCTACCCTATAGTGGAGGAATCCAACTACTATAGCATTTAATTCAAACAAAATAGGCACAATTGGTATTAAGGCATAATATGGCATAGGAAATGGATAGTTGGTAGGTCAAGGATCAATAAACAAATGTTTCCCCTAGTTTTCCCATAGTGGTTATAACTAAGACACATCGATATAGATTAATGGTACTAATTTACCCATAGGTGGTTATAATTAGTAGCGAGAATGGTGATAAAAGAGGAACATTAAACAAAGGATGCAACTTCCAAAACTTCTGTCATATTACTCCAAAATACGATCTCTATCTGAAATGCTCAAAATAACTACTAAAATTAATTGGATTGATTAGTGCTGAAAAGGTGCAACCAATAGTGAAGCCAATGTCAAATGGGCTAGGTAGATAAGATTCAAAACTGGTTGGTCGATTAAACAGAATGGTAAAATAGATAAGTAATAGGTTAAGAGGAATGATAAGAATGATATTCATGCAAAGAAGAATAGTGATAAAGTGGCACAACTAAAACATTCCTTATAGACAACACACCATTATGCTCAATTATAGTACTACTTGAGGTGAATAATATTCATCGACTTAGGAAGTTCATCTCCATCTAGTGTGATAAGCCTGTATGCTCTTGATCCATATCTACAATAATGATGAAAGGCCCTATCTAGTTTGGTTTGAATTTACCTTTATGCTTCTTCTAAGCCATGGTATTCTTTTGGTTTTATTTAAGATCAATATCACCAAGCTCAAATGTTCTATACTTGACACACCAATTATAGTGGCCTTTGAGTCAATTTTGATATGCCTAAAGATTGTTGAGCATAGTTATGCATTTTTCATCAAGCAGGTCTAGCTCTTGCAAGCAAGCTACTTGATAGTCATGATCATCCAAGACATACTTGAAAGATATGCACAGTGAAGGTAACTCAACCCTAATGGGAAGGATGGCTTCCGTACCATAAACAAGTGAATATAGAGTGGCTCTTGTGGGGTTATGGTGATTGGTATGGTATGACCAAAGGGCACAAAATATCTAAAGTTGCTAATCACGACTGACATCATTGATAATATTTTTTGAGAATGTTGACAATAGTTTTGTTTGATGATTTATCCTAGCCATTAACCTGATGTTAATATGCTATAAAAAATGTTGTGTGATGTTGTATTCAACACATGGCTTGTCGACATCCTTATTTTTAAATGATCCTCCATTATCAGATATAATGTTAGAGGGGATACTATAGTGACAAATGAGATGGCTGAAGATGAATTTGGAAATTTGATTTTTAGTCACATAAGTGAGGGGTATAGCTTCAACCCACTTAGTGAAATATTCGATGGCAACAAGGATATGTTTATGGTCATCAGATGAAGTGGGGTTGATCTTCCCAATGAGGTCAAGGCCCCATGTATCAAATGATCATGGTTTCAACATTGGTTTCAGAATCTTTTCTAGATCATGAATCAAATTAGCATGCCTTTAACATTTGTCATACTTATTTACATATGTAGCTACATCTGTGTCCATCGTGGGCCAATAATAACTAGTAAGCAAGATTTTTTTGGATAGGATGGCCCTACTGGAATGGGCTTCACTTACCCCTTCATGAACTTCCTGTAACGCTAGTGTATATTTTACTGAAGCTAAACAATGAAGTAGAGTTCCATAAAAATGTTGGTGGTAAAGGGTTGATCCAAGTAAGTTATAATGAGTGGTTTGGTGGATGAAGGAATTGGTTTGTTTTTGGGTTAGGTTAGGTGGTATAAATTGGTCATGAAGGTAGTTTTAAAGGTCTGAATATGAATTAGGACCAACAATATCATAAATCATTGCCATAATTAAAGGTTCATAAGTTGGTGGGATCAAATTATTGATGAAGAACTGATACTCTCTAACTTTGTCTGCTTGTTGAATCAGAGATCTGATAGTAGCCATGGCATCTACTATTCTATTACTAGCCCTTGGTGTATGCTCAAATTGAATATCTATAATCTATTATTTTAGAGTATCGACCATAGCTTTGTAAGGAACCAACTTATCATCTTTAGTCTAGAATGGTCTATGCCCTGATTGATGATTAGCTAAGAATAACCATAAACCTTGAGATGAGATATGTTCCATTGTACTGCCCATCGAAGTCCTGCAACAAGTGCTTCATACTCGGCCATGTTATTTGTACAAGGAAAATTGATTCTAAAAGACTTAGGAATTAGATCCCCCTGATCCATGTGTGATAAATGATCCATCAAAATAAAACTTCCATTACTGCTCTTTAAGAGATGTGTCAATGATGATCATTATGGATTCATTAGTAAATTGGAATGTAAGTGGCTCTATATTTGAAAGGGGTGCTTCAACAAGCTGATCTACAAGTATCTATTCCTTGATTTCCTTCTGATTAACATACTCTATGTCAAACTCACTAATTAACATGATCCACTTGTCCATTATACCTTTTAAAGATATTTTAGATAGTAGATAATTGAGTAGATCTACTTTTGAAATGACCATGGTCTTATTGTTCAACATGTAGTGTCACAATTTTTAAGCTACAAATATCATGGCTAGATAGGATTTTTCAATAAACATATAGTTGTGTTCAAATGTGACTGATGTACAGATTAAGTAGTATACTACATGCACTTTTTTATTATCATCATTTTGAGTTATAAGTGCTCATAAAGCACTATCTGTGGCTAATAGGTACAATAAAAATGGTTTTCTTGGCATAAGGATAACAAAATAGGTAAATTTGCTAGGTAATCCTAGTGGAATGTAACTCCCTTCTTTAAAATATGCTTAAATGGATTACACTTATCTGCTAACTAAGATATGAAGTGTTAGATTGACTAGATCTTACCCTGCAAACTACAGAGTTGCTTCAAATTGGTTGGTGGTGCATCTTTGTTATAGCTTGGAGTTTGGCTAGATCAACTTTAATGCCCTACAAGACATGATGAAGCCAAGTAATTTTCTTGATGTTCATCCAAACACACATTTCTTTGGATTCAGTCAGACTTTATACTCATGAAGTCTTTCAAATATTCTATGTAGCACTACTAGATGGTCGACCCTGGTTTTTTATTTGCCTAGTATGTCATCGATGTAGTCTTCGATAATATCATGCATCATATCATGAAATATGTGGTCATAACTCTTTGATAGGTGGCTCTGATGTTCTTTAGACTAAATGGCATTATCTAATAATAAAATGTTCTCCATAGAGCGGTGAATGTTGTTTTGTGTTGATTATTTGGTGTTATTCTGATTTGGTTATATCCTGAAAAGCTATCCATAAGTGAAAGCATCTCACAACCTGTCATGGAGTTGATCTCATAACCCATCATGGAGTCAATGATCATGTCAATATTAGTTGATAAAAAGTCATCCTTAGGACAAGATTTACTATTTCTCAAAAATTAATACAAATTATGATTCCTTCAAGCTTTTTGCTAAGAGGTACAACATTAGATATTCATTTTGAGTAGTCAATGGATCAAATACATCCTAATTCTAAGAGATTTCCAAATCTTTATTTATTAATATAACAATGCAAGGATGCATCTTGCGTAAATTTTATTTAATTGGTTTGGCATCAGGATTTACCATAAGGTGATGTAAAACCAATCTAGGTTCCAAACCTATCATGTCAAAATAAGCCCATGCAATGATATCTACAAATTCTCTTAATAGATCTGTAAAGACTTCATGTTCCTCCTCAGTGAGGGACACACCTAATTTTATCCATTTTAAGTTTGATGGAGTCCTGATGTTTATCTTTGTTGTATCTTCAACTAGAAGGGTCGAGTTGTCTTCTAGGATAGTAGGCAAAGACTTGAACTATTGGACAATATCAGGGTCCTCTGTTAGGACTTGCTCTTCAACTTTTCTTAGGCATGATGAATCTGAGTCCCCTAATGGGAGATCTATCCATGTGACAAAAATAATTAGAAATTCTTAAAGAATTTGATTAAACACTTGTTGTTGCTCAAAATTGAACTTAGATCCATAGGCAAGTTCATCATTGGTGGTCTCTTGGTCTAAATTTGAAGAAGAATGAACACCCCCATCTAAAGGGCCCTGAAACAAGTTTTCACCAGTAGATTGGCCTTTATATTTACTTTTTTCCTAGTCAGAAAGCACCTCAAAGAGGTTTTCACTTTGGGACCTCAATGTTTTATTTATTTATTTTTGGCTAAGGGTGTTCACCCGCTCTCCAAAATAGGCTTCACGATCTAATGTGATTGAGGGTACTAATCTATGATCTCCCAATGAAACATTGTCTCTAAGGCCTAGAAAATCATAGAATGCCTCATCATTCTAAAACTCATCAATTGGTAAATTGGATTCTTGTTGGTCCCAATCTATTAGTTGGGGATAGTATAATGGCAATGGGTTATGATGAATGACTGGGCTAAGCGTACATATGGCATTATTATCAAACAAGTTAGTTTTGACTAGGTCATCAAAGATAAGGCTATGATCAGACTCTACTTCACTGTCGACATCATCCTCACTAGTCGTCAGTGATGAAACTCAAATAAGATATGTGGGGTCAACCCTAGGTGGTTTAAATCAATTCCATAGGGTCTTTTGTACTTGGTCATTGAAATGGGCTCAAGTGTTCCCTGTTGATTGGGTCAGAGGCCTCCCCCTATATAGTCTCAATTCTTCATGATCCTATTTGGAATAAGATACTTTGCATGCTCAAATAATCAGCTTGGTTATCATTATAAAACCATGATTTGTCTTGTTCAAGAGGGTATGGTTCTAGGTTAGAAACCGATATGAATGTGACTGGTCCTGGATTATGAAGTTTATCTTTACTTTTTCATTACCAATAAAAGTGTGGGGTAACTTTAGGTCTTCCAAAGGTCTTTGGATTCTAATGAAGATTGGAAATATAGAAGGTATCATGCGTTAAATATTCTCTTGGGCCATTAGCTGAAATGGTGAAATGATTGGAAGCCTCAAGAGGCAGCATGTGGGAAAAGGAATCTAGGGTATTAGGATCTATGCAATTGTCCTTTGGAGAATTAATAAGTATGGCCTTTCCTTTATCCTACTTGGAACTTGGATTCATGTGGCATTGGTAATTGTATCTTTGAAAATTGGCCTCAAGATGTTTGCAATGTTCATATGGTGAAAATCTCCTAGAATATTCACTTCCATCCTTGAGTGGTAAAACTTGATATACTGTTACAATGTTTATAAGACTACATGAATATCATGTAACCAAATCCTACCTAGAAGCATATTATATGACAACTCAAGAGCAAGCACATGGCAAAGTGTATCATGGGTTAAAGGCCCAATGATAATTGGCAAGCTAATGGTACCTTGTGATTCTCTCTCGTGATTATTGTAGGCTTTGATATTTATCATTTTTGGTTAGAGAGGTACCATTGTGTATCTAAGAAGCTTGATGAGCTTGAAAGATACTATGTTGAGGCCTGATCCATTGTCTATAAGGACACGTTTCATTTTATGCCACTTTATATAAACTTCTATGTACAATGGATTATTATGGAGCATTTTAAGGGAGGACGTATCGCTTTGGTTGAATGTGACTTGTTGGGTTGGAGTTAGGTGTCTAACCAAATCTTGAAATTTATGAGGGGATATGTCACTGAAAATAGTGGATTGGGTTAAGAACTCATTCAAAATGTTCTTGTGGATTGTCGACATTTACAACAAATCTGAAATAGAGATCTAGGCTAGTGTCTTTTGTAACTGTTCCATGATATCAAACTTCTTTTTTAAGTCAGTGATAAATGGCTTATTTTGAGGTTGAAAAATTGGTTGGTTAATGGGTAAAGTGATAGATGGTTGTGGGCTAGGGATGGTAATCTTTGGCCTCCATGTTTTGATTGCACAATTGAGATTAAGTAGAGAACCATGATTGCTAACAAATACTGGTGATGGTGTGGGACCATATAGGACAATTCTTGGTTACCAATGCACTTGCATGTGGTCACGGGGTAAGGATGAGTTATCAATATAAGGTCTAAAATTAGAAATCCTAGTTTGTTGGTTCACCTACATGTGGTCCCAGGTCAAAGAAGGATTATCCATGTAATTAGACTGAGTGGTATTATTTAGCAATGGTCTAGATTGATTAAACTTTGGCCTAGGATTAATGGAGATGGTATTAATGCTACCCCCTTCAATATGACCTAAAAATCTATTGTAGTCATGTACAACTGCATGGTAGGCTTGTTGGTTATTACCTTTTTGACCTTGATTTTGTCCATTGTTCTAACATGGTTGGTTCTACTGTTGATTCTGCTAGTTCTACTGAATTTGTTGATTCAACCTTTGATTTTGGTATTATTGATTTTGTTGTTGTACTGATTGTGGCTATTGTTGTTGTTGTTATTACTACTGGTGTTGTTGGTTATGCAATGGAAAAGGGTTTTGATAGATGATAAGAGCCTGATTAGAGGTGGAAGTACCATTGTCCAATGTGATCTCCCCATTCTCTAACATATTTTCAATTAAATGTTTGATTTACACACATCTTCATAAATTATGCCCTTTGAACCAATGATACTCATAGAATTCATTTTCATGGTACCAATTAGGATAAGGGATGCCTTGAGGATAATGCTTTGGTATAGGCTAAATAATCAAATTAACGGTGATAATTTTATGAAATACTGACTCAATAGGCTCTCCAAGGTCACTAAAAACATAATGCATAGGCACAATTTTCCTTAGAGGAGGGTTTTTCAATGGCAAAGGTTATGGCATTTGTTACACAGGTCTTGGTTATTATGCTTGCAGTGTTGGTTGAAGAGGTTGTTAGGTAGGAGTAAGCTGAAAAGGTGGTGCAAGTTGAGTAAATGATGTTTGCACTATTTGGACATGATGTGACTCAGTTACTCTGTTTCCCGCAACATTCCTATTATAGTTGAATTGCTTTGGTCTATCTTGGTTATTGGCCTGTGCTGGTTGTGATGCTTGCACTTGGATTAGATGTTGGTTTTGGATGCTTCCCTGATTAGTACCTTGGTTTTGATTAGTTGAATTAATCTTGATGACTCCTTTATTAATAAGCGCTCACTCAATCAATAAACCTTTGTCAATGATTTCTTTAAAGGTATGTGCATATTGTAGTTCTAAATGATAGGTTATCTTACTATGCAATTTTTTAGTGAATACAGTGACTAACTGTTTATCTGGTAAACTATGAGTGAATTGACTTGTAAGTGCTCTCCATCACCGTAGATAGATTGCAAAACTCTCACCGACTTTTTATTTAGCTTGCATTAAATCAACTAGTGAAATAACATGCTTGATATTATAGGAAAAGCGATACATAAACTTATCTGATAGATCATCAAAATTGGTTACTAAATTCTTAGGAAACTTTAAGAACCACTCCAAGGCTTGTCTAACTAAGCTCCTTAGAAACAAAAATAAAAGGTATATATTGTTATATGCCACTGGCTGACATGCGACAAAGAACTTAGTTAAATGGGCTTTGGGGTCATGTTTACCCTTGTATTTATCAAATTTTGGTGGCTCATATCCTGGAGGAAATAAAATCTATAAGTACTCCATATTGAAAGAATAGGAACACACATCATCCAACTTAAATTTTTTAATCTGTTTCCACACTTGGATGGCAATGATTGTATCCTTCACTTGTTATATCTCTTGCTATAGGAAACTTGTGGGAATATTGACATGGGTAGATGGTTGAGTGGTCATGAGTGGAACATTTTGACTGGGGTGTAATGGAGATATGTGTTGGGGTATGTTGGTTTGGTTGGGAAATAAACGTAGAATATGCATATGCAGATTAGGGTTTATTTGTTGGAACTACACGTGTTGCAGTGAAATATTCTAATTAGTGTTAGTTATGAAGGTCTATTAAGGATTTTGTGGTTGGGATGGAGGGATATAATCATACTATGCCTATTGTGGTTAAAAAGGGACATGCTACTGACTAATAAAACCTTGTTATTGAGTAGGAAATTGTGAACCAAGACCCTGTTTCTACATGAGCGACACATTTTGAACAAAAGGCAATTGTTGCCTAGTAGCTACTTTAGAAACATTGAAATGTCCTTATTGCACGAATCCCTATTGAGAAGTGAATGCATATCACTAACCAATATTAATATGTTGTTGGTTAGAGATCATTTGGTTTTGAAATGGTACACTAGCCTGTGACTGAAGAGGTATGTTTGCTACTACTCGATGAGATGAAACATTAGTTACTCCTTGTTGAGGTGGTAACATTTTTGGCCTCTATTATGTTGGTATATTCATTTATGCATATTTTTGTGGAATGATACTCATCACCTATTAAGGAGGAATATGATTCATCACATTCTGTTGTTGAGGCATGACATTGGTTGTTGGTTGACTACCTGATCATGTTGGTCATGCATTTGATGAAGCAACTATTTGAGGATTGGAAATAACTAGTTGAGATTGGGTTGAGAACCACTTGTAGTGTTAACTAAAGGCAAATTTTGTTTGCTATCCACTAGTGTATGAACACTACTTTGGTTTGGATTTGATGTTGGTTGTGTATTATCGACTATGTTCTGGCCGCTATGCTGCGTAGAAGTAGAAGAGACTTTAATTATTAGGGTGTGAAATAAGTTGTCAGCTAAAGTGTTAGGAATGAATGGGTTTGTACCCTAATTATCTTGACCACTCAACTCTATTAGCACTCTTGTTGAGGGAACTAAATCTATAAGAGGCCTACTTAACATGGTCATCTAGTTAAAATTTCATGTTAGGTTCAAATAGGTTTGGTATGCCATCTACATCTGTACAAAGTGATCCTCCATGGGGTCTTTACTTTTGACAAACATACTAGGGTCCTGATACATTGTTTGGACTAGAGAAAAATGATTGCTAGAAGAAGCTTTTTGATTGTAAATTATGTTATGAGGAATTCTTACTTGACTTGGTAAATTCTCATAGGGGAAATCTGTCCGAAACTTGGCCCCTACCTCTATGGCTCTAACCAAAATCTCGTCCTTGTTCTCCAATAAGTGGTGTTCTAAAAATGGATCATATGTAGAAGGTGGATTAATAGAGTATGGTTTTTGGGGAAAAGGTTCCTCAACTATTGGTACCATAGCTAAGTATTGTGTGGTTTGTTCTTGATCCTGTTCTGAATATGGTGGCATATTAACCAAATAGTTAGCCAATGGATCCTGGTTTTGTGCTCCTATTTGAGTATTATAAGAGGGATAAGGATCTATCTCATAAGTAATATTATCAACATAGGGGTCTTGCACCATTTCTTCTTGCATAACCACATTACTAATCCTTGGATTATACATGATTCCACCATGAGTGTAGGAATACATGTTGGGATCCATAGTTAATGTTTTACGAGAGAACGGTAAGAGAGTTCTACAAACTCTAAAAAATAATGTTCAAACTTGGTCTAGATTTATCAAAAAGATGGAAAGGTTTATGTAATGATTTGAGATAAAATAATCTAATGTTAAGTATCTAACGTTACACATCTTATACAAAAAAGATTAAGTAAATGGACTGAAAATCAAAATGCCAAACTTTAAGGTCAAAGTGTTTCAAATCAGTCTAATCTAGGAAAAAAATAGTTGCTAGGTCTTTTGGCCAAACACGACGTGAAAATATAGGCTTAAACAAGGCATGTGCAAGGACTCTTTGCCAAACGATGTTAAAATCTAGACTTTGAAAATAGATGAGATTTCAATCTGATGGATTTGAAACACTTCTAACAAAAACTAGGCATTTGAATTTTGGACATGAACTCGATCAAATATGTATAAGGTATGGAACAAAAGGTACATTAGAGATAGTTTGTTTTCTCATAAATAATGGTATAAAACTTAGTTCTTTTAGCAAATAGGTTTGACAAATGTGAACGACGTAATTGTGTTAGACAAAGATCCACAAAGGTATACTCAAAATGGCTTGAACAATGTGCGTACAATATTGAACTCTATGAAAGAAGGTTTATAAAATAATGTTTGAAATGTTTTGAGTAACGTAACAATGCTAGAATACTCAAAAGATGTGACAAAATTTTTGTTTCAAAAACTCTCTAAGGTAAAGATGGTTTCTCATAAATTCAGCAATATAACACTACCTTTCCTAACTCAAATGACGTACATACCTTCAAATTTTTGACAATATTTCTAAGGCAGAAAGGTATGCTTCAAATGATCTCAATGGAAATAGGATGGCAACACAAAAAATTTGCTGCATAGACTCAAAGTGTAAGTGTTTAGCATAAAATGTCTTAAGTCTATCAAGTAGTGATAATGATTATGAGTCATAAATGACCTTCAACCCAAATTAGAAATTAAACCTAAGTTCCCTCAAGTTTAGTGCAAATGGAAAACCCACTTATCAAATCAACCCTATGAAATTATGAAGGTATAATTTCAAATTTGGATTATAAATGAAGAACTTTAAACAATGTTTGGTAAAAGTCTAGACTCAATTGCGTAGTATAACTATGCCAAAATGGATGATATGACTCCAAGTTTTGATGAACTTTGAACAAGGAAAATTGATGATTCATGTAGGCATCATAACTCCCCTTTATTCAAAGGAAAATAAGGGCCATGTGTTTGGTTTGTATCATTTGTTTACACCAAGTTTTGACTTCAAACAAGACTTTAATTTAGGATAAAACCAACTAATTAATTGCTCTTAGATCCTAAACTGACAAGGGTTGCTTAGTATTGTTAGAATATGTCAATATACGCCATTTGAGAGGCTTTAAGTGTTCATCCAAAAAGTAAATGCTTATTATATAATAGGTTTTTTACACCTCCCCTTCTCTCAAATGACAATACTCTGACATGGACATTGAGGCGCACCTTACACCAACAACACTTCCACAAGTGGGGATTTGTCTAAGATCTATAAGTTTTAAAACATTTCTAGGGGGATCAATTACATAATGACTTTCACATCATGATGCAAAAGAAAAGCATGTAATTGGGTGTCTATAGTACCTGGTGTTGCAAAAAGTTCTTGCCATTTTTACAACCACTGCATCTGTCGCTTGCTCAGTATATTGTGATGTCCAAGGTATAGATACTTCTCATGAGCAACTCTATCACTAGAAGGTGGTTTAACCACTCAAACATCTGATCCTAGTGGAAGTGATTTGAAGTGAGTGCTGGAAGATGAAATCCTAAGTTAGCTTCCCTAAAGAACTTGCGAAAGGTAATGAAGTTCTGCTCGCAAGCCAAGTTTGCATAAAAATAAATAACTTAATAGAAAGACTTTAGGGATCATTTTCAAGATCACCCAAAATATTATGAGTTTTTGGGGAGTGTGCTTTAGATGACATTATTTCTATGCCTTGGACTAGGCATGTTTGCAACAAGGATGGCACTTTTGATTCCAAAGGTTCTCTAAAGGGGACAAATGGAAGATCATACACACACAAACCTTATCTTTGCCAAACAAAAAATAGATTAAACAACTTTTGAAGACAAAAATTTCATAAATGAGTTCATTTTTAAGCACTTAAAGTAAATGTTTGGTGATGTTCTTCTTGACCCCTTGGTCTTAAGTTGTAACTTTGAGAGCATAATCAAAACATCTAACTCAAACATGCAAAAAATTTCTCTTTAAACCAAAATTATAATGTCTAATTCATTTTAAATCACCCAAAAGAAAGTTTAAAATGACTTATTTAATCTTAAAAATGGCTTTTTTATTCTTGGATCTTGTAATAAAAAGGTCAATAAATCCTTTAGCTTTAAATCACTTTAAGGATGAGGCAAGTGTTTTTTTGAATTATATCTCTTTGTTTTAATCCCACGACTGAATAGAGAAATCTCATGAGTTGTAGGGCAATCTCATAACTTGGTGAGTTGTGGTATTATAGCTTAATCACTAATGGTTTAGTTACAATATCGTGACTCTATTTGGAAATCTCACTAGTTGTAAGACAATCCTGTAACTTCTTAAGTTGTGGTATTATCACTTAACTACTAACGATTTAGTCACAATACTGTGACTCATATCAATAATTCTTCAAGTTACAGGGCAATCCCATGACTTCATGAGTAGTGGTATTGTCACTTAACTGCTAGTGATTAGATAATACTGTGACTTGGTTAGGTAACCCCATGAGTTTTAGGACAATCCCATGATTGAGTGAGTAGAGGTATTGTCAAACCTACACAAAAAGGCAAATTTAGTCTAAAAAATTAGTTAAACACAATACCATGACTCTAAATGATAATCCCACAATTGTGTCTAGGCAAACCCATGACTTCTACAAAAACATGTTTTACTTAAATTTTTTCACTCTTTTGGGTCTCCCACTCTAAGATTTTGCATAACAAAGGTTAGTAGTTTGCTTCTAAGAGCCTTATGACCACATATGTGAGGCTAGGTCCCACCAAGCATGCCATTTATGAACATAGGATTGCAATAGGGGGAGATTAGTATTGTGTTAGTATATGAAATCAAAATCAATCAAAAACATATTAAACTAACACCCTAAGCCTATCTCAAAGGAAGAGTTTAGTTAACAAAACAAAAATGGAAAACATAACTAAAACATGAAAGAAATACCTTCCTTCACCTTCCTTGGATGCTCCAAAATTATTGTTGTAGTGGCTTGCTCAGTTTGTGCTCATGAAGTCTGTATCAATGAAGTGTGGCTACCTTCATCTCTCCTTCACACCTTGTTTGGCTTTGACTTGGCTTGGTTTTGCTCAACATTTGGGCATTATAACACTAAGATGCAATGATTTTGAATGTATTTGAGAATTATAATTTTGGAATAAAATATCTTTTTGAAGATATTTGAGCATAATAACTTTGCACCAAAAATAGCTTAGAAATGATGTTCATTGCCTCTCTATTTAAATATTTTTTATATTGATTAGAATCAACTTGAATCATCCATCTCAAGATTGAGATGTGTGGCTAAGGATTAATTTAATTATGTAATTAAAATTCATAAATAAGCTCATCAATATTTGAGATAAAGGGGCATTAAATAGGCATGGAGGGTCTTAATGAGGCACGGGAGGCATCAATCTTGATTTTTGTGGCATTTATGGTCTAGGGATGTCTTCCCAAGAAATGATGTCATCGAATGATGTAGATATTCAATATTCATTTGCAAAAATAAATTATTCAACAAGTTCCATGGAATTGTTAATTAGGCTCATGATTTGCATTAATTATCTCTTAAGCATGATTAGGCACTTTGATGTAAACCTTGGCTCTTTGTGCATAAATTAGTCAAATTGGTCGAAATGTCTTATTATTGGCCAAAAAATTGACTAGATTAGAATTGGAAGTTGATTTCAGATGCGTTAGATCCATTATCACATTTAGGATGTTGTCAACACAAAATAACAAAGGCATGTGTCTCATGTAAGAGATTTGATAACAAGGAGCAATCCTAAGCACCTATGTGCAAAATTGGCATTTTGATTCGAAATGATCTAATCAAAGTTAGCTGGCCCATGAAATGTATTACCCCATTTGAAGATACCCTAGCCAAAATTGGCACTTGAATAAATTAATTTCAACTCATTTAATGTGTTTTAGTGTTTTTAGGCCAAATTGTGCATTTTGGTAGAAATGGGTCAAAAGCCTAGTTGAAGGTTATCAGTGGCCATTTTTAGGTGTCTACACACAGTTCATACTTAAATGTCACTTAAACATAAACATAAAACACCTAAAATAATAAAAATATCTAAAAGTCTATATATATTGTTTCAATATTCTATCTATAATCAATCACCTTACATGATTCCACACATGGGTATTTATACTTGATTTTACCTGACCAAGTAGTTACATAATAAATGATAACATAGGTGATTGGACTACAAACTCTTAGTATACTAAGAGTTGTAGTGGTCTATCAATTATTCTCTCCTAAGGACTCAAGCCTTTACACCCCCTATATTCTTTTTCTATGCTAGATCCTTGCTGCCATGTGTCCTTTTCTTCATGGGTTAGTATGAAACTCATGATGGTTAATGTTTGGATGGCCCTTGAGACTCATTCCTCAACCATATCCTACTTCTCATGCACTCCCTAAGTCTTTTTCTACTTTTTTGAGTCCTATGCTCTCATGTTTCTCATAGTTATGTTCCATCTTTGACTGGGTCTTCTTGGAATGATACTTATACACCTTTGTCCTTTCACACCTCTCTAGTTTTATGCTATGGTTTTCCTATGCCATGCTATTTCTATGCCATGGTCCTTCTACTCTATGCTTCTCTTACACCATGCTATTTCTACACCAAAATACCAAAATACTTAGTCAAAATTAGGGGTCTAACATCACCCCACACTACACTCTTAGTCCATCTTAGACTAAGTCTCAGTTTCAACCTCAACCAAAAACTCAAGCCTAGTTTATTCAATCTACTTCTTGACATTGTCCCAATGTGACAATGTGATGAGAAACTTTGGCATTATCTCTTCAATTATTGCCTTTGATTTCTTCATCTCCTTAGGTTTCTTAGGACACTGACTAATTGGTCAGGGGATGCACTGATATTATTTCAAACTTCTTCTAATGTTGAGACCTCAATGAAAACTTATCCTTGAATAGCTATAAAATTGGCATTGAGTTGCTATTGATGTGCATTTATTATCTCCTCTATTGATTTGACATCTTTAAATGCCTTCACATGCTCAATGTGATCCTTTATTAAGAGGTTAACATTCACTAATTGTTTCCTTTGAGACTTCTCTATGTTGAGTTGAACGTCCAAAATGTTATTAGCTCGTATTAATTTTTTTTAAATACCATCCAAGATGGGGATTACTTCCCCAAATCTTTTGAGAGCATGCTTAAAAACTTATACTACCTTATAAAATTTCTCTACCACTAATAATTCTTTATTCCTTAATGCAGGTTGTTCCTTACAATGCTTTAATAGGAGATTCACCAGGGTCTCCAATTTATCCACAACTTCCCCATCTAGAGGCACTTTATCTGCTAATGTCAGTTCTTGGCCCAAAATTGATTTACACAAATTTAAATTTTTTACTTTGGCCTCTATGGCTTCCTTTATTTGTTGTTTTAACATGACCACTTCTTCTTTGAGTGCCTTCTAAGTGGAAACCTCTTTTTCATACATTGCCACTACCTAGACATGTTTCTCTCTATGTCTCACATGTTAGAATCAAAAAACATATTTTGACACGTGACTTCAAAAGTCATTTTCAAAAATGTGGCACTAGATTATAAAAGGGAGATCTTCTGGGGATCCACCCATAGTGGATTTGGTAATACTGAGCCCTGAGGGTTCAACATGAGGTTGTCTATAGGAATCTCAAAATAACACTCATCATTATACATGCCCAAAAGGAGGGACATTTGTTGCCTTGTATAGATAGTTACATCTTGAGGAATGAAATATGACCAAAGATAGAGCATCATATCTAGAATGCTTGTTTGATAATGAGCACATAAATCAGTTGATGCATCAATCAATGGTGGTTGTCTTTTAGAAACAACAGACTCCTTGCCTTTATTTGGGTCATGCTATAGAATTTTGACCTCTGTGTTAGTAGCCAAATAAGTGATATCAATGGTCAACCCACTCATCTACTGAGTATCATAACCATCCCCCTCTTTTCCAAATGGACCCCCAATGTCTAATAGTGTGTCATCAAATGTGGTCTCCTCCTCTTGCACCAGGGCGGGTGGATTTTTTTGTGGCTTTTAGATTCTTCTTTCACTGGTTTCAGAGGGGGTAATTGGGTTGACCCATCAATTTCTTTCTCTAGTGTACTTTGTGGAATAGCCCCTAATAGTGAAACCTATAGTGGGGATGTTTTTGATGAATAAGTCATTGGAGGTGAAGTCAAGGGTAGAGGAACATGTTGAGGTGAAGATCTAGGTGGGGAAAGGTCTATGTGGAAAAGGTCTAGGTAGAGAATCTCGTGGTGGTGAAGGTATAAAAGGTGGTGATTGGGTGGTCCTCTGCCACTTTGGAGTATCCTACTGTAACTCATGTTGGCATCATGCCCAACCCATTTCTTTTTCATAGGTTATGGTACTGGTGGAAGTTTTTCTTGTGTATGCTATGTGATTTTTTTGAAGTCTTCTTCTTCGGCTGCAACATGTAGAACATATTATACACTTGTTATCCCACCATGGTTTGTTTGGCCTTAATATCTATCTGATCAGTTTCCCACTTCTCTTCATAGGCCTTCTTGATAGGATAGACATACATCTTCTAGAGAGTGTGAATCTCTAAGTTAATTTAGTCTATTTTTAAGGCAAGAGGCTATGAATAAAAAATGTGGTTTACTGAATCGATGAAGTACCATGCCAAAAAAGCATAGGGTAGCTTTAACCATGTTGAATGTTCTCTAGAAGGAACCATCTTGATGGATTCCAAAGATAAATGTTGCTTTACAACAAATTGATCTTGCTCACCAACCTAGATGGGCAAGTCTTCAGGAATGCACCATTCATTCCTAAAGGCATCCTTCATATCATCATACCATGATTTCATCTTATTTTTGTAACTAGGGGTGATGTGGTAGAGAATGTAAATGCCTTAAAATTCTCATTAGGGGACTTGTGTTCAGGTGGATGTGCCCACTTCAGCTCTCTTGAGGTGTAGTCTGATACATTGATCTCATCAAATGCCATTAATAATAAAAATAGCTCCCATGAAAACCTATGGCTTGATATCCAATGGATTTTTTCAGCATCCTCTATGACTCTATGGGCAAAATACATGGCCTAATTATACTTCAAGCCCTTAGTTACCTAGTGAGAAATGTAGAGGTGAGCCATATCCACCTCTTTCCAGTGATCTGTGTTACTAATATTGTTCATGACGATGTGCATAGCCACTTGGAGGGTAGGATCTTGCAGGTTCTTGATGTGCATAGCATGACCCTACTTTTGGTACATGAGTACCATTATTGTTTTCCCTATCTCCTTTGATTATTCTAAGTCAATCTCTACATCCATGCTGGAGCACTGCAGTCCTAACACCTTACTTATCCTCTTGAGTGTAATTTTCATGTTGTGCCCAACAAAGTAGAGGTAATCCTCATGGACGCATGAGAGTAGAAACTTGATTGCTTGTATGGGTTTTCCAAATTATGGAAGGTTAAAAATTTGAAATAAACTTAAAACATCCAAGGCATTGAGAATTTTGAGATCATACATCAATTTATTTTTGGTGTTCTGGTGCTCAACCCGATAGTCATTTTGTAACTCAGCCTCATTCTCTAGTTGACAGTGGTTGTATTTGAATATAGTACAAGAGGGTACTTTCAAGACCCAATTCTCCACATTCAACACTATCTCTGAGTATTGCATTTTTTCTACCATCAATGGTGGGCATGGAGATGCTTGTGTCTTCTTCACTTCACATGCCATCCTAATTTCTTTCCCTACTATGCACTATGTTTGTTATTTAGGTGTCTCTTCCCTGATTTAGTACTGCTTTTCCCCCAAGTACTTCTTATTTTGATATAGTCAGCAATGGATTATTTCTTAAGGCCTTCTTCATAGGCCACATCACCCTCCAAAGAGCCTGAAGGTTGAGGCATGAGTGATTGTGGTGTAGATGAATTTGGCTTTTCTTGCTTCGATGCCCTCTAAGGGTGGATGTCTACCTAAAAAACCTACAACTACCAATTCTTTCTATCATAGGTTATGTTTTGGAGTTAGCTTTGTGTTTGATTACTTAGTTTAATGCTCTTCTCAATAGATTTTTACATGATTTCAATGCTTTGACTTGCACTTGCTTTGAAATTAATCTAGATTAGCTCACTCTTCGACTCTGTAGACTCAAATGAAAATAAAGGTAAAAATTAAAATGATCTCTCACATCCTTTTATAGATTTGAGGGGATAACTTACATTTACTACCCCCTTCCTTTTCAACCATCACTTCTCATTATTAATGTACTTGTAATGACCACCGTTCTTCAACTGTCACTTCTCACCATAAATGCATTTAATGGTATTGTCTTGTCATGATGTTGTCATATTTACCATAACTATTATTCCTTTTATATTAATGACATGTCCTGTCTCACATTTTTATTTGAAGTGGAAGACAACTTTGTCTCACATTTTTCTTTAGAGTGGAAGACAACTGTTCTATTGTTTTGAATTTTCAAACTATTTGGCATGAATATCTTATCTAAGGCTGTTTATCTTGCATGCCTTAAGTTACATGCACATCCTTAACATGAATACATACACCTTTTACCCCATATTTAAAAACTATATCGATGGCCTCCAAAAAATTAAAAGTACAAAAATAAAGTAGTGCCTTATAAAAGAAACATTGCATGCAACTAAGGTAGTGCTTTTATTAAAAATAGGAAATCCTAAACTAATGACATGATCCTTATTGTTACAAAAAATCATACTATTTAAGTAGATAAATACAGTCGTAGCCAGATACCATTATAATGTCTAAGAAGGAATTCGTCATCCAATTTATGCAAATGACAAGTGTTGATAGGCCAAATACTATGAATGATAAAAGGACCATCCTAGTGAATATGAATTTTTCTAGAATGGCACACAAACTTGGAGTCATAGAGCAAAACTTTCATTCTAGGGGTAAATGTCTTATGCTTGATGTGTCAATCATGCCATGCCTTTTGTTTACATTTTTCCACATCTTGACTCTAATGAACAAGTAAACAAGATTCATCTAACTAAAATAAAGCATCCAAGCATGATTTTAATGATGACTCTTCATCTAATTGTTCAAAGTGTTTAATATGAAGAGATGGTACCAATAATTTAACTGGTAGAACTACTTGTTTACCATATACTAGATTCAGTGGTGTTCTTGTTCAACTATTTATAAGTTATTCAGTAAGTCCAAAGTAATACAAATACTCTATCATCCCAGTTAGTTTGGCCAATATTACAAATTTTTGTAAGTGTTGTGCCTAATATTTTATTGAATGCCTCAGCAATGTCATTTACTTGGGGATGATATGGTGTTATTTTGTGATGATCAATCATGAATGTAGAAAGTAGGATGCAAATAGTTTCATTAAGGAAATGTGTACAGTGATCAGTAGTAAAACTTAGTGGGCATCTAAAATGGGGTATGATATGTTCCCATATGAAGCACACAATAGTAACAATAGTACAATTCCTTATTGGCATGGCTTCAATCCAACACGTGAGATAATCAATTTTTGTAATGATATAATGGGAACCTATACATCATCCAACTAGATTGATGGGGCTGATAAAATCAATGGCCCACTTTTCAAATGGTTCTTGTGTTAGAATTAGACATAATGACATGGCATCCTAGTGATTTGGTTTTCCCATGTATTAAAAAATATCACTCTTCCTAACATACATTTTGGCATCTTGAAAAAGAGCAGGCCACCATAATCCAGCCAATAGTACCTTGTGCATAGTAGCGTTTCTAGCATAGTGTCCACCTACAATGCCCTCATGAACTTCTTGGATTACTTCAAAGTGATCATGTTACATAACACAACATCAAAGAATTTCATCTCAACCAAGCTTGTAGTGGTCCCCTCCAATGAGCTAAAATGGTGTGGCATAGGTTTCAAGTTTTTTATTAGCCTATGGATTTAGATAATCGGGCACTGAGCCATTAGTTAATAATGTTGTAATATCTTCTAACTCCTTAGGTACACAAGAAACACAAAATAATTAAATATTATGTAGGTCATCTTCAATAGTGCATGGTAGTTCTCCATAATCAATCTAAGAAATATGGTTAGGGCCATAATTAGTTTTTCTTGGTTTGAACATGATAGAGAATTGAAATTTTTGATAAGTCCAATATCCAGTGGTAGATGCATCTATGCAACATAGGTTTATTTACCATATATTTTAAAGCTTCATGATCTGTATAGAATACAAAAGGAGTTACCAACAAGTATTGTCAATTTTTTTGCAAAGCATAAACCATTGATAGTGATTTGCACTCTGTGGTGGTGCAATTCTACTCAGTTGGAGTAAGCTTTATACTAGAAAAATAGATAGGGTGATCAAGGTGACCTTCACCTTGTTGTGCAAGGATTCTACCAACTACCATTCTATAGGCATCAACATGGATATGGAATGGTTTTGTCCCACCAGGGAATTGTAGAATTGGAGCAGTGACTAATTTATCTTTTAAGGCCTCAAAGGCTTCTTGACAAGAGCAAGTCCAAATAAAGTGCTCATTATGTTTTAAGAGTTCTTCTAAAGGCATGACAATATTTGTATATTCATAAATGAATTTCCTATAATACTTGGTATGTCCTAGAAAGACATGAACTTCACGTTGAGAATTTAGCGCTAGGAGGCAAAGAATGACAAATAATTTTGTCAGGTCTACCAAAAGTCCATCCTTGAAAATAATATGTCCTAGAAGAACACTGAAGGGTGTATCAAAAAGACATTTCTTTAGATTCAATGATATTTGTAGGAAATGGCAATGCTCAATCATGAGCTATAGATTAGAATAATGGTCCTTGACTAAACCATAGATTGTTTAGTCATCTAAGTAGACTTGAATAAATTTATGGATGAAATATTTTAAGGTGTTCATGGGTATATGTGAAAATACAATAGGTGTATTCTTCAACCCAAAAGACATGATGGTAGATGTGAAGGATCTCTATTCGGTGGCAAATGTAGTCTTAGGTCACTCCTCCTTGACGATTTAAAATTGATGGTATCGAGAGAATCCATCTGTGAAAGTATAAATTTCACACCCAAAGATGCCTTCAAGGGTTTATTTTATGAATGGCATTAGGAAGGGATCATTAATGCAAGATGCATTAAGTAGATGGCAATCAATGCAAATCTTAATGCATCTATCTTTTTTATACTTATGACCATGGGATTGACCTACTAAGATTCATCAATTTGGGTGATCACTCTGACATATAACATACTATTAATTTCTTCTTTCATGTTCATTTATAGATTTGGATTCATCCTATATGGCCTTTTCCTAATTGGTCAAACACCGTCACCTAGTTTGATATGTATTTTACCTAGAGATGGGTGAACACCTTTCATCTCACCATAGCTTCTCGAGAAGACATCCTTGTATTATTTTATTAACTCAAATATCTTTGAAACTTATGTATCAGCCAAGTAATTTACCTATGATAGGTATTTTTGGTTCTTTTTAGGTGCCAATGTTGCATTGGATATTTTAAATTGCTTTTAAGGGTGGTCTATATTGGGACTAGTATCACAAATAGTCTATAGGGACATATAAATAATGTGTCAATGGGTTAGGTGGGTTAGACCCTTCACCTTAATCTACTTGAAATACTAGTTTTTGCTTCCCTAGGTATATCTCTTTATGGCATTCCTGGTGAAAGATAGGGTCTGGTGTGGGAATGAGTTGTGTAAATAGATCATTAAAGAAAACTAGTCCTTCTTTTAGGACATCATGGATATATCTAAAGCAATTTTCAATGGGACTAGGGTCACTAACAACTAATTCATACATGTTTTAGAGAGTGAGGCGCAAATCCATTCTAAAAAATGAGTAAGATAACACCAAGTTCATTCTCTCTCTCAATAAATGCCAAAAATGAGTACCCATATGTCATTCTTTATAAACATACCATGCTCTAGCCCAAGTTGATAAAGTTCTAGAAAAACATGTACCCAAAGGTACTCTAGCAAGAAAGACTCTTCAGTCCTCCACATGGATTCAAAGGCTTCTATATGTGGCTCAGGTACTCATACTCTGCTATAGCTGATTATTCCCCGTATTCCATTGTCATGATGAAACTAATGATAAAAAGTAGAGGGTACTTGATCCCAATGGAGAAGTCACATATTATGGGTTCACGACCACCTTGCTGTTGTGCCATCAAAAAGGTAAACCAATGATCATATACGATCATTGTCAGAGTTATAAACGTCTTCAAGGAGCTAGATAAAGTCATGAACTTTCATTTGTCCATGAAACCAAGGAGCTTCATCAAGTCTTTCTGAAGGTGCATCCATAAGTGGTCCTCTCATAACTTGTTTGGTAACAAGGCAAACAAATATATGGTGCTTGTGATACTAGTGTGGAATGTTCTTAGAACTACCAATGCCATCACATACTCTTCTAGTGAGGTCATAATCATCATGAGCCTAATAATTACAAGCATTACTTGTAGTATCAGAAAGGGACTACGTGTCCATCCA
Organism: Torreya grandis; assembly: GCA_037957365.1. Lineage (NCBI taxonomy): Eukaryota > Viridiplantae > Streptophyta > Pinopsida > Cupressales > Taxaceae > Torreya > Torreya grandis. Next base: position 1,560,813 of record JARHVA010001979.1, on the reverse strand, counting down.
TCAAAAGATGCCATCAGGATTAAGATCATGTTGCTCACCATCTTTGGCTATGACATTGTAAATGTGGTTAATATCTTCTTCCACATTAATACATTCTATGTATGGGGCCCATGTGTTTGATCGAATGGAATAAAAATGCGTTGATTGATAATCTCAAAACTAATGTACTACTTTTTAAAAATTAAGTTTGCATTATTTTCATAACACCAAGGTCACCCCAATAGAGATAGAAAATTATCTACCTTTGCTAACTTGAGAAATTTAGAGTTAGATTTGAAAGTTAATCTAAAGATATCGATGGTTGCATTCTTGAGGACACCAATTGGTGGAGCACAAGTTTTATCAGCCATACATAATATGTACAGTGAGGGTTGTAATGTTGAACTAGCCATTTTGTGTCATGCATCCTTGGTGGGGATGTTAACCTCAATCCCAGTGTCAACCAAGATATCTTGAATCAACCAATTGTTGATGGCAACATTCACCAGTATTTCTTTGTCCTCTTGGGTCTAGGAGGAATAGGGGTATCTTGTCACCAAGCATGATTCAATCAATGATCCTTAGTTTGTTGAGTTAATTAAGGTTGAGTTTCAGTTAGTTTTTGTAGCTAATTTTTAAAACAAGTACTCAATTGTGGGATAATTTCTTCATTCAACATACACTTGAAAATATTTTGGAATTTATCTCGCACTATGTTTTGAGCTTTTGTTACCTTATGCATATTAACACATTATGTTGCTTCTTGGTCCTTAAGAAAATGAATTTTTCCTTGTAGTTCCCATACCAATGTCATAGTGTCTTGGAGTACATCCTTTTATTGTTGGTCATCAAGATACTTCCTTGCTCGAGGCTTTTCATGTTGTGCCTTCTCAATAGGTGTAGATGTAGACTGAGATTATCCACTGCTATGCATAGTGATATCTAGTTGCTGAGTTGTTGGGGTGCTTGAGTGTGGCCACTAGTGAGATTTCTCAATGTGAATCATACCTTCACCTTTCTCATTTCTTTCCTTAGTGATGGTCATGTATAGGTCAAGACATTCTTCCAACTGATGCTCTTTTTTACAAAAAGCACATATTGGATAAAATGGATAATCCCATTGATAGTTATCCATGGATCCACACTTATAACATGTTCTTGGTGGGAAATGATGACCTCCTCATCCTTGCCTTCGACCTCACCCATAGTAACCACTATTATCTTGAGTGTTGGACATAGAATTTTAGCATGTTCCACATGTGTGTGCTTGATGAATATCATGAATTAGCCAATAATCATTTATATAATGGGTGTATGCATCACATATTGAAATATTTAGACACCTTAGAGTGCATATCCCACTATAAGAGAAGACAAGTATGTACATTGTGTTCTTCATGGCAAATTTCACATGACTACTTTAGTACATTGCAAATGTTTTTATATGGGCAGTTGCTTCGATTATGACCTTAAAACTTGCAATCAATACACCAAAGAACATTATGAGTGTCATACACATTATTTGTAGTTAATTTTCTAGTTGTGATGCCATTAAAGCTATTTAGGGTTCCATGAAAGGACTGATTCTAGTGTTTATGCTACCAACAACTTTAACATGAAGGGCAAATTCCAAGGCTTCACATGGGCTAGTAAAGGTCTTTTATAATAGTGTTTGTCTAAAGGGAAGTAACAAACCTCTCACAAACCATTGGGCATGTTGAGCAACATTAATTTCAAATGAAAGCTTTGAGAGAAGTGTATTGAACCATGTATCATACTCCTGTACATTTTTAGTGAGCTCTTGCTTTATATCTTTCAGTATAATAATACTTTGTTTCTCAAATTTGAGAATGTCAAATTATTAAAGGAATGCTATTTTGAGCTAATCATAGTCAATTACCACTTGTTGAGGGTCAAAATTCCTATACCACTTGTGTGCTCTTTCTAAAAGTGTGGTCATGAATTGTGTGGCATTTTGCTCAGAAGAAGTGATGCCTTACACCCTCCAAATGAGTTCACACTTATGGACATGCTCTTCAAAATCCTCCACACCCTGATATTAAAGTAGGTGAAGCATCATTCCATAATATGATGTTGGTAATTGAGGTGCTTACACTAGTGTGTATTAGGAACCCCCAAATTTTATTCTTGAGGGGGAAGCCACTATTTCCTCCCATACCACCTCAATGCCTCCAACAATAATGTCTGTGTTTTGGGGTGTGGTAGTTGGTTGATTAATCATATTTGGTCCTATACAATGTCTACTATGAATGCCATGTCTGTCAAACGTCCTAAGTTAGGCCATGAAATTCCCTTAAAAAGGAAAATAAAGTGCTAATTTTAGATGAGTTATAATTGGCTCAGTTACAATTCCCCTTATAGGATTAGTTTCTAATTCTACACTATCTGTATCCCAATTATGTATGCATAATTCATATGATTCAAAATCATGAGCATGCACTATGGTTGGAGAACTCAATTGATTCAAACTTGGTTCTTCAATTTCTTCTATCTAACTAGTTTCTCTTCATATGATAAAAGTAACATGGGGCACAGTTCAAAAGTGATGGAGTCCTCTTTGTGCATTTTTGCTTCCTTGTAGATCCTAACAACACTCCTTGTAGATCCTAACAACACTCCCTGAGTTCTTTGGGTCCTTTACCACACCGCTTCTTCCTATGATCTTCTATCAAGCTTCATCATATTTTCATTTCCATAATGCTCACTGACTGGTTACCATTCTGAACCTAAAATTCTTTACAAATACTGCTATATTCCCCATCCAACTATGTGACTCATAATAGTGTGCAGTTAGCCTTCCATTGGAAAAGTTTTGAGTCCACAATAAATGAACTATTTCTTGAATTCTAATGGGAAATGTCTAATATACCAACCACTTAGCTCTCTAAGAAACTAGAACTTGGCTTCTTCAAGACAAGAGTAAGTGGTTACAACATACTCCATAATGTAGCTATTCAACACTCCTCTCCACAAGATATTAATAGCTCATGTCCATGGTGTTCTTATTCATGCTAAATCCATTTGATGTTATAACGTCCAAGATTATCTTCTCCCAAAATTTCATGATTGACCTTTAGCATAAGTAAATAACCAAGCATGCAAATGAATAGGGACTTCAATTAATAAAGTTTCATATAATGTGTTGTAGAGATGTTGTTCCACCCAATGACATGTGGAAACTCCTAGTTTAAGATACAAAACCACACAATTATCCTCGACCCCAATAATCCATTATTCAATACTTTTAAGGGTTATACATTCAAGTATATTCCATTACTATGCAATAAGCACTACAGGTCCTGGTAATGGAACCAAAATGTTGGTTTTATAATCTCTTAATCATGTTTTCTCATGTTCTAGAGTGTAGCCCCAACAAACTTGTGTGTTGGCCCTTCATGCAAGACTGTGGTTTTATGTGCTCACCTGAAGCACACAACAAGAGACCGGTTCTTGTGGGTTATGTTGCTTAGTAAAATGTTAGTCATATACTTGAGTTTATTCATATATCTAATTAGTAGTTATATAAGAAAAGAAACACACTACTATAGGCCTTGATTCAATAATTGCCACCACTATGAATATAAACAAAAATGCCATGAAGTTTAATGGATTGTCAATTGATAATGCATGTTCCATACACATCATTACAAAATATAAGCAACATAATTACTTAATACGATCCATAGTTCATACTCAAATGTCACTTAAACATAAACACACCCAAACTTATAGAAATATCTGCAAGTTTATATATATTGTTTCAATATTTTATCCATAATTGATCACCTTATATGATTCCACACAGGGATATTTGTACTTGTTTTTCCCTGACTAAGTAGTTACATAATAAATGATAACATGGTCGATTAGCCTATGAAATCTTAGTAGACTGAGAGTTATGGTGGTCTATTAATTGTTCTCTCATAAGGACCCAAACCTTTACAACCCCTATATTCTTGTCCTATGCTATATCCTTACTGTCATGTGTCCTCTTATTTGTGTACTGGTGAGAAAATCATGATGGTTAATGTTTGGATGGCCCTTCAGACTTATTCATCAACTATCTCTTGTTTCCCATGCACTCCCCAAGTGTTTTACTACTATTATGAGTCTTATGCTCTCAGGTTCCTCATAGTTATGTTCCATCTTTGACTAGGTTTTCTTGCACTGATAATTTTTTACCCTTGTCCTTTCATGGCTTATTGGTTCTGTGCCATGGTCTTCCTGTGCTAGGATAGTTTTGCACCATGGTCCTTTTATACCATGTTCCTCTCATGTCATGCTATTTCCATGCTAAAATACCAAAATACTTAGTCAAAATACTTTGGGCAGCATAGCATTGAAGAAGGCTCAAACTCCTTACAATATAAAATATAGATTTAGGACATGTATCTAGCCCCTAAACCCTAAGGAAGTAGCTAATGTCATGAATCTAATTGAATCATTCCATGTTGAATAAGATCAAGTCAGTACTGCTTAAAATATCATGAGGTTAACAGGGATAAATGAGGAAGATATTCAAGCTACTATGCAGAAGATGGAGTAAATGTAATAAATAAATGTTATTGAAGGTGAACAGGTAGCAAATACAAAATATATTGTCATCTAAGAAACACACATCATCCAAAAAACTATCAAAACTCATGTTTCTCATAATCAACAAGCATAAATAGTTATAGATGCATTGAATGCCCCTTCTAATTAAATGGATACAACATTCACTTTCAACCAAGACAGTTTAAGTTTGCTTACACATGTAAGCACACCATAATGGCTGAAGGAGAGTGCAAAAAATATTGGCCTTAATGGTGAATTAATGGAATCAAATGTGTCAATGTCAATACCATCACCATCACCTTCTATCCCACCTAATATAGTTCACTAATACACAGTAGGTGGATAATGGTGTGTAGAAGATGCAATGGTTGATTTACGTGTCAAGGAGGACATAGTATAATATGCAGTCCAAGATTCAAATTGTGTCCAACTAAAAATGAATGAAGAATTAAATACAATATCAACATTTCTTAAATTACCAATGGAAAGGATTGCTAATAAATTATGAAATAATTCACTCACTTTGAGTAGATAATCCCAAATACTCAGATTAGATGACTATAGGAAGAAATTTAAAGATCAAGAGTCACATAAGAAGGGAAATTGAATTATTAAAATAAAGTAAGAAAGAACAAGCTAAGGAGAGGAGAGACTTGAGGCTGACTGACATGGAAATAAGGGAACAACATAAGATTCAAAATGAAATCAAAAGGTAAAAGAAGGAGTAGGTAAAGATACAATAAAGGCATGAAAAGGAGCAAAATAAAGAGTGGGATAGAAGGGATAGGGAATTTGAGAAGGCCATAAAATAATTAGAGACGAAAAGGCATTTGAGGAGCAAATTCAACCCTCTACTTGGAAAACATCACATATTAAAAGACATGATAAACATTCTATCCCAAAATGCTTCACTTGCTTGAAATTTTGCATGTGGGACTCATCCTCCCAATTTTGTAAACATGGAAATAAATCCCACTAAAGATACAACCCTTTAAGGACCAAATGCAACTCCACTTTATCTAAATACTAGTGAAGGGCATCCATCAAATTTTCCACCTTAGATGGTGTAAGTTTGTTATATACTATAATGAAAGTGATTAAGTTTGTTATCTAATGTAACAAAGTATATTACGTAATTTAATGATTATCTAATATATTAAGTTTGATTATGTAATGTAATGAAATTTATATTTAAACTACCATTCAACTTGGAAATTGATCATAAGCTTAATGAAAGTTAAGTAACCTTTACCTGAAAGTAAGTTCCCCATTATTTTTCTCTATTCTTTAATTCAAAATTTGTCATCGTTATCCACATGAAACAAATATCAAGAACACAGATAAATAATACATAAAATAAAAAAATTAGAATCACAAAGTGTTTATTAATTTTGTAAAAACAACTGTAAGAACATTACAAACTTCACAAATGTAAAATGTGTTAAAAAACATAATGAAATCAATGTAAGAGCATTACAAACTTTGTAAACATAAATTATGTTAAGAAACACAATGTAAAACCGATACAATCTTTGCAAACATAAAAGGTGTTAAGAAACATAATGTTTGTAAAACTTTTGCAAATGCTATAACTTTGAGCAACCCAACAAACATGCATCATTTACAACATTTAAAATTCAGTTAAAATAATAATGCATGAATAACTTAATTGACATTAGAATGGAAAACATATCAACAAAAACTATGGAAAAGAATAGTTGTAATGTTGAAAGTGTGAATGAATAACACAACAACATGAATTGGCAACAACATATGAATGACACAGTAACATGAATTCATAAAAATATTTGATTTGATACATCTGACTCAATATTTACTATTATGTTAATGAAAAACTTAATTTTGATATAAAGCAAATATCATTTATTAGTATGTGAATAAAAACTTCTAGGGCTTCCATCCACATACCAGTAAATGGCCCTTCATTGCATATTAATGATCCGTATTAACTAGACATCAGTCCTCACTGCGTAGATTTTTAAAACAATGAAAAAATAATTCTCAGTATTTACTAGGATGTGAATAAAAACCTTAATTTTGATACAAAGATAATAGAATTTATTGATATGTTAATGAAAACCTTCATTTTGATACAAACACAAACATTTACTACTGTGTGAATAAAGGGATTCCATCCACATACTAGTAAATGTTCAGTCTTCCATCCCAAGTTCAAATCCCTCTCCATTCAAACAAACATTTGTGTGTATACCAATAAATATTTAGTCTTTCATCCCAAGTTCAAATCCCTTTCCATCAAAACAAACATTTTTTGTGTGGGAACATTTATTGGGTCTTGCAGAAGCAATGAAAAGTTGAAGGTAGGGAAATAAAAATGCATCACAAATATAAATTACATTACATAAATTCACAAAATGATTTGGTTTGACATATTTGATTCAACATTTACTAGTATGTTAATGCAAATCTTAATTTTGATACAAAGACAATAACATTTATTTTTATGTGAATGAAAACCTTTAGGGCTTCTATCCACATACTAGTAAATATTCACTAACACATTAAATATTTACATGTTGTTCAAAGTAGGTAATTTTTCATCCCTCTAACATGTCAGAGATATCATCTTTGTTAAACAATGCATTATGCATAAAAAGTTGTTAGTTTTCATCGTCATTCATCTCACATTTACTACGAGTGAGTGACATTCTAACATGGCACACTAAATAGGATTAACACAACACTTTAATGTAGGAAAAATAGAAATGTGTCACAACTATAAAGAACACAACATGAATTCAGAAAATAATCTAGTTTGATATAAAAATAATAACATTTTTTGTTATGTGAATGAAAACCTCCAAGGCTTCATTCTAAATATGATAAAATGTTGAGTTAGATGTGAATGAAAATATGTCGATGTTGTGGGTTTAGTTATGGGAAATGTTTTATCCCTCCAACATGGTGATGATACAATCTCTATGAAATGCTACATTATTAAGAAGAGGCATTTGGCTAGCATGGCACTTAGGGGATAGAGACTTGAACAAATCATGTTGAACAGGTTGAAGATGGTGCATATAACAACATTAACACACCACATTAATGAAAAAAAAGGCTGTTAGGCATAATAAAAAATGGTTGTTGCATATTCTAACACAAGAGTCTTCAAACATGACCCTTCATTGTATATTAATGACATAAGTGTCTTCCAAAATGGGTATTGAATTCAGAAAATGATATGGTTTGATATAAAAATAATAACATTTATTGGTATGTGAATGAAAACCTTGAGGGCCACCATGAACATATCATTAAAAATTAATTAGATGTGAAGGCACACAAAAACACCATGAACATAATAGGCATAATAACAATAACAAACATGTGAAAAGAATAACACCATAGCTGTGGGTTCAGTTACAAGCAACATACCTGTGGGTAAATTTCCATCCCTCCAATATGTTGATGCTATAGGCTTTGTGAAATGTTGCATCGTGTAGAAGAGGTAGTTGGGTTTAGTGACTATTTGGGGAGAGTGAGGCGAAAAGCCACACTAAATAGGTTCTTGATGATGTGCATGACAACATTAAATTGCCACATTAATGGAAAGAAAGCCTACCAAATATCTATCAACATGGTAGTTCATTGCATATTGATGACCCACACATATTCCAACATGACCCTTAATTTTTATTAATAACCCATATTCACTTCATGGTGTGACTTAGTGCATAATTTTTAAAGCAAATGCTAAAAAAATGTGATTGTTTTATATTATTATTGATCAAAATTTTTAAAATAGTTGGACATATGGGTTCCAACTATTGGTCCCTATAAAATTACTAAAAATGACTTGTTATGCATCTTTGGACAATGTTGAATTGTCTTCCGGATGACTTATTTGGACTAAAAAATGTTATAATATCTCAATCTAAAATTTAACATTTTGAGGAGACATATAATAGGCGATGTGGGACCCCAAAGTTAGGGTCCCAAACTATTGGTCCCCTTCTCCTATTAGTTGTTGTCTTTACGGGTGTTTTTTTAAAACACTAAGGTAATTTAATACTGAAATGTAATCAAATGATTTTAAATTACATTCATGAAACCAAATAACTTATGAAACCATGAATTACACCAGTTGCTTCAACCCTTCGAATATTCATGTAACCAGTGGTATCTTTTAGAAGGTTGTTCCTTTTCTTGTTGATTTGAGTTAGTAGTTACCCCAACCCTTTTATTTTATTTTCCTCAAATAGCTCTACCATGGAGCCAAATCTTAATTTTTCCTCACATTTGTCATACTTTAGACATTCAAGGATGAAATGCTCCTATGTTTCAACCACCTCTGTGTTATAAATAACATAAAACCTCTCATCCCATTCTTATTTAACTATTGTCCATCTACATGTCTCACATCTGAGTCTACGGGAGCTAGTTGTTGAGTAATGAGGATCTTTTCCTTTCATTTAATTTCATCCCTTATATAAGCTTTTTCACAATACTCATAAGTTAGGTTGAACTTTGTAATATAATGTTGTCTTTTTATACACGTTTTCTTCCTCCACGTTATTGTTCTAAATTTTTTATTTACATAGTTTTTTATGTCTTTGTTAAGGTTTGAAAAATCATTTAGTCTAATATCCCATATGTTCATCCATTTGTGGTTCTGTTTCATCCATGCCTTCTTCTATATGTGTAACTCTTCATCTCTTATAGCTCTAAACCACCTGTCGGTCCTCATGTATTCTAATTTTTTAAGTTGTTAGTGTAGATTTTTCACCTTACTATGGTTTTTAATACACTTGAATCTCTCACTATGCTTAGGTGGATATTTGTTTATTTATGATGGTTTATGAGGTCATATATTTGCACACCCACATGTAGAAATTGTGGTCAAATGGGTTGGTGAGGATGCCTTGTCATTCACCAACCAATGTTGACTTATTTCTTACACATGGGGTTACTGTTCATTTGGCAACTAACCCTTGTTAACATTTCCAAATGGATGTGGTTCATGCCTCTTCTCAGCATATTTAATAACCTGATCTCATTCATATTTTTTGTGGTGTGAGAGCTATTATTCTTGTATGAATTAATGCAAGTATGATTTTTGCTCTTATCTATTATCTTTTGTAATATCTTTGCTTTGTGATTTCATCTTGCTATAGCTTCATTATGATGTGCAATAGCTTTGTCTCATGTGATCACTCAACTATTGCATTCATATTATCTGGACTGAGATCAAAACTTTGATATCGTATCAGAGCCAATCCAGTAAATGTTTATTTGGTATTTCATTACTGTTAGCTTTTATTTAGAATCTAAAGTTTATTTGCATGATTATAATGCACTTTGTGTGAGGTTTTAAAAAAAAAAAATCCGAGAGCTTTCAAAAAAAAAAAAAAAAAAAATTTGGGATTTTTGTAGAAGTGTTTTTCATGTAGATTTGAAGCTATGCAGGTCTTATTGGCACTCAAGGAAGAATGTATTTGTGTATGATGGCATGTTCTTAGGAGTAGACCCTGATAAAAGAAGACCTATGACCTCTTGGTTATCTCTCATGGATTGCTCTTCTTAAGAGCCATTTACAAGCTTCTCTACCTGTGGGTTTTATCCGAAAGAGTGAGTCCATGACTAATAAATGATTGATAGCATTGGCATCTCTGTTGCCCTGAGTGTGATTTGTATCAATGGTTTTTCTTATACTTGGGTGCCATTAATGCAACTCCAACAGTAAAATCACATTTTTTATGCTGGGGCACCATTTTTACCAACTTCAAACTTTATTTTTTCTTATTTGGGTGCCATTATTTCTCCCTTCAACAAAAATACAGTGCTGGGCACCATTATTTGCAGCGAAAACACTCAGAAAAGAAGCGTTGAATGGTAGAAGAGAGGCGTGGAGGAGTAAAGCACTTATTTTAGAGCTACTATGTGGAGGATAGAAGGTGGAGATACTGGAGTCTTTTTCTAGTAAAGGTGACACTAATTTTTTTTTCTAGCTATCAATTTGGACTGAGGCGCCATTCTCCTTCTTTGTCCTATGTGCTGAAAAATTTCTTTTTAGAGTGCCATGGAAAATTGAGGGATTGGTTTGTGTTTTTTTGACTTGGACAACACCTCCCTCTTCTAACATGACAAAAACCACATTGAACCTCCTATTTTCTTAAAACATAGCTGGAAATTATTTTTTTAATCTATTAAGCTGTATTTTTTAAAAAAAAAAGAGGAAGTCAAACTTGTTTTCATGCATATCGAGGCAACTGGGTAAACTATTTTTCACTTATGTTGAATTTTTTAAATCCATGGTGAAATTATGGTTTCAATGGTGGTTTGAAGGCACATTTCACCTCACCAAAGGGTTTTTTTTTAAAGTTTTAAAGTGCATGTTTTTAGTCATAAGCCTATTTATGGAAAATTGTTTTATTAATATCTTGTAAATGGTAACTCGAAATTGAGTACCATCTTTTTCAAAAGTGTTTATTTTCTTATTTCCCATGCATTGAAATAATTTTAATTGTAAAACACACTACTTTATAAAGTGCCAAAATTTTTTTTGGGGCGGGGGGGGGGGCGGGGCGGGCACCTTGTTGTTCCCAAAGTCTGTCACTCATTTTTGGGACAACACATGAACTATTTTTGGTCCTACAAGCCAAAAAAATCTCTCTTCCCTTTGTAGAGTAAAATAATCTACATTTTATTTTGAGTTTCATTTGTGCGCTCCAAGTTTTGTCCTTGCACGTTTTAGTTTCGAGGTAGTAAGGGTTATGACACAGGGCGTGGGTTTTTCATTTTGCATGTGTTTTTCATTTTGCCTAAAGTTTTGTCTAAGTCTCAAAGTCGAGTGGAAGCTGCCAAGTGTCATCTACTGGGACACATTATAATTTGTTTTTATAAGTAGCAGAATGTGCCACGTGTCCCGTTATAATTCAGTGGAACACGACTAGTCTCTGCATTTGTGTTTCAAGTTTCTTATAAGTTTCAAATCTTCTTTCAAAAAGCTTCTCTCAGAGTTATACAAAGGGCACCAAGTGGAAAATATGAAAGGTTTTAATATGTTTTTCTAAATGCAGTGGAAGTCACCACGTGTCCCTTGTAAAGCTCGATGGAAGCTGCCAAGTGTCAACATCCGCAGTTTCTTCTTTTTGTTTCATTATTGAGTAAGGACTATGGTGGGCCCTAGGTGAGTTGCTAAAGTAAGTGGAGTGCACCAAGTGTCATCATCTGTGTGAATCCAAATGAGTCCCAAATGTTTCTAAAGCTCAGTAGAACACCATGTGTCATCTTCTGTAGGATTCTCAAAAGGTATCTAAAGCTTTTATAAGTTAAACATATGCTGCCAAGTGTCCTCACCTGTTTCATAGTGGGAACACCATGTGTCACTTGTTAAGATCAGTAGAAAGTGCCACCTGTCCTCATTCTCCTTTTGAAGTTACTCGGGTAAAAAGTTTTCTGGGTCCCATTTTCTATAAGTTGATAAAGTTTCAAAGCAGCAGACTGTGACAGATGTCAAAGACGAAACACTCCCAATATAAAGACATAGTAAAAAAGGATGAATCCTGATGGAAAATGGCCAAAGAAAGTGAGAAAGACATGAAGGAACATTTCCTTCAGACAAAATGTCCAAAGGATTTCCTTCAGACATTTTGTTTGAAGGAATTAGAACTTGAAGACCACCCGAAGTTGAAGAAATTGCCAAAGAAGAAATGGGCCCACAGACATCAAAGTTGAGCATCATGAACTGTTGGGATCTAAATGTCTGATGACGTCCTCACAGTCATCAAATTTAGGGCAACCAACTAGACGTTGGCTTTCAAATGATGATGGACCCGAAGACACCAAATTTGTGGCAATAAAGTATCTGTTTATCTTTGCAGGTTTAAGCATAGACCCAAAGGCATTTAAAGACCTTCAGTCTGAAAGTAAGAACCAAAAAGGGGAAAAGATAGCATGAGGGCTCAAATCATAGTAAAAAGGGGGAGAGGCTGAAATATCTACACAGTAGTTATTCCAGTAGGTGGAACAATCTGTAAAGCAAATATTTTGACTGGCAAACATTGAAGGTGTGGCTTGTTGGTCTTCCTTGGAGTAAAGACAAAATGGACAGCTGCATAGACATCAGAGGGGATATACCAGATGATCCAGACCCAGGAGAAGACATATGAGATGAAATGACATGCCACAGTTAAGGTGGTCACCTATTCTAACATGGCCCTCTTTAACAAAACTAAAAAATGCATTCAAGGCATTGAATGCATAGCATGGGCCATTCCATGAAATAGAGCACCAAGCCTTTCTTGGATACTATATATTGTAATCTCTTATTTTGTTCAAGGGAGATATTTTTGGTTATAAAAGCAAAACTCTGCCAAAATTGAGAGGCGATTACTAAGACTTTGAGCTCAGGTTGTTCATCATATTTCTTTGAATGAGAAAGCAAGTTATTTTCAGACTTTGTGCTATTATAGCTTGTGTCATTTAGGGGATTGTTCTTATGTCTGTTTCCTAAATGTGTTCTTGTCCATTTTAAAGAAATAAGTAGAACTAGTAGAAGTAATCAAGAAGGTGTCTTGAAGCCAACTGTGGAGAGACTTTGTGCCCCCACAATTGTCTTTAGTGTGTTTATCTATTTTCTATTTCTATGTAAAGGACCTTGGGATGACTTTGTGCCCTCATTGTCTTTTGTATTTAAATCTTAGGCGGTCGAGGTGGAGACTTTATGCTACATCTCAGTCTGCTGGTTACTACGTCTTTTGTTACCAGTTACTTGTCTTTACCTGAAAGAACTCCTACTATTTTTTGCAAGATCACTTCTGAAAGAAGAGAAGTGCCTTCAGTGTTTTCACCAAGATTTTCTCTTTTATTTGTGAACATCATCTCTAAAAAAATAGAGATGGATGGTGTTACCCTACCCTTGAGTGTTATTTTTTGCTTATATCTATAGTATATAGCCCTTTCGTACTTATAGGGAACCTCCCCTTGATGAGAGGAGAGATTTGTCCCCTTTTGATGTGTTAAACCTGCACAATCGACCAACCAATCTTCCTTGTTGTGGTTGATCAAACCCATTTTGCTCATCAGTTAGATGATTGACAAAATATTCACATAACAACTTTCTGATGATTTTATTGGGGATCGAGGAGCAGTTCCTTCTCTTATCCATTATAGACTTTGACGACTCTAGTCTGTGTCTTACCCATTATCATTATAGCCTTATCCATCTCCATTATATACTCTAAAAACTCCACATTATACCATAAGTCAGAGAGCCCAAGGTGTTATTGACCCTATTTTTGAATTGGTGCAGAAGGGCAATTCTGATTTGTTACCTCCCCAACTTCAAGTTCAATGATTCAGGAATGTTCCTCCTACCCGTACCCGGTCACCAACACAAGGCAGAGCTAATTTTTTTACTGTTAGCAGAGCATTGCCTATACGTACTCCACCCAAATTTGTTATCTCACTTTTACATAACCAAATCATGGCAGCTCAAGGCCCCTGGGGTAACTCTTTTGGTCCACTAAATCTTACTCCACCCCTACATGAACTTCCACATAGCTTAAGAAAGAATTTCCTCAAATTTTTTGGTGATGGGAGAGTTCATATTGATGAACACATTGTAGCTTTCATCATAGCCTATGGTGTGATAGGCATGGAATTTGAAGACATGGTAGTCAGGATTTTCATGGAAACACTACAAGGTGCTGCTACAGATTGATTCTACCATTTGTAATCTCGGTCAGTGACTGATTGGGACACACTCAAAGCTAAATTTGAAGCTAGATTCAAGCCTGCAGAAGATGCACATGCCTTACTAGCCCAGCTCACACAGATGAATAAGGAGCCTCATGAACTTATGAAAGATTTCATAGCAAAGTTTGACAAGCTGAGGAACCAAATCTTTGTAATTGGTCAGCCAACTCTTGAAAACCTCAAATGCTTCTTCATCAACTCACAGCTACCTGAAGTGAGTTTTCTATTGAGATGTGTTGGCCACATAGACCTTGAGGCTGCTCAAAACTTAGCTACTAAGGTAGAAGATGACCTTATCTTGGTAGAAAAGATAAAGAGAGATCCAAATAGAGGTAAATCTTCTCCTTCCTATGAATACTCACCTACAGCCACCACTGATCCAATGGTGCAGAAACTAGCAAATGAGTTGCTGGCTCTCAAAAAGCAAATGGCACAAGGAATGTCATCTAATCCCTCATATAGAGATGCACCAAAGAGGACATTCCCTAATCAGTCTTACCAAGGCAATACTACCAAAAACCAAGGGCAAGCAAATCATCTTCCTCCTCTACAGAGGAACCTTTCCCTTGAAGTACCTCCATCCAACTCAACAGTTGGATATCTAGAAACAGAACATGATTCCCCTTTCCAACCTGAGTTTGATCAAGAAAATGATGCTGATCTCTTCACAAAAGACCAAGAAGAATCAGATGGTGACTCCAACATTAGTTTCCTAAATTACCAGGATGAACCCAGAAGTGAAGGTTAAGCAACTGAGGGATTATATGCGGTGTTCACTTGGTCCAAGAATCAATCAACCCATAAAGTTGATAAAGAGAAGACAGAATAGCGACCTCAATTAGCAAATTCAATTGCTACGCATGGAACTGATAGGACCTAGGTTCCCCAAAGATATGACACAACTTGTCAGAATTAAGAGCACACATGATTACCATTCTATAAGCAACTTAAACATGCAGAAATAACTAGAAGAACAAATAACTATCAATGAGAAATAGCATAGAATATGAGAGGCAACACATAATTGTATTCAACTCAGTTAGAAAGAAATTACAACAAAGAGATCACACTCTTCTTCCACTTCATGGGCTTACAGTAATCTTACCTCAAGAATAATCTTCTCTCAATAGGTCACAACACACAGCTAACACAAGCTGTTGTTCACCTCATTATATTGCCAGTACAACCGAGTACGAACCGATACTCCAAGTAGATCTCTCCTTGATCTTGCTCCTTGATGTATTGCTGTCACCTTGGATCTTGCTCCCCCACCAATCTCCTTTTGACCCTCGCATACACACACCCCTGCAGACTAACCCGATCTTACTTATCACATGTAGATCTCCACCATGATCTTGCAACACCCTACAGACCAAACCTGATCTTACATACATGAAGAATCCTACTTGATTCTACCATGGGAAGAACTCTCCAAGTTCTACACTTAACAATATAGCCCATGAGTCTATTATATAGATCTCATGCATATAATTATTAGACTTGTGGCTCAAGACTCAAACTAGTCTTTAACATGCAAACAAACCATTCACTTAACTGACTATTCATCAACAGTAGTTTTGGAACCGCACAGGTGACCAACATCGGTCCCTGTCTGCCTGGAGGTGACCGACCCTGGCTGACTGCTACCGAGGTCAGTTTCCTTCTACACTGTCCACTGACCGACGTTGGTTATCCTATCGACGCCGGTGACTGCATACTCAGCATCCTCCATGTTTGCAACAAGGTGAAGCATTTAGCTCCACACCCTAACAATCTCCCACTTAAAGATAAATAGCTGCACCTGTACCTATACCAGCACTTTGTCTAATCTACATCCTGGCTTGTATTCCTCTTCAAGATCTATTTTGAAGACTACCCATCACACTCCTTGTGGTGTTAATCCTGTGCCTGAATTTCTTCATTCTCAGCTTACCTTCTTCTGCCATTGCTATACTCCCACTCAAATAGAAACCCCTGTGAGTAACCTGTAATCAACACACACTAACCAAATTTGGGCCATCTATTAGTCAAACTCGCTCTGAGAACGTCCAACCTTGCTCTGATACCATTTGATATGACCTAGGTTCCCCAAAGCTCTGACACAACTTGTCAGAATTAAGAGCACACATGATTACCATTGTATAAGCAACTTAAACATGTGGAAATAACCAGAAGAACAAATAACTATCAATAAGAAATAGCACAGAATATGAGAGGCAACACATAATTGTATTCAACTCAGTTAGAAGGAAATTACAACAAAGAGATCACACTCTTCTTCCACTTCGTGGGCTTACAGTAATCTTCCCTCAAGAGTAATCTTCTCTCAATAGGTCACAACACATAGCTAACATAAGCTGTTGTTCACCTCATTGTACTGCCAGTACAACTGAGTAGGAACCTGTACTCTAAGTAGATCTCTCCTTGATCTTGCTTCTTGATGTATTACTGTCACCTTGGATCTTACTCCCCCACCGATCTCCTTTTGACCCTCGCATACACACCTGCAGACCAACCCGATCTTACTTATCACATGTAGATCTCCACCATGATCTTACAACACCCTGCAGACCAAACCTGATCTTACATACATGAAGAATCCTACTTGATTCTACCATGGGAAGAACTATCCAAGTTCTACACTTAACAATACAGCCCATGAGTCTATTATATAGATGTCATGCATACAATGATTAGACTTGCGGCTCAAGACTCGAACTAGTCTTTAACATGCAAACAACCCATTCACTTAACTGACTGTTCGTCAATAGCAGTTTTGGAACCACATAGGTGACCGACGTCGTTCCCTGTCTACCTAGAGGTGACTGATGCTGACTGACTGTTGCCAAGGTCGGTTTCCTTCTGCACTATCCACTGACCAATGTCGGTTATCTTGCCAACGCCGGTGACTGCATACTCAACATCCTCCATGTTTGCAACAAGGTGAAGCTTTTAGCTCCACACCCTAACAATGGCAAGTAAATCATCTTTCTCCTCCACAGAGGAACCTTTCCCTTAAAGCACCTCCAACCAACTCAACAGTTGGATATCTAGAAACAGAACATGATTCCCCTTTCTAACCTGAGTTTGATCAAGAAAATGATGCTGATCTCTTCACAAAAGACCAAGAAGAATCAGATGGTGACTCCAACATTAGTTTCCTAAATTACCAGGATGAACCCAGAAGTGAAGGTGAAGCAACTGAGGGATCATATGCGGTGTTCACCTGGTCCAAGAATCAATCAACCCATAAAGCTGATAAAGAGAAGATAGAACAGCGACCTCAATTAGCAATTTCGATTGCTAAGCATGGAACCACTCTGCCTTTCTAGCCAAAGGACTCGGTGAGTACTAAAAAGGTGAGTACCTCAATTATGCCTTCACCTCTATTTTCAAATTCATAGACCAATCCTTCTCCTTCTAAAAACCAAAAGTATGAACTCCCATCCTCTGCTCCTAGCTCTTTCTAGAAATTTGACATAATTGACCATATAAAGAAAACCAAAATTCAAATGTCTAAATTTGAATTTTTGCAGTCTAATCCTAAGCAATTAGACAAGTTGGTTCAATGTGTGAAGAACCAAACCATCCCTACAAGATAAGAAGCTAAGAAAGTAACTCATGATCTCTCAGGAAACATGTCTATCCCAAACAACCTTGTCATATCCTCCTTCTACCCCTAGGAAAATAGAGCCTTTCTATGTTTTGCTACTGATAAACGGTTACAAGCTGAGCAATTGCATCATTGATTTTGGAGCTTTAGACAATGTCATGCCTGCCAAAGTGACAGAATCCCTTGGTCTCACACTGACCAAGATGTTTGGGAGATGTTTCTCCATGGAGAACAAATAAATACCACTATTGGGACAAATAAAAGATGCCTAATTTGCATTTACAACATTTCTAGATAAAAGAATCAAGATGACTGTCTTGGTGGCCGACGTCCCAGCATCATATGGCATCCTTCTTGGCCGATATTTCTACAAAGATCTTGGTGGTGAATTAAGCATGGACTTGTTTGAGGTGAGAATCTCAGTCAAAGGCATTATGCAAAGATTACTTCCTGAAAAAGAAGCAAAATATGTGGTCACCCAAACATCAACGTCTGAAACTCAAATTTTGTTTGAGTCTTCAGGCATGAGTAACTACTTTCTATCCATAGAGGAAGTTCATGAGGCACCTAATGAAGCTCTTGAGGGTGACAACCTAAAAATTGTTTCGAAAAGAACAATAGAAGAATTGATGGAGCAAAATGTAAATACAAAAGAATCCCCCTCTCCAAACAAAGAAGAATCCAAAGAAAAATCAATGTCTGATGAGGTATGGATTCTAAAATTTGATGGCAACTGCTTTTCTACCAATTCAGGTGCCGAAATTGTGTTGATATCTCCTCAAAGAGATATTTTTCCTTCATCTTACAAGTTGAAGGTTAACAACACTAATAACACAACTGAGTATGAATCTCTATTGCTTGGATTGAGGGTTGCTCAAGACAAAGGCATAAAACTCTTTCATGCCAAAGGAGATGCTGAACTGGTGGTTTGTCAGGTGAGGAACCTATATTAGACTAAGAATGAGAGATTGTGCCACTAATGCAATCTAGTCTAGGATCAAATTGAAAACTTTGATGCTTTTAGCATTTCTACAATTCTCAAAGAATTCAATGATAGAGCTGATGCTTTGGCCATTTTAGCCACTCTTTTGGTTCCTCACCCTGACTTCAAAGGAGATAGGTACACTATTGAGCTAGTCTTTTGACTAAGTGTACTTGATAATGCCAGTCATTGGCAAGTGTTTAACAATGAAAATCAAATAATTACCTTTCTAGAACAAAATGATAGATTTCAATAGCTTCACTTTGAAGGTAATGAGTCTCAACAGCTTGAACCAGCTCCTAAATCAAGTTCAAGCATGGATGAAGAATTCCTACAGCTAAAAGGAAACAAAATCTCAAAAGGCCTGGTTTCCCTTGAGAAGCTGTTTGATAAACATGACAGGTTCATCAAACAACAGAAAATAGATTCAAGCTTCTCCCAAGTGTTTGATCAGGTAAATTTGGGTACCAAAGAAGATCCCAAGATGGTGAACATTAGGAAATGTTGCACTGCTGAGGAGAGGTTCAAGTTCACTACTTTGCTCAACCAGTACATGGACGTTTTAGCATACTCTTATGATGATTTAAAGTCACTCAAGCCTAATGAAATTTGCCACGACATTCATCTCAAAAGTGATTCGGCACCTTACAGGAAAAAATTTAGGTAGTACAATCTGAAGATATCAAGTACTATTCTGTTTGAAATACATAAAATGTTGAATGCTAGAATCATCTTTCCAATCCATCATTCCACATGGATTGCAAACATAGTGCCTGTAAGGAAGAAAAATGACAAAATTTGCCTCTATGTAGGTTTTAGAAATTTGAATTAGTCATCCTTAAATGATAACTATCCTTTGCCCATCATGGACCAAGTGCTTCAGAGAGTGACTGGTTCAGAGATGTTATCAATGCTGGATGGATTCTTAGGATACAATCAAGTTGAAGTTGGTGAAGCAGACTAGCACAAGACTACCTTCACCACACCTTGGGGCACCTTTGCTTATTGGAGAATGCCATTCAACCTTATTAATGCAGGCTCCACTTTTCAAAGAGCAATGAACCTTACATTCAGAGATGAAATAGGTAAGTTCATCGTAGTTTATCTTAATGATTTAACAGTATTTTCTAAGCATCACTCAGATCATGTGCGCCACTTGCAACAAGTGTTAAAATGTTGCCGCTAGAGTGGCATTTCTTTAAACCCCAAAAATTCTATTTTTAGGGTAACTAAAGGAAAGATTCTCAGACACATTATGTCTAGAGAAGGCATAAAGATTGACTCAGATAGAGTCAAGTCCATCCAGGAGCTTACCCTTCTTACAAGTAAGACTGCAGTTCACTCTTTCTTTAGAAAGGTGAATTTATTATGAAGGTTCATCCCTAAATTTGATGAGAAAACTCTCCATATTGTAAATATGATGAAGGGAAAGGATACCTTCAGCTAGAATGAAGAAGGCAAATTAGCGTTCCAAGATATCAAGACAGCTATTGCCTACGCACCCATTTTGGTTTGTCCAGACTATAATAAAGATTTCACCATATATAGTTATGCTTTCGAACACAAACTTTCGGCCATTTTGGTTAAATAGAACTAAGAAGGTGTGGAATCTCCTTTTTTTTATGAGTTGTCCTCTCAAAGCTCATGTGCTGAAGTACTCTAACATGGATAAGCATGCTTATGCAGTGGTGAAGGTAGTCAAGTATTTCTACTTTTACATCTTAAATTCACACACTAATGCTTTGGTTCTTGACACCATAGTCAAAGCTATATTAACTCAGTAAGAGTTTGGGATGAAAAGAGGCAATTAGATTGCAAAAATCTAGGAGTTTGATCTAGTCATCAAACCAACAAAGCTGGCATGTGGAAAATGCCTATGGCAATTGATTGCTGAGAATAGACCAAAAGGAACAGAGCATGGAGAAGAAGAAGTGGAAGACATGCCAATAGTTCTCTTTGTCTCCACCACAAATGAGTGGTATTCAAGTATTGCTCATTTTATTACTTATGGTGAGTGTCCTACTCACCTATCTTATAAGAAAAAGAGGACTATCAAGTTGAAAGCTGCCAATTTTGTCCTCTAGGACAATGGCCTGTATAAGAGGAGCCTTGATGGAGTGTTCCTTCGCTACATGGATAAAGAGCAGCAGAACCAACTTTTGAAATCCTTTCACAATCTAGCCTGTGGAGGACATTTTTTTGCTCTTGTGACTGCCCATAAAATTCTATGAGCTAGGTACTACTGGCCCACTCTATTTCAACATGCTTACAAATGGGTAAGAAAATGTGAACTATGCCAGCAGTTTGTTGGAAAACCCAAGTTAGCTGACCTGCCTCTCAAGCCAGTGGTGATAGAAGAGTCATTCTAGTAATGGGGAATCGATTTCATTGGTGCTGTAAACCCATCTTCTAGTGCTGGACATGATTATGTCTTCACAGTAAAAGATTACTTCACCAAGTGGGTGGAAGCAATTCCAACTAAGAATGCTACTTCAAAAGTAGTGTGTAATTTCCTCAAGGAGAACATCATTGCCAGGTTTGGGGTTCCAACTAAGATCATCATAGATAATGCAACTTGTTTCACTTCCCAAGAAATTACTCAGATCTATTTCTACTATGAGATTACACTCTCCCACTCTTTTGATTACTTTCCACAAGGGAATGGACAAGCTAAATCAAGAAATAAGAACCTGGTGACTATCATCAAGAAACTGGTAGATGAAAACCAAAGGACATGGCATAAAGTATTGGTTGATGCTCTTTGGGCAGATAGAATTACACCAAAAAGGGAAATCGGTATGTCTTCTTTCCAACTTCTTTATGGTCTCAATGCTGAGATATCGATCACCCTAGAATTACCAGCATTAAAATTGGCCAAAGCAATTGAGGATTAAACATATGAAAGCTCCTTTGATAAGAGGATCATGTGCCTAACTAAGCTAGATGAGCAGAGAACTATGGTGGTGGACCGAATTGCTACCCATCAAAGTCTGATGAAGAAACTCTTCAACCAAAAAGCTCAGGACCGTGATTTCTAGATTGGAGATCAAGTCTTATTGTGGGAAAAGAGGAGAGAACCAAAGGGAATGCATGGAAAGTTGGATTTCCTGTGGAGGGGCCCTTTTACTATTCATTAGCTCAATGGTGAAAATAGTTTCTTGTTGAAGTATCAAGATGGCACACCCTTTTCTTTGCCTCACTATGGGCAACATCTGAAGCACTTCAACTCTTGAAGTATCAGATAAGATCATCTATACATGTGTATAGTCTTTAGTTTTGTTTTGTGCCTTTTCTTTTCATTTTTGTTTTTGGCACCTTACTTTCTTGTTGGTTAGCATGACTCCATAGCCTAATGGCACACTTTAAGGCATTGAAGATTATGGTCTCTACTCCCCTCAGTTGTGCCAAAATTTCAACTGAAGAAAGTTCCCCAACTGGAGCCAGCTGTTGTTTCCAAAGTCTGTCACTCATTTTTGGGACAACACATGAACTATTTTTGGTCCTACAAGCTAAAAAATTCTCTCTTCCCTTTGTAGAGTAAAATACTCTACATTTTATTTTGAGTTTCAGTTATACACTCCAAGTTTTGTCCCTGTGCATTTTAGTTTCGAGGTAGTAAGGGTTATGACACAGGGCATGGGTTTTTCATTTTGCGCGGGTTTTTTATTTTTCCTAAAGTTTTGTCTAAGTCTCAAAGTTGAGTGGAAGCTACCAAGTGTCATCTACTGGAACACATTATAATTTTTTTCTATAAGCAACAGAAAGTGCCACGTGTCCCGTTATAACTCAGTGGAGTGCAACAAGTGTCTGCATCCATGTTTCAAGTTTCTTATAAGTTTCAAAGCTTCTTTCAAAAAGCTTCTCTCAGAGTTGCATAAAGGGCACCAAGTGGCAACTGTAGAAGGTTTTAATATGTTTTTATAAATGCAATAGAAGTCACCATGTGTCCCTTGTAAAGCTCAGTGAAAGCCACTAAGTGTCAACATCTGTAGTTTCTTCCTTTTGTTTCGTTATTAAGGACTGTGGTGGACCCCAAGTGAGTTGCTAAAGTAAGCAGAGTGTGCCAAGTGTCATCATCTATGTGAATCCAAATGAGTCCCAAATGTTTCTATAATGTTTCTAAAGCTCAGCAAAAGCTGCCATGTGTCATCTTTCACAAGATTGTCAAAAGGAATCTAAAGCTTCTATAAGTTAAGCAAATGCTGCCAAGTGTCTTCACCTATTTCACAATGGGAATGACATGTGTCACTTGTTAAGATCAACAGAAAGCACCACCTGTCTCCATTCCCATTTTGAAGCTGCTCAAGCAAGAAGTGTTGTGGGTCCCATTTTCTATAAGTTGATAAAGTTTCAAAGCAACAGATTGTGACAGATGTCAAAGACGAAACACTCCCAATACAAAGACAGTAAAAAGGATGAAGCCTGATAGAAAATGGCCAAAGCAAGCGAGAAAGACACAAAGGAACATTTCCTTTAGACAAAATGTCTGAAGGATTTCCTTCAGACATTTTTTTCAAAGGAATTATAACCCGAAGACCGCCCAAAGTTGAATAAATTGCCGAAGAAGAAATGGGCCCGCAGACGTCAAAGTTGAGCATCATGAATTGACTGTTGGGATCCAGACATCTGATGATGTCTTCAAAGCTATTTAATTCAAGAAAACCAACTATCCATTGGCTTTCAAATGATGACAGACCCAAAGACATCAAATTTGTGGCAATAAAATATCTGTTTATCTTTGCAGGTTTAATCACAGACATGAAGGCATTCAAAGACCTTTAGGCTGAAAGGAAGAACCAAAAAGGGGAAAAGATAGCCTGAGGGCTCAAATAATAATAAAAAGGGGGAGAGGCTGAAATATCTACATAGTAGTTATTCCAGTAGGTGGAACAGTCTACAAAGCAGATATTTTGATTAACAAACATTGAAGGCGTGGCCTACTAGTATCCTTTAGAGTAAAGACAAAATGGATAGTTGCACAAACATCAAAGGGGACATACCAGATGATCTAGACCCAAAAGAAGACATATGAGATGAAATGACATGCCACAGTTAAGGCAGCTGACCTACTCTAGCATGGCCCTCTTTGACAAAATTGAAAAATGCATTCAAGGCATTGAATGCACATCATGGGCCATTCCATTAAATAGAGCGCCAAGCCTTTCTTGGTTACTATATATTGTAATCTCTTATTTTGTTCAAGGGACATATTTTTGGTTATAGAAGTAAAATTCTATCAAAATTGAGAGGTGATTACTGAGACTTTGAGCTCAGGTTGTTTATCATATTTCTTTGAATGAGAAAGCAAGTTACTTTCAGACTTTGTGTTGTTATAGCTTGTGTCATTTAGGGGATTGTTCTTATGTCTATTTCCTGAATGTGTTCTTGTCTATTTTTAATAAATAAGCAGAACTAGTGGAAGTGATCAGGAAGGTGTCATGAAGCCAACTATGGAGAGACTTTGTGCCCCCATAATTGTCTTTAGTGTGTTTGTCGGTTTTCTATTTCTATGTAAAGGACCTTGGGATGACTTTGTGCCCTCATTGTCCTTCGTATTTCACTCTTGGGTAGTTGAGGTGGAGACTTTGTGCTACATCTCAATCTGTTAGTTACTACATCTTTTGTTACCAGTTACTTGTCTCTACGTGAAAGAACTCCTACTATTTTCTGCAAGATCACTTCTGAAAGAAGAGAAGTGCCTTCAGTGTTTTCACTAGAATTTTCTCCTTTGTTTATGAACATCATCTCTGAAAAAAGAGATATGGATGGTGTTACCCTACCCCTGAGTGTTATTTTTTGCTTATATCTATAGTATATAGCCTCTTCGTACTTATAGGGAACCTCCCCTTGATGAGAGGAGAGATTTGTCTCCTTTTGATGTGGTAAACCTCACAATCAGCTGACCAATCTTCCTTGCTGTGGTTGATCAGACCTATTTTTCTCATCAGTTCGTTGATTGACAAAATATTCACCCAACACACCTGACATAGTTTTAGGGGGGTTGTACTATGGTTGTGATTCTTTTCTAGAATTCTCTCATTTTTTGTATATTTTATTTATGCATCATAAAAAAAATATATTAATATTAATTATAGAATGGATCTTATCATTGTTAATTCACTCACACCCTTCAACTACTAGGAATGGAAAAGTATGATTACAATGGTTCTTCGAAGTAAAGGGTTGTTTCGCATAACTATGGGGGTAGAAGTTGACCCCACAACTGAAGCATATAAGATAAAATGGTTTAATAGATGTGATGAAGCTTTCAAAATATTATGTTTTTTAGTGTCATCTAAACTCCTATTTCACATAGAGTCGACCAAATCTCTGAAAGAAGTATGGGGCAACCTAGAAAAATTGTTTGGGAAAATTAACACCATGAGGGGTCATGAGCTTAAGATTGAAATAATTAGTCTAATCCATAGAAAATTTGACACATTAGAGGAATTATTCACCAACCTTAAGTCACTTAGATTTCAATTAAAAGAGTGTGGAACTGAGAAGAAAGATAAACAATTAGTTCTTTTTGTACTTGTAAAACTAGGACCTGATTACTCTGTATTTGTCTCTACCTTTTATGCGACCAAGAGAGCCATGGGAGCCAATTGGATAATTCAATCCTTAGATGACTTCATTATAGATTTAACTAAGGAACAAGATAAATTAATCCAAATGGGAACCCTCAATTCTTCCAAACCTTTAGCCCTCATTATCGAGAATGGAAAACATAAAGCCTCTAGTAACAAGGATAAGAAATAGAAGAGTAAGGATCCCGAGAAGAAGAAAGAACAAATAGCCACTACAAAAACTAGTATTGAAACCTCCTCCTTTAAAGGGAAACCTAAAAAAGATAAGGTTAAATTCTCCTATTGCAAGAAGGATGGGCCCGATGAGAGCAAGTATATGAAGAAATAGATAGACCACCTTATTCGTCTCCTAGAGAAAAACAATATAGGGGTCCCTAAGTTTGTCAAACAATCATTATCAGCCAAATAATCTTCTAAGAGAAAAGAAAAAGGGAAGGAAAAACCTAAGGGCAAAGCTTTAGTTATAGTGGCTTCCATATCTACTTCATCTTGGGTTATTGACTCTGGTGCTTCACACCATATGGATTTGTCAGAGGTTGAGTTTCTTGACTTAGAACCCTTTAGTATGTCCTCTATCACTTTGGGTGATGACACTCCAATAGAAGTTATAGGAAAAGGGAATGTTGAAGTTGAAGGTGGAACATTCACAAATTTTCTAAGTGTACCTTCTTTATCAACTAATCTTTTTTCAATATATCAGATTACCCACATAGGGTAGGGCATGAAAGTCAAGTTCACACCAAATTCTGTTAAGATCAAGGAGCTACAAAGTGACACTAAAATTACATTAGGGAGGGATAATCACCATTATAGGCTATACACCTTCTCCCATTTTTCTCCAGATGTTTCTCCTACTGCATTACTTACTCATTCAGATGGAGTTAGAAAGCTATAGCATGAGCAGTTTGGCCACCTTAACTACCGATATCTTGAACAACTTAGAAAAAATGACATGGTCATAGGCTTGCCTCGAGTCGAATTCTCTAAGGGACTTTGTGAGGGTTGCTCTCTCGAAAAGCACCCAGAAGCAAACTTTGACACAGGCAAAGCTTGGAGGGCTTCAAAAGCTTTAGAGTTAGTTCACAGTGATGTATCTAGGGCTTTTTCCATTCTATCTTTTACATGGCCTAAGTACATTCTCACTTTCATTGATGATTTCTCAAGATATACATGGGTCTACTTTCTTTAGTAAAAGTTTGAAGTGTTTGAAGATTTTCAAGACTTCAAGGCACTTAATGAAAAATAATCTAAGAAATCTATCAAGATTCTTCAAATTGATAATAGAGGTGAATATGTTAGTAACATATTTGAGCAATTTTACACCATAGAGGGGATTGCTTTACAACAGATAGTTTCTTACAGTCCTTCACATAATGGAGTTGCAAAACGTAAAAATATATCCTTGAAAGAGATGGCTAGCTATATGATTCACTCTAGATCCTTGGCACCTTAGTATTGGTCTGAAGCTATTAACTATGTTTTATATATTCAAAATAGGGTTCCTCACAAAGCTTTGAAAGGTATAACTCCCTGTGAAGCTTGGCATGGAAGGAAACCTGATGTTGACAACTTTAGGGTTTTTGGATATCTAGCTATGGCACATATACCGAGGAAGAAATGTGAAGCTATGGAACCTTAGTCTAAGCCTTGCATCTTTTTAAGTCATCCAGATGGTGTCAAGGGATATCACCTTCTACATCTAACCACACATGAGTTATTTATAGAGAGAAGTGTTCACTTTCAAGAGAGTCCCAAAGACTCAACACTTGACAGTTCTTATCTTCTTCTGAATCTGATCATCCAAAGTAGGTTCATGAGCTAGGGTCTTCTTCTTCTTCAAGTTTTAATAGTGAGGACAATGATGAGGTGTCTTCTACATCCACCTCTAGTCATGGTTTAGAGGATGAGGAGTCAACACCTGAATCATCCACATCCAGGCCCCTTTGGGCTAGGTAGACACTTTAGAGTGTAAGAACTTGGTTAGTGGATCAAATAGATGATAGATGTACTCAAGAAGATTATCAGAGTGGTCCACATGCCTTCTTTGCTTCAGCTTCAGATCCATTAACATTCTAAGAGGCTTTAGGCATACTTGAACAGAATAGTGGTATGTAAGGAGAATATTCTTTCTTGATAAAAATCACACTTGGGATTTGACTTCACTTCATAAGGGAAGGAAGATGATTCGATGTAGGTGGATATATCAGACCAAGTTTACATCAGATGGATTGGTTGATAAGTACAAGGCACAATTGGTTGCCAAGGGCTTTTCACAAGTAGTAGGTATTGGCTACTCACAAAATTTTGCACCTATTGCAAATATGACTTTAATCCAAATCATACTAGCTATAACCACATCACATGGTTGGGATGTGCACCAAATGGATGTGAAGAGTGCCTTTATTCACATAGACCTTGAGGAGGAGATCTACATGGAACAATCACCTAGGTTTATTTAAAATTCATCCTTAGTTTATAGACTTAATAAATCCATCTATGGCCTCAAACAAGTCCCTCATTCTTGGTATGCCAAGATGGATTCCTTCCTTCTTACTTTAGGTTTCACTAGGTGTCATTCTAACCCCAATGTATACTTCTTATGATATGATGATTCTTTACTGATACTGGTCCTTTATGTTGATGATATTTTGATCACTGGGAGTTCCTCATCATATATTACAATGGTAAAGATAGATCTACAAGATAGATTTAACATGACTGACTTGGGTCTTCTACATTATTTCCTTGACATTGAAATTTCACAGTCTAATTCAGGGATTTGACTTGCACAACCCAAGTATGCTTTTGATCTTTTGGCTTAGTTTCACATGGCTAATTATAAGCCATCTTCCACTCCCTTTCTATTGGGAGTCAAGCTTGAGGCTAGCTATTATACACCTTTGGTTGATGCCACTCGATATCAATAGTTTGTTGGTAGCCTCATATATTTGAATCATATTAGGAATGACATTTCATATGCAGTGGGACTTATCTCAAGATTCATGCAAGAACCCCATGAGCTGCACTGTAAAGTAGCTAAGAGGTTCTTGTATTACATTTAGGGCTCTTATAGATTCAGGATTCAATACAAATTTGGCATTGAGGTTGACTTAGTTGGTTTTATAGATTCAGATTGGGCTGGTGATACTTATAATCATAAGTCCACTTCAAGTCATAGTTTCTCTTTGGGTTCTAGTCCTATCAGTTGGTCTATTAAGAAGTAAAATGCTATTGCTATATCTTCTACAAGGGTAGAGTATAGGGGAGATGCTAATGCAACTACTGAGGCTATTTGGCTTCAAGGGATTCTATCTAAGTTTGGCATTCCTATCAAACAACCCACCATCATCTATTATGATAATCAAATTACTATATAAATATGCAAGAATTTAATTCAACACTAATGAACTAAACACATTGAGATTCACATGCATTTTATTCAAGAGCTTATTCATGGTCAGGTCATTGACTTGAGTTTTTTCCAATCTTTAGAGCAGGTTACAGATATATTTACCAAACCCTTCACCAAGAGCAAGTTCATTCATCTACGATCTCTTCTTGGGGTACGGTCTACATCAGTAATAACACAATATTTAGGAGGGGCCTTCTAACCTCTTCTCTTCTTTTTTGGTGGGGAGTTTTTTCCCAATAGGTTTTCTCATTTTCTACACTTTGTGAGAGATTGCTTTGTACTTGGGTACCTAATCAGGCCTAGTTACTAGGACCCAATTTTACTACCCACCTAAGCTATTCTTAAGGGGGGGTGTTAGTGTAGATTTTTCACCTTATTATAGTTTTTACTACACTTGTATCTTTCACTATGCTTAGGTAGATATTTAGTTATTTAGGATGATTTATGAGGTCATATATTTGCTCACCCACATGTAGAAATTGTGGTCAAATGGGTTGGTGAAGATGCATTGTCATTCACCAACCAATGTTGATTGATTTATAGCACATGGGGTTACTATTCATTTGACAACTAACCCTTGTTCACATTGCTGAATGGATGTGGTTCGTGCATCTTCTTAGCCTATTTGATAACTTGATCTCCTTTGTATTTTGTGTGGTGTGAAAGCTATTATTCTTGTATGAATTAATGCAAGTTTGGTTTTTGATCTTATCTATTATCTTTTGTAATATCTTTTCTTTGTGATTTCATCTTGCTATAGCTTCATTTTGATGAGCACTAGCTTTGTCTCATGTGATCCCTCAACCATTGCATTCACATTATTCGGACTGAGATAAAAAATATGATATAAGTAACATAGTAGCTTGTTCATAGTGGTTGCCAATAAAGGAAAATTTTCTATTATAGCAAGGATAATTTCATAAGGAACTAAAGCCTAGATTCTAAAATTGTTTATGATTATATGCTTATAGATACTTCATATTTACCTTCATCTCAAACTCTATGTTCCACTAGCCCACCTCACATTATTACAACACCATTGGTGTGACAAGTAACCCAAATAATAAATTGGTGGTCTTCCAATCCCACAACTCAACATCCTTTCCCCTATTTTGGATTGCGTAAAGAACTATCCAACCTCTTTGTATTATTTTCATCTTGCATGTATCTCAATTCAGCTTACTAAGAAAGTCAAGGCCGAGATCCCTATATTCTAATACCACTTCAAAGACTCTCTTGCAAACTAAAAAAATGAGATATTGCTTCTTCCTTTCCACCCATAAAATCAAAATTTTGGTTTTGTTAATGTTCACCTACATGCCTAATTCTTTGCAAAAGAGTTCTAGAGATTGTAAGTGGTCTCTTAGATCTTGGATTTTCTCTACCATTAGAATAAGTTCATCAATATAAAGTATGATTTTCCCCACATAATTTGCCAAGTGGACCCCTTCCCATCCAAATTTATTTATACAATATTCTATATCATCAATGTATAGCCCAAATAAAGTTGGGGATAAAGGGTAGCCTTGTTTGACTCTTATATCACTCCTAAAACACTCAAAAACTATGCTTGTATTTTTATTATAACCTTAACTTGCTCATAAAATCTATGAATTACTGTCGTGTAGTGCATTGTGACCCCTATTTCTTCCACTTTGATCCATAATATATTCCTTGGTAATGTGTCAAATGCCTTTTTAAAGTCTACAAAGTAACAATATACATCCCCTTTTTTAATCCCAAACATTTTCAAATTGGTGTTTGAGCATGATACAATGATCGATAATTAAGTGTTTGGGTCTAAATCCTACTTTCCCCTTTGCTATCTTACCCTTTTCCTTCACCTAGCTACTAATCCTGCTTTCTATAGTACTCTCAAACATTATTGTAAAAAGAGGAATGACCATGATAGTTTATTAATTTGAAGGATAATTTACATCACCACTTTTAAATAGAGGTATGGTTAGGTTGGTTGTACACTCTGTTGGGAAGCCATTTTGAATGACCACATTGAAAATTTCTTTGATTTTAGGTGCTAGGATATTTGCTTCCCATTTTAGATGTTTCACTTATAGATTGCCTATGTATTGATTTTTATTCATTACTAGATTTTTAATCCCTTTGTATGATGTCTTCAGTCATGATAAATTATTCATTAGCAATGATTATGGGAGGTGCATCTTATTCATTTTCATGCTCATACAACTATTTTTAATACTCTAGCCATTAGCTTGTTATTATGTTGTTCTTTGTTTGTGTTTTTTCCTTGCAGAGCTCCCTATAAAATCTCTTTGGTTCATGTTTTCCTAAATAAATCAGCTCCTTTTTTCTAATTCTCGTATACTCTTTTTTTTTGGTCCTCGCAAGTTGTTCATAGATTAATCTATTTGCCTTTGTTCTACCTGTTAGTTACTTTAGTGATCTTTGTGCTACTTTACATTCTTCATCGTACTGCATGTTTATGGAGAAGTTATTTTTTTCTTTCTTTTTAGGTTTAGCTCTCTTGCATTTTTTTGGGCTTCTTGAATGGTGTGCATTAACCCCTCACTCTTAGTGGAATATATACAAATTATAGGTACCCCCTTACTATCCCTTTATTGTAATTTTCTATTCACTATTGCCCCAAAGTCTTGTTGAGTTTCCTTTATCAAGACGATGTTTCCTTTGAATGAGGGTTTACTTTGGTTGGCCCTAGTGTGTTCATCATCTTGTTTGTCTCCTTGTAATTGGAGTTTCGTAAAAATTAGGTTGTGATATGATTTATTTTCCATGAGAGAATCTTCTACTTCTAACTCTTATATTCTAGATTTATAATTTTGTGACCATATAATGTGGTCGATTATACTTGGCTCATTGTAAGTCTTACATGTATAATTTTTTAATTATTCCCATTTGCTCATATAATTACATATAACCAAGTTGAATATGTTGCATAGACCTAATAACATTCCTATGAAGTGTGTGATAGCCCCATGTCCATCGTCTAAAGCTCTAGTCCATTGCTTATTTTCTTCTTTTCTCATCCAAAGAAGATTCGTATCTAGATCCTCATTAGTTAGAATGTTGGATTGTTTATTATTTTCCTTACATTGAAATACCTTATTAACAAAATACCCCCTCCCGCTTCCCCTAATTTGATCTTACTTTAGACTAAAATGTCTCTCTTTAAGGATAAGTATGGGTCTTCATAGTCTAGATTATGCTTCTTATAAAATTTAGAATTATTGGGTGTAAAATATCATGAAATATGCTAATATTTATGTCATTTTATATGATTATTATCCAAATATACTATTTATCATCTTGTTTTTATATTATTATATTTTTTCCCCATGATTCTTTAATTAACACCATTATACCCCCATGACCCTTGCCATTCTCTATTGATTTATTCTGTAATGTTGCCTTTTTATATCCTTGAAAATCTAATGTTTTTTCACTTATCATGCTCATGTGTTTCACTCAAAATGATTATGTCTCTATCTCTGACTATGGGCCCTAATTTGGGTCCTCTTCTCCAAGGGTAGCCTCTACAATATTAGATTTTAAACATAAGATGCTCTCAAGTAGGCCATACTCCATATTTTCTAATAGTTTATCAAGCTATGATACTAGCTTTCACATTGTTTATGTATGCCCATATCCCTTCATTCCTAGTTGCATTCAACTTTTCCCACTCCTTGTTTCTCTCTTCTAGTTATGAAAAGGTTAAGTTCATCTAGGTAAGAGTATGAGACTCTTAACATGCCTTTATTTATTAGTACTCTTGTTTTATCATCAAAGTTCACCATTATGACTTGCCTATGCCTATCTATTTTTCCCTCTCTCAACTTACCAATTCTACTTGCTTGTATGATCTAGCCTTTCCATTGTAATTAGTTTAAGAGGAAGTCCCTTGATAGGTATCTTGTACCCTCCCATTCTGCATAGAATTTCAACCCTTTAGTGATTATATATGATATTTTATCATGTTATTCTCCTCCTTTTATTACTTTACTCTTGACTTGCCTCTCTAATAACTCCCTTTGCTTGCCCAGTGGTTCTTTTACTACTTGTGACCAGTCTTAGCATCTTTCAATTTATTTTGTAACTTATTTTCTCTTACTTCCATGTTGTGAAGTGCTTCTTATACATATTTTATTTTTTCTTTCCTCACCTTTTCATCCCATACCTTGGCATTTGTTGGAATTTGGATGGCTTGTTTATGGGTATACCATTCATGTTGTCTAACATTTACGAGATTTTGTAATTTTATCACTTGTGATTTAAGCATGATGTTGTCTTCTTCTAGCCTTTGCTTAACATTTACCACCTATTATATTTTAATATCTATTATTTTCTCCCTTGATTCCATGCTTTCTAGTCTCTCTTTAAAATTAATTAGCTTTTACACATAGAGCTTTGATGATCAAATGAGTGGAGTCATTGTGTGGTTTTATGTTTCCTCACCTTGTTGGATCCCCTCTTGGTGGCTTTTACCCCCAATATTATGTGTTTTATTTATTCCTTTCATGATATTTTTTTATCATTATGTGATTTTGTTCTTGTATTCTTTATTATTATTGGTATGACACAATCCTCTTTTTCTTCTTTCCCTTGACCCACATGTGGTTTTGGTTGAGTTTTTTTATTTCAAATTAGAAAATGTCATTAGTTGTTCTTTATTATCAGCTTGTTTTTGCTTATGTGGTTGTATATCATTTATTATTATCTTTTTCTATGATTATTTATAGCCATCATCTTTGCCTGAGCTTGTCGATGTCTTGTTATCCCCTAATATTATTTTACATTGACATATGTTGGGGTTGAGATCACTTCTAGGAGTGTTACAATTATTGTGAAGATGAATTGATATTATGTGGGAGCCCTATCATTTTTAGACATATAAATTTTTATGCTTCGCTAACCCCATATGCTCTAATATTCCCTCTAAAGAAAGGGTTTGTGTACACATATATAAGGACCAAATAGTATTATACTATGCCCTTTAGTGTTATAGATATATCTAAATAGGTTTTATTCCCAAAAGGTGGGACATGTTGTTCTTTGATCTCCAATTATAGTGGTTGCTTCAACTTTGGCATGTGCTTCCCTAATGGTAAAACTTCATCCATTGGAGGACAATAAGTTTAAGCCATGAATACCTATATGCCTCTATTCTAAAACTATTCTCCCCTCTTCATTGAAATTACTTCTCTAAAACCTCATTGATGTACTTTGATATCCCCTAACTTATGTAAACACCCTAATACTTTGCTTTAACTAGACCCGATCTAAAATAAAATTTGAAACCCTACTCAGTACCTTACCCTAGACTTTACTATTTAATAATAATATCATATATATCTTAATTTAAAAATCCTTACGTGATATTTTAATATTAGGTTTTACGACAAAGATGCTAGGTATCATTTATTTGTTATGCCAAATCTAGTTTTAAATTCTAGATTTTCTTGAGCAGGGGAATTGTCCTAAGTTGTATAGTCATGTGTTTTTTATTTACTAAATTTGTGGGTAAAAAGTTTAATTTTATGTCTTCTTCTTTTCTTAACATATTTACCACAAATTCTTGATCAAAAATAAAAATAACTAGTTACGGGTCATGCAACCTCAAGGGAGTTGGAACTACATATCCCACACATTAGAATCATATCCATATAGTTTTTTGTGCCATGTGAATGAAATTTCAAGCAAGGGCTTTAACCTCTTATTCCCTATATATGTGATACAACTCCATGAACATTCATCTAAACCCTATTTTAGTATAAGTGGATGATGTCACAATAACTAAAGTGACGAGTCACCAATGAAGGCTCAATGTGCAAACTCCTTGTCAAGTGTAATAAAGGATTTTAATCAATTGAAGGCTCTAACTTATGAAAGGAATTTTTATTTTCTTCTTATTTAGTAAATGACCAAGAATGGTTTATATAGATATGGATCTCTAAGAAATGACACACACCATGGATAACCACTTAAAAGTGTGATATAAGAAATCAAAGGTGTGGCAAATTGGGCCAATGTGGAAGGACCAACAAAAATACATAGGATAAATATGGTGGTACACTAGTAATCACTAAATGTATCCTAGAGAGGACAAATGTCTAAAATGGGTGCAACCAACTTAGAAGATAGATAAAGGCTCAAAA
Organism: Torreya grandis; assembly: GCA_037957365.1. Lineage (NCBI taxonomy): Eukaryota > Viridiplantae > Streptophyta > Pinopsida > Cupressales > Taxaceae > Torreya > Torreya grandis. The sequence continues at coordinate 1,525,769 of JARHVA010001979.1, read as the reverse complement.
GCTTAAATGATTGTGTGCTAAAGATATCTAGAAGGCACAAAGGCCAAAGAAAGAGTAGTGTGGGGTAATAAATGTTCAAAAAATTGATCATACAATGTCATAATCATAAATATCAAACACACATAAAGCAAGCAATACTCATCTGAATAATCAATGAACATCATCAAGAAGTATAATAAAGCACAATATCTATAGGTAATAACACTATATAGAGTATAAACAAGATAAATTCATGTGTAATAGTCTATTATGATCAATGGATCGATACATAAAGATACAAACTTATAAGTGTACAAATATCTCCTTAGTGTAGGCATGTCTCTAATGTATAAAGGTAGTTCACATGTGTTACTAATGTCATGCATTTGTATGTACATGTTCATATGCAACCAATATGTCTTACATCCCACTCACGTATACCATGAAAAACATGTGCATAGAGAATAGACATGTAATTTAGAATACATATGTAATTCACCATGTATTTGAAAAATAACATCAACCAAATATGTGTACCAATAAATTATGTCATGCACAGGTCCTCACTTTGCTATTTCTGAATATTTTATATTAATTTATTGATTATTTTTAAATTTTTTTTTGAAGCATGTCCCTTCTAACCAATGCTCTCATTAATGTGATGTTCACCTGACGATCATGTATCATATATGTCGTAATCATCAACATCCACTAATTTAGTCATTTTTTCTTCAATATATTCATCACTATCAATATCATGTACCTTAGTTGTGATCCTTTCAAAGTGTAAAAAATGAAATATTCGACATATGTAAAATAAGGAAATAATCATACAAATATGAATGTAAAAGGGTATATTGATATTACACTTAGATAATTAGAAATTAAAAAATAAACTTGGAATAGAGGTGATTAGATTATTCTAATATTATGTTGCTCATTGTGTTTGTCACCAGTTTCTAAAAATTTTGTGTTTGTATTATAACTGTTCATATTAGAAAATAGGTGGTCAAACACTATGCAGATGCTATCAGTGAAACTAAGAGCCTTGCAACAACTGGTACTATCTAGGTTCTAATGGTAATGTCCCTATTGACTATGCAAGTTTGTTATTGCTCTAAATATTGTGCCTATGCCTTTAGATGTTTCCTATGTGTGAGTTCACCTTAAGTCATGTGCACTAATATTTGGTTTCCTTCTTCCTTTGAAACCATAATGTCACTTTTGATCAAAAGATAACTTTTTAAAAAGGGGTTAAAATGCTGGGTTGGATAGCCCCAACCACTCCCCACTAAGTGATTGAGTATGGCCTTTGTTCTAATACTCCAAAGAGGGCACCATCATGATAAATCTAGAATACAATGTAATGTTTGGCTTTCAACACTTCACACCATGTAACTTTGGCATGCGTGTTTATTCAAACTTGGTTATAGGGATTCTTTTTTGAAGGATAATTATATATTTATGCCTTTGTGATGATAGAGTGACAATTAATTACTCAAGTTTATTAGGACTTTTTGAGATTATTGTTAGGTAGTGACCATGTGTGTATAACCTTAAGATTTATTTGTAATTAGAGCTGACTCTTTGATATTTCATTTTATGGCCAACCCATGAAATGTGTCTAGGCTGACCTAATGAAGACTTCTTAATTTGGAAAATAGTCATTGTGTACACTTGGATATTATTGGCAAAGGCAAACACCTGCAATAAAATACAACTATATAATTATTGTTAGTGTTATCTTGAGAGTAAAAATTAGTAATCTAAGATATTGAGACAATCTATTTAGGATTTCTGAAAGTTATTGCACAAACTAAGGTGATTTTGAATATGATTATATTGTAAATTAGGTAGGCCAAGACATCAAGTTGGTAAATAGATACAAGAAAGTGTGCATAAGATTAAAATATGTATACAAAGTCCAAGTATGTCAAAATGTGCCAAATTTGATGTTTCCACAATGCATAGTACCAATTTCAAGTGTCTACAAATGCCCCATTTTAGTCTAGTATTGAAAATGATATATTAAAAGGATAAAATTGATATATTAAAAGGATAAAATAATAAATATGGTACATGTAATTAGTTGTACTTGGTTTTTACATGTATGCACCAAAAGTCCCATTTGACCCATGAAATACTTGAAAGGAAACATGCATAGATTAATTTTATCTCAATATAAGTAATATGAAATAATCTAAAACATTGAAACACATGAAATTTTAATTAAAGGAAAAAATGCACTCAAGGATACACAAACCAATATGCCACTTGTGGAACTCATTTAGAGAATGTCATGGGGTGATAATGCCCCAAGGAGATGCAACCCATAAAAATGTGAGTTAAGGAGTGTTAATTATTTAACCACCATTTGATGAGTGGTAGAAGTTGAATGTTATAGAATCCTCAACTACACTACTTCAAATATATATATTTTTTTGTAACCCCAAAATAGGTTCATATGTAAAGCTGTAGATAAAATATAAATCCCAAGTGCTTATGTAGTACCGTCATTCCTCATTGATCCTTAATATATAAATAAAAAAGTGTTTATATGAACAACATTCATGCCCCACATTTGATCCAATTATACCTTAAAGTGATATAAAATGCCATAATATATCTATCATAGTGTCATAAAATGTTTCCTCAATCTGCTCGATTTGATAAATCTGGTAACTCTTTCTCAATGTAACCCATAAAATCTATGTCAAAATGTCATAGAATATTCTAACTATTCCTCCTAATCATGGAGAATGTATCCCATATGCCTCACTTTGTTTAATATGAATTACATAATCTGACCCAAAGTGTGAATTATTTATCTATCATGCCTTGAATCTCTAAGACAAACCCACTGCTTGTGCCCATTATCATATAAGGTATAAATCTCATGAATCTCTCATCTCAAAATGGAGAGTTATGCACACCATGTGTTATATAACAAAATGTAACCATCTAAAATATGTTTAAAAACATGATAAGATATGTCATCATATAAATATTTAATCATTCAAACATGTATGAAACATTTAAACTAAAGCAATGGGCATATAAATGTCATGTCAAGTAGATATATCGATTAGACACATTATAATAAGTATCATAATAGATGCATGATAGAAATCATGGCATTATACACAATACAAGTATGCATTATATAAATTATGATGATAATCTTAGCTACATTCATTTATGTTCCCATGCATATGAACATAATATAAGGATCATGAAACATGTAAGCACTCAAAACTTGGCTCGACTCTGATTAGACAAAATCACAATATGGCTATGACTTGTACTCGAGGATCCTTTAATAGAAATCGACACATGATGTGAAAAAATAGAATCAATGCACTCATATAACACGTGGTATATCATAGAAAAATGACCATATAATGTCATAATCATCAATATCAAACCCACACAAAACAAGCAATGCTAGTCCACATAATTAGTGAACATCATCATCTAGTATAACAAAGCATAATATCCATAGGAAATAACACTCTAGAAAGTATAAGCAAGAAAAAGTCGTGTAACAGTCTATTATGATTAATGGACCAGTATAGAAAGATACACACTAATAAGTGTATGAATATTCTCTTAATATAGACATGCCACCAATGTAGAAAGGTAGTCCATGAGTGTAAATAATGTCACATATATGTATTTCCATGTGTTAAAAATAACCAATATGTCTTGCATCTCACTCATATACTATGAAAATCATGTGCATAGAGAATATATATGTGATTCACTATGTATATGAAGAATAACATTAATCAATTTTGTGTACCATCAAAGCATGTCATGCAAAGGTCCTAGTCTTGTATTTTGTGAATATTTGAATATTTTTTTTCTTTTTTTTAAAACATGTCCCTACTAACCGATGATCCCATTAATGAGATGCTCACATGAAGGCCACATATCTTATATGTCATAATCATCAATATCCACTAATTCAAATATGTAATTCCAATCATCTCTTGTATCTATGATAGGGTATGTATACCTACGTGATACAATAAATGCAGATAATAGTAATGCACATATAGAATCTAGGATGAATAATAACCAATAAAGTATACATAAGTCAATTTAACACAACACAAGAAGTATCATGGGAAAACCTCAGAGAGGTAAAAAACCCACTAAATGATGATATTCAATTATTGAGAAAATCCACACCCCAATATAAAAACTCCTTCTCACTTCTTCAATAGCCTTCACAAAAAACTATGTTCATGCATAATTCGTGATCTATAATAAATTATTTTTTACATACTCACAATAAAGATAAAATCATATTTATAATAAAATGTGAAGGGATGTGAGTATTGTAAATAATGGGTCCAACCATCCCAAAAATATTTTAAATTGCCGATAATAATAAACTAATATGATTTATTTTATTAATAAGTAATAAATAATTTATGTTTTATTATTTATTTACACAAAGTTTTTAACCCGTGTTAATAAATAATAAATCATTACTATTTAATTACTTAAAATATACTAAGGGTCTTATAATTTCACCACTTAGATATTAAATGTTTTAACACTATCTCTTAATGCTAAGTGTGGATAAATGTTATAGTCACCTTAGAAAGGAATTACACTATGTAAAAAAATGAAAGATTTATAAACCTTCATCATGCCAAACACCACCTTTTGAAACAAAATGAATCATAATCCATGAACTACTTGAATGTAAGTTTAGACTAGCATGATTGTGAGACTACATCTCACAGTTTTTTTATGAATAATCATCTAAGCATATTTGAAGCCTTTTATAACATAAAGACCTCCATTAAAAAGTATGCTTTTAATGTATTGGTATACAAAATTAAAACTTTCACATGAATTTTATTCAAATCACATAACTTCTACATGAAGTTTACAATGCTTTATAATCAAAAGAAGTATATAGAAGAAAAAGAAACACATGGTCATTAGGAAGTGGCATTGTCATGTACACTCCCTCTCAATGAAAACTCTAAGAGGCCTAACATTGCATACAACCAACAAAATTTAGTAGCACTAAGTGGTTTTATGAATATATCTGTTAGTTTTTCTTTCTTAGAATAGAACTGCAAATTAATATCACCATTGAGGACTTTCTCTCTGATGAAATGCACATGAACTTCAATATGTTTAGTTCTTTGATACTGCACTAGATTTTTTTCCATAGCTATACAACTTTAGTTATCAAAATGAAGGATGGTACTCTGAGAAACATCCAAATGAAGTTCTCTCAATAACGTTCATAGCCACATAAATTTTTTGATAGCTTCCATAGCACTTTTGTACTCAAATTTTGTAGAAGAGAGAGAGTCAGTAAGTTGCTTCTTATTGCTCCAAGTGATAACACCTTCACCAAACTTAAACATATATCTAGAAGTAGATTTACGATCTAAAGTATCACCAACATATTTAACATTACAATAAACATATAATTTAGCATTATCAATAGACGAATACAATAAACCATAATTAATAGTTCCTTTGATATAATGAAGAATATGTTTAGCTGATTTCCAATGATCCAAATAAGGATCCTACATAAATTTAGAAGTAGCACTAACAATATATAAAATATCTGGCCTAGTAATGGTTAGATAAATTAAAATTTTAATAAGCTATCTATACAAAGTAGGGTTAGATTTTTTCACATGCAAGTTTAGAGTTAAGTTTAATACCAATTTCAATAGGAGTAGTGGTAGATTTATAATCAAGCATGTTGAACTTAATAAGAAAATTATAAACATACTAATATTGTGATACAACAATCAAATTTTTATATTAAAATACAATCATTATTAAAAATGATGTAGAATGTTTAAATCAATTATTTCAAACATTTAACTTAGTTTATCCTTATATTTATTAATTAAATTAGTTAAATTTATAGTAATCAACAAATTATCAACATATAATATAATTAGAATCAACTGACCATTTTCAACTTTAATAAAGAGATTATTATCTGAATAATAATTAAAAAAACTTAATTATTTGAAAAATGATGTAATCTTAGAATACCAAGTTTGAAGAGCTTATTTTAAATCATATAAATATTTTTTTAACTTACATACATAATGTTCTCTGTTAGGATCAGTGAAACCTTTAGGTTGAGTCATATAGGTTTCTTCTTCTAAATTCTTATTTAAAAATGCATTCTTGACATCCATTTTGGAGATAACCCAATTATTTTGGACTGTAAGAGTAATAAGAAGTCTAACAGTACTCATTTTTGCTATAGATGCCAAGGTTTCAACATAGTTAATCTTGGGTTCTTGAGTAAACCCGCGAGTAACTAATCTAGGTTTAAACTTATCAATTTTACCAATTGAATTATATTTCATCTTTTAAAGCCACTTAAAATTGACAATATATCTTTTAAGTGGAGGAGGAATAAAATTCCAAGTCTGATTTTTAATTAAGACATTATATTCAGTTTGCATAATAACATTCTATCTATCATCTTGAGAGGCTTCCTCAAAATATTGAGGTTTACATTCATACATAGTCATTAATGCATGATAAGAATGTAGATTCTAGTTAAGTTATTAAGATTATCAATATTAGATGATTGAATTAGAGATTCTACCCATTTAGGTATTTTATATTGAACATAAAACTCAAGGGGTTCCTCAGACTCTAAATTATCTATAATTGGATCAACTTCTTCAAGAGCATCCATTTTATCACAAGGATAAACATGAGAGTCAATTTCATCAATAAAAAATATCAAGGATGATCCACAAAGGGCTCATAATTTTTTTTTAAGAACAAGAACATTCTTATTCTCAATAATCTGAAATTTAGAGGGATCATACACTCTTTAAAATTTTGTTTTACCTCTATATCTTACAAAAATACAAGAATAAGAAGTGGGGTCAAGCTTCTTTTTTTTAACTTTAACAATAAAAATAGAAGCAGGACTACCAAAGATCCTAAGATGAGCTACACTAGGTTTATTTTTAGTCCACATTTTTAAAGGGGTAGAAAGATGCAAGGCTTCAGGAGGGACTCTATTCATAATATGAACTATAGTATTTATAATTTCAATCCATAAAAACAAAAAAATATTTGCAGATTACAACATTGTTCTAGCCATTTCTAAGATGGTTTTTCTTTTCAATAATACCATTTTGATGAGCAAAATAGAGGTTGTTAATTTATTTTTAATACCACAATTAATGCAAAAAAAATCAAACTCTTTACTAATATATTCACCACTATTATCAGTTCTTAATCTCATAATAAACAAATTAGATACATTTTCAACATAAGCTTTAATTTTTTTAAATTAGAAAAAATTCAGATTTATTTATAATAAAATAAGATCATATCATTATAGTATAATCATAAATAAAAGTAATAGTATACAAAGAACCATTAAGAGATACAAATTCAAAAAGTCCTACAACATCACTATGAATTAATTCTAAAGGATATGAGGAATTCACATAATGATTCTTATGAAAGGGGTTAGTATGTTACTTACCACATAAACAACTCTCATAAGTTTCATGATGAGAGAGGATTAAAAAAGTCCAACAGCAAGATTATTTGTAGACATATCATGTAAATTTATAGAATTAACATATCCTAATCTTTCATGTCATAACTGAGATTTATTCTTATTATGTGATGAAAGTAAACATGCAGAAGGACAAAAGATATATAAACTATTCTTTTGAACACCTTCAACAGTAAAAAAATTAGATTGATTTCTAATGGACCAACTATCTTTAAGCAATGTTACAGTAAAATTATTATTTATAAGTTGAGAACAAGATATTAAATTCTTTTTAAGCTTAGGTACATAGAAAACATCTTTAATAACAATATTTAAAATTTTTGCTTTTCCTTGTTTAGTTACTTTTAAAAAAGAATTATATTCTAAGTAAATTCTTTCAAATATATCTCTAAAATCACATAAAATATCAAATAAACATGTCATATGGTATGATGCATCATTATCTAAAATCCACTCATTTTTATTTAAAGCACATAAATCAACATATAAAGTAATAACATTTGAATCTTGATTGTTACTCTGATTGGAGTTTTGATTCTTTTGCTTATTTTGATTCGATCTCTTCCCTTTATTATTTTTAAAAGTTTGATTGTTATTTCTATCTTTATTTTTATAACAGGTTTCCCTTCTATAACCAATTTACCACAGAGATTATAATTTCTATTAAACTTAGGTGTATGATTTTTATTATCAAATTTCTTATTCATGTATTTACTTTTAATATAATTTGGTTTAAATTTCTAGTTTTTAGTGTTATCAAAAATATAATTAAGAGTGAGAAGTGCTTGAGTAGCATTTTCATTAGAATCAAAATTTGTCATAACTTGATCTTCTTGAATTAGGAGAGCAAATAAGGTGGTAAGGTTAGGAATATCTTGCTCAGTTTGATAATTAGAATTCAAAATTGAAATAAAATTTTATTTTTTTATGAATATTTAACTAAATGATAAAATAAATAAATCGATCCTGAATCAAATTATAAGTACATCCATCTAACTGAGCTTTAATATTTTTAATTTTAACAAGAAAATTATCAACTTTTTCATCACCCTTCATAGGTGTAGTTAGCAATTCAAGGAATAATTTAATGTTCTTTGAAAGGCAAGTGCCTTCATGTATGGACTCAATAATTTTCCAAGCACCACTAGGAGACTCTTGATTATCAATATGGAGAATGAACTAATCTTTAACACTCTACGAGTTAATGAATATAGCTTCCTGTAATTTTTGTTGAAATACATTGGTAAGCTCAAGGGTCACATGTCATCTAAAAAGAGATTTTTCAGTCTCAATAAAAATATTCTATAATTTACGGACTATAAATTCAGTGTTAACACAAATTTTTCATATATTATAGTTATTTTTATTAAGCATTTGAGATTTTTCTAAAGAAAAATGAGGCAAAGCCATAACTTCCGTTTAAATAAGACAATAAACAAATGTTTAAAATGAAATCTTTTTAATATGAATTTAAATTAATATTTTAAAATAAGATAAATCACAAGTATAAGTATATTTAATTACATAATTTATATGTTAAATAATGCAAAAAACTGAATTAAAATTGTACAAATCTAAGTGTCAAAAGATTCACACTCAAAATGACCACTTAAACATTATTATTAAAAAAAATGTAAAAATAATAATGAGGTTTCAAAACAAAAAATGGACCACTCCAATGTGTCTGAAATGTGCCAAAATTTATAGATTGACTGGTCACATGACTATGGTCGACAAAACATTCACTAGGTTAAAATTTGAAACAAGTTTGATAGGTCAATTAGGGTTTTAATTGCGTGATAAATTAAATTAATTTTTTTTTACCAAGTAAAAAATATTGAATTTAGGGGGTTTTGAACTTGGGACCTACTCTTTGCAATTATTTACCAAAATTATAACAATCAATTCATGTATGAGGTTAATCAAAGATTTATATGCACAATATTAAATTTCAACCCTTTTTTTAATCTAATTTTTTAAAATAAAAAATATATATAAACGTACATATGTGCATATAATTTTTTTGAAATGGTAAAAAAAATTAGTATTCTTTTATCTTTTTGGTAAAAAAACTTTAAAAAAAAAGAGTGGGGCCCACTATAATTTGAGAATTTAAAAAATAAATTATTTTTTAAATCTTTTCCAAAAACTATAGAAATCAAAACATACCTATGAAACATTCTATAGAATGACGCTCTATAGAATTTCAACAACTTAGATCTCTTTGTTTAAACCTCATATTGACTTAAAACATTGTCAATCTCCCTTAAATCTCTCCAAAAGATAGAATACAATCTTTAAATCAAATCTTTGATGTAGAATACAACTTTTTCACTCACCCAGGCCAATTATGGCACTTAAGGGAGCTTAAAAAAATACCAAAATTTTTATAAAGGCTCTCAGGGGTTACAAATGCCTCCAAGAGGTTTAAACAACTAAGATTTGATTTTTTCTAGCAATAAACATGATAGAAAATGAGAGTAAAAAATTATTTTGAGATTTTCTTCTTACATAAGATGCATTTTGCCATACAATAACTCTTACAACAGTAAAAATATTGGAAAAAGGATCACCAGTTTCTTGAACAAAGATTTGAAATGCTTGTTGAAGCTTTAAAAATGAGATTTGGTTGCTAAAAGGTAGAGAACAGGGAACACAAAGCACCTCAGATAGGTAAAAAACCCACTAAATGATGATATTCAATTATTGAGAAACTTCGAACTCCAATACAGAAACTCCTCACTTCTTCAATAGCCTTCACAAAAAACTTTATTCACACATAATTCGTGATCTATAATAAATCATTTTTCATACACTCAAAATAGGGGTCAAATCCTATTTATAATAAAATATGAAGGGATGTGACCATTGTAAATAATGGGTCCAAGCATCTCGAAAACATTTTAAATTACCGATAATAATAAACTAATATGATTTATTTTACCGATAAATAATAAATAATTTATGTTTTATTATTTATTTACATGAGGTTTTTAACCCGTGTTAATAAATAATAAACTATTATTATTTAATTACTTAAAATATACTAAGGGTCTTATAATTTCACCACTTAAACATTAAATGTTCTAATAGTATGTATACCCAAGTACACCGTATATTGGAATTGGCTTATTGGATATTCTTTGCTCTTCAATATATTCATCACTATTTGTATTAGGTATCTCAATTGTAATCCTTTCAAAATAAAAAATTGGAAATATTTACATTATGTAAAATAGGGAAGTAATCATATAAATCTAATTGTAAAAGTGTAAATTGATTTTGCACTTAGATAATTAGAAATTACTGAAGCACTATGGAAGAAAGGTAATTATCTTTTTGATATTTTTTTGCTCACTATGTTCATCAACATTTTTGAAAATGCTTTGTGTCTATTATGTAACTACTCAGATCAAGAAACAAGAGTTCAAACATTGAGTAGTCATTCCCAGTGAAATTGAGACTCCTATAATGGCTGATAATAACCAGGCTTTGTCAGTAGTGTCCCTATTAATTGTGAAAGGTTGTGATGCCTCAGGCCACTATGTGTATGTTTGTAGATGATTCTTATGTGGTTGATTAACTTTAGTCTTGTGTATTGATCATTGTTTCCTTCTCATTCCTTTAAAACCATGAACTCACATTTGACTATAGGATGACCCTTAAAAATTGGCTTAGTACATTGGGTTAGACAACCCCAAGCACTCCCCGCTTAGTGATTGAGTATTGTCTATGTTCTATTGCTCCAAAGAGGGCTCAAATCGTAAGTAGTTCTCCCACCTAGATGTGTGTGTGCACCATCATGATCAATCTAGAATTTAATGCAATATTTGGATTTTGACTCTTGGCATAATGCAAATTTAACATGCACGTGTATTTATTATTGGCTCTAGGGATACTCTTTTAATGGATATTCATAGATGAATGCCTTTATGATAATATCTCAAAAGAGAGTTAATTAATTTATCAAGTTTGTTAGGACTTACCAAGATGATTGCTAGGTAGTGACCAAGTGAGGAGAACATTAGGATTAGTTTGTATTTATAGTCTATTTTTTTATATTTTCAGCGATGACTAACCCAAAAAACATGTCTAGGTTGACCTAATGAAGACTTGCAAATTTGAAAAAGTATAGTTGTGTGTTCTTAGATACTATTGGTAGAGGCAAACTCTTATGGTAAACCATAATTATTTGTCTCTTATCGGTATTGTCCTAGGAGTGAAAATTAGTGATCTAGGATATGGAAATAGTTTATTTAAGATTCTAGAAAGTCTTGCATAGAATAGGGTGATCCTAAATATGTGTATTGAGAACTTTGGGCCAGTTAAGAAATTAGGTGGGTAGACAGATTGGGAAAAGGTGGACAAGATTCAAAATTTTATGCAAAGTCCAAGTATGTCAAAGTGTGCCTAAGTTGATGTTTCTTAAGTGTCAATGCCAAATTTAGGTGTCTACAACTATATAGAGATACTCCTAAAGTATGGTATATCACCAATGTGATCATGTCCCCCATGGTGTGGGCAAGAAAGTAGCCACACAATATCTAAAAGTCCATGATAAAAATATGTAACATGTATATTCTACATCTCACCCACTCAAAGAATACCATGAGAAACACGTCTAACATGTATATGAAAAATCTCTTACATAGAGATATAAGCATGATATGTATCCATATATAAAACGATTTTTTTTGGTATTTTCTAATGTTTTTTGTATTTTGTAATTTTAAATAGTAAAATAAGAATGCCAAGGAGTGCACACAATAATAATGAAATGAATTTCAATAAAATAAAAATAGAATCCAAAGGTCACAATCATGAAACAATGTGAATAGGTAGGTCGAGGGACATAATCAATGAAGAAGAAGAAGAAGAATATTCAAAATAACATACAACTTACCTCACAACTCAATGCATTCTAAGATGGAAGGTCTCAATATATATGTTATCATCTTCAAGAAATCTATGCAAGCATTTGGAATGAGATAAAAATCAAATGGCAAGGGCCAATGTAACATAACAAGCAACTATATCAAGTGGATAGAAGAATGACAATGCAAGAGAAAATAAGTGTGAAGGTGTCAAATCTAGAAGATGGATAAAGAATGTGATAAAAATTATGCCAATAAAACACGTGAAAGATATAAAAATAGAGGAAAGAAGCTATGTACAATAAGAGAATTATAGTCCAATAATTATATATCAATGAAACATAAGATATAGGCTAGCATAGCTAACCAATCATCTCATCTATAATGTTATATCCCACTATCAGAGTCATACATATTGCTCAAAGTATCACACATGTAATCATGAGATGTGTAATAAGTGCAATCGTTGTCCTAAGGAGAGATATGTGGAGAGTGAACTCATGGAGCTATTTGAATTTTTTGAGATGCATGTATAGGAATATGCCACAATAAAGAATACACTTGGATATGATGTGTAACAAGAGGTCATAAATTAATTTTGGGACATGGATGATTACAAATTTTAGTCTTGAAGATGCAATTATGGGAATTAGTGCTCTAGGAGCTCTTATAGTAGATGGTGGTGTTTTTTTAGACACAAATGTAGAAGGAACAATAACTAATGGTGAGATAGTAACATGTATCACATGAGGTTGAATGATTTGATCCTAACAAAGTGAAGTAGTTGATTACACGTGATATTTGAGATCTGATAGGTAACTTACAAGCTATGTTGTGAATGGTATGTACTTCATAATCATGCATAAACATGAGACATTGGTGGAGTCTCATTTTATTAAGCTATGGGTGTTTAAGTAATAAATTACATGATCATGTATCTAGAATTATGTCAAGGGTCCAAGGACCTACTATAAGTGGTAGTGTAATACCACCAAGTGGTGTTCATGAAATACCACTGTAATTGTGAAGAATCATAGTTTTACTAAGTAAAATTCACTCATTATAGACTTGACTAGATAAAAATGATATAGTGATAAGAATTTCACTAGAACCATTATTAATCATTATGCCATGTGTGCTCAAATAATGATGGGAAACAAAACCATGGATGTATAGAGAGCCATTATTTGATTTATCATTTGTTATCTTTTGGTCATAAAATTTAATAGAAGTCACTTGTCACTAAGAGATTAAAACCATGCCAATGATGTTATCAATCTCATGCTCATGTGGGATAATCGAAAGATTTATATATGGCATGCACATTATCTTGTGTTATAGTATTATGATTGGGAACTATATTTTTAAAAATTTACAAACATTGATTAGGCATTATGATAGATTCATTCAATGCATAATTATGGCCTCTAATTTTAATAGTGTTGTTATCGATGATAACTTGAATCTTATGTCATTATTTAAAGCATTTACTAGTTGAATGTTTGAAAACTTGATGGTAATCATAATATAGGTTTGCGTTATACCCATTAGGAAATGGTAAAATAATAACTAATTGGCACGGCTTAGGTAAAGTAATCACATTACATTTGAGCAAGTGTTTAATCACTTTGTGATGTGGATATAGTAATGTTGTAAATTGTCAATTATTCCTAGAAGTGGGAAATATAAGCCTATTATTAATTTGTAAAATTGTGTTTATGGTTTTTACCTCAATATTATTTTGAAAATCTAGTGCATAATTAGCATTAGCTTTGAATGCTATCTTTCTATGATATTTGGAGGTAGTGGATGTAGAAGAAATAGATGTATACTTTAACATATTGGCATCAATAAGTTTAATCTCAACATTGTGTAGCACATGGAAAAGTTTTTCAAAAGATTCATAAGTATTAAAAAAATACTTTGTGCTTAAGTGGGGAGAGCAAACTATTTAAGAATATACTTTGAAGTTCATTATCAGATATTTGATGTGACATTTTTATAGGCAAGGTTTTAATTTTAAACACATAGTCAGCAAAGCATTCTTTAAGTCTTTGTTTGATTTGAAAAATTTGAGAAAATGTGAACTTTTGACTAATTTTTATAGTAAAATTTGATAAGTACATATCGATCGAATTATTGAATTGATGCACAAACCCCACAAGTAGGGTGTAGAACCAATCTGAAGCATATCCGATCATATTTATAAGAATTAACTTGGTCATAAGTAAATCAATGTGGTGGAAACCAAAACAAGATGACAAATAAGCCTTGACATGATGTGAAGGATCCCAATTTCCACTACATAATGTAAATTTAAGCACTTGAAATATAGGAGGTAAGTGACAAACAATAACTTACATAGCCAAAGTATTGTGTAATATATCAAAAGAGGCAACCACATGGCTATGCTTGTTAAATACTTTAGATAATTGTGTAAGTTGTAATCACATATCCTTAAGTTTTTTTTATAGTGTTAGATCAATAGATGCACCACTAGGTATATAATTAGAATTGGTATTTATTTATGCAGGGATTGATGCCTTTTTACAATTAACATTAGTTGTAATGGAGGCATGATTGGTATTTTGACTATGTCCAGGAACAAGGGATGCAATATAATAATTTTATTGTGGAGGCATATTTGTCATTGGATTGATAATATAAGAAATATAGAATCTTAGGTTGTATAGGATTAAAAGGTTTTACTTGAGGAGGGTGTGCAACACTAGATGGTAGCATATAAGTATCAATAGTAACAGGAGGAACACTAGCCTCACCAGTTGATGTAGATGTAGTGCCTTCAAGAAGTAGAGTACTATCTTATAATGGGTCAATGGGAGTGCGCTTGGGAAAAACTTCCTCATTCCTAATTATTTTATTCTTCGTTTAAATAACTAGAGAATTAATATCATCAAGTTCCTTAGGGATAGTCATAATATAAGCATATAAATCACTTTCATCCATGTCCTCAAAAATTGATTTGTCAATGGAAGTAGGAGGTGTATTATCAAAAACATTATCTCTATACTCACTAGCATACCCATCATATGAAGAAGCATGATCATAAAGAGACAAATTTTATTCATGAACATAATCAATATCATTCAAACATGGAGGGGTATCAACACTATGAGGCATCTTAGTACTGATTGTAATTTTCAAAACACAAGTGGCATATAAAAGTAGTTGCGCCAAATCATAAGTACCAACACTTGATCTAGCATTATGTATAGTAGGATGTGTAGGTCTAAGCTTCTTAAACATAAGATATAATCATGAACAACATGAATAAAGTGAAGCCAATGTAGTTATCAAAAAAAATATGTGAACATGAACAAAATATTTGAAAATGGTGAGGATCAAACCCTAGAAAACCTCAAAAATACATATGAGGCCAAATAATGAAGGCATATGCATTGAATTTTGAAAGATGGATATATTTTGAGAGTAGATTGAGGTGAGTAGAAGATAGGGTTTGATTAAAATATGTGAAATAAGACACAAATGTAAAAAATAAAAAATCATTCATGAACCGCTAAGGGAGAACCTAAAAATATATAAGCATTTCATAGTGAAGTGCATCAATTGGTTTTATCATTTTTAGTGCACTACAGTAATTTAACACCAATAAATTTATAAAACTACATGCATAAGGGAGACATATAATAAAACAGTCTACAATATTAAATCATACATGCCTTGGTGGTTTAAAATATTAATAACATAAATGACATGATTTGACAAGAAATTAACTAAGATAAATAGCAAAGGATATTAAATGAACACCCCTAGGTACAATCTTGGGATTTTATGAGTGCAATAGTGTTCTGGAAGTGATATATCAGCTTTGTGTGAAATTTATAACCTTGATTGTCAAAAAATAAATTACCACCGAATATGACCCTATACTATTGTTGTTCAATATGCTATATTATTCAAAATATATATTGTACTCATTTATGGATTATGTATTTTCTAGAGCAAATGTGTTGTTTTATGTTGTATAGTCTTGTGTATTCAATTTACTAAATTCATAGGTAGAAAGTCTATTTTTTAATTTTCTTCTCTTGATCTAGTTTTGCACAAACATTTAATAAAGAACAACAAAAATTAGTTATGGGTCGAGCAACCTCGAGGGAGTTATAAATACATATATTACACACTGGAACGAGACCCAATCTAGTTCTATATGTCATTTAAATGGAATCTAGAAGGACATTAACCTCCTCTTCCTTAGATATGTAATGCAAGTACATTAGCATTGACTTAAACCCTCTTTTGGTATAATTTGATGATGACACAATAACTTTAAATGATGATAAATTGATGGAGGTTCAATGTGCAAGCTCCTTCTTAAGTGTAGTAAATGATTTTAATCAATTGAAGGCTCTAAGGTTCTAACTTATGGAAGGCTCTCCAGTTGATTCTTATTTGGTAAATGACTAATAATGATTTGCATATATAAAGATCTCTATGACATGACACATGCTATAAATTATCATTGAAAAAATGTAATATGTGAAATAAAAGGTGCATGAAATCAGGGCAAGGTGGAAGGACCTACAAAAATACATAGGACAAATTTGGTGGTTTTTTGAATGTGTATAAGGAAGATTTGATAGTATACCTGTAACCATAGAATATATCCAAGGAGAGACGTGTCTAGAATGGATGCAAGTAGCTTAGAAGATAGATAAACGAGGCTCAAAATTTGAAATGAATATATGATCAAGACATCTAGAAGGTTCAAAGGCTGGAAAGAGTAGTATGAGAGAAAATTTCCTATAAATAGCCACATATACACAATTAGACCAAGTGCAAAAATAGATAAAATACACTATGAAAAAGGCACTTGTATTAAAATTAGGTCTCTATAAGGGGTAACTATAGCTTTCACTTTATCTATTTTTTTCATTTTTCCCTTAACGAATTAAAAGTAAGTATTTAAATTATACAAAGTTAAGACTATAAACAAATAAATTAAAACTATATTATATTTAATAAAAATATGATTTACCAATAATTCTATTAGTTAATTAAAAATAATAATTGTAAAAACTAATTTATATGTTTCAAATATCAAAATGTTAGGCAAAGAGAGATGGCATGAACATATACAGGAGGACAGGATATAGTGAAGACATAAAAGTCACTACTGAGCTAGGAGGAAGAATGTAATAAGTTTTACATTTTTATGCAATTATTTTGATGTAGCCAAGGAAACTCATTTAATATCTATGAAAAACTAGATTTGGTTGGGAGTGATCATGAAGAAAGCAAGGGTGAGAAGAAAATAGACATGGAGTGGGATGCAAACTTGAGCAAGGAAGAAAATAAAAAAGGAATGGAAAAATTAAGCAAGGGAGTGGTTGCACAAATATCAGCCATTAGATAATGACAAAGTCAGGTGAAGCAAGGGGATATGCAGGATGGGAATGATTTTGGTATGGATGGTAAAGGGGACACATGCTTGGATGTCCTAGAAAAAAAAATGGAGGACAACATTAAGATCAAATTGAAACTAGAATATGTAAAGTATGCCACTTTTGATGATTTCAAGGTAGTACAAGAAGCCTTTAAATCTTATTCAAAGGGGTCTATGGATATGCTAGAAAACATATCAAATAATCAATGAGGGTGAAGAATCGGTAGGGTAGAGTAAACATGTCAATGAGAAGGGGAAGTGTAAAAGGATTGTGCTAGAAGATTTACCTTTTTTTAGATGGCAAAGAATATCCCTATTTTACACATATTTGATTGTATGAAAGATAAAATTAAACATTACTACTTGTAGAATGCTTTGACACCTAGATTTATTAAAGCATGGCTGAGTGTGAACTCTTTGAAACAATGGATGTGGGGAAATTGGATTTTTTTCCTTAGGCCAAAAATTTGATTTTTGGCTTAGGGATTCTTCCAATATGTAGAGGATTGGAAAAAAAAATTCAAAATGGGGCCTTGGATATTCAATAATGTTGGTTTTATCATGAGGTATTGGTCACCAAATTTCACTGCCTCTAAAGGGCCACTGCATAAAGTTGGGTAAGACTATTTAAATTGCTTCCAAAATATTAGGACAAAGTTGTTTTGGAGCAACTGGAAAGTATTCTTGGTAAGTTATTTTCATCTCTAAATCTAATTTGAATGAATAAATAATTAATTTTTGACACATTTATGTCATTATTAACTTGGCCAAAGTTATATCAAAAGTAATCATAATCACTTCACCTTTTGGTAGTTGGAGGCTAAACCTAGACTATAAATGTCTTCCCTTTAGATGTTTCATGTATAAGAATATAGGTCATGTAAAGAGAGTCTACCTAAAAAATAGAAAGGATATGAGAGGGTAAATTGAGGTCAAGGGAGATAAACACAATGAAAAGATAAAAATTTAATCATGGTGGAGCAATCATAACTCTGAGGAAGAAGGGAACAAGGAGTGTAGAGAAGATCAAAACATTGGCAATTAGGACCTAAACTAGTTTATGGGGATAAGTGGGTTGAATTTAAATGGAAAAATCATGATAAGTTTTTTGCCCTTGATAGGTATATAAAATATGTTAAACAAAGGATTAATAGGTCTAATAAGAAGGAAATGTATAAGTATTTAAACTCACTAAATGAACCCAGGAAATTATAGAAATCAACAATTCCAAAGGGTGATGAGCTAAGTATCCCAAGTAGAAAAGAGTCATGGAAAATATAATATATAGAAAACAATAAGAAGGCTTAATGGATAAAGTAACAACTGTCCATTCTCAAAGGATGGGAGAGGTTGAAACAAAGAGGATAACAAAGAAAAAATGTTAGAACCAATAAAGGAGGTGTTTTTAGCTAGATTAAATGCCATATTTTCAGGAGAGATCTTGAAGGAAATAATAAATTCATAAAATTGGTAGATAAAGTTATAAAAAAAACCATAAAAAATGGTGGGGCAAAAGAAAAAAGTGTTGTTAGACACTCCATGAGGCTTCAAGGGTCAGCAATAAGTAATTTGGACCCCTTAACTCATCTAATGCAAGGGGAAGGAAATATAAAAAGTATGAACTAAAAGATAATACTCAATTAGACTTAGATTAGGACTATTAACATATAATAATTGATATGAACTTGGGTGGTAAGGAAGATCCTACCACTAAGTCACCATGAAAATCTTAAGTTGGAATGTTCAAGGTTTGGATGCCTTCGATAAGGGCCGCCTTCTAAATTTGCTTGCCAAGGATATGAAACTAGATGTTCTCATGCTACAAAAAAATAAAATTAGTAAGGATCAATTTGAAACCTTAGTCAAACAACATTTAAGGGATTATAAATGGACAATTAGGTATGTTGATGGTATAGACAAAGGGTTATATTTGTTCTAGAACCCTAAGGTTTGCTATTGTAGCAAGATCTTAGTTTCTAATATTGCAATTAATGTTTTTGTCAAAGACATAAAAGATGAATAAAATTCTTGATTTTCAATGTACATGGGCCCATGGATGTGGAAGAGAAAAAGGCTTATTGAAGGGACCGATGGTACCTAAATGGTGGACAAGAACTAGTGGAATGGGTGAATTAGTGGAATGGGTGTTGAGAGGTGACTTTAATTATATTCTTAGAATGTTTGATAAAAAAGAGAGTGTCAAACAAGATAACTTAGGCTATGTGTGACTTCAATTATTTCTACCAGGAAGTGGGAATAAATGATTTATGATAGGAAGCAAGACTAATTAATTTTGAAACCAATGGACTTGGATTCACTTAGAACAATAGGAGGAATGGAGATCAATTGATTATGAATAGATTGGACATGTTCCTAGCAAACTTAGAGTTTATTTCTAATGGATATAATTTTGGTACATAATTATACTAATTTTCAAGGTTAAACCAATTTCATATCTCCCTTAGAATAAAAGGGGACCAAAAAATCAAAATTAATCTTTTCAAATTCAAATTTATGTGGTTTCAAGATCCTCTTTTGTGAACAATTTGAAGTGATGGGGAACTCAAACCCAAGGGTCTATGTGTTATATCCTTACTTAGAAATTGAAATCAACCAAACAAGGGGTGAAATAATAGAATAATGACAAATTTGGAAACATATTTGACATAAATGAAAACATTGAGTTTGAGCTTTGTGGTTTGTAAATGTTTATTGCTCAAATTTATTAGAATAATGATTTGGTAGATTTGGAAAGATGATTGTTGGTTGAACAAAAAAATATTTAGTAACAAGAGGAGAAATTTTGGAAACAAAATTAAATAGTCAAATGGATTGGAGAAGGGGATAAAACCATTACATTATTTCCTCTCTCAACCATCATAAGAAGAAGTAAAAACAATATTGACAAGGTTATTACTTTGGATAAGGATTTTTAGGAAGAATTCATTGAGATTAAAATGGAATCTCTTAAGTTCTGTCAAGAATTGTTAACTAAAGAAACCTTGGATAGAGAGGCATTCCAATCATGGTTTGTTGATTTCGTTCCTTCTTGCATCAATGCCTCTATGAAATCTAAAAAATCATGGGCCCAGTGTTAGAGGAAGAAGTTGAATAAGTTATCTTTAGTATTGGTGGGAAGAAGGCCCTTGGTCCTAATGGGTTTCATGTTGTATTTTTATAGAGATGCCAACATATTGTTGGCCATGAGGTGGTGAAAACAATGGAAGAATGTTTGAAAAGAAGAAATATTTTCAGGGAGTGCAATAATACATTTCTAGCACTAATTCCTTAAAAATAAGAGTGCCCCTACTTAGACACATTTAAACCCAACTCATCATGTAATTCAATGCATAAATTTGTGACTAAAGTAATGTAAAATAACTTAAAACTTTGCATTGACATAGACAATACCCACTCCATATAGATGCTTGGAGAAAATAATTTCAGACAAGCAAGGGGGTTTCTTGGTTGGAAAGTAGATTTTGGATGGCATTGCCATAGCTCATGAAACCCTGTATTCTCTTGAACATAGTGATCAGGGATACTAATCAAAATATATATGGTGAAATATTATCATTAGAAGTTCTTTGATCAATTATTGGATAAATTTTAGTTCAACGGTGAATGGTGAAAATAGATGTGGAACTATATTTCCACTCTTTCCTTCCTAGTATTGATCAACAAGTCACTTGTAGTATTATTAAGTCATCAAGAGGCTTGAGGCAAGGGGATACCCTTTCCCATTACATGTTCATAATCATGGTTGAGACCTTAGGTAGAGAAATTAAATTTGAAACTGTTATAGGAAGTTTAAAAGGCCTTATAATAAGTCCCATCTTGGAGAAAATATACCACTTACAATTTGTAGATGACACAAAGATATTAGGAGAGACTTCAAATTTGGAAGCTTGTATGTTGTAATCAATTTTGGAAAGGTATGAAAGGGTTATTGGACAAAAATATAGCTCATAAAAATCTATAAAAATTTTCATTAGTGTAAGTCGACATGTACATGTCAAAATCAAATATATTTTTGGATTTGAAAATGAATCCTTCCCAAGTCAGTATCTAGGAATGCCTTTGTTTATGGGAAAGAGTTATTGTGAAGCTTAACAACTTGTTGTGGAGATAATTAAAATATGGTTATCTACATGGAAATGGAAGTGACTCTCTTTAGCTAGGACAACACAATTAATTTAATCTACTTTACAAGTTATGCCATCTTATCTACTCTCCTTGTTTAAAGTTCCTTGAAAGATTTATGTCGAGATAATGAAACTATAAATAAATTCTATTTGGAGTGGGTCCAATGAAAATAAGTTTAAATTAATTTGATATCATGAGATAAGGCATGTACCTCAAAGATTTGGAACTGGTTGGGTTTAAATAAGTTAGAGATGAATAAGGCCTCAAGCAATAAATTATTTTAGAGAATCTACAGTGAAAAGGGAAACTTGTGGAGTAAGGTCTTTGAAAATAAATATATTGACACCCAACATGTACTAAGGATATTTATGCAATTCCCCCTTCTAGGGGGTTCAACAATCTGTAAGTTTTTAAAAAACTATTACAACTTCATCTTGCCTCTTCTCAAATGGTAGGTTAGGGATGGTTAAAAATATATTTTTGGAAAGATAAGTGGTTATGATCAAGGCCTTTTGTTGTTTAGAAAATTATGAAATATATAATGGAGTATGATTCAAAATAATGGGTAGTTAAGGTCATCGACTACTTGGTGCAATAGGTGGATGGGAGGAAGTGGAGGACTCTAGAGTGGGCTGATAATCTCACCACAAAGGAGATCCAAAGGCTTTCAGAAGAAATGGATAACTACTTTCTTCCATCTCTAGATGTGTTCAAGATAGAATGGTTTGGGAAGAGAGTCCCATGGAGGAGGTATTAATCAAGGAAGAATATAATTAGATCTTAAAGAATAAAGGATTGGTAAGTAGAGAGTTATCAACTGATATAATTTGGAACAATAATGGTCTCTTGAAGATAAACATTTTCATCTAGGTGGCCACAAACAAAAGGATATTAACTTCTGATTAAATTATGAAGAGAGGGTTCACCAAACGTTCTATTTTATTCCTCTACTGGAATGGAGAGGAGTCCCATGATCATCTATTTTTTATTTTCTCAATTTTCTTGGAAGGTTTGGTGAATTTGTTTTTACTAATCTAAGACCCTGTGGTTTTTTCAAAAATTTGTTATCGAGTCAATATAATTATGAAAGACCAAATATGAGTCTATTGGAATGGTTCTTATTTTGGAAATAGCTTCCTCTATAATTTTATGGAATATTTGGATAGAAAGGAATAAGTAGATATTTGGGGAAGTAAGCCATTCAGAGCACTAAGTGTGGAAAATGATTGAGGCCTCAATAATAGAATTAGTGGAAATTCTAGTAACCAAAAAACTTGAATGGGTAGATGACAAGGAAGGTATTGTAAATTGGAGCAATATCTCATTCCCTAATAAAGGGTTGAGTATGATTAGGAAAAGTAAAATCAAAGCCCTATGGTTCCCTCCCAAAACTAGATGGATAAAGTTCAATTTTGATGGGGAACAAAGGGTAAGGAATAAAGGGTAATCTCAGTCAGTTTAGTAGTGGTGGCTTCTTTTATAAAGTTGGAGTTCAATCCCTCTTAATTTTTTACCATGATATTGGAAAATATACCAATAATATGGTGGAAACAAGAGCCCTTCTAAATGCATTGTAGGTCAGGGTGTCGAAAGAATGGAAGGAATTGATAATTAAGGGAGACTCCCAAGTTATTATCAATGTTGTAAAAGGTGAGAAGATAATTTCCTAGAGAATTGGAAGTGTGATTAGGGAAATTAAGTGGTTGTGCTATAAGCTTAACAAGGTCAATTTAAAACATATTAAACTTGATGAGAATCGAGGTGTCGATCAGGCAACCAATTACAATATTGGATTAAGATAAACTTTAGCTTGCTCAAATAAAATTTGAGTCTCCCATTTCTTAAGGATTTTCTGTGTATACTGGTCATGGATGCAAGTGTGAAAGTTAGATAAGGTGAGAGTCATTGAATTTGGAAAAGAAAAGAGGTTAAAAAAATAAAAAATAAATAAATAAAATAAAAATAGAAAGGGTATAGGAAAATAAAGATGAAATTGGAAAATTTTGAAATTGAAGAGAGAGATAAAATATATAATGGATCAAATTTGTGATCGTGGAAAGTTTTTAAAGGGTAGCTGAAATAATATAGTAGCCATTATGTGGAGAAAATATGGGGTTGAGTGTAATCTTAAGGATTTCATTTCCTTTACTTCTCTTCCCTACTTGGCATGTCACTCTCGTATTGCATAGCTGGAGCTCCTCCTCACACACTGGAGTTTCATATCCCTCTCTTACCATGATTACAACACTAATAAAACTGAAAAAAAAATGATGTTTGTGGTAACAAAGGTCATTAGGTATGGTGTCTTTTACTATTTTTCCCTTTTCTTGTTATCATTGGCAAGGCTGATTTGGCATGGTGGTGGATGTTGATTGATAAGGGGTAGAATGGTTAGTCTCACTCTTCTTTCATCTATCTAAAAATTACTGAGTGGTTGAGGACTTTCTCTTCTCCCTTCTCTTGATGCTTTGGAAAGTTGGATGGAATTCTAGTGCTAAGTTTGTAGTCAAATTTAATTACTGAAATATGGTATTAATTTTGACAAATGTAGTCAAATTTAATTACTGAAATATGGTATTAATTTTGAAAAATAAGACAAATAATTATCTGAAGATGTGACATTTTTCATTTAATATTTATTCACATAAAAAAAAATATAGATATAATTGAAGGTATTATATGGAGTCATTGAATTATATAGAATGTTGGAATTTATGTCCATATTTAAGAAATAAATGTATAATAGATTTATAATATTGAGTAAACATACATTTAAATCAGTGAATTCCTTTATCTAAATAGCGATGAGTAATGGGCATCCATACCGTCAAAATCATCCAATGCATGATCATAACCTTAACCACTTGACTCTCTATATCAAGTATTTAGAGGGATTTGTACCTTGGTCAATGAATATAAATAATCATCATCCTCATCAATCAAATTACAGCTCTTTCAACATAAAAAATAACATTGAGTAATTACTATTTTAATATATTTTATTTTTAATTTGTAATAAATGATATTGGCCATACATAAATACACTTTAATTATCTCATTAATTTACAATATTATCTATTTATTTTAATCCATATATTAGAATAACATCCATTTATTTTATTTTTGATATATAAATTTTAAAAAATTACAAAATTTATAATATTTAGGAATCAATACAAGTATTAATAGAGCTCAATTTATATTATCATGTGGCTTTTGAAGGGTAAAATTTGTCTGCCTAGTCAATGCCCATATGTCTCATGCCCTTTACTTATTTGAGAGTTCATCATATTATAATTTACAATATGATAAATTACCCAAATCATTTAACTTTAGTTTTGTAATTAACAAGGTAATCATCTTACTTAAATCATAATAGGATAAAAACTAACATATTATATTAGATAAATACACATATTTTTAAGTCATGTTTAATGGTAGGAAACCTCCTATAGCTTTCAATACATTTTTGGATTAATATTAAGGTTGGTGGGTCCCTTGCCCATTATATTTAATCAAAAGGTTTATATAAGATAGTTTGACTATCGTAATTACAAAAATAAGCGGAGAGCCAACATGAAACAAAGCTACTGAGTTGGCTACCAAAAATGGTGAAAAGCACCTTAAAAACAAATAAGATGATAAAACCAAAAACTAAGAACAAAAAACCAACAAACTAACATAAAACTACCACTAGACACAAACATCCTCCTCCTCTTCCAACTTAACATCAGGAGCCACTGGCATTGTCGTGCATGCCACCAACAAACGAAACCTTCCTTTCATCCCTCTAACAGACTATGTTGCTTTGTTACTCGTAGGAAAAGCATGCATTAATGTAGACACCACATGACAAGGGACACAGATAAACCAAGGAGGAAAAACATGTTGGGGGTTATCCACCATCTCACATAAAAGTATCACCACCTCCACTATTTTTTGGCATTGATGAGCTTCCTTCCATAGTTCTAGACCTGCGATGGGACACTAAATCTTTTCCCAAATAGGAAAGGAAATGTTTTGCCCTGCAACCAACAAGGGATGGCAGAGCTTGTTCTCCAAATTCTTGACAAATCCTATTAGAGAAACAAACCTAATTTCTAGGTCCCTAAAAATAGAAATAGGAAGATACCCAAATCCATTATTACCTAAAAATGAAAGTTCTTAGAACAGACTTGCATTGAAATTTAAAAATTGTTCAACCATACCCTTTTTATGCATCAGAGCCACAAAAAATTCCAAAACCTTAGCAACTAAATTCTTATCCTGCTCCACAACCAAGATGTTTAAGATGAACAAAATGTCTACGTTTGAGTTTACTCTTCTCAACACACTTTCCACAAGGAATTATTCACCCAGCATGAAAATTATTACCTACAAGATTTCTTCAGTGGGGGCCCAAAATATTTTCTTTAGCTGAGATCTGGATGCACCTCCATAAAATGTTATTTCCCTAACAGTGCTTCCCCCTTGAACAACTGGTAACCTGAGAGTAGAAATGATAAAATGGTCGATACTTGCCTAATTCACACATAAAAACTTAGAACTTGAACATAGCATAAAAAGGAGAATAGGGCATTGAAATAATGCAAAAGAATCCTCTTGAGCCTATGACATCATTAATGCTAATCATTCCTCCATATGCTTGCTTCGCTACCATATACATTTCACACATGAGAGAGCCAACTACTAGGAGCTAATAATGATTGTTTAAGAGCCAAGGATTATATTATATAGGCCATCAAAGTTCTCCCATGCCCCTCTATGATTATTGACAATGAAAGAGGTGTTTTGATCCACACCACAATTTATGAGAAAATAGTAGAGACATTTGCTTCCCTGAAGCAATGAAATCATTCCCATTCAATAAACTCTTGAAGACTTTCCCAGGCTTGAATAAGAATGTTTTCCAGGTTCTAAGAGTTATCGAAGACTTCTTTAGAGCTAAAATAATGATTTGTAAATCACCCTCCACTTGGAGTTTCCCGATGCCACATTGGGAGGCTAGTTCCAAGCTAAGCACCAAGGCTTGAGCTTTGGATTCATTATTTGTACCATCTTTCAATTTATTGATACAACCCTAATAAGGGAACCACTATAGTCTCTGATGATGCAACTAGCCTCAGAGGCCTCAGGGCTTCCTCGAGAGGCTCTATCAAAATTCATTTTAAACCACTTAGGAGGTGGGGGGCACCAGTGAACCTTCTTTTTACTTTTTTCTAGCTTTCAATATATTTACCTAATATAGAAATAACAATAAAATAAAATAATTGGCATCTCCCTTGGCGCCAAACTTTACTTTTTACCTTTATTGTGTTGTAAGATATGACAATAATGTTTCAATGGAGCAAGCTTATAAATTAATTGTAATGATTTTATATACAGATGGGAATACAAACTTCAAATATTGGTCAAATATAACACATATGATAGGGACTAACCACTATGTGACCCTTGTTTTGAGAAAATGTCAACAACATTTAATTCAATAAGATATAACATCAGTAATATTAATAACTATTTTGTCATCCCAATATTCTTTAAATAATATATTGTATTTAAAAATATTTGTTTCAGTTTATTATAACATTACTTTATTGATTTAAATGTTATTGTATAAATATTTAGCCATATTTTTTTGAAATAGAATTACATATTATACTTATATAGGATAGACATTTAAAATGATTTCTTGTCATCAATTTTTCATTAATGGGTACAATCAAATCTCTCTTACTTATTATAGGCACATGTTTGTTGACTATTGGTGGTCCTTGTCCATCTTTTTGATTCCATCTAGCTCTCATTTTTCTCTCTCTTCTCTCTTCCTTTGGTTGTGTCTCCTATTAACACTATATTATACACACAAGGAAGTCACCCTTATTATTTATAATTTTATAATAATATATTGGTAAAAATACCCTGATATTATTATAAAATGTGTGTAAAATGGGATTCCAAGAATACGGGGAAGAGGTAGAAATTCCAAAGATAGGGGTAAATATTTAGAAGCATGTGAATGCACGTATTTTAATTTTTTTTACATGGTGACCCTCGTGACTATATAGTTGTGGGTCTACAGATAACATAATGTATGGTCATAGTCCCTTTTTTTGTGGCCCTCTTTGGTTTAATTAGACATATCCCCTTTTTTCTCTTTGTGACCATTTGGTGTTTGTTTTGTGCAACAATAGCATCCTAATCTGAATTATAGTCATTTATAAATACACAAGCACCCTAGTGAATTTAGGAATCTAAGACACTCAAGAGGAAGTAATTGAAAGCTAGAGAATTAAATTATTATTCACAAATATCTATTGAGAATTTACAAACAATTAGAGAAATCAAGCAATCATTAGAGCATTCATTGAAGCATTGAAGTTCATGTCAACGACACATTAAATTATATTATTTTTTCTAGTTGATGAATTAATGTAATTATTAGAGTATTATTTTAGATATTGTATATCCTTGAGTGGATTTATAAGAATCAAGCTAAGTATAACATATGCCCCAAAACACATATTTTTCCTTATGACTTTTTACATTTAATTGCCTAATTAAGAAAAGAAGAAGTCCATTATCCCAATGGCCTACATAAAAGTGTTAAAAATTGACCAAGGTTTTTGCAGACCATAATAGATACATACAATGGTCAAAACTAATTTTCCCACCTAACTTCTGCCAAGAATGAAACTTTATGATTTTGGACATTGTTAAGAAAGGAACTTGATGTTTTCTATATCATTCTTCAATTATCAC
Organism: Torreya grandis; assembly: GCA_037957365.1. Lineage (NCBI taxonomy): Eukaryota > Viridiplantae > Streptophyta > Pinopsida > Cupressales > Taxaceae > Torreya > Torreya grandis. The sequence goes on along the minus strand of JARHVA010001979.1, from coordinate 1,497,028 downwards.
AAGTTTTCTAGGTCATCTTTTGATCATTATGATACAATTTCCCCACTATCAAATTCTAATGATTAGATATCAAGATATAATTAGATAAGCCTAAACCTTGCATGTTTCTTTATTTCTCTATTGCTAGAATTAATTAACTAGGTTTGATTTACTATTTTACATATGTTTTAACCTAGTTAAATGTTTATGGGTATTTGTGTTACATTTTAATGTAAATTCGTTTATCCATAACACATTTTGGTGAACCAACATTGTCTTATATGTTCCTTACTCTTTAAGATTAGATCATGTTGTACATATCATCAAATTTAAATCTGTCTAATGTTTCAAAGGTTTATTCCATTAGAGGCTCATAGATCTATTACCCTTAGCTTCTATTTGCTTGATTTTAAGCTGTAGGATATTCTAATTTTTTGATTAAAAAAAACCCTAATGTGCTTTCAAAAGTAGTAATTATTTAAGTACCTATTCTTAGGGTTTCATTTAGATTCATATTCTTCAAACTGTAGCAATTAATTATATAACTTATTGTCAAAATGTCTCTATGTGTAATACATCTCTTGTTATGGATATGCATATTCATTTGATCAATACAAATACTATATGTGACTCTATTAAATGATGTTTCCAAATATATAAATATACATGGTATAATCCTGTTATATGTATTTTATTATTTATTATATATTCTTATAATAAAAATTGCTAGTATTCATGTTCAAGTATATGCCTTCAACATAAAATTATAAAATGCTCAAATATATTTCAAAACATGTTAGGGTTTTGTTAACTGTAATAGTGATCCATGTTTATGAATCTCCCATATTTTATAATGATAGAAGATCCCTACTACCTTATATACTCACGTCTTATTCCCATAGAGATACTTCTCAATGTATGATGACTTATTATGAGGTGAACCATTCTATGAAAAGGAGGGAAATAGAAAATAGTGTAAGAGTCCCTCATAAACTTCCTCAATATAAAGATGGGGATAATCAAAAGAGCACTCCTAATATCCCTCAAGCTCTTTAACTTACATTTCAAGCCACAAAATATTATAATATTATGGATCAATTCTAAAATATTTAAGCCAAGACATCTATCATTGAATTACTATGTGTATAAAGATATTATTTATAAAGTATTACAAGACACAACATTTCCAAGTGATACCCAACCATCTCACTTTTATTTATATTATTATATATTTGGAAGATATGTGAATGGATTTTTTTTTAAAAAATAATGAGATACCTTTAAAAGATGTTATTGTTCAACACAACCTCACACATTCAAGTCAAGACCAATAATATAGGGATAAAAATAGTACTTATTAAAAATGGTTCAAGCTTAAATATTTATAGTGAAGCATTTCTCTTACAATTAGGAATTGGAATACAAGGCATCACTTAGTCAAATATTATCATCAAGGGATTTGAAAACCAAGATATAAGAGATCTTGGAGCAATTACACTAAGCTCAACACTTGGACCAAAAAATAGTAGTTGCAGATTTTTAAGTTATATCATGGGAACCGTTTCATCTAATTTACATATATATGTTTGAAATTTATACACGAGGAAATTTTGTATAGATTCCAATTAAATAATGTATCTTTTAGATTTCACAAAATGATTGAACCTCCAAATAATACAATGCCCAACTTGAATAAAAATCAATAAACTATAGTGGCATCTCAATAAATTATTTCATTTTTCCAAAACAAGTGGAAACATTTTAAATTGGTGAATGTAGTAATGTCAGGAACATAATGATAAGAATCATTAAAAATTTCATAATATAGATGAAAAATTATCTAAGTTAACTTTTACACCAACAGGTCCCAAGGAATATAGAGATGAAATTAATGTATTTAATATTGGAACTCTTTATATAGTTCCTCAAGGTTATGGAAAGACCAACTCAAACACTTTATACTCTTGAAATAAAATTAATTGATGAACTAATAAATTTGAGGAAATAATGACACTAAAAGTGACATTTTTCAAAATTTTATGACCTTTGATGTTGTTTTTGTGATCTCTAACACTTTTTTTTAATGATTTTTTATGGTCTTTTTGTATTATAATTTTTCATCAAAAAATGCATCACAGGACATATGCTCGCTCAATTTCATCTTGAAATGCTATAAATTTTAATATTCGTATCATTTGACATCATGTACATCAAAAATTTACATTAAAAAAAATCAAATGGTACACTATTAAGACCTTGTCTAACCATGATCAAGTTATAACCTAATCATTTCCACACAGAAGAAAGGTGATAAGAGAAGAACTAAAATGATAAAAATCATATTACAAATTGTTCTCTCAATATTCAACATCCATGTGTCTGTATATATGGGTTGTAAAATACAATGAAGGAGAAGAAAATATATAACAACATCATAACTTTGCTTCTCTTATCTTATTGGCCACATTAAAGGTCGTATCTAATGATGATGGCACATGTGAGGTAGGTAAGAATTAAGGGCATACTTGAACATGTGCACACAATATCTTTAGTGGAAAAGATAACTACCTAAGTTAACTTAACTAAAGGTGAACTTTTAATATTTTCACCAACACACAATGCATCAATTTTTAGCACTATCAAAGTTTTCAATTTCAATGCCAATGCATTAAGATTTGTGAACTATACATTCAATGTAAAAAATGATGATATTGTGTCAATTTTTATGTAATACTATAACCTAAAAAGGATTTTACCTTGAGTTTGAGATGCATTTATCATCTTTTATTTCAGAGCTGTCATGTGCCTAAGAATAGTAAGAATTTAGATATAGAATTATTTTATTATGCACAAGTTAGAATACATATTTTAAAATTAGAGGTTTATAAATAATGTTATTTCAAAAACATATTAGTATTTTTTCTCATATTTTTCTCATTGAAATTTTATTAGAAATATTATATATTCATTTAAATAACTCATTAATTAATTAATGTTAGATCATTTCTATTGGATATTAAATTGAAACATTTTTTTGGGATCATAATATCTATTTTTATGATACCCCTAAATTACAAACATTGCATTTTTATATATATTCATATTTCTAGGTCATCATTTTCCATAAATATGTTAAGTTATTCATGAAGTGTTTCAGCAATGGGTCCCTTTTGCATATTCTTGAGGTTTTACATCTAGTGATTTTGAATAAGATGAGGTATATATTTTTAACATAAGAGGTAAGAAATCTAATTTTGTTCAAAGATTTCTTAGGCAAGGACAAAAGAGACAATATAGGGACTACAGTTTGTAAAGTGAGGGAGATTACAAGCTTTGAGATAAAGTGAAATATTTGTATAAGTATATTTATAATTACAAGTAATATGGAACTAACCTTTAGATAATGAAAATAAATTACCAAACCACTATAGTAGAATTATAAAATTATATCATAATAAGATTGAAATAATAGTAGAATAATGAAGAATATGACCAAGCCACTTTGAGGGGGAAATCTCTACAATATTATAATAAGAAAAAAAATTAATAATATGATGATATAATACTAATCACTATCTTATATGTAGACCCTAATTATGGTATGAAAACATCATAGGCCAACCATACTACCAATATGAAGCTATAGAAATGATCATATGACTTAAATTAATAGTTATGATAACCACAAGTCAATCACACATATTCCAATATATGTTATAAGTTAAGGGCATAACATGCCCCTCCCCTTCAAACTAACATTATGCTCAATGTTAATCACCATTGGATGCTTCTATAGGAACACTTCATCTTCCCATATTGCATCTTCTCTGGCTAGATTCTTCCACTTTATCAAATACTCTAGAATAGTTTTCATACGCAACCTCTTAGTACATGTCTGATCTATTCCCTTAGGTTCCAAAATAATTGTTCCCTCCTCATGAACCTCTGATAATTTTGTTTGGCCTAAAACTCTTTGTTCAATGGCCTTATACATGTAGGAAACATTGAAGACTAGATGTATTTTCACTAAATGAGATGACTCTATTTTGTATGCTACAATGCCATTCTTTTCATAAGAATTGATAAGGGTCATAATACTTAGGTAAGATATTATTATCTTTATTACACTATTTCAAGGACATTTGCTTCTATGGTTATAAAGGTATTAAAAATGAATCTCCAACTTCAAAAAGTTTTTCATTGTGGCTTTGGTAAACTTGCTAAATCATGCAGTTATGTGCCATTGCTAAGTTCTCTTTGAGATTGGAGGGTACCTCATACAAATATTCAATGTGTTCTTAGACTACTCAAAAATTTGGTTGGACCCTGAAATATGAGGTGATGGATGATGGATGGTACCCATACAATTCCAAAAAAGGAGACATTTTGGATGAGGTATGGAAAGAAGTGTTATACCATCATTCTAGTAGTGTCAACCATCAAACCCATCTTTCCTATTTATCTAAAGAAAAAAAAATGAAAATAACCCTCAAAATACTTGTGGATCACCTTGGTTTTTCCATCAGATTAGGGATAATAAGATGAGCTTAGAGCCAATTGGGTACCAAAACATGAGAATGACCCAGTGTAAATATTATTGGTAAATGTAGGATCAAAATCAATTAATATGATATTTTGGTTCATGGAGCTTCTGAACTGTATCCATAAATGTTTCTACTATTATATTTACTACAAATGGATGTGATAATGCCCAAAAATGTCATATTTGGTGAGTCTATCCACAACAACCATGAGACATTTTTCCCTTCATATTTTGCCATCCTTATGATGAAATCCATGGAAATATCCTTCTACAGATAGTTAGGAATATATAGAGGTTGCAACAGACCTAGTTTATTAAATTATCTCTTCTTTTGTTTTATAAGACACTAGACATTTTGCCAAAAAAATTTGGACTTCCTCTTTTATCCCTTCCCAAAATAAATCATGCTTGACTCTATGATAAGTTTTCAAGAAGCTCATGTGCCCACCTATTGAATAAGCATGGATTTTTGTAAGCTCCATATGTTTATGGGTTGAGTATATGCAAAGGTACAACCTATTCTTATACTAGAAAGTGCCCTTTTTACACAATTTTTTCTAACATGCCTAGTTCCTGTTGGAGATTTTAAATAAGATCTTTTATAACTGCATCATTATCCAAATTTGGTCTTACTTCACCCACCCAATCATCATGTAATATGGGCATGGCACATAAAATTACCTTTGTGGACTCATCCTTCTTTGATAGTACAACAACCACAATATTATTCTTTCCTTTCTTGTATACAATCTCAAATTCATATCCAACATCTTAGTGACCCATTTTTGTTGTTATTCTAACAACATCCTCTATTCCAAGAAGCATTTTAGACTATTATGATATGTCTTCAACTAAAAGTATCCTCTCATAAGATATGGTCACCTTTGTTTTAGTGCACAAAGGATGGTCATAATTTCCTTCTAATAAATAGGTTTTAAAAAATTATTTACTTTTGAATTTGAAGCTATCAAATGCAATGGGTCATCCTTCTTTCATGAGTATCAACCCTATGCCATACCTCGAAACATCACATTCCATAATGAATGTTTTGAATACATATATATTATCTAAAACTAGGGTGATGTACATGTCCTCCTTCAGCGTCTCAAACACCTAGGTGGCTGACTCATTCTAATGGAAGGAGTTCTTATTCAATAAGGTTGTGAGTGGTGTTATTCCACCACAATTTTTTACAAAATAATGGTAGAACTTTAAGCTCCAATACCCCTTAGAGGTTTTTGAGGGGTTTAAACACTTTCCATTCTAGCATAGCCTGAATATTGTAAGGATCCACCTTAATGCCTTCATGTGAATCAATGCAACCCAAATACTTGACCTCCTTGACTCAAAAAGTGTATTTGGAAGGTTTGGCTTAGAGTCAGTATTGTTTAATAATATCCAAACATTGATTTACATGATACAAGTGTTCTCCCATGTTTTGATGTATATTAAAATTTCATCAAAGAAAACCAAAGTTGAGAATTAGTGCTATACATATGATGAGGTTGCATAGTATTTGGATCGATATTGGGTTATCCCTTAGTTCCTCCTTGATTTAGTTGTGAGAAAAACAAGATATTGGTAGAAAACATGACAAAAGCCAATTCTCCTTTCATATCCATAACTTATTTCATTTCATTGCATATATTTTCCATTTCATACTCTATATTGTGCATAATACTATCTAGATCATGCAATTTTTCATCTAATAAATAAAACATCATACTAAAAGTCCCACTTGATTTAAACTCAGATTTCATCTCCTATTTATGAGGAAATTTGCTTCTGTTTATAATTTCTTTCTCTAGCCTTCAATTTGTGGCCCTATCGTGCTGAAGTTTGACAATGGAAACTTCGATATGACTGAACTTTGACCACACTTTGAACAATGAGTTTTAGACCCAAGTCAGCCTAAAATCTAAAACTTGAAAGATCAGACCCCCTCTAGATTTTTATGAGCTTTCTAAACATGTAAAGAAATAAGAAAAAAATTCCTAAAATTTTAGTATGTAAAGTGAATTTAATATAAACTATGAAATTAAAATAACTCTCTAAAAATGATATAAAACCCTAATGTTTTTTACTATATCCTCTTTGAATGATTATCCAAATTCTGTAAAAAAATGTAAAAAATTTTGCAATAATTTGTAAAATAAAGGTGATTCTTCAAAATTAGGGTTTAAATCACACTTTAGCCCAAGTCAAAGCTCTGATACCACTTGTAAATAAATTAATATGCCACTAAGTTAGAATCACAACAATATATTGCAATATGATTGAAATAAGAACATAATAATGAAGAATATAACTAAGCCACTTTGAGGGGGCAACCTCCATAACCTTACAATAAGAATATAATTCACAATATAATTAAAAAATACTAATCACTACCTCCTACATATACCCTAATTATGCAATGGAAACACTCTAGGAAAATCTAAGTACCAATACTAATCACTACCTCCTACATATACCCTAATTATGTAATGGAAACACCCTAGAAAATACTAATCACTACCTCCTGCATATGCCCTAATTATGAAATGAAAACACCCTAAGAAAATCTTAATATCAATACAAAGATATAAAAATGACCACATGACTTATTTAAAAGTTATGATAGCCACAAACCAGCCACACATGACTCAATACATGTTAAAAATTAAGGGCATTACAAATAAATGACTTTATGAAGTTAATTTATCATTCTCTTTTATGGAGTCACACACGTATGTGATAGGCCCATCAAGCATATATAACATAAATTTTAGGATTTTAAAAGTAAGTTGTGTAAATATTGGTTCAAAGAGAGGATTTGAGAATTGAGTACACATTTTTCTATTTTTATTCCAGAGTATTTGGATTTATATTCTGGAATTTTTTGGTAGAGTACAATTTTAACATGCCCACATATGAAATATGTGCAAATGTAGTGTATCTTAATTTTAATATATATGCAAGGAAATATGTCATAAGAATGTATGAAATTAACTACATAGATGGTCATCCCCGCTCATTTAAAAACATAGCTTATTTTATATATAACTTTCATGGTAGATGCACTACTAGTCCCAACTATTGGTTTATGGAATGCAACAATGATTGTGAAGAATATATGCCTTAGAAGCCTAAAATATATATTTTGGTTGAAACTATAAAATATCTAGCAATAGGGTATGAGTTATTGATTGATTTTGGTTATAAAAGACATATTCTTGTTCATCTACATGATCAATAGTGGCTAAATAAAATAAGTTACCCAAGTAATTAGATTTTTCAATCAAACAAATAACATCATGTGTTTTCAAAATGATGTGGTAATTTTGAACTCTAAAATTTTATTAGATTGTATGATTTTTTTAATTTGCTTATTTGAAAAAAAAACTTCTATAATTACAATAATACAATTTTTTTTTCTTAGAATGAAATTTCAATTTTTGTGTTGAATTTAGGAATTAATTATAATATTGAATTAAAATTAAAAATATATTTAACAAAACATTTTGAAAAGACCATTTCACACTATAATCACAAATCTAATCCCTCAACACTTTATTGATCACCACATGAAGTGGATATATGAAATGTTAATGAAATATAACTAGGAAATAAAAAACCTATTTTCCGCACTGGATGCAACATTGAATTAAAATTATTAAATTTTTCAAAAAGTCATTTATTGAAAGTAGCATTAAAGGCTATAAAAAATCATTAAAAAAGACACTATAAAAAAATTAATTACTATTTTAGCTTCTCCCAATGCCTACAATGTCATTTGGAGTTGCAAAATATCTCTCAACATTCTTGCATTTAAGATAATGCTCCCATCGCTTTTCAAAGATATCATCAATTTAATTTTAAGGTGTTACTGTTACAACGAATGTTAACACACACATTGATGGAGAAAAATGCTTAATTTTCTAACTTAATATACCTTTTTTTAAATTTATTCTTATGATGTAATTTTTTAAGACTATAAATCATGTGTTATATATATATATATACACACACACACACACATTGATGGAGAAAAATGCTTAATTTTCTAACTTAATATACCTTTTTTTTAATTTATTCTTATGACGTAATTTTTTAAGAATATATATATATATAACCTTATTTTTCAATGTCCTATTGTTTTGATTTACTCGTGACCTTTCGAAATGTCCTTGGCCATAACAATAAACATATAAGAATTAAGTTATTTGAATCTCAAGCTTGAATATTACACTGTATTTATTAAATTATATAAATCCATAGTAATAGACACAAACATTCTATCTTTATCATGCCCAAAATTCATATGACTGAAACTATACAAAAGCAGGGTATTTTTTTGAGAATGTATAACATACATTATGCACAATTGCATTATCAATTGGCTAGCCATATTTGTGGCACGAGACACATAAATCATCCAAAAATACTCACATGCCTAAATGACATGGATGGAAATGTGCAAGTGGTTGCACGATCACTACTCAACCATGTCAACCCCACTTGATTTAATCAACCTATAAGCTAATAAAAAAGCCTATAACTCTATAAGATGACCTAGTAGGCCCCATGCCTACAAGGCCCAAAAAGGATGCTAGACTAAGGTGAGGTGGGTTTGAGAAACTATTGGCTCAAATGATTCTATCTAACTCTTCGTGGTGCTAAAAAACATTATCATGGGATTCTGACCAATCTCAAGGCTGGATTCACACTTAAGTCATGATTAAAATCTATTTTCAACTTAAGTCAAATTTATGAAAAGTGCTCAAACAAGAATCATATAGTCCCCGTATGACCTCCAAAGGGGTTTAAAATATCTCAACTAAACCCCCTGGGGATGGAACACTCTATCTTAATTTTTAGATAAATTCAAACTTAATCATTTAGATTTGGTCAAAGGTGAGGAAATCCTAAAAATACTTATATATGTTGATAAAGGATTCAAACCAGTCATTAAGCTACCAACTTAGATTTGGTAAAAGGGGAGTATTAGAGAATGACTTATCCATAATCATCCCTCTCCACCTTCCTCACCCTTGGACAACTACTATTAATGGGGTTTGTAAGCTTTTAGAACAATATATTTACATAAATTTTTAGATTTCAACATGATACAAAGACGCGTGAGTTTGATTTTTAAATACCCAAATTGATCGAAGATATCTAGGTGGTCTCGAACTCTTGTGATTATCGAAATCATGATCTGAGAGCTTAACCTCCTCTATGACCATTAATAATACCAAGCTAGATTTAAGGTAAAAAAAATTACCAAACTTAATTACAAGATATGAAAATTATTTCATATCATAGAAGACACAAAAATAACAAAAATCTCTTTTGAAGGCAACCTATTCTAGAGCTTCTAAAAACTTGTACTAATCAACAAAATCAAAAAGTACCTCTCCTTGAGAAAGAGGTTATATTTGGAAAAATATGTCATTCCAAGCCTAAAATATTATTTCATATAAAAGAGCATGAAAAATTGAGAGGGGATCTCTTTTAGGTTCCTCTCTCTCCATGTCTCCAAGTCGTTGTAAATCGGCTTCACAAAAAAGGTTTATACTAAAAACAATAGTTCTAGGTTTAATTTTGTTTGTGTATGTTTCAGATTTAAAAAAATCAAGGTTTTGAATTAAATAAAACACAATTTAAATAACTCACTAATTACATGGTTAGTCGGGTAGTGGTCAACGTAGGTTGACCAATCCCTTATAATGAACCATACAATGGGATGACCGTGTGACTTATAAGCCATGCGGCTCCCAACTATGGACTTGAAAGCATGTGACCGCTTTAGCATAAGCCACAATGGTCACCGTCCAACTCAATGCATAGGCCCTTATGGAATTTTTCCCTTGCCACATCATCATATGGGTGATCACTGACTTACTAAGCCAACTTCCATACAAGTAGGGACAAGTGCACTTCCAAAGGGCATGCACACAAGAAATGTGCCCCATAAAGTGAAACTAATCAAAAATTCACTACCACTAAACTAAAGACCTAAAAAGTACCAAAAAAGTGGCATTGGGTCCCAAAAATTTTCAGTTATATATAAATTATTTTGGCCCCAATTTTACCTCGTTTTGCATGCTTATAAATTATGTGAATTCAATTAATTTTCTTAAGGAGTTTAGGATAGAATCAAGAGTTTTACTTCAAAATTTGTATCTTTCTTTCCGTGACTCCAAAAATTAACTTGTAAAATTATATATGTAGAGTCTAATTTATTAATATATATATTTTGGGATGATTAAGTAATATTATGAATTAAAATTATATAACTAGATTATCTTATTTAAGGTGTCAAGCCAAATAAAAGGTTTTACAAACTTTCCAAACAAATTACAAACTAGTGTTTTGTTATGCATAAATAAATATATATTTTCAAATATCAAATATCATGAGCATTAATACACTTCAAATTTCATAATTAAATTCATTCCTTTCATTCATAGTCCCATACAATTATTTTTGAAGAGAGTGCAAGAGATAAAACATCATCACACTTAATTCTAATCCTTCTTGTGACTTTTCTTATGCCTTATACATAAATCAATAATTACAATTGAATATTACATTTTAATGGATTTTAAAATAGCCGATAACATTTTTACAAATAAGTACAAAACAATTGAAAAATAGTCTTCAAGTATGCTCCACCCACAACCCATAAGGCTAACCGAAGAAGTTTGCCTCACATCTGTTTGCCATCATAAGGTGATTGCCCTAGGTACCCCAAGCCTAAGACTCTCATATTTAAGCATAATGAATATCAAGGGTATGGAGTAGGTCAAGGTTATCAAGATGAGGTTTTGTTGGTGCCCAAAACACTCAACTAGGTTACTCAACTAGAAGGCCATCAATCACATCTTCCACTAGAGGCTTCCACAACCCAACAAAGGCATTCAAGAACTTCAAAACATTATTTCAAAATAATAAGATCAAGGCTACCACAAGAGCATTCCAACATAATAAGGCTCATCAAGTGAAAAGGAGAATGCGGGGATGCATCCATCTAATCATACCACCTTTCTAAGGCAAACATTGATTTACATGAAGATAAAATCAAAGTAATGCAATGGAAGCGGGATGAAGTTATCATTCTCCATGAAGAAAAGTTTCTAGGAAAGCTAGAAATTGCAGATACAGATTTGGGCACAACTAAGAAATTTTTACAGAGAATTGAAGATAAACAAGCAAAGCAAATTCAGATGCTCACATTTGGATGGAAATGAGAACGAATAATATAAGATCTTAGTATTTGTTGAGACGATTCAGGGATTGCTTGAGGGCAAACAATTTTAGGAAGGGTGGGCGGTAATGTCCTCTTTTTTGAATTAATTAAATCGAGGACCCAAAGCTTATTTTTATTTACCGTAGGTTTAAAAAAAATTAATAAAAAATAATAATCTATTAATAATTTATTAAGTTGTCCAAAAAGGTACTTTAAGTTATAACTTTGGGAAATGATAATTAATTATTATTGAATGGAGCCAAAAGCAATTATTAGAGACATAGCTAAAAATTAATTAATATTTATTAATTGGAACATTGTGAACATTAAATTAAAAAGTAATTCTAATTACTTTAAGGTTAGGGTTGGAATGGAAAATAAATTTATAAAAGGACAAGTGGGGCAATAAAGAAATTATTATCGAAATCATTTGAACAAAAACACAATCATTTTTACATAGGAAAAGCTTGCAACTTCTACAAATATTCAGAGGATGAAAATCCTTGAATTTATAGGTACGAAGATGAAACCCGTCATACCCATTTAGTAATCCCATCCAAAGATTACAATTATGCTTTCAATTTTAGGATTTAATAGGTTTGGAGGCCTAAACATTCAATGGGTTGTCGCGCCATTACCAACACTCTAATGCAACCAATAAGTACAATCAATAATATTTATTTTTAGAAATAATTATTATTAGTCTTCTTTTAGTAGGGTTTGGCCTCTATAGCCTACCATACCAATAAAAAGGTAGAATTGGAGGATTTTTCAAATAAGAAATTGGTACTTTGATTTAATGCAAATTGTACTTTCCATAAGTATTTTCAGATGGGTTTATGTGTATTCACTTAATTGAAATAAAGAAGGGTAATTGTATGTGGTTAAAAATCCTATTGCATGTAATCAATTATTTACTATCTTAGTGAAAGACATATATTTGGTACCTCAGCTAATATTTTGTGAGATTAATGAACAGATTCAAAGGGTTTTGAATTTATTTCTTCTAAAGAAAATCTAATTTCTTTTAAAGGATTTTATTTCTTATTCTATTCAAAAAGGGATATTATTACATTGGCAACAAGCATAAATTCAAAATTTAAGACTTATTTTGGAATATTTTTAACTGGAAAAGGTTCTCCACACATGTATCTAACTCTATCAAACACTTTGGCACCTTAATCAATCTTAAAAGGTGATGAAATACAACTTTTATTGATTGTCAAACACTTTTCTTGAATGTTAAAAACCTTGTACTATGTCTTCAGGGATGTAATATGAATAAACACTATTATAGAGCAACAAATATGATTCCAAAGAAAAAAGAACATCTACTTACACATGATATAAGTTTGAAATTGAAGCATGCAATTCAATAATGCATTCTTTCATTTTTGAATGCGAAATGTGTTACACAACCCTGTCTAAAAACCATGTTATCAGAACTTCTTTCTTCTTTTCTTCCAATCTTTGAGTTCTTCATCTTCCTTATCTTTTTTTTCTATCCTTTTTCATGCACTCATATCTCTCCTAACTCTCCTTCCTTCGATCCAAGTTCCTCAATTGTCTAACTAACTTCATAAACTCAACCTTAGCCTTAACCTTATTTGAGTTTGACATAATCAATTATGAGTTCAGACATTTGAACTATTCCAAAACATGTCCTAAGACCTTCCTTTACCCCTCCATAAAACATCATGACCAAACAATGAGTTAAGAAATGAGAAAATCTCCTAAAACACATTAAACAAGTTCAAAAATTTAAATTTCTAGTTTTGGCAGGAAACTTGAAAACAAGCCAAAATGAGCAATACATTGCAAAGTAAAAAATAAAAAAGATTCTTATTGACAAAATATGACCTCCTAAACCTCTTCAAGAACAACATTTAAAAAAAAAATTAAAGCTAATGCTCCTACATCAAGATCCCTAAGTATAAAAGCATTCATGAGCTCCCGTTCATGAGATCTTCAATGGTAGTTCCATACTGAACTATTTCTGATGGATTAAACTAAAAATCATCTTTAAAAATATTATTATTCCACTTAGCTAAATATTTGAAGTAATCCTTACCTCTGGTTCTTTTGATAACCAGTTTGTTCAAAATAGTTTGTAGTTCATCTTTTTGTGCCTTGGGTAACTATTATTCCTAATCAATGACATGTTCATCATCATTTTTAGATGCTTTTGATGTGTATTATTATCTCTATAAGGATAGAGATATCTTACATTAAAAATGGATGAGATCTTAATATCAGATGAGAGTTCTAGTTCATAGGCATTAGCAAAAAAAAATTTCAAGACCTTACAAGGTCCTATTTTCTTCAATTTCAATTTATTGTATTCACCTTTAAAAAACCTCTCATTTTTAAGGTGTTCTAACACTAAATCTCATACTTGAAAGTCTAATTTTTTTTCCTTTTTTAATCAACATCTCCTTTGTACTTACTATCACTCAACTCTAACTACTTCTTGACTTGAGTATGTAGCTCTTGCATGGCTATAACAAAGTCTTCACCTTCAACACTCCTCTTCTCTTGCTTATCGAAATCTCTAAGCTCATAAACACCTATTGCATTTATCCCATAAAAAATCTTAAATAGACTGAAACTTGTACTCCTATTAGGTGAATCATTGTATACAAATTCAGCTTGGACTAACACATGATCCCATTGCTTTGGACTATCACGTACCAAACATCTTAATAGATTCTCTAAGCTTCTATTGACAACTTTAGTCTAACCATCAGTTTGGAGATGGTAAGCTGAATTGAAACTAAATATAGTTAACAACTTCCAAAGTGTTCTCTAAAGATGTCCAACAAACTTCGTATTCCTATCAGAAATAATACTTTTAAAATTTTTATGTAACCTTACTACTTTAAAGAACAAATTAGCAATGTTTGTAACATCACTTGTCTTATTACATGCTATGAAGTGTGTCATTTTTGAAAATATATCAACAACAATAAAAATGAAATCATTACCTCATTGTGTTCTTAGCAAACCTAATGTAAAATCCATACTAATTACATCCCATGGCCTACTTGGAATAGATAGTGGTTGATATAGAACTGTATTTTGACTCTTTTTTTTCATGTGTTGACAAATCTTGCATCTTTCCATAAATTTTTTGACATCATATTGCATTCTTGGTCAATAATAATTTGCATTCAATTGATCAAAGGTCCTTGTTTGTCCAAAATGTTCTGTTAAACTGCCACTATGTTTTTTTCTAGAAAATTGTCTCTCATAGACCCCCTAGGTATGCATAGTTGTTTGCCTTTGAATAACAATCATTCTTGAATCATGTAGTCTATCTATGGAATCTTATACATGCTTGTTCGATTCCTACAAGCCTCATATGCTTTCTTGAAATCTGGATCTTCCTTATACAACTCTTTTAATGATTCAAATCCCAAACTACCCAGTTGAGAATCATGTATGATCATACTTCTCCTTCTTAATGCATCAACTATCTTATTGGACTGCCCACTCTTATGTTTGATAAAACAAGATCTTTTTTTTTAGTAACTCTGTTTGTTTCATATGTATTTGACTCAACTTAGCTTGAATAATGATGAATTGTAAAGCATGATTATCTGTATAAATCACAAACTCTTTGGGCAATAAATAGTGCCTCCACTTCTTCAATGCTTGGAATATGATAGAGTTATTGATCATAGGTTCATTAATTCTTCTTATTTTCATACAAAATTTCACTAAAGTAAGCAATATGCCTTCCTTATTGACTCAAAACAACTCTAATAGCTAACCCATTAGCATCACATTTAACTTGAAAGAGTTTGTTAAAATCAGGTAAGGCCAAGATAGGCTACTTATATTTTTCTTTAAATCTAAAAGTTATTCTCAGTTGATTCAGTCCAATGGATTTTTTTTTGTCACCTTTTATAGTTTCAACAATAGTGCACAAATACCACTAAATTTTTTAATGAACTTTCTATGGAAACTAGCTAATCCATGAAAACTTGTTACATCAAAAACACTTCTTGGAGTAGTCTGCTCCACTAATCCTCTTACCTTTTCTTGGTCTATTTTCATACCATCTTTGGAATGACAAATCCCAAATAAATCAAATCAGTTTGTGTGAAGGTACGTACACTTCGTAAGGTTAATCAATAATTTCTCTTCTTGTAGATTATTCAATACCATTCTAAGATGTTTGATGTGTTCCTCCTTTGATTGGCTAAAAATCAAAATGTTATCCAAATAAACAATAGCAAATTTACTTGTAAATAGCATTAACACCTGAATCATTAATGTCATGAAGGTACTGGGAGTATTGGTCAAACCAAATGGCATAATAAGACACTCATACAATCCATCATTAGTATTAAAGGTTATTTTCAACACATCACCCTCTTTAATTCTGATTTGAGGGTAACCACTCTTCAAATCTATCTTTGAGAAATATTGTGCCCCACTCAAAAAATCTATTAGATCATCCATCCTTGGCAATGAAAACATGTACTTGATAGTTATCATATTGATGGCTCTAGAATCTGTACACATTCTCTATTCTTCACCTTTCTTAGGAGTTACGACTTTTGGTACAACACATCAACTTAGACTCTCTCTAATCAAACCTTTATTTAACAACTTCTATACTTGCCTTTTGATCTATTCATTATCCTTAGGTGTCATTCTATATGCTACTTTGTTTGAAAAATTAGCTCTTAGAATGAGATCCATATGATGGATTATGCTCTTCATCGATGATAATTCATTAGGTAACTCATCAACTACTATATCAACATACTCATCTAACAAATTCTAAATTTAAAAAATTAAATTAGTCAACTTAGTGGATGTAATGACTATTTTGGGCTTGGAAATCAATGCACAACCAACCTATTCTTCTTTAATTAACTATAAGAATTTTTTCCACCCACTATCAACACCTTAGTATTGTTTTTAGCTACTCCATTACTATTTTTCAATGGGTTCAAGGTATGATTCTTGCCATCCTTCTCTAATATTCATGTATTACTCCTTCCATCATGTATAACTCTTCTATCAAACTACCAAGATCTACCTAATAACACATGGCACACATCCATATACATAATATCACAAAGTATTTCATCTTTATAATTACAAATTTGAAAATCAACTTGACATTACGTATTAACTAACACTTGATTCCCTTTTAAATTCAAAATACTTTATATGGTGTAGGGTGTATCAATATTTTCAATCTCAGAATTTCAACTACTTATAAAGAAGCCAAGTTATCTGTACTACCACTATCAATGATAATATTACAACACTTACCTTTAGATTTGCATGTAGTCTTGAATAAGGTCTTCCTTTGAGATGGTTACTTCACTTATTTATTTGGCTTTAGCAATACTCTTTTCATCAATAAGGACTCTCCCACTTCAAGTTCTTCCCCATGTGATGGTGATCCTATATTTTATTCTTTAATTTGAGCACTTAATTATTGTCTTCAGTTATTGTATGACTTGTTTGTGAATTCTCAAGACATTCATATGACCTATGGCCAACATATCTGTTACATTTAAAACATTTTTTCCAAAAGCTTCATCCTCTACATCTTGCATATGGATTTCTTTCTTTGTATGAATAGCCTCGTATGGTAGTGTTAGCTTTACCTTGAGATATATTTGCTTCTTCATTATGAACTTGTAACTGACTTCTACCACCTTGTTTTCCTCTAGCTCTATAATTTTTGCCTCTTCCTCTAAATTACTGAGTTTGTTTTCTAGCCAAATTCTCTTATACCTTGAGAGAAAATTGATAAGCCTCCTCCACTGATCTTGTTGACAACAAACTGAATTCATCCTGAATGTTAAACCTCAAACCATTCATACACCTTACTATTTTCTCAACATCCTCTTTTACATGACCAACTTTGATTGTAAACTTATAAAATTATTTAGTGTAGTCATTTACACTCATGTCTTTCTGTTTCAAGTTTTAGAGTTTTTTGAACAAGTTTGTGTGGTGGTCTATATACATGAATTTTGACTTGAGTTTAACTATTTTTTTGTCTCATGATTTGATTTTTTCTTTACCACTTTTTCTTATTTCATCTTGAACATTATCCCACCAAAGAGATGCATGTCCCTTCAACCTAATACACACAAACTTGATCTTCTTATCTATAGTTATTCCTTCATAATCAAAGTATTTATACATTGTAGTTATCTAATCCATAAATTTTTCAACATTTAGACTGCCTTCATTTACTAGAACCTCCAATTTGGGCCTATAACCTACTCCTATGATTGCTTTTAAGAGTCTTTCATTTGTTCTTTCTTCCTCTTATTCTTATGCAACCCCTTATTTTGGTTATTCATCCCTATCACTCGCATCACCTGTCATTTTACCTCTTCTTTAAGTACTTTATATTGCCTTCAAATGTACTTATAAATTTCTCATCTCTTTCAATAATACTTCAATTGGTTGTCTTCCTGGACCTCCTTTAACACCACCTCTGACTGCTCCTCTTAGTGACATGTTTACACTTTTTACAAGTTTATATTTTAAAACCTTCTCTTCACTCTTCTCAATGAAATATATTCTCCTTAGTTCAATTTTTAAGTACAACCAACTTTGCTCTGATACCAAAAATGGTGAAGGGGATAATTAAGATCAAGTCTACAGCCTTTCTTAGATGGAAATTCAACTTGATAAGAAATATTTATGATATAAGATCCTTTTGTTTGTTTATTAGATGTTGTCTCAACTCACCATGTTGAGTTATACCTTTATTAAAATTTAAAAATGCAATAAAATGAGAAGACAAGGTTTCTAGGCCTTGTATTAAGGCTTATAGACTAAGAAACCTAAATATCTTTTCTGCTAGGTGGAAAAAATATTTGAAACCACTTTCAACACTTAAAAAACATCATAACAATTATTTTCACAAATTTTCATAAGTTTTTAATTTTTCATTTTTGAATTAGAAGGATTTTAGTGCTTAAAAACCCTATTTTAGGGTTTTTTGACTGTGCACAGGTAACAAACATAAATTCAAAATTTAAGACCTATTTTGGAATATTTTTTATTGGAAAACATTCTCCATACATGTATCCTATTATTGAGCCCTCAATTTTGAAGAAATTTTGGCTACGTACTTTATGAAGATAAGCAGTGGAAGAGAGACATGGCACACAAGATTGTGGCACAGAAGACCATGGCATAGAAGAAGTGAGTCATATGGAACAAAGAAGCATGATACATAGAGCCTAAGAACATAGGACTTATATATTAGAGAAAGACTTGGAAAAGGCATAGAAAGTGAAGATGATTAGGGAGTGGTTTGCATGAACGTCAGAGAATAATAAGTCAAGCGTGAATCCAACACTGACCTGCATGAAGATAGGTGCACAACAAGGAGGATTTAGCATAGAGAAAACATATAGGGGTAGTTAAGCCTAGGTCCTTAGGAATTCATTGTAAAGGGCTTTTCATAACTCATTTATGTTAATGGTCATTGGCGAGTCATTTTTTTTTTTTGGTTCTGTAACTAAATGGTCAGGGTGAATCATGTATAAATACCCCTTTGTTTTACTTAGTATGGTGGTTGATCATTGTAATTATAGAATCATTTTAATCTTGACATAACTTATGAATGTAATGAAAGGAAGATTGCATTGATGAAATACTTGCATAATTTGTTCTGATTATAATGGAGTTAATATTGTTTTGTTACAAGTTTGCACCCAACTTCTTTTTCTTTGGTTAAGTAATAATTGAATAGTTAAGAGTTAGCACTGGAACAAGGTATGAGTTTAGAACTAAGTTCTTGTTTGAACACCCTAGCTTAAGAAATCAAATGAATACACCTTCACATGATAAAATCCACATGAATTGGTCATAATCTGCGTGCTTTAGGTGAGTGTGTGAGAACCTTTTCTTGCGTGATATGACAACATGTTAGCTCATTGAAACTCTTATTTTTTTAGACACACAACTAAGGAAAATATATGCTAGATTAAAGGAAAAGAGCCCAAAATTTTGGTTCCATTATCAGGACCTATAGTGCTTATTTACAAGATGGTGGGAAGATGCTCGAATGACTATCTCTAGAAAATATCAAACTTTGGGTTACTACTGTAGAAGATAATTTTGCATTACAATATCTTGAACTAGGAGTTTCTACACATGCATGGGTAGAACAACATATATATGATTCCCTATATAAAGATTTATTTATATAAGTGCCCATTCACTTGCATACTTGGATTTTAACATACGCATATGAACGTTCAAGGAATTATTATGGAATATCTCCTGGTCAGTAGAGTGTTAGTCATCCTTGGCAAGATTGGGAATGCCTTGAATGTGTGTAGTGGAAGTTTGGTGGAAAGGAACCTAAATATCTATATTTTGGAATACATAGTCTCAACTTACTCTTGTCCATAGGAAGCCCAATTTAACTTCTTCTGAGAGTCGCATGAAAGGTATATTAGGTAATTTTCATTCGAGTTTAAGAAACTTATAGTTGATTCTGGACTTGAAAGCCTCCACATGGATGACTAAACTCTTTCTTGCATGAGAAGTGCAGTCGATGGGGAAATGAAGGGGCACACTTTGATATAAGATTGCTGGTCTAACATGGTAGCTACAATAAGAGTTGTAGAAGTATAAGTATGATGAGTCTAGGTGAAGGGCTATGCTCAAAAATGATCTAGGGAGGGGCCAAGAAGACTCAATAAGTTCCATGAGTATCCATAGGGAGGCAAAAAGGCATAATGTGTGACCCCAACCACATGATCACACCCAATGTAAACACATGTATGCATGGGAGAAACAAGTCAAGCGTTGATGACTGAAGAACCCAATCTAGATAGTACTAGTTCCCCACCCATGTGCATGCTCATGCCCTTGAGTTAGATGATGTTCTTGTATGAAATTTGGATACATATGGTGTAGAGTTAGAGATTAAAATTGTTAAAGATACTTTTGACAAATAGGACCAAGATAGTAGTTTATTATTCATTTATTTTCCGTTACAAGTCAACCCTATGGCTCAGTTTAGAATGCTTGGTGGACTGAGCATATCCAATGGGTAGAGTACTATACCTTCAATAGTTAATCAACATACTTCTACACCCAATATATTAGATGCTTCTATTGCTATCAAAGGTATGGGAGGTGGTATTATCGGTGGTTTGGCCAGAGGATCCGAAGGTGGTGTTGGAGGCATGGGTGGACCACCCCTCCCCCCACAAATTCTAAGAGGGATTGAAATTACATCAAAACAAACTCCATTTCCAATAGCCACTCCTCCCAATATTTATTATGAGATGACACTCCATCTACCTGAGTATCATGGTGTGGAAAATAAAATAGAACATGTTTACAAGTGTGAATTTATCTAGCGAGTGCATGACATTACTTCTACTAAACAAAAGGCAACTTAGTTTGCCACTACTCTTTTAGACCATGCACACAAGTGGTACTAGAAGTTTGATCTGATTGTGGTAGATTATGAATAGTTGAAGGCAACCTTTCTCTAGGAATTTGATATCTCATAGTTTGAACAACAAAACATTACTGCCTTGAAGGATATTAAAAAAGAAATCACAGGGTGTGTGTGCGAGTATGATGCACATTTTAAAATGACTCTTTCTAATCTATCATTTGATATAAATGCAACTCAATATGCCTAGTGGTTTTTAGGAGGATTTTTCTTCCCTTCCAATACACATTATCCCATAAGACCTTCACTAACCCACATGAGGCCTTGGAAGCCATCCTTCACACCAAAGCTGTTAGAAGTATCAACACAGGGATTATTCCCTTTATAGAAGCTCGAATTGCTACTATGACATCTTATTTGGAGAATCTCATTGCAAATATTAATCATGATACTCATAGCGATTTATGGTGTGTTGACTATGAAACTGAAGGTCATATTAGGAATAATTACCCCAAAAGAGTATTCACGTCATGGTAAAGCAATCTTTTGAGATTTTCCAAGAAGACCATGATGTGAGGGATTGACCCCTACTTCATGCACTACACAATCAAAGGTATCCTCATGTTGTAAAATATGTCATGCATGTACTCATGATACCAATGATTTCCACCTTATTAGTGACATTTATGATGCACGTGCATGGTACTCATTAAACTTATGTTGCCAACAACCAAAATGGTGGAGGATAGTACTATAGAGGTTGCAGTCATGGACATAGAGGTGGTCATTTTCCACCTATAACCTATTCCAAGTGTGGATCTCCAAAACATTACTAGCATGACTACCTAGTTTATCCCACATATACTTTTTGTAAGAATGAACATTGTCTAGAGGAATACCAAGACTTGTATACCACCATCACCAAGGAGTGGAATGAAAAGGGTGTTGGAAAGATACGGATTGAAAAGACTCCAACTGCTCAATGGAGACCGTGCCCTACTACTCTGACTAGTCCGAAGGTAAATATTACTACCCAAAGTGGTGTTCCTTCCCAGTCCATTTTAAATCCACCCGCTAATAAGTTTCAATGGGAGAAGCCTCGTGCGAATCACTACCCAGATTCTTGACAACGAAAGGAAGTGTTACATGACACAATGACTTTAGTGTAAGATCTGGAAGGTGAAATTTAGTTCCTTAAGGATATAGATGTTGTTACATGCACTAAAATGCAGAAAGCTTTGGATATTCAAGACTCAATGTGTGATGATTTCCATGAGTTATACAAATGAATTCTTAATGAAGACATTATGACCCTTTTTTGAAATTGGTGAAGTCATCAAACATCAAAGCCTATAGAGGATCATTGGTTGAACCATGCATGGTGATAAGAGGCTCATATCCAACCTAGTATGGAGGGTGATAAATAAATCTTGGTAAACAAAAATAATGATGGTTGGACCATTTAGGAAATCCTAGTCAACACTGGCACGGAGGTGAATATACTCACTAAGGATGCTTGGAGAAAGATGGCAAGCCCTATTTTACAACCCTCTCCTCATGTGTTGTTCAAGGATAATAAGACTTGTGTACTTATCATATGTGTTCTTAAGGATGCCACCATGGACATTTTAGGTGTCACTTTCAAGGCTAAATTTGAAGTAATTGAGTTGATTAAAGCTGATGATTTTTGGACTCTTTTGGTTCACCCTTGGTGTTATGCGAATAATGCTGACTTGAGCTTCAAAAAGCACTACATTAGTTTTGAAAATGATGATCAATGCATTGTAATCCCCTTAGACCATGCTCAAGGACCTCCTTTTGTTGATCCAGTTAATGTTGACAAGGACATTAATCACATGTATAATGTCACAGCTTGGGGAACTAAATGCCTTGATCCAATTTTGGATGGCATATTACATTGGGTGGATGCAAAGTCTATCTCTAACACTACCAATAATGCTTGTGACTATTGGGCTCATGGTGAGTATGATCTTAATGGATGAATTTGTTGCACTATTAGTAGTCAAGAGGATGCTTGACATAGGAAATATAAATGCCATAAGTTTGTTCGCATTATTCATGGATGTATTATGGCTATAGCACCCATGTGGTTATATGAAGTTCTTAGATTTCATGATCAGATGGAAGTCTGAGAGTATGTGTAGTGGTTGGAAGATTTATATGTGTTTGAGGATGAATGGATGTGCTTGATTATCCATATTTTTGATGGAACAACTGCTCAATGGTTGGAAACTCACTGTCATATTTTGCTCACATGGGACCAAGTTCACACTACTATGTATTATCATTTTCATCATGATAATCAAGTTCATGACACCCTAATTTATGATGGCATTAGTACTTCATAATCTCATCTCAAAGCCTACTAAAATATATGGAATGCAAATGAGATATATTTACCTAAGTATCTATGGGTTCATGCATTCTATGGTACTCTACACACCTAGGCTAGAGCATGGTATGCACATTAATAAATATGTTTGGATATGAATTCTTAGATTGTCCCTCAAATTAATATGATTTTGGCATTATATTACTCATCTTCTCAGATGGATTTATGCCCGACCCTATAAGCCATGCATCAAGCTATTGTATGTGATCCAACATTGATTAAAGACTGCATAAGACATATACATGGCACGTGTGAGGATACCTTGTCTATTTTCCAAGAATATGATACAAAAGATTCATCTTCTTCACTGATTAACTCTCAACCAAACCATGCATTAAGAGAATATATTTAGAAAGGCAAACATAAGGTTTTGTACTAAGTTGATGAAGGTACCAGTTCTAACCTATCAGATCCATCTATTAATCACTTGGCTTTGCATACTGAGTATGGAGCACACAATGTCCAACACACCATACAAAATGACCAACAAACATATTTAGATCCAATTCAAATGATTCAATGTAATATTGGCATGAAGGATGTGCCCAAGATGGCCATTGTGGGGAATTATTGGTTTGATACTGAGATCTCCAAGTTTTTAAACTATTAAAGGAGTATCAAGATAGTTTTCCATGGAATTACACTAGGTGAAAGGAGTGCATTTTTAATTGGGTAAGATGCACATCAAGTGAGTTGAGGGTGATCAACTAGTAAGAAAGAGACCTTATTATATGAATCCTAATTTACGTGATCGGGTTAAGGAAGAGATTGATAGTATGGTGCATACTGAAGTTATCACTCCTGTTGATGATTCTGAATGGGTGAGCCCCATGATGATAAATATAAATAAGGATGGTTTCATTCATGTTTGTGTAGACTATCGGGTACTCAATGTTACTTGTGTAATCGACCCTTTTCCAATGCCTTTTTTTTAGGATATTTTAGGAGTTGTTGGGTGTGAGAATTATACCTTCACTTTAGGTTTTTCTAGATATCATCAGGTCCAGATCATAGAAGAAGATAAATCAAAGACCACCTTTGCAACTGAATGGGTTTGTTCATTTACAATGTGATTCCCTTCAGGTTGAAAAATGATCTGGCTATGTTCTCACAGATTACAGCCTAGGCTTTTAAGGATTTTATTCATAAATTCCTTCAAGTATAATTGGATGATTGGACCATTTATGATTTAGTGTGGGATCATTATGATAATCTTCACCTTATGCTTGAGTGATGATGACAACTTCAAATTTATTTGAATTTGAAGAAGTGTGTTTTTGTTATTCCGTTTAAAATTTTGTTAAATCATGTTATTTATCCTGATGGACTGCTGGTGGATTTGTCCAAGTTTGTAGTCATTATTTACCTTCCAACACTGACCACCCAATGCGAGGTTCATGCCTTTTTAGGACACATGAGATACTATCAAAATTTCATTCAAGGATATGCTAAGATCATAATGCTGATGGAGGAACTGCTTAAATAGAATGGTCAATTCTTTTGGACAAATGCTCACTACCAGGAATTTGTAGCACTCAAAGACAAGCTAATCACTACCCCATTCTCCAATTTTTGGACTGGAGGAAGCCCTTTCATGTGCATCTTGATGCTTTAGGCATGGTAGTGGGCACTATCTTTGCTCAACCTGGTGAGGACAATCTTGATCATCCTATCTACTTTGACATTCAACATGTCACTCTAGCTAAATAAAATTACTCAACTATAAAACTTGAAACCTTATCCATGGTATATGTGCTTCAAAAGTTTTGTCAGTATTTCTTGGCCACCTCATTCATTTTATTTACAAACCATGAAGCACTAAACTACCTCATGAATAAGCCAGTGTTGCATAGATGCATTTTCTAATGGATTGTGCTCTTTCAAGAATTTTGGTTTTTTGTGATGGTGAAATCAGGTAAGACTAATTGTGGACTTGATCATTTATCATGAGTTGAATCTGGTGAACCAACATGTGTCGTTGAGGATGACCTACCTGATATGTAGATTTTTCAATCCCTGAGGAATTGGAAGATATCACAACTTTTCTTAATACAAGTTCAACACCAACCCACATCAACACTCAGGATAAAAAGTAGTTGGTTGTTCATGTTGCTCATTTTTAGCTCATTGGAGGTGACCTTTATAATCTTGGATGAGATGAAGTATTATGTCGCTACATCATGCAACATAAGTGCACGAAAGTTATTCAAGAGGTTCATGAAGGTGTTACCAGAGGATATTATGTCAGTGATACTATAACATGAAAGGTTCTATTAGCTAGGTTATGGTGGCCTACTCTATTTAAGGATGCTAAAGCTTACACACACCAATGTGATATCTTTCAGCATGCAAGTAAACCAAATCAAAGGGTTGATATGCCCATTCATCCCATACTGGCTCATGAACCCTTTGATAAATGGGATGTTAATTTTGTTGGCCCCATTACTCCAGTAGGGAGGCATGCTAAAGTGTGTTATGTCTTTACCGCCACTAATTATCTCACTAGTTGGGTTGAAGAAACACCAACCTGGGATTGTACTACTACCACTGCCACTATATTTCTTTGGGAGAATATTATTACAAGGTATGGATGTCCATTGATTTTGACTAGTGATTGAGGAATTCATTTCCTTAATGAGACAATCTACATTATTTTGGCTAAGTTTATGATTGCACACCATAATACTAGACCTGACCACCCTCAAGCCAATGGTATGACTGAGGTGTTTAATAAAATATTGGGTCATACATTGATGAAGATATATAATATTGGTTGCATTGACTAAGACACTCACATTTTTGTGGTATTATGGGCATATCAGACCACATATAAATGGTTGAATAAGAGTACTCCCTTTAATATTGTCTTTGGTGTTGAAGTCATTCTCCCAATTGAGTTATGTGTACCTGCTCTATGTATTACACGTGTTGGTTAGTTGGATGATTATGAATATTTAAAAGTGCACTTGTATGCCTTGTTCCAATTGGATGAAACCCATTTTCTATCACACTAGAGTCAAGGAGTGGAGAAATAGAAATAAAAGCCCTATCATGATAGACATCTTAATAATAAGACTTTTTCTCTGGGTATGCAGGTTTTGGTTTATGACTCCAAGTTCACGATCCATTCAAGAAAACTTTACGTCCATTGGGATGGTCTATTTATTATTAATAATATTCATCCCATAGGTGCATGTAAATTGAAGCAATTAGATGGCCAATTTCTTGCAGGCATTTCAATGGTAGTTGACTTTGCCCCTACCATTCTAGGTGATGTTTCCCTTTTGTTGATAAGGCATATGCCACTAGTTTAGTTTAATATTTTAGATTTTTTTTCAATAAAGTGTGGCATTAAGTGCATGCCCTTACGTAGGTTTAGATCAACGCCTAGTTCTTATTATTTTATTTGTCATGTTATGGGGGAACATAAACATATTTTTGTGTGGGGTAAGAAGTGTGAAAGAAGTAAAACTATAGAGAAGAAAGGAAACAGTGGAAGGGAATGTGTGTAGGAAAAAGGGATGTATAAGTGGAAGAGTATAAGGACTAGATATGTAGGATATAGTGTGTAACTGATATGAAGAGTCAAGATAAATAAAGGAGGTTCGTGCCTTGGAAATAATTTTTTTAATAATTTTACAGTTGTCATGCACTTTGAGAAAAGCATGGGATGGGACAAATGTGATAAAATCATTTGTAATGGCAAGTGTGCCAAATGTAAATCATATCAATATTGTTAGAAGCATTAAATTTGTGAAATGATGGATAAGGTCATGGGGAAGTAAAGGTGGATTACCCCTTGAAGCTATTAAATGTTGGCCAATCATCATTTTTACACTTTACTATTACTAATTTACAAAGCCAAAAGATAATTTTCAAGCTACCAGAGGAGCGTTTATCAACTTTTAGTGACTAATTTGAATATTGTGGAGTAAGGTGATCGTAGCGAATAAAGAAAGTGGTGGAATAGTGATGGGAGAAGTGCAAATTGAATGAATTATAGGTTTCTAGTGTCGGCATCAACTATTGGATGACATCGAAGTAGGAGAGCCAAGGGAGTTAAAGCTGTAATCACATATTCATTTGGGAGGGTTAGACAACTGTAATTCAACCTTTGGGCTCCTTAAAGGGTGATGAAACAACAAAAAAGGCTCAATGTAGTGAGCCCTTGCCTGTAATTCATGACGAAGAAGAGTTTGAGGGTGCATGAGTAAAATTGGTTTTAACAAGAGAAGTACCTTGTGAATTTGATGCACATGAGGAAATATTGCAACAACAGATTGAGAGAATGAATAAGAAAGAATCTAAGATGACACCCCATGTGAAGAAGAAAGCAACAATACTGCCCCCACCCCAATTAGTGATTGAAGAGATGCAGTGTCTTGAAGTAGTGTTTCACGTAGAGAAATATGAGTTTAATGTGTCTACTTGCCAAGTTTTTTACTACAATCACCACCAACCAGGGAATGATTTGGAGTTCTAATGCGACTATCATCTTGAGCTATATAATACCCAGAATGAACTTGTTTATGACCTTACTATTTTAAATAAACTCAATGATGCCAAACTTTTTAGTTATTTAATCTACCTTAATCTGGAAAACCTATGGAGATCGTGAGGTTTCTTATCTTTCGCGTACATGAGGCTTACTTGTATTTTACAGGGTGTAGGATGAGGATCACATCCCAAAGAGTTAGCAAAATTATAGGTTTACAATGCTCGAACACTGACCCCAATAGATATTTATAATATCAAGAGGAAATTGAGAAGACTATGATGGTGCTTGAGTACAAGAAGCAAGGCCACACAATGTATATAACTAGTCTTCAGGATCCCACCCTTTGAGTGGTTGCGTGCTTGCTTATGACCAAGGTTGGAGGTGTGAATAGATGGAAGGAAGTAGACATGGCACACTTATATGCTACTCATCAAATAATTGTTATTATTAGAGATGTGCACCTGTGGATGCTCCATGATGTGGGGAAGCTTGGTGGTGAGGTGCTGAGCATGAAAGACCTTACATGGGGGTACAAGAGTTTGAGGTGATGGGCACAGAAGTATTATCACTTAGCTTCACGTACGAGAATCATATATCTCATCACAACAATGGGAATGTACCCAAGGCATGGTACCTTTGTGCTTCTTGGGATGAGCATCCATAGTGGGTCAGATTCCTTTTATTCTGAATGCACATGGTTTAAGACTAGATCACATGCCTAAAGATTAGAAAGGCAAACTACCACTAACCTAAACTTAGGATCTTTGAGAAGAAAAGAGAGGGAGAAGGTAAGGAATGCTAAAAGTAAAAGGTGATGTACCCAAAATAGAGAGAGCGCTTCTACTGCCATAAACACCATACAAACTCTTGAGAACAAGACAATATCACATAGATTTCACCAAGTCACTCTACATGCATAAGTATTTTGTATATAGGTCTGAGAACACAATGTAGCATTGAGAGGGATGAAGATTATCCACAGATAAAGCCTATGTAGACCCTAATGTGCATACGATATGACCTAAAAGTGAGTTTTGAGTTCAATGAAGAGGTGCCAGGGATGAATGACAAATGAGAGGGATGAACATTACCCACAAATAGAAATCAACAAACATAGATAACACATAGATCATTAGAATAACATAAGGAGCTGAACTTAATTCTCATTGACATGTAAAGTCTAGCCAATACAAGTGCTCATGGAGGGTAATTTTAGTAATGTAAGGTTGCTAAAACATGTCAACCCCTTGTTATAATGGAAAACTAGGCTTTCATAGAGAACAAACCTATTATAAAATTAATGCATCACTTAGGGTGATAGGTACAACTTTTAATTCTTTTGCAGTGTTGCAACCACGCTTTCTAAAGTTCATCTGACAAATTAGGCTTGGAAATCATAGCAAGAATCTTACGTGCACATGGGGAGGTGGAAGATTTACTTGATAATATCAGAGAGTGGCGTGAACTTGCATTTCGAAGTCTAGTGGCCGTTTATGCATTCAACTGTTCTAGAAATACCTCAAGCTCTTGTGTATTAATGTTTGTTTATTGAAGGACAAGATCATCATGATTATGAATTTGACAAAGCCATGGTGACGTCTTATTTTGGGTAGCTACTTATTGAAGATATGGCTCGAGACGCTCCTCCATTAATTGCACACATCCGCCTTTGATTTGAAATGTGAAACTAGGCCTACTGTAGATTGAAAACTAATTTGTTTTTTGGTTTTTATGGATGGTCAATACATCCACTTGGACATGTCTATATCATATGAACAACTAGTATCCCATCTTGATCTATGTTAGGTCTAAATAGACCTATTCTATCCCTACAAAATCTTAATGGTGTTATTTGATCTTGAAATATTTGCTCTTGGTCCAACTTGGATCATGTTTGTGCTTGGCTCCTTTGTATTTGTCTGCCTTGGTAAAAAATACTCCACTAACCCCCACTAAAAAGTATCGTGGACTTGATCCCTCATTTATATGTCATCGATTGTCTGATCGAGCATTGTTAAATCCTCTCACACCGTTGATCTTTCTTGGTACAAATGACCACAAAATGTTGATCTATCTTGACTTGTCAACTCTATCCTCGCTAGTGTCACTTGACAGTCCTGAGTTTGCACTCAAGATCTGCTATCAATCTATCTACTCCTATGCTTATGCCACATGGTAGCTCCTTAGCTCATTAACTCTTTGACTCTGCTCATGTGCCATTGACCTACCATTGTACGCTCAAACATGCTCTGTTAGATCTACCTAGACCCATTGACCTACCATTCATCGCTCATCATTAAATTTGATTTAGGTTCTCGAAATCTGGACACTTGTCAACCCTACATTTAGTTGGGGACCCTTTGATGGTTTTTGAATGCCAATGGTTATTTTGTGAGGTCCAAATTTAATGTCTGTGCAAATGTCCAAGGATTCTAAAATTCAAATGACTACTTGTAGGGGCTAGAATTTGACGTCTATGTGGCCGCCATAAATTTACTCAAGCCATTTCCTTCAGACCTTTGTCTAGGACACTTTCCCAATGAAATTAACCTTCGAGAAAAGTGTTTTGGCCACCTTGCTGAAAAATGATCCTTCAAGTTTTTGCCTTTGGACCACTTCTCTGAAAGAATTCTGCTTTGGATCTTTGTCGAGATAATTGTTTCAAACAAAATCTCTGAAACAATTTCCCTAAAACAATTGAACCTTGCATTTTTTCGAAACATGCAATTCTTTCAGGCTTTTTGTACGTGCATATTGTTGTAGGATTTTTGTTGGAGAGAGTTATCCTTTGTCTTCAAGACTTTTGTTTTGGATAAAATGTTTGAAATAATTTCTGACACTTAATCAAAAGCCAAAATAATTTTTCTAAGGGATATATTAGTGCTTTTATCCCAAAAGAAGGTCCTAAAGAAATAACTTAACTAAATAAAGCCCAAAAAATTTCCAAGTAAGGACCTAGCAAAACAAAGGTTTTGCACTTAGCTTTTGGCTTGTAGGCTTGTTGATTTGTTCATGCAACTATTGTGGATACCATGTAAACCTGATCGAGAACCTGTTCCTTTGCTCTATAGACCTATTCCTCAAAATCTTTAGGACATGACATTGCATCTAGGTAAATTTTGTATGTGGGACAAAAATGGCCAACATTAACCCTTGGGGTCAAGTATAATTTTTCAGAATATTTTACTGAGAAAATTATTGTAGATGTGGAGAAGGCCCACCACATGCCTAATCAAAAATTTACTTGGGGCGCTATTCTTTTATTATTGGTATTTAATGAAATTGGCGTGCTAGAGTACTCAAGCGTTGAGTTGAAATGGGTTTACCCTCCAAAAAATAAGTCTCTAGCGAAAATGTTTAAAGCATTCACACGCCCTGGTGCAATAATCCATTCTCATAAAGCTAAGATGAAGGGCTAGTATGATGGAATGAAGGAAGCCTTTGAAAATAAGTGGTGCATTTTTAAGGACTTACATGCTCAGCAACGAGACCAAGCTTGGTTTCAAGTAAATTTTTTTTTCTATAGCGTGCATCTGAATGAGTCCTTTAGATGACTTATTCGGATGGATCAAGTTTCCATATGCTTTCACTACAAGGCATTTTATGAAGACCATCAATAGATATATGACGCTCGCCCCATAAAGATTGATGTTGAAAAGATTGACTATGAGACTCATACTATTCGTCAAATGTATTTTTATCTGGGGAAAAAGACTCATAAAGAGAGAATGGAGTGGGATAATATCGATAGCAAGGTCCAACAAATTTTGGTCGAGGATTCTATTCCATAGAAGAGGACATCAGGGAGTGCTAAAGATAATGAAGAAACTATTCCAACTCTGTCAAAGATTGGGAAACACCAGAAGCAAAAGAGGTCAGGGCACGATCCTAGCATAAATACTCAAACCAAATAACCTAAATGACAAAGGACTGCCCCTTTTACCCTAAAAGATAACGTGCATATAGGTCAACCAGAAGGCCCTAATTTCACTATGTAGACATTTTTTCTTCCAGAACAAGATACTTTAATGCCTAAGGATGGTGACCCTGGATAAGAAGTAGTAACTCTAGAAGTAACACTAGAGAGGATACCTTCCCCTGAGGAACAAGGGGAATGAGAAGCTACACCGAAACCAAAGAAGGATCCCTCATTAGTGCCACATGAAGAAGCCACCCTTAATGAAACACAGGTGGATGTTGAGAGTCCTATTGGTGAAGAGGGGGATGACATAAACATAGTTTTGAGCATGGATGATCTTGATGCAAGTACAAGTCACCAAGGGGAGGAATTGGATGTATAAATACTTGAGTGAGATCCCTCTAAATAGAAGGAACCTATTGATGAATATATGTAGTAAAGGCCAGTGACTACCAATGTTACCCTGACCCTTCATGCTCACTATCAACAAGGTGTACCAAAAAATACTTTTTTATGTGGGAATATTTCCCTAAGGAGGACTCAATTGAGCAAACTCAGTGAGAATTATCTTTTTATAATGATACATGATGAAGAGCGCTAATATAAACTGCTTTCAAAGAACATTATTTGGGCACTGGGAGAGGTGGAACTTTCTGACACAATTTGGGTGGATCCCTGAATGTGCACAACATCTCAGGCAAGTGAAACACTATTGAAATTTACTCATGATGTGGCAAGGTAGAATGCTTCCAAGAATTTGATGTAAAATAGATTTGAAGGAAACATTAAGAGGTCATTATTCTCTATCATAACAAGAGCACAACAAAGATAAAACTTGAAGAGGAGTTAGGAGAGCTTAAGCGCCAACTAGAAAAAATGAAAATGGCTAGAGTGCAGATCCTAACACTCTGTAAGTCTAATTTGGAATAGGATCTAACCTTTACAGATGGAGTACCTCTTACCAGAGAGGTTATTGATAACTTGGGAACCTTAGTGGAGCTATTGTTGAAGAAATGTAAAGACCAACCCAATTCCTAACATAAGCATACTTGGGTGATGGAGTAGTTTACTAAGGCCATCAAAGTATGTAAGAGATTTTTAGTTGGCGATACGATTCTCATCCTTGATGGGGTTTTTGCTAAATTGACGTGGCCTAGAATATTTTTGGAAGCATGACTTGAAGTGGAGGAACTTCAACACAAATAACTGGCCAAGAGTGCATTGATAATAAAAGATCGAGCTAAGCATCCTAAATCATTTCAAGGTGTGGAGGCCCTAGAAAATAAAATAAATGCTCACCATTAGGAGTTGAATGCCAGTTTTATAGTGCTTTGAGGATATGTTTTAATAGAGGTTGCTTCACTAGAAGATGTTCATAAGGATACTTTTGCATCACTTGAGCATTTAACCATTCAAGCGGGTGACTTTCTAGAGTAACTAGAGGAGACTAAGAGGCTTAAGGAGGTGGTCAAGGAAATCACTTCTAAGCTCTAGAATGCATTGAATCACTGGGAGGGAGTGAAGTGGTAGGTAGAATAGATGGGACCTGAGTTTTTGGTAGAG
The DNA here is from genome assembly GCA_037957365.1 of Torreya grandis. Lineage (NCBI taxonomy): Eukaryota > Viridiplantae > Streptophyta > Pinopsida > Cupressales > Taxaceae > Torreya > Torreya grandis. The sequence goes on along the minus strand of JARHVA010001979.1, from coordinate 1,463,467 downwards.
GGACTTGAATAAAATGCATAGTTTGGAATGGAATATTGACTTAGTGTGGGGTGATGTTGGGCCCTCAATTTTGAATAAATTTTGGCTAAGTACTTTTTGAAGACAAGTGGTGTGGGAGAGACATGGCATAGAAGACCATGGTGTAGAAGAGGCAAGTCACGTGGAAGAAATAAGAATGATACACATAGAACCCAAGAACATAAGACTCAGATATTAACGAAAAACTTAAGAAAGACACAAAAAGTAGAGATGGTTAGGGAGTGGTTTGCATGAACATCAGAGATGATTAAGTCAAGCATGAATCTAGCACTAACCCATGAGAAAATAGGTGCATGAAGATGAGGATCTAGCATATAGGGGCAGTTAGGTGCGGTTCCTTAGGAATTCATTGTAAACAACTTGCCACAACTCATTTATGTTAATGGTCATTGGCGAGTCATATTTTTTTATATTTACTTCTGTAATTGTGGTTAGGGCAAACAATGTATAAATACCCCCTGTTTTACTTAGTATGGTGGTTGATCATTGTAATTTTGGAATCATTGTAATCTTGACATAACTTATGCATGTAATGAAAGGAAGCTTGAATTGATTAAATACTTGTGTTATATGTTCTTGATTATAATGGAGTTAATACTGTTTTGTACCAGTTTGTACCCAACTTTCCATTTATTGGTTAAGTAATAATTGAATAGTTAAGAGTTAGACACAAAACTAGGTATGAGTTTATAACTAAGTGCTTGTTTGATCAATCTATCTTAGGAAAGTAAATGAATACACCTTCGCCTAATAAAAACCATGGGATCCGGTCTTAAGTTACATGCTTTGGGTGAGCACGCGAGAATGTTTTCTTTCATAATATACCAATGCACTAACTCATTGAAACTCTTATTTTTTTAGGTGCACAACTAGGGAAAAGATATGCTAGACTAAAGGAAAAGATCCCAACACCTACTTTGTCACACACTTTGGCACCTTAACCAATCTTCAAAAGTGATGAAACACAACTTTTTTTGACTGCCAAACACTTTTCTTGACTGTTAAAAACCTTGTACTATGTCTTTAGGCTTGTAACATGAATAAGCACTATTTCAGAGCAACAAATATGATTATAAAGTAACAATAACATATAATTACACATGATATAATATTGAAATTGAATAATGGAATTCATTAAAGTATTCTTTCATTGTTTCAAATGCAAAATGTGTTACACAACGTCCTTTTTTTCTTCCAATCTTGGAGTTCTTGATCTTATTTACCTATTTTTCTTTCTCCTTTTCCATTCACTCATATCTCTCTTATCTCTCCTTCCTTTGATCCAAAGCTCCTCAATTGTCTAAATAACTTCATAAACTCAACCTTAGCCTTAATCTTATTTGAGTTTGACATATTCAATTAGGAGTTAAGACATTTGAACTATTCCAAAACATGTCCTAAGACCTTCCTTGACCCATCCATGATGGATCATGACCAAAAAATACATTAGGAGATGAGAAAATCTCCTAGAACACCTTAAACAAGTTCTAAAATTCAAAATTTTAGTTTTGGTGAGAAACTTGAAAACAATTCAAAATTAACAATACAAAGCAAAGGAAGGATGGAAAAACTTCTTATTGACAAAATATGACCTCCTAAACCTATTCAAGACCAAAATTTGTAAAAAAACAATTAAAGATAATGCTCCTACATCAATAACCCTATGTTTTAAACTTGTTCACATTGTTTTACATACTTATGATAATTATTTTCTATTGTATTCCAATAATATCTTATTCTAAGTAAATTTTGTGTAACTATTTTTCTATTGAAATAACCACCACAACTAATATCATGTGCTTTATATCATGCAATTCTAGCTTCTTAGAGCCCAAGACATATATGTATTTGACCATAAAAATTTGTCTATAAAACACATCTCCAATAATGACATATTTAACATCTCTTCTTAACCTTTCTCTATCATCCCTTGATAAATATGGAGTTGAAATGCTTTATGGAAAATAAATGTAAATTTATATAACCCATTATGAATTTTCTATTCCACTTTATATTGTAAATACATCCATTGACTCAAGACTTTATATTTGAGTGGTATGTTGTGTTAACTTCTTAATAGTCAAAATAACAAGATTATCATGAATATCAATAGGAGTTAAATAAGTAACACTAGCCATAACATTAATTGGTCTATTATTATTTCTAGGAATGTTATCAATTTCAAACTCATCAAAATAAAAAATTAAATCATGTACAATATCTTTATAATGAAGACACTTTTCTTCTTTTGTTTGAATGTAGGAAGAAAACAATTGACTTGAAAGAGTAGAACTCTACCTTTTTGGCACACATATTGAAGAAAGAGTATATATATATATATATATATATATATATATATATTCTAATGTTTTCTAACCCACTGCACTCTACAATACTAGCACCATTGTACTCACAAAAGTGATGGCTCTCCAATTTAAATCATGCCTAGAAAAATAAATATTTTAAGTGTAGAGTAGGACATCTTGGATTTGAGGTGAAAATGCTCCAAATCATATACCTTGGGATACTTTCAATTTAAGGAAGGCATCACATGACATTTGGAAATTAGTTCTTAACTCAATCTAGGCTAAAATATCAACTTGGAAGGAAAATTGGCTCTGTTTAGTAAGAAGACCACAAATAATATAGGCTCCATTGCAAACAAAACTAACTTATATTATGTCCATGTTTAAAATGCTAACAAACATCATTAATGGTGTCAAAACTAAAGTACACTTCCTATGGAATAGTATGTAAACAAAAAAAAATCTGTTTTGTAGCATGGAACAAGGCTTGTCTTACCAAGAGTATTAAAAGATGGATTTAGGACAAGTGCATTGATGAACAAAGCTCTTGAGGCTAAAATATGTTGGAGGATTTATGAAGAAAGATCTAGGGTCTTGAGTAAGATATTCCAAGATAGATATCTGGATATGCATGCATATTTGTAGCTCTTTACATAAGACATTATGAACCAAGGTTCAACATTTTGGAACTTCATAAAAAATGTAGGTCTCTAAGTCCCTCTAAACTACATGATGGTTGGCTTGTAGAGGAAATTGGATTCAATTATGAAAAGATGCACGATTGAATAAAACCTCGTTAATCCATGATGAGGTCCTCATAGACCTAGTTGGATTTGAAATTTATTAGTGGAGACCAATGGTCAACAATCATCTCATAGAACCAAAAGGTGTAAGACACTAGAGAATATTGGATTGGAAAAATTCGGGTTGGGATGAGAAAGGGAAAAAATGGGAGGAGCTCGTTGATCATTATTCAAACTCCTCAAGAGCAGGATGGGACATGCTAATATGGGAGCGAGAAAAGTAAAGGTATGTGTCAATCAAAGAATCATACTTCAAAGCATTGTTTAAGGCTAATCAGAACCTAATAAAATTCCCTCAAAGGAAGGTGTAGATCAATGAGGGTCTACCAAAACCAAACATTTTTCTATGGATGGCCTTGAAAGGGAGTGCTCTAACTCATGACAAATTGATGCGAAGGGGATTTCATGGCCCAACATATGCTTTCTCTATGGACAAGTAAAAGAGTGAAATAACATCATATTTCTGCATTGCTTCTACTCTTTGTAGATTTGGGGTTGATTTTTTAGAAAAATGAGGAGTGAATTAGGTAATCTCTAGCTTATTTCTCAATTTTTTAAGGGAAACACCATTAGAAGATTGTACCAATAGTAATCATTTGGAATATTTCACCATTGAAATTGAAAATCCAACCTCTTCAAATTCTATGGAAGATTGTACCAACAATAATAATTTGGAATATTTCGCTTGAAAGGAATACAATATCTTCAAATCAAAACACTTTTAATGAAAAGGCTATAGGACATAATCAAATCCACATTATTAGAATTTATGAATGCTCAAATTAAATAAAATGAAGAAATTGATGGTGGAAGAGGAACTTGGTAATCAATGCAAATTAATCCATTGGCATAACCCATCCCTTCCCTTGATAAGGAGTTTAGTATGAATACAAAAATGAAGTTTAAGGGAATATGGCTTTCCCCACCTCAAGGGTATGTGAAGCTTAATTTTTATGAATCAATGAAAGGAAACCTAAATGGAGTTTTAAAATAAACCATTCTAGATAAATTTTATTGATGTTATGAGGAATATTTAGACAAATGTAAAGTTGGTTGCAATATTACTATTTAGGATAAAACCATTATCTCCTTCCACCTATTACTCACGCTGACTCCTATGTACATGAATGGATCAAAAACCATTCAAAAACAACCTCCTATAATAGACTAAACACTAACAACTTATATATCCAACTATATGAAATAATTAAATTCCCAAGCAATCTCCCTTTATTACATATAGTTCAAAGGTGGGAGAGAATCAACCTCGTATATGAATTAGAAAATACTCACAATTCTTCATACTCACTACACCTATTAACAACCTATGAACAAGGACAAACCCAATGCTTATGGAGAAACATCAAATCAATATGAACTAGGACACACAAAACACTTCATACACACCTATGTGAACAAGGATGAACATGATTGTTCACAATAAAAAACTACTCTACATGAAAAGAGACACATCCAACTATTTGTTAGAAATATGAAATATACAAGTAGTTGTAATGGTCCTCATTATGCTCATCCTTAGTTGGGACATGGCCTAACCTCAACTGATAGTTTGGTTGGACTAAGCCTCACTGAACATTTACAAAAATAATAGTAATGGGACTGGGTCCTCATTATGCCTTCTCACATGCAACGAAAGAATGGTCTTATTCATCACCATCATGACTTTTGCCACCTTTGACTTTAGTTTTTTGGCTCTAGATTGATACTAAAGAAATATACCACTCTGAGATAGTAGCATGCTCAAGATCGATAGTTATCCTTCATCCTCTTGTGATCTTCCAACCTCCTCTAAAACTTAGCTCAATTAGCTAGGTTAGTCCTCATGGTTCTATGGACCACATAGTACTGCATGATGCACTATGATGGGTTTGGCATTGTTTTCTGCTATGTTTGCCTTGTCTATGATAATGGAATACCCCCCATTGTCGCATCCTCCCCAATCAAAATATCCTATAAGGATGTTAGGTTCTCCAAAAAATGCATTTGTTTACCAAGGTAAGTCTTTTAGGTTTAAAGAGACACCTTTTTGTGACTTTTTTTCTCATAATGCATAAACACTAGAGTAAAACCCCTTTGCTTGATGATTTACAATATAGTTTCACACATTTTGGAAGGTTTCTTCAGGAACTACTTCCTTTTTTGAAAAATTTGAATTTTCCACAAATCTCCAGGCAAGGTTTTAATCCTAAAATACACTTAAACACTAATTTTTTTTCTAGAAACTGAAAATTGATGGGGTGAAATTGTTTTACAAGGTACTTCCCAATGATCTATTGACAATTTAGCCTCCTAGGCCAAAAGTCAACCCCTATAATCTAAAACTTGACCTTTGCATTAGTTTCCCTTCCAAAAGAGGTTCAAATGAGGTCTTATAAAGATTTTAACATTGTTTAAGGTAATTTTGGAGAAAATAAGGTATTTGAAAAAGTTAAAGTGTTTCCATGTGTTTTATAATTGTCTAAGGCATGCCTAAGCAAATCCTAGTGGGAGGTCATTTTTTGTGTCTTAGTACAACATGATTCAAGTGTGGTAGAGTCAACCCAAGTTTAAAATGTGGTCAATACATTTTCACATACTTGTACAAGTATTTTGAGTTAGTTTCAATGTGAAAGTGGTAGTTCCAAGAGTCTTACATAGACTATCAAGGTAGAATAATGCCATTTTGTAGGTGATCACGTTGTTCCAAGGTGAATGGGCCCACAATAATTTATTCCAACCTTCATAAATCCAAAACCATGCTAAAAGAGAAGTTTCAGACCTCTCCAAGGCAAAAAATCACTTGATGTCTCCATCAAGTCACTTTCATAGTCAAGAAAGCCATTTTCATAAGCTTGTTTCATGGAGAGAGAGTGCTAGGTCAAATGATTTTAGGGGAATGAGGGTACCCTTATTCCCTTCCAATCCATAACACGAGTTTAGATATTGAGGGCTTGTGCTTTATGAATCATACCTAAGAAGACTAGCTGCTCTTAAACTCCTTCAAAACACTATAGGCTCAATTTTCTCAGTTTGCAAGCACTTATGAGCTCATTGTTGTAAGATAAGGGTTGTGTTAGTTCCTACAAGGTCTTACCATTCCTCTCATACCATCTCCCAAAATCCATTTGGCACTTGCAAGCATTGAATGGGCAATAATATCCATATTAGACATGTTACAAATTTGAGTACAAAGGGTTTGATGCCTATGGAGGGGGAAAGTGCATTTCAGAATCCATTGGTAAGTTATCACATAGTTTTCACACCCTCATAACACTTTACAGGGTCACTGAGAAACACTCCAATGTATACAAAGAGTCAAACTTCACACTAACATGAAGAAAGTGTTAAGAAGCCTAAATATGGAGGGTTTCTTACTATTTGATATGCCCTTAGATTGATAAAATAACATGATCAAGTGAATGGAGTCTTTGTCTAGGTGAATAATAATGTTTACAAGGTATCTACATGGTTGTCAAGTCCATACAAGGCTTTTATAGCATAAAGATCACCTACAGTCCTCCTTGACCAACTTGTTAGTGGATCGTGCATGCCTAGATGGTAGAATATTTGAGGTTTCAAGATAGTTTGTCCCATTCAAGGAATGAAAGAGAGAAAATAGGCATGTAAAGACAATGTCAATAGTGTTATAGGTGATTGAATAAGTCTCAAAGAGAAAAAACTCCAAGAGAAAAATGTATGCATGCATATTAGCTGACTGTGTTTAAGGCTACCTGTAGGTGGTTATTGTCTTTAAAGAGAAAGTGGACTATGTTTGTTTGGATTTTAGGGTCTAAAATTCATATGAGGATATATTGTCATTGTTTGAACATGTTAAAACACTTGGATAGGTGATCCAAGTCACTTGGTGACTGGTTTGAGCAAGGATCTCTTAGAGAAGGTATTAGGCCTACAGAGACCTAAAAGGGCAACATTACCATTAAGTCCAATACTTAAGAAACAAAAAAAGGGATTGGTTTATTATCACTACAAATGATATATATCCTCTTAATAAATCATCCGTCAAGTGGGAGAATCTTCTACAATCATCATTGCTAAGAAGTTGCAGGTGGAATGAGATGAAGGTCATTGATCTAAGGTTCTTAAACCAAGTTCCAAGTTGAAAGAGTAAGCAATAGACCTAAAACCATAAAATGAAGTCTTAAATTCATTCTTGGGATGCTTATCTTGATACTAAAAACCTCAAACTAGTCCAATAGGTTCAATTCTGCACTAATCCCCTCTAAGATTATTTACAAGCAAGTGAGGAGAGATCAATATCAATGCTGCAATTATGAATATGAGTTGAAATAGAAAGTTTTGGTCTGAGCATCAGGTTTTAAAGATTCATGATGAGTGTAATAAACCATGAAAGAGTTTGTTCACAAGATATTCATGGTGTTAGATCTAGCATTAGATCGCCTGACTCTATGAATGACCCTCAAGAACCCTGACTGATTTTAAACCCAACTATGCCTGAATGAAGGCTAGATGAGATTTTTGCCTCATTCTTGAGAATCCTAAAGTTATCTTAAGTATGTGCATGGTCCAAAAATTTATTCACACTCTGAGGAATCTCATACACTCCATAGACATACTTGTTTGAAAAATAAAATGCATACAGTTGTACACAACCAGTTACCAAAAAAGAGTAGCCACAACAAGGTATAATTTTGCACCAAACATGAAGAAAGGTTGCAAGTTTTGAGTGAATATTGATGTTTGGAGATTCATGTAGGTTATGATGAACATGATGGAAGATTTTAGGAGTGACTAGACTCGTTTCTATGAGATGAAAACATTAGAAAAGGGCAATTAGGGTCAAGATTACTAAATTTCTTATAAACCCTAGGCACAAACAAACCAAGTTTGGAGGATATTTAAAGAGTCAAATGATTAGAGAAGTGTATAAGGACATTATAAGGTATATATGATACCCAAGAGAAATATTTATAACTAAAAACAAGTATGAAAATGGGTTTTTTGATCAAAATAGTAATCTCGAGTAGGCACCTATAGGCTTGAAAGTTAGAAAAGTTCAACTTTCTTACATGGGAAGTCAAATGAGAAAATGAATGGGACAAAATGCCATTAGGGGGTGATTTTAACGTTTCTCTACTTCAAATTTGTGCCATTGTTTGATCAATTGAGGGCCTATACTTTATAAACACTCGTTAAGAAGATAAACAGGTCTAAAACTGCCCTTTTTCCCTCAAGAAACTCGATGACTAAGGATGATGGTTTGAATGATCCTAATGTACTAAAAATGGCTTGAAATCACCCTGATGATATCTGCTACCTTATGAACACCTATTGGAGTCGTAATCTAGCACGCGTGAATAAAATAATGCACAAAAATGGCCTAAAAGATGCACTTTGAAGCATGTTTACAAGTGTTTGGAAGAGTGAGGTCTTCCTGACCAATTGGAGGGGCTTCTCAATCTTGGGCAGAGGTCTAATGGTCCTCAATCAGCCATTTCATAGAATTTCAAGCTACCAGGAATAGGTTTCAAGCAACTAGCCCAGGCCTAGATGAAGATTGTCTTCTTGTTGGCACAAGAAAAATGAGGTTTTAGATTTTTTAAGGTTATTTGGGGTATAAAAATATTCAAACACTCTTGAATAGACTTGGTGACATCCTTAGTAGACACTGCAGGCCACATACAAGTCTCTTTATGGTTGCAGGCATAATTGAAGATTTTAGTCACAAGCAATACACTAGCTTCTTGATGTGAATGGCACTCAAGGAACCATATAGGTCTATATCAACTTGTAAGGCTTGTCTCAAATTAAACATACTCTTGAGGATTCTTAAGAGGATACAAGAACCTATAAATTCAATGTTGAAATCATGAAACATGAACAAGGTTTTAATACATTTATCAAGCCTACATGAAACTCCTATTGCATGAACACTTTCAGCCTTCTCCAAACTAGATAACTTATGAAGGCTCTTTTGAATATGGTTTATAATCCTACACAGAGATTGCATGACCTTCTACAAGACATAAAGGAGGTGGACAAGATTGTTGTAACAATATTCAAACAAGGACTAGGTCTTGGATGAAGAAATAGACTTCTCCTCATTGCCTCCCATTGGATCAAACAAGTTGGGACATGCAATTTATAGGTTCTAATGACAAAGATCAAGTGTGAATAAGTCTAAGACTTGAGTTTAAATTTCACCAAGATGGGAGATGCATTGAGGACCCAAGAATGGCATATAAATATGCCAAGGGAGTGAGTAAGCCATGTGTCAAGACCTCAACTTGTAACCGTCCTTCAAGAGGTAAACTTGTAAATCCAAGACGAGAGAGTTAGTTTCATGAAAAATCAAGTCAACCATGATGACCTTATATGCCATCCCTCAAGGATAACTCCATCAACACTTGGCCTAGTGCATTGAGAGACAAGATGATGACACTTTTTTTACATGTTTGGTGGAAGGATACTTATATTTTGTAATTGAAAAGAGGACATGTGGTAACATTCATGAGATTATTAGTCTCTTTTCGTTCTCTCTCTCATTTCTTCTATATATTTGACTTTGAAGGGCTTGTAAAAGATCCTCCATATGAGTATGGCAAAACCATGCTCCTTTTGCATGCCATTGAATAAATGAAGATTGAATTTTGCCTTCTTCTACTTCTGTGTTTAGTGTAAACTCATGGATGATTGATCTAATCAAGTGATGATTTGTGTTCTCCTTGATTTTTTGTCTCATTCTTCTTAATTCTATGTAGTTGGTGTCTATTTTACATGTTGTGGTCAGTGGTATATTAGTTTTCTTGTATTGACTATAAGTGGAAAGCAAACTAACCCTTTGAATCTTGCTTGAATCCTTGACCTCTTTGAAAATTACTTATGTAATAAGACCAAATCAGGAGTTGTGTGACTATAGTTAAGTCTCATGGTCCATTGTGCATTCTAAAATGGGTAGATAAGATCAAGACATCTAGTGAATCACCTCTTTTACTTTCATGTTTAGTTTCTTTCCCTTTTCCTTGTAGTTGATTAGGTGTAGCATTAGTCTTAGGTGTAGTATCAAGGGAACTAATCTGGAGATTAACTCCACTTTTTAGGACACCCATAACTTAGGAGTGTTTCTATTGTGTTAATTGAGTGAGGAGACCTTAAACACCTCCTCAAAGGGTGTAACTCAAAGTGACAATAATTTTTGGCACGACTGGTGTGATAAGAATTTCATTTATTGAAGAATTGTTAGTGTTGTCCTTCAATATATCAGCCTTTGGAGGCATTTGCACAAACATCAATGGTGACTCCAAGTTATCTACAACTGGATTAAGCAACCCAAGTGCCTAAAGAACAACAAATGGTATGTATTTCAGTCCTCCATTTTACAAAAATGCATCGTTTGTACCTTCATATCCTTCATATCAAAATGAGAATGTTTATGGCTTCACCTCAAGTATCCCTGGACCATCAATATGTCGGTATTCTCATGACATTTAACCCCCTCCCACCCCTGCTCATTCTTCCAATCAGTCTTGGCAAATTCATGTTCTTTCCAATCAACCTAAAAAAATTATGCAAGAGATAGGACTTCAATTTGAGAAACAATGTATGGAGAATGACAGGGAAGGAGAATACAATATGCACCAAGAAGAATTTACATATTAAGCCTATATTCACTAGCAATAAGTTGAGTCATTGAAGAGATATAATGAGGCTACAAGAGAGAAAATAAAATAGGTGCTCATGAGAGCACAAAGAATTGAATCGAAAATCCCAAGTTGGAAACAAGGAAAACCCTTTGAATCTTCAATTGAGTCTACTTGTTTCAACATTCCAAGCTTTAGTCCCAATCGTATGAAAGAGCCTATGTTTTTGCAAACTCCACCCATTCTTCCTCAAGTACCTCAAACTCCTCAACCAAGGAAGTTTCAAATTTTCTCATCTACTCCTCATATGCCAATCCAAAATCAAGATAGGGAGAAAGTTGTAGATGCCAAATCAAGAAAATTTTCAAGTTTCTTGAGTCCCTCATCCAATCCTCAATTTGCATATATTCATGAAGATCAAGGCATATCAGAGTATGAGAGGTTGATTGCTGAATGGAGAGAGAAGAATGAAGCATCCCTAACACAAGTTTTTCCCCCTCCTTTCAAAGAATTATTGAATGAAACTATCACTTTAAAATCCCAAAGTCTTAATAATGGATCTTCAACCTCAAAACCAATTCAAGAACAACCCATAATGCCCTATATTCCTATGCCACCAAGTAGAACTTATTGTCTGCCCACCATCTGCCTTTTTGAAGGAGGATCTATTGCATGGAAGGAAAAAGAAGAGCAAATAGGTGAAGAGGAGAATTTGTCAATAGAGGATGATGAAGACATGACTACATGGCAACCTTTTTGGACTAAGTACCTTGGTTACAGAATGACCAATCTTCGTGTCACTAAAATGGAAGAATCAGACTTGAAATAAGAGGAGAAAGACCATCTTGATGAAGAAAGGTCAACTCTCTCTAATCAAGAAGGCAATCCGGTGCATGATCAGGAAATGTATTGGTCAAATGAAATTTAATTTGGTATAAAAGAAGATTATATTGTAGTCTTTGAGAAACAAAATCAAATTGTAGCTGCAAGTGAGCCTCAAGAAGTCTATCATGAAGATGTTCAAGTGATGGCTACAATAGATGTACAATTGGACATTTTTCAAGATGTTCCTAGTGGCCCATAGGAGGGTTGTTTTGAGTTTCAAAAACATAGTGAAGAATTTGCAGGTTTTAGTTACTTATCTATTATTGATGTGGACACCTCCTTACTAGCTTCCATGGACTCAAAAGAAGGCCTAAATGAGCCACAAACAAGTGAAAAATAGCTGTAAGACTTGTTTAAGATCTTAGAGATAGGTTATGTGCTTCTTTTGCAAGGAAACTATAATCTGGATAAGGCTGAGAAGGACAGTCCTTTAAGAATGCCATCCCAAGATCTCATCTCACTTGACATTGATTTGTTTGATGTTCTCAAATATGGTTATCAGCATCTTGATCAGTTTACAAAAGTTGAATGATATGACATTCCTCCAAATAAACAAGGGGTAGACCTCAATGAGAAGTGACATCAATACCTTGAGCTCCTTGAAGATGTTGAGAATCTTTGTAGGTCTACATCTCCAAGTGAGGACATTGATAAAGTGGTTGTCAAGGTTGGAGAACATTTTCAATAAGATGTCGATCAAAGTATATCTAAAGTAGACCTTGATAAAGTTAGAGAGTAGTATTTAGAGATCCTTGAAGATATTGAATACCTCACAATAATGAAAGAGTAAAATGAAGTCTATCAAGGTGTCATAGTAAGCCAAGAACATGGTTCCAGTGAGCCATTAAAGGGTAAAGTTGCAGCTATTCCTATGAATCATAATAGGCTCACATTGGAGAGATTTCTTAGTGTTAAAGAGCAATATGAAGAGAGCATTGAAAGACAAAAATAGTTTTGTCTATATTAGAGATATGTTTGCTTCAGTTGATCCACTTAGAGACAAGCCAAAGAGGTTGACAAGCACGAAAAGACTTGATTCAACTAGAATAACACTCAAACAACAACTTGTTCTTCATCTCTATCAACCATGTGGAGAAGATCTAAGAGGCTTTTGCTTTGATCCAGGTGGAATAAAGATATTTTGAGTCTTTTACATATTAAATTTTAATATTTTACTTTCTCAAAGTGATTCTAGCACATGTTATTGAGTTGTTTGTTTCTCTCTTTTCCCTAAATGCCTCTTGACATAGTGTGGTGTCTTGTTGTTGTGTGTGTTTTGTTTGTTGTGTGTTTGAGAAGGTATATTCATTTGTCTCACTTGTTTTAAAGGCTTGCAATCAGTCTTCAAGGTCCAAATTAGCTTTGGTGTTGAATGATGAGTGACTCCATAGCCCAATGGACTAATAAGGCTACTAATCCAATTGTTTAGCAGGCTAACCAACCCCTGTGAGTTACCAAAAATGTTGACGATTTGGTCTCCTAGGGCAAAAATCAACCCCTATAATCCAAAACTTGACCTTTGCATCAGTTTCCCTTATAAAAGAGGTTCAAATCAGGTCTTATAAAGAGTTTAACATTGTTTAAGGTAATTATGGAGAAAAGAAGGTATTTGCAAAAGTTAAGGTAAAGTGTTTTCATGTGTTTTATACTTGTCTAAGACATACATAATGCAAATCCTTGTTGGAGGTAATTTTTGTGTCTTAGTCCAACATTATTCAAGTGTGGTAGAGTTAACCCAAGGTCAAAAGGTGGTCAGTATGTTTGCACACAGTTGTACAAGTATTTTGAGTCAGTTTCAACATGAAAGTGGCAGTTACAAGAGTCTTACATAGACTGCCAACGCATAATACCACCATTTTGTAGGTGATCACATTAGTCCAAGATTAATGCATCCTACTAAAACTTCTTACAACCTTCGTCAAGCCAAAATCATGCTCAAAAAGCAGTTGTAAACCTCCCCAAGGAAAAAAATCACTTGATGTCTCCATCGGGTCACTTGCATAGTCAAGAAAGCAATTTTCATAAGCTTGTTTCATGGAGGAGAGAGAGTGCTAAGTCAAATTATCTTAGGGGAAGGAGGGTACCACTATGCACTTCCAATCCATAGCATGAGTTAGAGATTGAGGGTCTATGCTTTACGAATCATCCATAAGAAGACTAGTTGTTCTTAAACCCCTTCAAAACTCTATAGGCTCAATTTTCTTAGTTTGCAGGCACTTATGAGCTCATTGTTGTAAGAGAAGGGTTGTGTGAGTTATTTAAAGGTATTATCAGTCCTCTCACACCATCTCCCAACATCTATTCAACAGGTGTAGGCATTGAATGGGAAAAATCCTCCATATTAGATAGGTTGAAGAATTTAGTACAAAGGGTTTGATGCCTATGGAGGGGTAAAATGCAATTGGGAGTCCATTGGTAAGTTATCACACAATTTTCACACCTCCATAAGCCTCTACATGGTCACTGAGAATCACTCCAAGGTTTACAAAGAGTCAAACTTCACACTAGCATGAAGAAAGTGCCAAGAAGCGTAAATATGGAGGGTTTCTTACTGTTTGTTATGGCCTTGAAGTGATAAAAGAACATGATCAAGTGAATGGAGTCTTTCCCCAGGTGAATAATAATGTATAAAATGTCTCTACATAGTCCTCAAGTCATAATATAGGGATTCCATAGTATAAGGATCACCTACAATCCTTGACCAGCTTGCTAGTGGACTATGCATGCCTAAATGGTAGAATGTTTGGGGTTTCAAGCTAGTTTGTCCCATTAAAGGCATGTAAGAGAGACCCTAATGCATGTAAAGGCATTGTAAATAGTGTTACATGTGATTGAATAAGTCTCAAAGAGAAAAAAACTCCAAGTTAATAATGTATGCAAGCATACTAGCTGACTATGTTAAGGGTGCCTGTAGATGGTTATTGAGAACAGTCTTGAAAAAGAAAGCGAACTGTATTTGTTTAGATTTTGGGGTCTAAAATTCATATGAGGATATATTTTCATTGTGTGAAAATAGTGAAACACTTGGATAGGTGATCCAAGTCACTTGGTGACTAGTTTGAGCAAATATCTATTGGAGAAGGTATTAGGCCTATAGAGACCTAAAAGGGTTAACATCACCATTAAGTCCAATCCTTAAGAAACCAATAATGGGATTGGTTTATTATCACTAGAAATGATATATAGCCTCTTAAGAAAGCATCAGTCAAATGGGAAAATATTATACAATCATCATTTCTAAGAAGTTTTAGGTGGAATGAGATGAAGGTTATTGATCTAAGGTTCTTGGACCAAGCTCTAAGTGTGAAAGAGTAAGAAATAGACCTAAAACCATAAAATGAAGTCTTAATGCATTTTTGGGATGATTATATTGATAAAAAAAACCCCAAACTAGTCTAATAGGTTCAATTCTGCACCAATCCCCTCTAAGATTGTTTGCAAACAAGTGAGGAGAGATCAAGATCAATGTTGCAAGTATGAATATGAGTTGAAATGGCAAGTTTTGGTCTGAGCTCCAGGTTTTGAAGATTCATGATGAGTATAATAAACCATGAATGAGTTTGTATGCAAGAGATTCATGGTGTTGGATCTAGCATTAGAGCCTCTAACTCTATGAATGACCCTCAAGAAGCTTCATTGATTTTAAACCCAACTAAGCCTAAATGAAGGCTAAATGAGAGGTTTGCCTCAATCTTGAGAATCCTAAAATTGTCTTAAGTATGTGCATGGTCAAAAAATTTCTTCACACTCTAAGGAAGCTCATACATTCTAAACCATGTGCTAATAAGTTATGAAGGCTCTTTTGAAGATGGTTTATAAGCCGACATAGAGATTACATGACCTTCTATAACACATATAAGAGGTGGACAATATTGTTGTAGCAGTCTTTAAACAATGACTAAGTCTTCGATGAAGACATAGACTTCTCCTTATTGCCTCCCATTGGATCAAATGAGTTGGGACATGCAATTTGCGGGTTCTAATGAAAGAGATAAAGTGTGAAGAAGTCTAAGCCTTGAGTTTAAATTTCACCAAGATGGGAGATGCATTGAGGAGCCAAGAATGGCATAAAAATATGCCAATAAGGGAGTGAGTAGGCCATGTGTCAAGACCTCAACTTGTAACTGCCCATCAAGAAGTGAACTTGTAACTCCAAAACAAGAGTCAGATTCAAGAAGAATCAAGTCAGCCATGATGACCTTCTATGCCATCCCTTAAGGATAAATCCATCAACACTTGGCTTAGTGCATTGAAAGACGAGATGAAAACACCTTCTTTGCATGCTTGGTGGAATGATACTTCTATTTTGTAACTTAAAAGAGGACATGTGGCAGTATTCATGAGATTCTTAGTCTCTTTCCCTTCTCTTTCTCTCTCACACATTTATTATATATATTTGGCTTTGAAGGGCTTGTAAAGGATCCTCCAAATTAGTATGGTGAAGCCCTGCTCCTTTTGCATGTCATTGAATCAATGAAGACTTGCCTTCTTCTACTTATGTGTTTAGTGTAAACTCATGGATAATTGATCTAATCAAGTGATGATTTGTGTTCTCCTTGATTTATTGTCTCATTTTTCTTACTTCTATGCATTTGGTGTCTCTTTTACAGGTTGTACTTAGTGGTATATCAGTTTTATTGTATTGACTAGATGTGGAAAGCAAACTAGCCCTCCTGATCTTGCTTGAATCTTTGACCTCTCTACAAATTACTTATATAATAAGACCAAATCAAGAGTTGTGTGACTATAGTTAAGTCTCATGGTCCATTGTGCATTCTCAAATGAATGGATAAGATCAAGACATCTGGTGAATCACCTCTTTTAATTTCATGTTTAGTTTCTCTCTCCCTTTTCCTTATAGTTGAGTAGGTATATCATTAGTCTTAGGTGTAGCATCAAGGGAACTAGCCCTGTCTAGACATTCACTCCACTTTTTAGGTCACCCACAACTTAGGAGTGTTTCTATTGTGTTGATTTAGGGAGGAGACCTGAAACACCTCCTCAAAAGGTGCAACTCAAAGTGGCAACAAATACTAAACATAGATTGGCAAATTTATGTAGAAAATATTCTTACACATGATGAGATATGATATTAGTTCTTCTTTCCTTTGGCCTAGACCTAATATTTTTAATCTTTTTTTTGTTTATGGTTTTTATTTTTATTTATTTACTTAACGAAAAGCGTTTTCTATTAATAATACAAGTACACCAAGGCAAAAGAAAACTAAGCCACAAGGGTAATAAACACATGTGGTAAAGGTGGAGGATCATCTAACTTATCACCCAAACCCTAACCACCCTTAGTGAGCGGATCCATCTTATCAGATGTTGGATCATACTTGTCATTAGTTTTGTCTTTACCTGCATCCTCTTTAGGCTTTCGTCTAGACAGGGAAATCACTAAAGCTATTTGAGGGAATTTTATTTATCGTTTAGTCATCCATCTAGTGGAGTTTGGGAATGTAGACCTATCGTCACCACGAGCATTGAGCCAACAAAGGACACAATGAATGTGGTGAAACACTTCGTCCCCTGTTTCATGAATGATGTTTGTTATGAGATCCATAGCCACAACCCTATGAAGGTGACCATCGACGAGGAGCTTTGGAGGGACTCGATTGACTATACAGGGAGTACTCCCCCAATGGTTCAAAATACAATGAAGGTGTTCAACCTCTAGTGGAACCTTCTTAGCATGCACTTGTATCTAAAGCATGACATTTGATATCAATTGTACTTTGTTAGTAATGGAAAAATAACCATCAAGAGATAAATGGTTAAATATTACATTGTTCCTTTCTTTTTATTAACATAAAATAATTTTAAAACAAAAAATATGCCATATTTGGTTGTACAGTGCAAGTAACATGGTTGAATCCCCTAAAAACACCATTTTCTAGGAAAATAATTCTGGATAAAATGATCGAAAAAAGGAATGTATCAATTTCTAGGCTTCACAAAATTCTAGATAAAAAATAGAAGAAAACAGTCTATAATGAATAATTATTTGCAATTGATGTACCTCTATGCTTCATCATATGAGTTGCACCATATTTTTCTCATGGGCTTCAAAATGCCCTGATTACATTCTTGTGCTCATAGAGATGCTATGTAAATGTACACGTGCTTCTAAATCTAAATGCTACTCCAATCACAATAATTCTCTTCTTACTCTCGTAGGGCTTTCATTTCATCTAGATTGGCTTTGCTTTGATACCAAAATGGAGTTTTCAAATAAACCATACCAGAAATATTTAATTAATGTTATGAGAAATATTTATAAAAATGTAAAGTGAACTATGATCCTACTATTTAGGATAAAACCTCTCTTTCACCTCTTCCTCTCACTAACTCCTACCTATGTGAATAACTCAACAACCATTTTAAAACAACCCGCTACAATAAAATAACCACTCATAACCTTTATAGATAATTATATGAGATGGCTAAATTCATAACAAACCTGAGCTTGGTTGGAAGAGTTTTTAGGGATGAGAGAGGACAACCAATACTAGTATATGTTTTGAATATTGGTCATAACACTAATTATCAAACACAACCTAGCGCTATGTTGAATGTGATCCAAATCTGTAATGTTCATTTTTTGGCAAACTTAGAAATATTTGGATTTTCCAACAAACCTTAGAAATAACATTGCAAACCCTAACACATCTTATGCAAATTCTAAATTTTAAAATCTCAAACATTAACCATAAATTACGAAATTCTAAAAATGAACATCTAGGGCACAAATATCAATATTTCTAATCAAATATTCAGCAAAATTACAGAATTATTACAGCCCAAAATAGAACCCTCAAATCTGATTTTTAACTTGCAAATATAGGTTGGAAATTCACAAATAAATCCTAACTATTTGTTTGATGAATCAAAGTATCAAATATCATAAATCTACCCCAAGTAGATTAACCTCTCAAGGTGGGTCATCACCCTTGGAAAGCCCCTAAAGTGGGTTGTTAACCTACAAGGGTTGTCAAGATGATTCACCACCCTCACAATGTCTTCAAACAACTATGCTTCACCCATGTAATCTCTGTCAACTACTATGTCCCACAAACGATGCCATAGGAATCCACAAACTACTCAAATCTGCTCACTATGACCTCTGAAATGATGTCACCCAGTTGAAGATGAGGTTTTTTGTCCCCAAATTCTGATTACTGAAGAAGGGTTGCATCTTCCAAGGTAGAAAGTTAAGAAAGTATGTTCAAACTCATAAATTTTATTCAAAAACATGGTCATCTCTCAAATGATCATCATTTCCCTTCTTATACTCTTCTTTTTTTATCAAACCCTTCCCTAAAAGGGGTGCTCTACACTTGGAGGGAGAGTTAGAGTAGTTTAAAAAAGATAACACCTTATCTTCATTAAGGGTTAAGTTAACCCATGCTTCAAGAGCCCCCTTTTAAGTCACCATCAACAATACAAAATGGGTGGCCGACATAAAGTCCCTTAGACATTATTATTTTCAGTATTTAGGAATACTTTTTATTGTAAATAATAATATTATTCTAATCTCAAAAAGGGGACATTATAGTCCGCCCTTCCCAAATTTGCTTGCCCTCAAGTAAATGCAAGCTCACCCAAATAGCTATCTCTGTAATACCTTAATCCCAATTCATCCTCGTGGACTTGTAACCCCAAATACTTGCTTTATGAACATAGCCTTGAGCTCAAATGGGTCCCATATTGTTATTGTGGGCAGAAAACAAACTCAGTTGCCCCCACTCATGCTTGTCACATGTCATGATCATTGTACTCTCCCTAGACATATGCCAATTATGCACTCTTTGAATCATAAGAGTCTCTTTATCAATACTCATATGGGTTATTCATTAACTTACACATAGAACAAACATGTCAATGAAAATTAAAGATTTCCACACCATTCCATCCGCTTCACCATGCCTCGTGGGCATGTTGTTCAACTCTCATCCCTTGCTTGCATTTTCTTCATACTTTCCCTTCATGTGATGAACTTCCAAAGGTCCATTCTTGCTTCCCCAAACATGGCCGTAGTTGTACTGTTGCATTTTCTCTCTCATAATCCGCATTGTAGTGGCTAGGCACTCCTCTATGACAACTACAAACCACCCCTTATTGATGTTAAGCGAAATGTCCTTCCACCTTGCGACTAAAAACACTCTTGTGTTTGTAAAATAATGTGTTAAAGGGTTGGTTATGTTGCAAACAATAGCAAAAGGCATAAGATGGCAACCAACATACTCAAATTGCATCACCACATTCAAAAGTGTTAGTGATTTGTGGGTTGGAAACAACCCTATATTGATTGAAATTGACTCAACTTCCTCCACAAACAGAAAATCACTCAAATATGTGATTAGGATTGCTTGAATAGATACATCCCGAATGTTGGGTTGTCTGGAAATGTGAATGACAACAACTCTATAGCCCGGAATCATTTTTTTTGGTAAAAATTCATCTTCTTTGAGTTCTCCTTTATGCCATGCAATTGAAAATACCTTTATGGTTGTCATACAAGTGTAGAAGTGGATAGTACTACTACTCGCAATATTAAAAACTTCAGTACAATCATTGTCATACATGACACTCTTTGCCAAACTCAACCATGTGAGTGATTCAAGGGTCTGCCACAACCCTTCTTGGACTGAAATTTCAACAATTATATACCTGTAGCTTGATTTCCACTCAACCTTTGAGAGATGGTAGTCAATGTTCAACAAGGGTCTTGAGTATTGATTCTTTATCATTGTGTTAGGGCACGCATCATACTTAGGGATTCTAATGGACCTCCCTTCAAGCCAAATGCAGGTGTTAAAAATTCATTTACAAAAGTAGCACCAAACACTTTTGAAAACTTACCCTTCTTGTATCTCCCTAAAGGACCCTAATTCCAAACTTTCATGTATAAGCAATTAGGAACCAAAGTGAAAGATTCCATGCGACCCTTGCCCCTCAAAGTGCTCTTCATTCTATCCCCATCTTCTTGTTGCTGCCCATGATAACCACAACCTTGACATGATGTACAAAAGAACATCAAACTTGACATATGGTCATCCTTTGTCATATGCTTCCCATGATGACAACACACCTCCAATGACATAGTAAGAAGCAACAAATTCACAATACTTTCATACATTTGGTTGTCCTCAATTTGTTTACCTTCCCTTTCTGGATGAAGATTGGTTGGGATATCTTCAACACCGCTCACATTGGTTTCTCCACAGTTGCAACCATCTTCCTTCCTATTTTCTCCACCCTTCTTCTTAAGTACACATGATTGCTCTTTGGTCTCTTCTTCTACATGGTTCTTTAGAGCCTTTTCTTCAGTTGCACTTATACATAGGTCAACAAATAAAGCATAAATGGAAGTTAGGATGCCCATTTTCTCCTCCCTTGTAATGAATTCAAGTACCCCTTGTTGGGCTGAAATTCTCAGCGCTTCTTCTTTTGTATTGGCTCTTTTAGAAACTCCTTCAAGTGGCTTAGTGTATGTTGTCTTCACCATCTTTTCCATGTCCTTTAAATGATGATCATATATAGAAAACTCAGCGGAAATCTTCTTTTCATTGCACTCCTTCAACTTAGGTGCCTTTGTCATGCTTCCATGCTCTTGCCCTTCAACTTATTTTCTTATATCAAACTTTCCTCTAACTTCAAATGGCTTTGTCTTATTGGCTGCAACTTTATTTGTTAGCTCAACTCTCTCCTTGAATTTAAGCCAATTGACTTTTATTTCCCTTGCATACTCTTCTTAACTCTTTTCCTTTGCCAACATGTCATTTGTAATGTCCCCATCATAACTTAAACTAAAATTGAAACTTGTTGATTGCAGTATTATGGGTAGATGTGTATCCTTCATGCCTTGGCCACTATCAAAAATTGATATCTCGTGAGATCCCCTTTTTGTTGCTCCCAAAGTTATTTTGACATGGTACTTTTATGATTGCAAAGCATTGTATGGTGCACAAAAAGTCACAACAAACAACAAAATGCCTTTCGGTAGAGGATTTCTAGTCAATATGTCTAGCTCAGTCAACCTTTCTTTTTCATCTTTAGCTAACTTGTGAATATCATCCTCCTCCTTACATGTGTGAAAGAGGTCATTGTGCATTGCTTTCATTACATTGGACTTCATTATCAAGTGTGTCCATATATCACCTGGGTCCCATATGTCAATACAATTCTAATCTCAAAAAGGGGACATTACAAAATAGCAACATGAGGGACTAGAAGGAGGTAATCATTGAAGGACACTCTCAAATCATAATTAATGTTATGAAAGGTAACATCTTCGAGTCTTGAGGATGTTGAACACAAAACTAAATGGACAATGGGTAAAATCAAGATCACCTTTATGCACATATAACAACAAGGCAATCAAGTCACATATTATGCAGCCAACTGTGGGTTTGGTATTCTAGCTACTGAGGGGGTTTTTATTCTGGGGAAATAGGTATCTAAATTCTCTCAACCTCTTTTAACAAAGGACGCCTATTCCCTATGGTGATGCCCTTGATCCCTAAAAGGCCTCCTTTCTTTACCAAGAGAGAGTGAAGTGAGGGTAATATGGAACCCATGTAACAAGAATTTTCCTGAATATATTAGGAATAAAATAAATCCTCTACATATGTACGTTTGAAGTGATTCCCTGTGCCTAGTTGGATGACTTTGTATGATATTGGTGGAAAGAGAGAATTGAGAGAGGGGTTCTTTCTTTAGAAAAAGGTCTACAGAGTGTAAATCATCATGTCGGTAAGAAATATTTTGTGATCTACATTATGAGAGAGATCTTTCATCTTGTTGCCTGCATAGCATGAAATTTGTCCATTTTTTATTAGAGAGATAAAAGAAACATTCGAACAATTGTTGGATATATGATAAATGTTCAATAAGGATAGCAGGTTGCAAGTTACACAAGCATGTATGGAAGCAAGGAGTTAAGATACTCCAAAAAATGAGAGGAATATTGAAAGTAACAACATGTTTGCATAATATCCTTCTTCCATATCGTATTAAGTGTGAGAATGAGAATTGAGAGCCCTTCCTATCTTTACTATCTGCAATTTGATTTATGACTTGAAATTAACAAGCGCTGATAATAAGTGAAGGATATGAGGGTGGAAAAATGAGATTAGTATAATCTCTTGCATATTGACTGATGTGTTTTATTGTCTGACATGGAACATTTTTCTTCATAAATGTTTCAATAGAAATGAGATGCAGAGGCATGAAAAAAAAGTGAAATCCGTCCTACATTCTCAGATAAAAGAAAGACCAAGCTTCCATCTTATTAATTCATATAAAAATTTTAGTGAATCAAGGGAGGGCTCCCTCATGTTTGCATAAGAGAAGGCTTATGGAGGAGGTAACTCTTCCAATGAGTTGGTAAAATCTCATTATCCAATGTTGAAGAAGAGTAGTTGTCTTGTTTTCGTCAAGGAAGTGTGACTGTTGTATGGATTAGAGGATGTAGCTACCAACTCATTATCCAATGTTGAGGAAGAGTAGTTGTCTTGTTTTTCATCAAGGAAGTGTGACTGTTATATGGATTGGAAGATGTAGCTAATGATATGCTAACATAATAATATGCTCATTCATAATATGAGGTTCCAATAAGTTTCTATTGGTGATGTGACTTTCTCACTAATATTTTTGGTGTTTAAAAATAATAATTTGAGGCACATCTTTTATTTGATATAATAGAAAATTGAATTATTGATGCACATATTAAAAACATTTTAAACACCCATATTCAAATTATTGTATTATATAGATGCCTTTTTAAATCATTCATATTTTAAAGTTCATGTCTTATGTTAAGGCTATAACTTATGCACCTAGGTAGCTTCCAACAATCCAGATAAGATTTTGAAGAGTATAGCTCTCATGTGATGCTTTAAAATTCTACAATAGTTACAATCATTAGAATAACAACTCACTTTTGTAAAATTTGATAATAATTTTCTTAATGAGAGACCCTAACAAATCTTGAGTAAACTTTCTTCTTACTAGCATTTGTTTTGGCCAAAAATTCAATAAAAAACATGTCGCATTTGTGACATTTTGTATAAGACAGTAGTATTATTTTCTCTACATTTCTATATAGTTCTATATTTCTTTTTTAATTAAAGATATCTTTGTCAGCATTCACTTTTTTCATGTATGATTCGTTTCTGTTTCTCTTCAATAAATTAGATATTTGTTCGTTTATGTGCATTATCCACTCTATTGATAAACTGTCACCACGAACAAGTAGTTTTACAGACACCAAACCATTTGCAAAATAAGCACAACGGCAAAAGCAAGCTCAATTTATAGCTAGAGCCGTTAAAGTTATCAACTAATTATTAATTAGTCATTAATTAAAGGTTGGTTGTCAACCTTCCCAATTGATTGTAACCTCTTTTTGCTTAATTAAAAGATGAACACACAAGTGTGTAAATGTGTCGTGTGCCTTCCATTTCTCTTTTTTTTTTAGCATTCATTTGCCAACATTGGTATTAGAGTCAATCATTTTAGGAAGCCCTGGTCGGGTAGGAACATAGAAGAAGACGTCGAAGTTTGAGGACGCCCTAGGAAGAAGGGTACAAATTGTATAATGAATTGATGAGGTTGTGGAATGTCCAACAACAAAGTCACGAAAAATTGACGAGATTTGCAAATGAGATAAAACAAATACATAGAGGAAAGATCATGGGAGAACCCATAATGTGAATCATTGCCCAAATCATGATTACGAGTTAGTAAGACATATTTTCATCATTTGTGGATGTGAAGCCCAAATGCATGATGCAGATTAGTCATGTGAAACCCACAAAATGCCTAATTGCGTGGTTAGGTAGATGTGTGGCATGAGGGCATTCCAAAATACAAAAAAGAAGAAAATCGTGGTTCCACAAGTCGTAGGGCATGACAGAGCAAAACGTGGGTAATAGTCACAATTAAGATGAAAGCAAAACGTCACGCAACAAAAGAATGCCAAAAATGACAACAAAAGTAGATAAAAGAACCATAGAACAAATCATGTTTTGTAGTGAAGTTGTGAACATTTTTGCATAGACCAGAATGAATCTCATGAAGATCAGAGATCAGAAAGGGCATGAACAAATGTGATTTGAGGTCATAGAAGAAACACGACTTGCAAAAGGTGCTAGGTGAAATGTCCCAAAATAGGATGATTTGCTGAATATTAGGATTATTTGAAAACCCCACTTCAAAATAAGAAATTCTGATTTTAATTGCATCAAACCCTAGCTACCAAAACACCTTCAAATATAGCTAAAAAGTAACTTAAAAATATGTCAAACCCTAAGCAATCGTTCGCTGCTCTAAACTAGGAGTTATGGCCCATTAAAAATAGAATTATTCTTCAAAACC
Source organism: Torreya grandis (assembly GCA_037957365.1). Lineage (NCBI taxonomy): Eukaryota > Viridiplantae > Streptophyta > Pinopsida > Cupressales > Taxaceae > Torreya > Torreya grandis. The sequence goes on along the minus strand of JARHVA010001979.1, from coordinate 1,438,432 downwards.
CTCGGTGCCCTTGACTGCAATATTAAGCTGAAAATTATAGATGTCTTATCATGCAACAAATATCATGAAACCCTCAGTAAATTAAATAAATATTATTGCAATGAAAGACAATTTTTAGTGAATTTTTTGAATGTTTAAATAGCTGAAAAAGCCCAAAAAACCAATCGCTCAAGCTAGAAAATTATTAAAAAATTGTAGAATTAAATCCAAGACAATTTGATCTTCACATGAGGTCCAAACCTCTCCCAAAGCAAGTTGCCACTATGAAAAAAACTAAGAAAAATTCTAAAATTGCCCTTAGGGCACAAAATCCCAAAAAAAATCAGGGTTCACCCCCAAATCAAGTCGCCACTCCCAAAAAGCAAGTCACCACCCTGAAAATGACCAAAGGGTGTGTAAAACACCCTTGTAGGAATAGATGACTCCAATGATAACCTCTAAATGAAGCTACCTCAAAGAAGGAAGAGGGTTTTTGTTTCCTAACTCCGTTGTTTGAAGGGTTTCATCTTCAAAGCAAATGGCTTAACGTTTCTGTGCTAATAGACCAATTTTCAATATCAAAATCATAACATCTCCTCTCCAAATGATTCCTCTTTCACCTTTATAGCTCTCCAAGTGTGACGCCTAAAAGAGGAAGGGAGGGTAACTTAAAATATTTAAAAAACCTTTTCTCATGATCTTTTCTTAAAATCACTTAAGCCTTCGTGACCTTTAAAGGTCTTCTCTTTAAGTGAAATAAGAAACATAAAGTAACTTCCAAAAATGTACTCTTACAAATATTCAGTCAAAACACTCGATACTCTTTTCCCTTCATGCTTGTCCCTTAGCCTTCGAGAATAAGTTAAGGCTAAGGGTCTTGTTGTTCCCAAAATTTGTCACTTGTTTTTGGGACAACATACCAACTATTTTGGTCCTGCAGGCCAAAATTCTCTCTTCCCTTCTCAAAAAATGTTCTGAGCGCTCAAGTTCTTCAATTATTCAAGCATTTTCAATCAAGAGACTCGCAGGTTCAATGGGTTCAACAACTTTAACAGGTGGACTCTCATAAAGGAACAACTTCCAAACACTTAGGCAATTTCAAGGTTGGTTCAATGTCAAGGTTCAACCAAAAGGTCCATCGGCAGGCTTCAAACAAATAGAATGAACTATTGAACCATTGAACCCCGCTTCAGCAAGGTTCAAAGGTTCAAAAAGAGTTAAGCACTTCAACGAGTTTGAAGACTTCGACAAGTTCAAAGAAGTTCAACTACTTCGAAGAGTTCAACGAGTTCGAAGACTTCGGCAAGTTCGAAGTTCAACCGCTTTGAAAAGTTCAAGCGACTTTAAAAGACTTAAACAAAAGAAGACTTCGAAGAAGAAAGATTGAACCGTTGAACCTTAAACCAAAAGAGTTCAAAGTTCAAAGGTTCAACGAGTTCAATAAAGTTCGAGAGACTTAGAAGAACAAAGGATTCGAAGAACAAAGAATGAACCATTGAACCGTTGAACCTTGAACCAAAAGAGTTCAAAGGTTCAACGAGTTCAACAGAAAAGAAAAGGATCTAGAAAGTTCGAAGGACCAAAAGATTCAAAAAAAAAGAATGAACCATTGAACCTTGAACCAAAATGGTTCAAAGTTCAAAGGTTCAAAGGGTTCAAAGTGGTTCAAGCGACCAGTGACATCCCCACAGAGGTCAAATTCAAGGTAATAAAATATCTGTTGTTTTTCAAATATGGCGCGGACCTGAAAACAAACTCAGCGACCGGCCAAAGAAGAAGTCGAAGGAGCCAGCCAGAAAGCGAGAAGATAGCCCGAGAGCTCAGATCGCCAAGGAAGGACAAGATGTGGCGAGGAAAGAGGGAACAACTGCAGGTAATCCAAAAATATCTGTAAGAGAGTTATTTTTGGTAGGTGAAACAGTCCACTAGGTGGACATCAGAGAGCGCGAGCACTCAAAGATGTGGCATGTTTTTCTCCATCGAGTAAAGGCGAAGTGAACAGCGGCGCACATATCATGAAAAGGACCAGGCGGCCCATACTTCAAAAGGACACATTTGAGATGAATTGACACGCCACAGTTAAGGCCGATGCCCTATTCTAGCATGGCCCCTTGACAGAACTAAAAATGCATTCAAGGCATTGAATGCAACATGGGCCATTTTATGAAACAAAGCGCCCAAGTCTTTTTTGGAGCGCTATATATTGTAATTTCTTATTTTATGCAAAGGAGATCTCTCTGTTATCAGAAGCAAAACTCTGCCCAAATTGAAAGGCATTACTGAGACTTTGAGCTCAAATTGTTAATCATATTTCGTTATCTGAATGAGAAAGCAAGTGACCTTTCAGACTTTGTGCTAGAATAGCTTGTGTTGTTGAGAAAATTGTTCTTATGTCTATTTTATGAATGCGTTCTTGTCCATTTAATTAAATAAGTAAAACTAGTGGAAGTAACCAGGAAGGTGTCCTGAAGCTGACTGTGGAGAGACTTTGTGCTGTCACAATTGTCTTTAGTGTGTTTATTTTCTATTTCTATTTAAAGGATCTTGGGACGACTTTGTGCCCCCATTGTCCTTCATATTTCACTCTTTGGCAGTTGAGGTGGAGACTTTGTGCTACACTTCATTTTGCTGTGTTACTACGCCCTGTTTCAGTGAGGGAAGCAATGAAAGACTTTGTGCTTTCGTGAGTTTCTTGTGAAAAATCTCTGGATAATTGCTGAAGGCATTTCTTGTGGTTACCGTTACGACCAGGAAGTCTTCCTCTGGTTTTCTGAAAGAAGAGAAATGTCTTCAGCAATTATCTAGAGATTTTTCTTTACTTTGTGAACATCATCTTTGAAAAAAGAGAGATAGATGGTGTTATCCTACCCCTGAGTGTTATTTTTAGCTTATATATAGTATATAACACCTCATATTTATAGAGAACCTCCCCTTGATGAGAGGAGAGATTTGTCCCCTTTTGATGTGGTCGACTTGCATATTTGGCCGATAAATCTCCCTATGCTATGGTGGAAACACCTATTTTTCCCATCAGTTAGCTGGTGACAAAATATTCACTCAACAATTTTTGGCGACTGCACTGGGGAATAACATGTAGTTTGAAGCCTCAAGCTTCAAATTGAAGCAATTCTAGTTCTTTTCTATTTTTATTCTACAATTTGGCAGCTCCACGCTATAAAAAAGCTAGAAAGCTCAAGGTGTTGTTGACCCTGTTTTTGAGTTGGTGCAATAGAGCAATTTTGAGTTGTTTCCTCTACAACCTCACCTTCAACGAAATATGAGTCTTCCTCCTACCAACACTAGGGCACCAATACAAGGCATAGCTTCTTTTTCCTCTGCTAGCAGAGCTTTGCCCATACATACCCCACCAAGATTTGTTATCCCCCATTTTCATAGTCATACAATGGCAACTCAAGGCCTTTGGGGTAACTCTTTTGGTCCACTCAATCTAACTCCACCTCTACATGAGCTACCTCGCAGTTCCAGGAAGAATTTTATCAAATTCTATGGCGATGGGAGAGTTCATCCTGATGAACTTATTGCAGTCTTCAACATAGCCTATGGCGTGATAGGTGTGGAGTATGAAGATGTACCAGTCAAGCTATTTGTGAAAACATTGCAAGGCGATGCTGCAGACTGGTTCTATTATCTACAGGCTTAGACTGTGACTGACTGGAACACCCTCAAAGCCAAATTCGAAGCTAGGTTCAAACCTGCAGAAGATGTGCATGCCCTGCTTGCCCAGCTCACACAAATGAAGAAAGAGCCTTATGAACCTATGAGGGACTTCATTGCCAAATTTGACAAGTAGAGGAATATGATTCCTACCATTGCTCAGCCAACCGCTGAGAACCTTAAATATTTTTCATCAATTCTCAGCTTCCAGAAGTGAGTTTTTTGCAGAGACAGGCTGGCCACATAGACCTTACTGTTGCTTAAGATTTGGCCACTGAGGTGGAAGATGATCTCATCTTGGCAGGGAAGATAAGGAGAGATTCTAACAGAGATAAATCTTCTTCATCATCTGAATATCTATCTACAGGCACCACTGATATAATGGTGCAGAAGCAAGCAAATGAGTTGATAGCTCTCAGGAAGTAAATGGCGCAAGGGATGTCTTCTGCTCTTTCGTATAGAGATATACCAAGGAAAACATTTTCCAATTAGTCGTACCAAGGCAATGCTGCCAGGAATTAAGGGCAGCCAAATCGCCTTCCTCCCCCACATGGGAAGCTTGCCATTGAAGCACGTCCAACCAATTCAACAGTTGGATATCTTTAAACAGAATCTAATTTCTCTTTCCAGCCTGAATTGAACCAAGAAAATGACGCTGATCTCTTTGCAGAAGACCAAGAAGAATCAGCTAGCGACTCCAACATTGGTTTCTTGAATTACCATGATGAACCTAGAAGTAAAGGTGAAGCAGTTGATGGATCATACGCTATATTCACCCAGTCCCAGAACCAGTCAGCCCAACAAGCTGATAAGAAAAAAATAGAGCATTCTCAACCAGCAATTTCAATTGCTAAGCGAAAAACCACTCTGCCTTTTCAATCAAAGGACTCGGTGATCGCTAAAAAGGTGAGTACCCCAAACGTTCCTACACCTTCTGCTTCAAATTCTCAGACCAGTACCACCCCTCCTAAAAACCATAAGGATGAACTGTTTTCCCCTATTTTTAATTCATTTCAGACATTTGATATAATCAACCATGTCAAGAAAACCAAAATTCAAGTGACTGAGTTTGAATATTTGCAATCCAACCTGGAGCAGTTGGATAGATTAGTGGAATGTGTGAAGGATAAAGTCGTCCCTGCAGGACAAATATTTTTGAAAGTAACTCCTGGTCCCCCAAAAAAACATCCACCTGGAATAACCTTGTCATTGCTCCTCCAGTTGCCCCTGAGAAGACAGAACCGTTTTATGTCTCCCTGTTGATCAATGGACACCAGCTGAACAACTGCATAATAGACTTAGGGGCATCTGACAATGTCATGCCCGCCAAGGTGGTAGATTCTCTTGGCCTTACTTTGACTAAAACTTTTGGGAGATGTTTCTCCATAAAAAACAAACAAGTGCCACTTCTGAGACAAATCAAAGATGCCCATTTTGCATTTGCGGCCTTTCCAAGAAAAAAAATTAAGATGACAGTCCTGGTGGCCGACGTCCCAGCCTCCTACGACATCCTTCTTAGTCAAATTTTTTGCAAGAACATTGGTGGAGAATTGAGCATGGACCTGTTTGAGGCGATGATCCCTGTCAAAGGCATCATGCAAAGGTTGCTTCCTAAGAAGGAGGCAAAATATATTGTCACCCAAACATCGGTCCCTGAAGCTCAAATTTTGTTTGAGTCTTCAAGAATGGGTAACTTTTTCTTGACCACAGAGGATGCTCATGTTTCAGCAGATGAAAGTCATGTAGGTGGCGATCCAGAAATTGATTCAGATGAGATAACAGAAGAATTAATAAAGCACAGTGTAGGTGCATAAGGACCCTTCCCTCCAAACGAAAAAAAATCTGAGAAATAAGCAATTTTCGGTGGCGTATAGATTCTGGAATTTGATGGCAGCTGCTCTTCTACCGGTGCTGGAGCCGAGATTGTTCTAATATCTCCTCAAAGAGATATTTTTTCTTCTTCATACAAGTTGCAGTTCAACAACAACAACACTGCTGAGTATGAATCTCTGTTACTCGGGTTGAAGGCAGCGCAAAACAGAGGTGTTAAACTCCTTCATGCTAAAGGAGATGTTGAACTGATGGTTTGTCAGGTGAGGAATCTGTGTCAAACCAAGAATAAAACATTGCGCCATTACAACAATCTGGTATAGAACTATATTGAAAGTTTTGATGCTTTCAATATTTCTGCAGTGCCCATAGAGCTTCATAATCGTGCAGATTCATTAGCTGTCTTTGCAACCCTCATGGTTCCTCACAAAGACTTTGAAGAGCACAATTACACTATCAAATTGGTCTTTCGGCCAAATGAATCTGATAATGCCAACCATTGGCAGGAGTTTGATGCTGACAATCAAATTATGTGCTTCACTAGACCAGAAGAGCAACGAACTATGATAATGGACCATACTGCTGCGCGTCAAAATCAGGTAAAGAAACTCTTCTGCAAGAGAACAAGGATTCGTGATTTTCAGATTGGAAATCAAGTCTTGCTGTGGGGCAAGATGAGAGAACCAAAAAGAATGCACATAAAATTTGATTCTTGGTGGAGAGGTCCATTCGCCAATCATTGCCTCTGGGGATTTCTTGCTGATATATGAAGACGACACGCCCTTTTCACTGCCTCACGTGAAGTGGGCAGCATCTGAAGCACTTCAATCCTTGAAGTATCAGATAAGATCAGCTTGTACATATGTATAATTTTTGTATAGTCTTTAGCTTGTTTTGTGTTGTTCGTTTTCATTTCTTTTTTGCGCATTTTTTTTGGGGTAGTATGACTCCATAGCCCAATGACATACTTAAAGGCACTGGAGATTCTAGATTCTACTCCTTTCAATTATTTTTACAATCGATGGAAGTTCCCCAACTGGAGCCAGCTGTTGTTCCCAAAATCCGTCACTTATTTTTGGGACAACATATCAACTATTTTGGTCCTGCAGGCCAAAATTCTCTCTTCCCTTCTCAAAAAATGATTTGAGCACTCAAGTTCTTCAATTATTCAAGCATTTTCAGTCAAGGGACTCGCAGATTCAACCAGCTCAACAACTTCAACAGGCGGACTCTCATAAAGGAACAACTTCCAAACACTTAGGGAATTTCAAGGTTGGTTCAATGTCGAGGTTTAACCAAAAGGTCCATTGACAAGTTTCAAACAAATAGAATGAACCATTGAACCATTGAACCCCACTTCAGCAAGGTTCAAAGGTTCAAAAAGAGTTAAATGCTTCAACGAGTTCGAAGACTTCGACAAGTTCAAAGAAGTTTAACTGCTTCGAAGAGTTCAACGAGTTCGAAGACTTCGGCAAGTTCGAAGTTCAACCGCTTTGAAAAGTTCAAGCGGCTTTAAAAGACTTAAACAAAAGAAGACTTCGAAGAAGAAAGATTGAACCGTTGAACCTTGAACCAAAAGAGTTCAAAGTTCAAAGGTTCAACAAGTTCAATAAAGTTCGAGAGACTTAGAACAAAAGATTCGAAGAACAAAGAATGAACCATTTAACTGTTGAACTTTGAACCAAAAGAGTTCAAAGTTCAAAAGTTCAACAGAAAAGAAAAGGATCCAGAAAGTTCGAAGGACCAAAAGATTCAAAGAAAGAGAATGAACTATTGAACCTTGAACCAAAATGGTTCAAAGTTCAAAAGTTCAAAGGGTTCAAAGTGGTTCAAGCGACCAACGACCAGTGACATCCCCACGGACGTCAAATTCAGGGTAATAAAATATCTGTTGTTTTTCAAATATGGCGCGGACTTGAAAACAAATTGAACGACCGGCCAAAGAAGTCGAAGGAGCCAACAGAAAGCGAGAAGATAGCCCGAGAGCTCAGATCACCAAGGAAGGACAAGATGTGGCGAGGAAAGAGGGAACAACTGCAGGTAATCTAGAAATATCTATAGGAGAGTTATTTTCGATAGGTGAAACAGTCCACCAGGTGGACATCAGAGAGCGCGAGCACTCAAAGACGCGACCTATTTTTCTCCATCGAGTAAAGGCAAAGTGGACAGCTATGCACATATCAAGAAAAAGACCAGGTGGCCCATACTTCAAAAAGAGACATTTGAGATGAATTGACACGCCACTGTTAAGGCCGATGCCCTGTTCTAGCATGGCCCCTTCACAAAATTGAAAATGCATTCAAGGCATTGAATGCAACATGTGCCATTTTATGAAACAAAGCGCCCAAGTCTTTTTTGGAGCGCTATATATTGTAATCTCTTATTTTATGCAAAGTAAATCTCTCTGTTATCAGAAGCAAAACTCTGCCCAAATTGAAAGGCATTACTGAAACTTTGAGCTTAGATTGTTAATCATATTTTGTTATCTGAATGAGAAAACAAGTGACCTTTCAGACTTTGTGCTAGAATAGCTTGTGTTGTTGAGGAAATTGTTCTTATGTCTGTTTCTTGAATGCGTTCTTGTCCATTTAATTAAATAAGTAGAACTAGTGGAAGTAACCAGGAAGGTGTCCTGAAGCCGACTGTGGAGAGACTCTGTGCTGCCACAATTGTCTTTAGTGTGTTTATTTTTTATTTTTGTTTAAAGGATCTTGGGCCAACTTTGTGCCCCCATTGTCCTTCGTATTTCACTCTTTGGCAGTTGAGGTGGAGACTTTGTGCTACACTTCATTCTGCTGTGTTACTATGCCTTGTTTCAGTGAGGGAAACAACGAAAGACTTTGTGTGCTTTTGTGGATTTCTTGTGGTTACCGTTACTACCAGGAAGTCTTCCTCTGGTTTTCTGAACATCATTTCTGAAAGAAGAGAAATGCCTTCATCAATTACCCAAAAATTTTTCTTTACTTTGTGAACATCATTTCTAAAAATAGAGAGATGGATGGTGTTATCCTACCCTTGAGTGTTATTTTCAGCTTATATATATATAGTATATAGCACCTCATATTTATAGGGAACCTCCCCTTGATGAGAGGAGAGATTTGTCCCCTTTTGACGTGGTTGACCTGCACATTTGGCCGATAAATCTCCCTATGCTGTAGTGGAAACACCTATTTTGCCCATCAGTTAGCTGGTGACAAAATATTCACCCAACAGTTTTTGGTGACTCCGCTGGGGAAGAACGCGTAGTTTGAAGCCTCAAGCTTCAAATTGAAGCAATTCCAGTTCTTTTCCATTTTTATTCTACACTCTGGCAGCTCTACGCTATACAAGAAGCCAGAAAGCTCAAGGTGTTGTTCACCCTGGTTTTGAGTTGGTGTAGCAGAGCAATTTTGAGTCCCTATGCTGTGGTGGAAACACCTATTTTGCCCATCAGTTAGCTGGTGACAAAATATTCACCCAACAGTCTTCCATGATGTCCCTATTAAAAGAGGGACATGACACCAAGGCATGTGAAGGAAAATCCTAGTTCTTAGATTCATTAAATGCAGTTACATTTGCATGTCTAGGGCACAAAAGCAAGGTCGATGGGCTCTAGAACAATGGTGATGTTGTTAGGGCACGAGACAAAATTCTATAGAAAACAAACCAACTTGAGAACAGTCTAATGCAAAGGCCAGAAAGGAAAATGACCCAGATTGTAAGTATGATTTTGTACTTTTAGATCATCACTAGTTTATAAGCAAATTCTAAATATAAATAATGTATTTCTATTTGCTTTGATTCACAGCTTAGAAAATTATATTTTTTGTTGCATTGATTTTCAGGTCAGCGAACTATATTTTTTTTGTTATATTGATTTCCCGGTCAACAAGCTATACTTTTCTTGTTGCATTTATTCCTTGGTTAGAAACTACACTTTTATTATCATATTGTTTTACAAGAGTAAAATGGCCAATATTCAAAATTTAGTTTTGCTAGAAGCACACAAGTTAACTGGCCAAAACTATAATGTTTTTATCATAAGATTTTGACAATCACGAAATATTGTGATTGTGAAAAAAATATTTTCAGCTCTATTACAAACTTTGTTGAGAGGAGGCCTTGTTGACTCTATCTGTGTCAAATGACATGATTCTTGAGGTCTGGAATGCCAATAAGACAAGTGGGTTGTGGATTGGTTTGAAAAATAAATACCAAACTTCAAAGAAATTCTAGGTTTTGTACCTGATGAATTTGCTAAGTACTTGTTAGAACATTTTCTTCATATGAAAGACATCTAAAATTGAATTAAGAGCCATTAACAAAAAGGTCAATGAAGATGACATGGTGGCTCTTGTTTTGAATAGCTTGATGCTCCCATATAAATATTTCGTGGAGGCTTTATATTTGATGGCAGAAAATAACAAACTGATATTTGATCATGGTAGTTCTTATTTGTTGCAAAAAGAATGCAGACAAACATGAGTCCCGTATTAGATAAGTAGCGAGTGCATTAGCTGCTCAGAGAAAAAGGAAATGAAAATGTATCTCTATTGATTCATCTTTTAAATATCAGGGAAAGTGCTTTTAATGTCATAGGGGTTGGGCATCTCAAAAAAGATTGCCCAAAGTGACAGTATGCACTTTCCCAACAAAATCGTTAAGCGGCAAATGTGGCATTGATTGACAAAGGACAAGATTCTGAGGAAGATTATACCCTTATGACATTATACTAAAACATTAGCACTAGGAGTTGTTGGTTCATTGATTCCAACACATCTCGACATTTCATATGTTGTATGAATTAGTATGTCAACTTTATCACAAGTACAAACTTTTATGATTCAATTTAATTAGCTAATGGTCATTATATGCAGTAGAGGGATATGAGACATTAACATAATATTGAATAATGCTATAAAAACCAAAGGAATGTTAGGTATGTTCATAGCATGAATAAAATCTCTTATATGTTAGTCAATTAACATAAAATCCTAACATAGTTGTATATTTCTTTGGAAAATAGTGTTTGGTGTCTAATGTCAAACATGACAAAGTGGTTGCCCTAGGCATTGGGCAATGTGGCTTGTGTAGGCTCGTTGACCTAGCCACAATCAATGTAAATGCACGTGTGGATGGAGACTCCACCATACATGATGTGCTGAAGGATAAAATTCCTTATAGGCTTATTGACCTTGATCTAGTCAAATTACTTATGCTAGTTGTGGAGGGAATATCCACTATAAAGGACGTGCAAGAGAATGCAATTCTTTAATCTCAGTCACATACACATGGCATTGTGCAGGGGGATGAAATGCCTAAGCCACAAGATTTGGTTCAGAGGATCATAACAAGGTTGCTATTTTAGCAAAACATGGTCATTTTGCTCTCACTTTTGACCTTTGTATGGTACCTAAACAACGTGTCACACAACCCATTCACTGCAAACAAGTGGACAAAAATTGTACTTTGGACAAGTAAAAGGCTCATCTTGTTGTGAAAGGCCTTTTCCAACAAGGGGAATAGATGAGAGATTGTTTCTTCTACTACGGAGTTGGTTGTTACTCCTATTCCTAAGGAGTTGGTTTTTATTGCTACTATGGAGACGACCACATTTTGGTTGCTTCTCTTCACATCAACTCAGTTTGGTTTCTTTAGCGGAAATTTGGACGAGGAGTTTTACATGGTGCAACGCGAAGATTTTCAAGTTGGTCGTGATCATTTGCTTTGCAAAATGATTAAGCCTTTATATAGACTTAAGTAGGGTTAACGAGCCTGGTATTTTTTATCTGATCAACATTTCTAGGATTCTGGATTCATAACTATGGAAGTCAGGGTGAAGTTATTAGCAATTGATGATTCATCATTGGTCAATGAATCATATTGCAACAAATCGGTAGACAACTTGATACATCTTATGTCCACATGGTCGGATCTCTGTTTTGCTATTGGCTATCCTTTTTGGTTTTTGTCTACACCAAAGTTCCTACATTGGACAACATAAAAATGTTAAGAGGACTGCAGATTTCATGTTGATATCTTTAAAACAATCTGTAAATGTAATGACTAAACTCTTTGACCCTATTGTGTTTGTAAAATTTCGGGATAAACATGGAGTAGTCTCCAGTTTAGTCATTAAGGGAGGGTGTTAAAGTTATCAACTAGTTGGTCATTAAATAAAGGTTGGTTATCAACCTTCCCAACTAATTCTAACCACTTTTGCCTAATAAAAAGATAAACACACTTGTGTAAGTGTGTCATATGCCTTTCATTTCTCTTCATTTTTTCAACATTCATTTGCTAATAGGAGCTTCATACATCCAAACCAAAATTACCAGTAAGTGAAAGGATTAATGAATTCAAAACAATGGAGGCCTAGGTGGACGCTAAAAACGTGTTCAATGAAGTTGTATTAGAAACTTGGTTGTATGGACAAGGTGGTGGGATCACATTCCCATTCTAATCTCGTAGTGACTAACTTGGAAGGTCTCCCTTCTTGGTAATACCATTGGAATCTGTCACCTAGTGTTTGATCCTTGCTGCATCTCAATCTTTGAAAGATTGATTTCCTATTTCCCCACAAGGTACTTAAGGCACTGCTATTGATTTTTATCTTACAGTTAGAGAGTGTTAGTTAAGGTGCCAACCATCAGAATAAGAACATACTCTTTCATCAACGAACAATCCAAAAACCTGCATGGCACCAGAAAACATAGTCACGAGTAATTGGTATGCCTGATGATTCTGAGTACAAGGTTTATAGCAGAAGGCTGGTAGGTTGAATTCACTAATAGTAATACTGTAGATTCCACTAAGGGAAGATATTTTGAAATGTTGAGCCGCTGACTAGTACAAATGGGTCTGATTGTTGTATCATGTCTCTCTTTTGAACAAATCTGATATCAGAATAAATTATAAACAAGACCCTGATAACATGAAACTCTTGAAAAAATATTAATCATCATATGCATAGTGCAAAAACAAATATCAACTTAATTAAGCACATGCTCAATTACATGGGGGAATGCAATATTATCCTATTGTACTTTGTAAAAAATATGTCTTAATATTAAGTTACTCTAAATAGATCAAGTTCTATAAAAGATACCACAAGATATAACTGAAATACACCCATTCTTGTAGATAGGAATGACAATCTACTGCGTCAATAGCTCTTTAATGACCAATTCAAGCAGAAATCTCCCCAAAGCTTTCCTTCTCAGCAACACGATCCATTATGCTGATTGTATTTTTCTTGTGACGAAGATAAAACTCTGCAGTTAAGACTTGGGATTCTTTGGCTCTCAAGTCACCATTTGAACCCTGTTGACAAGTGCAAGAAAATGTCAGTACAACTGCTACATTATCTTGTCTTCAAACATGACATATATCACTTCATCTCTATTCTCAAGTTGCCATCATAAAACCTAGAAAAAATATGGAGATGTCATAAAAATATTTCTTTGTGAAAAAAAATAATCCACTTTCAATGAAAATGATTCCAAATTGGTTGTAGCTTTTAAGGTCAAACTGGTTCATGATGCAAATAGCAGTAAACTCAGACATCCAACATTATTGGAAAAAATATATAAATATAACCTCAGAGGTAAAAGAACTAAAAGCAAAGCTTTCGTAACATACCGGCATGTAAGTATGCCATTGAAGGGAGGAGGCTGCAAAACAAAATCTGTCAAGATTCACTATTAACTTGACTAGGTAGTCAAGAATGTACCATAAAGGGAATTGCAGTTAACATGGCTGGCATCATTATTACTTCGAAAAAGGCCTTTCTCATTGATGTTCGGTACACGAATAGAACCTATATACACATCTCAATACAGTGCATTTACAATTTACTTCAATTTTTTTTTCTATACCAAAAGTTAAGACTGAAAGAATGTCTTCAAGAAGAGGAAAAACATTATTTTATTACGTGCTTTGGTTTACTTGTGTTATTTGAAATGATATTAGTTAATTTTTTTATCAACTGAAACAGAACTAGCAAGAGAATGTGCAAGTAGGGACTTGAAAGAAAAGGGTTGAGAATTTATTTCACTAGAGATAATATATCAAAAGCATGATTTGGGTTTCTGTGATGATTGAAATAGACATAGATGATTGGCAACCGATAATCATGGTAAACTATTACCAATCTAGCTTGGATAGGAAACACAAAACAAACTACTGGAAATGTTGTCGTCCTCTATCCACCTTGGATGACTACAATACTTACCCATTAAGGTTCTCAATGCAAGATTTTTAATGAAATGACAAAAAGAATGGAAAGAAATTTGAGAACCATGACCTGGAAATTTGAAAATGTCAAATATTCTATGTATGACAATAAGAAATTACTGAAGCCTTCTTGATAAACATTCTTTAAAGGTTAATTAATGAATTGATGACAAAAGGAACTTTATGAAGATTAAACCACCAGCAATACTAAAAATTTCATTAAGAGACAAGGCCATGCATTTGCTGAAATGGAACTCAACTAATGAAAGGGGAACATTAGGCTCAATACAATAGTTCTCTTGTTAGAAATCTTTAGGGTTATACCAAACTAAGGAAACATGCACAAGATAATAGGGAAATAAGAGAATAATCACTAACATCCTAATTGTATGAAACTAGTGGGCAAACTGATTTCCCTCGATTTCCTAAATGTTCTCACTAATGCATGTTTTGTCCCTTGTTTGACACAAGAATTGACTTACAGAGACTGAAATATTCTTTCCACAAATTTATTTACCACATGCAGCATGAACATTTCAAAAATTACACAAGTAACATATATAACCAAAGTTTTAAAACTTGTACTCAACAATTACTCAGCTACCCAAAATTTTGACCTGTACTCGGGACTTGGCAATTACTTGTCAACTTTATTGATAATTTAAAAATATATATAAATTCATAAAATAAACTAAAACACATAAAAAAATGAAGTGAATGTATAGAACACAACTCAAAGTCATAAGTATGTTTTATATTAGTTTTTGGGAAAATATGAGCACAATGCTCATAGACTAGTCATCAATGCACGCTGCCCTATAAAATCATCTCCAACTCCTCCTTTGTTGTGCCTTAAAAATGGAAGGTAAAGATTTCTCCATTGGAGCATCATCCACAAACACGTCGTCCAGATTCTCACCAACCCCTCCCAATGTCTCTGCTTCCCCTACTGCTATAGGTATATGGGATTTTATTGTGCATCCTCAGACTCAACAATCTAGTCTGTGTATGGATTAATATCATCCAAGTCAATTGCCTTGTGACTATCTTGCCCTTCCACTTGTCTCACACGAAGACAAGGTCATTGAGACATTGAGTTGTCAGCCTATTACGCTTCTTTGTGTGGTGAATGACATCAAATATACTCCAATTTCGTTCACACCTAGAAGCGCTACATGGCCAGGACAAAATGCAAATCGCTAGTTTTTAAATATTTGATGTTTTTGCACCATAATCTTCACCACAAATCTGCAACTAGCACAACTTTGTAAGTCAACTAGGCATGCATTTATAAAGAAATAACGACACTCAAATGACTCAATTTGAATTATTTATAACCTGGTTGACGAGTCGTTCTTCGAATGAATAGAGGTGAAGAAAAGAGCCTTCCCTTTGCAATCCTATAAATTTGTAGCTAATTGACAATTAAGTCTCTTGTGGCTTTGTTAGGGATCATCCTCTCCGTGCATGTGTTTAGGCCATCCATGATCTCTTCATTGGCCCTAAATGAATCCGTGTAGAAAAACTTGGAGTTCAATTAGTAGGCTGTTGCATGCATATGTTGAAGTTGCTTGTCCCATCTATGATCAATTAGGTGCGAAATGGGCTCACATTTTTTTTTGTTTTGCCCATAATAATTTACTATGGCCTCTTTGGCCTTGTCCATGGCTTCATATAAATACCCCATTCAGTTTTTTTTGTCCATCCACCAATCGTAGAACTCTAACTAGAGGCTTTGACACCTAAAATGAAATAACATATAATTTTAAAATTAATATTAAGAGAAATTTGAGCCAAAAAAATTATAAAAAAATAAATGATAAATAAAATATAGTTGAGTCTAAAGTTACCTTGATGACTTCATCTATGGTCTTTGCAAACACATCAAAGACAATCTTCATGATCCTTTCCCCTTCGACTTTCCTACTATAGGGAGAGTCCAACTACCGTGTGCTCACAAACATCTGCTTAAGAGATCTCTACAATGTGATAAAGTTTGTGGCGAATCGTGTGGCTCCTGGTCACGCAAGCTCCTTTTCGTTGGTGTGCTCTCTCATCAAGCTTGGCACCCAAAGATGATTGTGGATGTACTTTTTGATATTTATCGCCTCTTCCACCACATTTTTCACCCATTTCATCTTTCTTATGTCCTCAAATAGGAGATCAATGCGATGGGTTGAACATGGGTTCCCAAAAAGTGAAGGGTGTTTCTCCCCAAGAAGTCTTCTCTTGCTAGATACGTTGTTGCATTGTTGGTCACAACTTGGACGACATTCTCCACACCCACCTCCATAACCACCTCATGCAACATATCACACAGTGTTTGTATTTTTCACTTTATCGGAGTGTAATGTCCCCAAATTGGGACAACAATGCAAAAGAAGGTTTTCCAACAACCCCTAAACAAATCTGAATTCTGAAAATAAAAACCAGCAAACCCTAACTGTTGTATTTGTACCACCAACTGAAATTTTCACACCTCCAATCACTCAACAAATTATTAAAAAAATACCTTGTGAAGCTAGCCAACAAAGGCTTTCATTGGCATGAATAAGAAAGCTGAATTTGTATGTTTTCCACTCCCAAATCCTTGGTGCCACCAATTTGGTTTTAATGTTCTCTTTTGTCACCAAATCCTACTAAAAAACCCTCCACAACTGATGATAAAATTTAGATAAATTCCAGCATGCATATCAGATAAAGATTAGCCAATGTTAGGACCTCGAACATGATCAAACCTTCTCCAAACCAAGTCGCCAAAATCAAGAATACTTAGCATTAAATAACTCAAAAAATCAGACTTGTAACACTGCCAAACTTACTGGAAATAGGTTATAAATTCCATCAATATTTGCAACAATAAATGCTCAATTATTTAGGGCTAACCAAAGGACCCTAAACCTTTGATACACCTCCTTCAAGTGAATCACTTAACTTAGAAATTACTGACAAATTTTCAAAATCAATACTCTTATTTTAATCCTCTAAAAATCCTTCAAACCCTTGTGATTTATTACCAAATAAATAAAAAATAATACTACAAATTTACCTTGTTGAATTGGAGTCTAAAATCCCTCCAAAAGGGTTTGCTAACTCCTCAAACTGATTCGCCACACTTTAGAACTAATTATAAAATAAATCGGAATGTTATATCTCACTGATGGATCACCAATTGACCTTCCAAACAATCCTAGGGCAAGTTGCCCAAGATGGAATAATATGTAGAATATTATAGGTATTATTTGGCTTGCATTAGCCCTCACAAGACCTCCAAACCAGCCCTCAATCCAAGTCGCCAAAGTTGGAAAACAATATAAAATATTTTAGGCTTCAATAAGTCCTGCAAATCAACTCACATGGCCCTCTAGGCAAGTCCTCTTGCTATAGAATAAAATTTTCAATGTTTTTTCAACCCTCAAGGGTATCCGTGTAGCACAACCCTCTCAAGAGGGGTCTTCTTCTTAACCCAAACAATTCGCCACTCTCCTAGACTTGCAAAATATCCAAAACCAGTGCTTTATATGGTTTGCAATATTCCTTGATGGAGGTGGTGTTCAAAAATACCTTTGTAGATCCACTTGCATGTAAACATGCAATACTGAAGCTCAACTACAACCCTTGAATAGAGTTGCCCAAAAGTAGGAATGGAGGTTTTCGTTCCCAAACCCTTAACATCCTTGAAGCTTTTCATCCTCAAGAAGTGATGAACAAACTTGACATACTTAATCAATGATTCAATATCAATATTCAACATAACTTCTCAAATGAATCCTCAGTTGTTTTTTATAATCATCCCCCAAGGTGGTGCCCAAGTTGGAGGGATGTGTCTTTTAAAACATAAACAATTTTATCTTTTAAAACTCTTTTTTTAGAGTTTAGGCTCTCATGACCCTTAAAGGTCCCCTACTTAAGTTAAAATTAGATCAAAAGTACCTTTTTGCATAACTCAATCGAAAATTAGAATACTTAAGTACTTTTTATCTTTTTGCTCATAAGATAGCCCCTCAACGTTCCCTTCTCTTTCTTTCCCTTAGCCTTGTGGGAACAAACCAAGCTAAGGGTCTATAAGCAAGCTAAGCCAAAAAATGGGACATTACATTCCTCTCCACCCAAAATTGCTTGTCCTCAAGCAATTGCAAAAGCCATGGGGTTGTCCGCATATTCTTCATAATGCACTTACCCATTGAATTGGTCTTCCACTGAAAAGAAGCTCCAACTTGAACTCCCAATTTGCTAAACATGTATCTTAATGGCTGCCCCCATGGGTTCAAGGTGTCATGATCATCTCCCAAGAACTCATAACCCCAAAGAAATAAAACATGCCTTGCTTGTTTGCTTTTGATGTAGCCTCTCATGGTGATCAATGTCCCCTCAAAAGATGTTCCCAAAACTCGAAAATAAGTAACTATGATCTCATCATAAAACATACTGTTGACCATTTTTTGCCCAACACGTCAAAAAATCGGTCCCCTTCTGTCCCTGATGTTCTGGGCCATTTCATTTTTTTTGATTTTGCACAAGTCCAGGAATTTCTACGGACTTTGCAGGTCCATTTCTACGGACTTTGCAGGTTAGTCTTTTGGTGCATGAAGAATCAATTCAGAGAGTGCTGGGTTGCATTGGAGGCTTCTTCGGGCTCTTGTCTGAAGAAATTCACAAGGAAGGTTGGCATCTTTAAGCCATTTTGAACCATTGAACCGGTTTAATGCTTTGGTTCAGCGCTTAAGTTCATCGCTTTTGGTTCAAAGCCTTGTTTCAATCGGCAAAGTTCATCGCTTTGGTTCAATCAAACGGTTTATCGGCTTGGTTCAACGTTTTGGTTCAATCGGATGGTTCAATCACTCGGTTCAAAGGGCTTGGTTCATTGGCAAGTTCATCGGTAAAGTTCAATCAAATGGTTCGATGCCTTTGGTTCAACAATTGTTTGAACCGTTGAACTGGTTCAATCAATTGGTTCAACGGTTGGTTCAATGTTTTCGGTTCAACCAAAGAGTTCAAGGGGGCCCCCCGAAGGACAAGTGCCTTTGCGGAGGGCACTTAGTCAACAAAGGCACCCTTCGGATGGGCCGCGAGCAAGAAACCCGAAAGCACAAGACAAGGACGATTTCTTTCGGACTTTTTGTCCGAAGGAATTCCTTCGAACAAAAAGTCCGAAGAAATTCGGGGAGGCCGCGGAAGAAAAAAAAGCTGAGAAAATTCCAAAGAAAGGGCCCCGGGGAAAATTCTGAAGAAATCAAAGCAACCAAGACAATTCTCGCAGACTTTTTGTCCGCGGGAAAATTGTCCGAAGGAAAAGCCCGCGAAGAAGAAAAGCCGAAGTAGGAAAAGGCTCGAAGGAATTTGCCAAGGACGGTGACATCCCGGAAGCCGTCAACTTTAAGAAGATAGACTAGCCGTTGGTTTTCAAACTGTGACGGGCCCCTGAACGTCAATTTTACACCAAGAAATCCAGAGCGCGGAAAGTGCCAAGTGGAAACCGTGGAAGGCTCTGACATGCTTTTCTAGGAGAAGCGGAACGTGCCACGTGTCCCTTGCAAGGCTCGGCGGAAGCTGACAAGTGTCAGCACCCGCCGTCTCTCTTTTGTCTTGCGAGAAAAGTGGTGGGCCCCAGACGAATTGCTAAATAAAGCGGAAGCTGACACATGTCCTCTTCCGCAGGACCTTCAAAGGGTGCCTAAAGCTCCTATGAGTCAAGCGGATGCTGCCACGTGTCCTGCCCGTTTCACAATGGAAGCCACGTGTCACTTATTTGAAAATCAGCGAAAAGTGGCCAAGGCAAACAAAAAAGAGCCCAAGGAATGCAGCGACCCGCCAAAAGATAGCCTTGAGGGCCGAAGGAGCCAGAAAGAGACAGAAACCAGGAAGACAAGGTGCAAAAAGAGACAAAGCAGAAGCCGAGTTATTGCTAGATGGTCATCAAACGGCACAAACAGTGAGCGGCGCGGCCTGCTCTCTCCATTTGGCATTTATGAGGGGACAAACAACAGTCTGTTTGCAGAAAAAGAGCAGTCTGTTTGCAGAAAAGAGACACGGCCATGTTTTCACATTAATATGGAACGCCAAAGTCAAAGCAAGAGCCAACAATCAAACGGCTTCCTCTTCCCAAGGCTCAGAGCGCACATGGGCTAGCTTGCAAAAAGAGCGCCAAAGTCTTTCCCAAAAAGCATCAAGTTCTCTTCCTCTTTCTATATATTGTAAACTTCTCATTTGAGAATGGATGGGGACTCTCTTAGCCTTAAGGCAAAACTCTGCCCAAAAATCTCTCGGGCTTGTAAGGCATAGCACTGCCAGATTTTACCTTGAATCAGGTCTTAGCATTTTTACCTCTATCTGGACTTGCACTTTAAAGTATATGTCTGTGTTCTTCTTTTGTGTTAAGTCATTGTCTTTCATGCTTTTCACAGATCGATTACAACATGTCCAGTGCATTGTGAAGCCTCCTTTCTGCAGGTCTGCCAGAAGTGTCTACAGCAAGAATATAGGCGCATGTGAATAGGCTGTCAAAGTGTGTCTTAGAACGCCTTTGCTAGTTCCTTCCTGTATCTCTATGGACCCCTGACTCACTGTTGCAGAAGAGCTTCCCCCTTCAGATGAAGTGTATGGGAGTTTATTCCTGGTGAAAAGTGTATGTTCGGGCTGAGTGGGTCAACATTTTTTGGTGTATCACCTTTTCATTTTTAGGCTTAGGTTCTGTTTTCAGCATCTCTTTCTCCCTTTTCATTCCCCCGCCCTTTTTTTTCCATTTATTTGTTAGCAGTAGGAGAAACCAGGGCCTAAAAGATACATCAGAGGGAGCTAGCCCTTATCTACAGACTCTCCCCTCCAACTTTGCCGGTCCCACAGGCGAGAGGGGAGTTTCCATTGTTGCGTGTGGAAGGGCAGGGGCCAGGCGTCCTGCTCTCAGGTGCAATCCACTGCGTCAACAGTTTTTGGCACGCCTGGTGGGACCAACTAGGACAAGTTTTGTCCAAAGAGTTGAAGAATTTTTGGTGTGTTCTTCAGCCAACTAGCCTTTGGAGGCTTTTTTTCATCAACACCAATGGCGACTCCGAGTTGAATCAGCTGGTTAAGTAGTTCTGGTGCCATCAAGAAATCTCATTTTTTGTATGTATAATCCCATTGATAAGAATCATGGACTTTGTTTTCCTTCGTATGACTTCGATCAGACTCAAAATTTTCATGCAATCACCTCAAGCAGCCCTCCTAGTTGCCCTTCAACAATAAGGGAAGTGGCGCTGGAGTTTGAGAAGCAAGTAATGGAGATCGACAGACTGGATGAGCAGTATGGATATCAACAGGAGCTGATGTACAAAGAGGTGTGCTTGTTCAGGCAAGCTTAGGCCTTGCAGTCCATGGAGGAGGTAGCAAAATGGAGGAATCCATTCATTAAAGGCAATCAACCTTGTGCGCCCCCTCCTATCCTAAAGAAAGCCCCCTCCTATCCTAAAGAAAGCCCCCTCTTGTGCACCAAATCCTTTCTACCAGATGGCACTTGCTCATTCTGGCTCATCCGATGCATCAATCAACCCTGCTCTTGACCTCGTGCGCCTAGCCTTCAAGCATCAAAGGGAACTAGAACAACCTCCCATGGAGATGAACCTTTTAAACTCCTTAGATCATGAATCTTCTTTTTGGGGGAACTTTTTGAACCAGCACATCTCTCTCGAAACTGCTCCTACCCATCTCTATGATGATTCCTATGAGCTCCAAGAAAGACTCTTTCAAGATAATCTAGCCAAGCAAATTGAAGATTTAGAGGCTAAGATGAGATTGCTTAGAGAAAGAGAGATGGAACTTTCAGACCTCGTAGAGGAGTCCCAGGACCTTGGAGAAAACAAAGTTGTTGCCTATTCACAGGGGCAAAATTCCAATTCCGAGATCCTGAACTAGAAGAAAACAGTAGAATCATGGGGCAGGAAGGAGGAGAAGAAAGGTTTTGCTCAAATCCTTGAAGAAGATGAGGCTGCTCTTGCTCATGATGATGCTGGTGACCTCTAGGAAAGGCTCTTCTAAGAGGATATGGCCAGAAAAATTGTAGAGTTGCAATCCAGAGAGAGATTCCTCGGCCAATGTGTGATGGACGGTCCAGACCCAGCGGCACATTCCATGTCTGAACACACCCCATCTACACACTTCTAAGAGAGCTATCAGGCCACACCGGATGTTGATGAAGTTCTAGCCAGATGAAAGGAGGAGAATCATTCGATTCTAGCTCAAGGACTGCCTCCTCTTCCACATGGTTTTTTCACTTCATCCCTTCTCAAAGAGGAACCTATTTTGCAGGAGGCGAGTGAGGAAGAAAAGATCCAATTTGCAGCTCTTCAGGAGGCTATCATGAGCGACAACGAAGAAGAAATCATCATCGATGCCCCTTGTGAAGACTTCATCAGCAATGGAGAAGACGCAGGTCACGCATACATGCAGATGTTCCAGCAATACGAAGAGGAACTTAAGCATGGTGAGCTCTCTCCCCCTTTGTTTGATGAACTTCCTTATTACTTCGATGAGGAGGATGACTACGCCGAGGAGCCTGAGTTGGAGGAGGACTAGATGGATATCTTTGAACATCTAGAAATTCTGGTCTTTGAGGAGGAAAATGAATGGCTGGTCTTCCTTGAGGAAAGCCTTGAAGAAGAGAGCTTTGAACAGAGAGGTGATGTTTTGTGGGATGAGCAATCAGTTTGTGATTCCATTTCATACATCACAACTGTCACCCTTCTTCAAGAAGGCCAAGAGGAAGCATAGGATGAGTTTGACAGGGTGTTCAACGAAGCAGAAGGGAGCAAATCAAACCATGATGCATTGCAAAGGGACCATGCATATCAAAGGGCTTATGGTGATGAGCCAACAGCCACAAATTTCTTGGTGATACGCACTAGCATGAAGGACCAGCATTCAACAAGCTTCCAAGAACAAACAAAGTACGTATATGTCGGAAGCATGTTTGAATCTGATCCACTTGGATGCAAGCCAATCAAGGTGACAGGCAAGAGGAGCAGGTCGCCAACTCTCCATTTCATTCAGCGACTTGTCTAGCGCCATAAGTCTTCTTGCCAGGAAGGGGACTTAAGAAGTTTTTCCTTTGATCCAGGAGGGAGGCGAATATTCCTGGTTAGCTGTATATAGTAGTTTGCTTTCAGTTTTTTTTTCTGCTTTCCCTAAGTGCAATTTGCACAAGTAGTGTTTTTCGCCTTGTGTGTGTTTTTCCCTTGTGTCTGGGGTAAAGGCTTCATGTTTGATTCTTGGATCTTTGGGGCTGTTGCTAACTTTGTTCAAAGCTGCATCTGACTCTGTGCCCAATGGACTAGAAGGCAACTGGTCTCTAAGCATAACATGCATGCTTCCCCTAGGAGTCACCAATTTGTTGACCATTTTTTGCCCAACAGGCCAAAAAATCGGTCCCCTTCTGTCCCTGATGTTTTGGGCCATTTCATTTTTTTTGATTTTGCACAAGTCCAAGAATTTCTATGGACTCTGTAGGTCCATTTCTATGGACTCTGCAGGTCAGTCTTTTGGCGCATGAAGAATCAGTTCAAAGAGTGTTGGGTTGCATTGGAGGCTTCTTTGGGCTCTTGTCTGAAGAAATTCACAAGGAAGGTTGGCATCTTTAAGCCATTTTGAACCATTGAACCGGTTCAATGCTTTGGTTCAGCGCTTAAGTTCATCGCTTTCGGTTCAAAGCCTTGTTTCAATCGGCAAAGTTCATCGCTTTGGTTCAATCAAACGGTTCATCGGCTTGGTTCAACGCGTTGGTTCAACGTTTTGGTTCAATGCTTCGGTTCAATCGGATGGTTCAATCACTTGGTTCAAAGGGCTTGGTTTAGTTGGCTTGGTTCATCGGCAAGTTCATCGCTTGGGTTCAATCGGCAAGTTCATCGGTAAAGTTCAATCAAATGGTTCGATGCCTTTGGTTCAACAACTGTTTGAACCGTTGAACCGGTTCAATCAATTGGTTCAATGATTGGTTCAATGTTCTCGGTTCAACCAAAGAGTTCAAGGGGGCCCCCCGAAGGACAAGTGCCTTTGCGGAGGGCACTTAGTCAACAAAGGCACCCTTCGAAAGGGCCGCGAGCAAGAAACCCGAAAGCAAAAGACAAGGACGATTTCTTTCGGACTTTTTGTCCAAAGAAATTCCTTCGGACAAAAAGTCCGAAGAAATTCGGGGAGGCTGCGGAAGAAAAAAAAGCTGAGAAAATTCCAAAGAAAGGGACCCGGGGAAAATTCTGAAGAAATCAAAGCAACCAAGACAATTCTCGCAGACTTTTTGTCCGCGGGAAAATTGTCCGAAGGAAAAGCCCGCGAAGAAGAAAAGCCGAAGTAGGAAAAGGCTCGAAGGAATTTGCCAAGGACGGTGACATCCCGGAAGCCGTCAACTTTAAGAAGATAGACTAGCCGTTGGTTTTCAAACTGTGACGGGCCCCTGAACGTCAATTTTACACCAAGAAATCCAGAGCGCGGAAAGTGCCAAGTGGAAACCGTGGAAGGCTCTGACATGCTTTTCTAGGAGAAGCGGAACGTGCCACGTGTCCCCTGCAAGGCTCGGCGGAAGCTGACAAGTGTCAGCACCCGCAGTCTCTCTTTTGTCTTGCGAGAAAAGTGGTGGGCCCCAGATGAATTGCTAAATAAAGCGGAAGCCGACACATGTCCTCTTCCGCAGGACCTTCAAAGGGTGCCTAAAGCTCTTAGAGTCAAGCGGATGCTGCCACGTGTCCTGCCCGTTTCACAATGGAAGCCACGTGTCACTTATTTGAAAATCAATGGAAAGTGGCCAAGGCAAGCAGAAAAGAGCCCAAGGAACGCAGTGACCCGCCAAAAGATAGCCTGAGGGCCGAAGGAGCCAGAAAGAGACAGAAACTGAGAAGAAGACAACGTGCAGAAAGAGACAAAGCAAGAGGCAAGTTATTGCTAGATGGTCATCAAACGGCGCAAACAGTGAGCAGCGCGGCCTGCTCTCTCCATTTGGCATTTATGAGGGGACAAACCGCAGTCTGTTTGCAGGAAAAGAGTAGTCTGTTTGTAGAAAAGAGGTGCGGCCATGTTTTCACATTAATGTGGAACGCCAAAGTCAAAGCAGGAGCCGACAATCAAACGGCTTCCTCTTCCTAAGGCTCAGAGTGCACATGGCCCAGCTTGCAAAAAGAGCGCCAAAGTCTTTCCCAGAAAGCGCCAAGTTCTCTTCCTCTTTCTATATATTGTAAACTTCTCATTTGAGAATGGATGGGGACTTTCTTAGCCTTAAGGCAAAACTTTGCCCAAAAATCTCTCGGGCTTGTAAGGCAGAGCACTGCCAGATTTTACCTTGAATCAGGACTTAGCATTTTTACCTCTATCTGGACTTGCACTTTAAAGTATATGTCTGTGTTCTTCTTTTGTGTTAAGTCATTGTCTTTCATGCTTTTCACAGATCGATTACAGCATGTCCAGTGCATTGTGAAGTCTCCTTTCTGCAGGTCTGCCAGAAGTGTCTACAGCAAGAATATAGGCGCATGTGAATAGGCTGTCAAAAGTGTCTCAGAACACCTTTGCTAGTTCCTTTCTCCCTGTATCTCTATGGACCCTTGACTCACTTTGCAGAAGAGCTTCCCCCTTCAGATGAAGTGTATGGGAGTTTCTTCCTGGTGAAAAGTGTATGTTCGGGCTGAGTGGGTCAACATTTTTTGGTGTATCACCTTTTCATTTTTAGGCTTAGGTTTTGTTTTCAGCATCTCTCTCTCCCTTTTCATTCCCCCCCTTTTTTTTGATTTATTTGTTAGCAGTAGGAGAAACCAGGGCCTAAAAGATACATCAGAGGGAGCTAGCCCTTATCTAGAGACTCTCTCCTCTAGCGTCACCGGTCCCACAGGTGAGAGGGGAGTTTCCATTGTTGCGTGTGGAAGGGCAGGAGCTAGGCGTCCTGCCCCTGGGTGCAATCCACTGCATCAACACATACCTTGAGTGCAAATGGTACATAGATGCAACCTCTCTTGAGTTTGCCTTAGAACATGTGATAGGCCATTCCCTTTTGACTTCCTTCTATCACTTCCTTTATGCATAAAAAGAATATTAAATTGATCAAACAAAACCCTCCACCAACTCCCAATATAAAATTGTACCTCCCATGCTTGATTAAGACAAAAGTGTGCTTCCTTATGAACATTTCCAAAATATACCTTTGGCTGGAATTTATTCAAAAAAACAAAATTTTGGCCTTCCCCATACTGCTGTACCTCTCCTTTAAAATCAGATTTTCTTGTATGACAAATTTCAGAACGTACCTTGGTATATAGTTCCCCAACATGGGCTGTAACGTGCCTTTAAAGTGCCAATTTTTTTCTCTTTTATGTGGTTGGGCTTGTTTTGTTGGCTTAGAAAATCAGATTTCATACAACTTTTTCCAACTCTTCCCCTCAGCTGCCATATACAAAATAAATTGCTTTTGATGCCCAAAAGAGTCCATAGGTGATCCAAGCTATGTTTATCATTCTTTTGTAAGCAGGACCCTCTTTTCTTGCTATTCGAACCTTGTGCACAGATGCTTGTAATTTCAATCCCTTCAAATTCAAGAGGGATCCTATTTTCCTTAAAACACCATTATTTCCACTCTTGCAAGAAGGAATAGAGTGCTGCCCAAAGCACATTTTGGGTTTCCTTTGGCAATCAATTCTCATCTCATCCCTCTCCATATAAGTATGACAAAAATCAAAATTTGCAACACTTACCACTTGTCTTGTAGAGGGTTCCAATTTGGAATGAAGGGACTGCATTTGATGTCTAGGGGCAATCTTCTTTTCCATCTTCCTCATGCTCATGAAACATCCTCCCAACATACTATTTGCAGAAGAAGAAGGGGCCTCTCTATCACTCAAACTATGCAAAACAATCTCATTACCTGCTACCTCGAATATAAGCTCCATGGTTTGGTAGTTTTGAGTGTACTCACCAAGTGAATGCAACCACTGAATACCAAGGACCATATTGGTCTCCCCTATGCCAACCACATAAAAATTATCTTCAACCACATACTTATCCAAAGTGAGACTAAGCTTTGAAATCTTAGTAGTACAAGGGATGGTGAACCCATCTGCCACTGTGACTCTAAATCCTTTGAACTCCATGGATTGTAGCCCACATGATGTTATCAATCCTCTATCAATGAAATTGTGAGTTGCCCCACTATCAATAAGTATGGTTATAGGTGTACCCTTTAATGATCCCTTAACTCTAAAGGGATAATACCTCTGAAAGTGATGCCAAAGTGCCACTCAACTCCTCTTCTCCCATCTCCAAGGTGTCTTCATAGTTGGCTGTCCCAACTTCCTCCTCATTTTCCTCTTTGGGAAGTACCTCAATGTAGTGTACTTACCCCTTGCCACAACAATTGTGGCCCTTATCCCAAGGATCCTTGCATGTGAAACAAAGACCTTTTCTTCTCAGCTCATTCCTCACATCAAAGCTACTACGTGGTAGCTCCTACTGCCCCAAACCTAGTTGGTTTGGTCTAATCATGGGACCCACATGATTGGCCTTTGGAGGCCCCGCATAGCTACCCTTTGGCTTCCCCAAACTGCCAACTCTTTGCTGCCCTGTAGGTGGGAAGAAATTATTCTTTGGCCGTCCCAAAGGTGTAAATCTGCGCCTTGGAGTAGAAGACTCCAAATCATAGGCCTTTTGAATGGCCTCTCTCAATGAAGGTGGATCAAATGCTTTGACCAATCCCCTCGAGGAATCAACCAAGCCCTCCACAAACAATACCACCAATCTCCTATCTGAAATATCAGTAACCATGACTGAAAGTCTCTGAAACTCTGTGACATAATCATCTACCAATGCCCTTTACCTCAATTGAGCTAAATCACGGAAATAAAGTTCCAGATCCACTTTATCAGACCTCTCTATCAATCTCTTGTTGAACTTCTCATAGGAGTGTATGTGCTAATGCCCCCGCGTGATCAAACCATGATACCACCAATCATGGGCTGCTCCCTTTAAATGCAAAGTGGCAAACTGAATGGCCTCTCCCCTTGCCATGACCCGTAGTGAAAAGAAGGTATCCACCTTTTGAATCCACGCCCTTGCTGAGCTCCTCTATGACCCATCAAATGTGGAGAGAGATAACTTCCCCAACGCATGTTGCAGATCTTCCTAGCTGACCTTCTACCTTTGACTAATCCTGGACCCACTCTGTCCCCATTTCCAAGTTGAAAAATAAAAAAGTCATAGCTCCTCTAACCATCACAGATAAGATAACATACTCATCCATCTCCCTTTCTAACTCCTCACGTGGGCTAGGTAACCCCTCCCTTGCTAGTGCGGGCTCTTCCCTCTGAACAAATGTAGGTGGGCCTACATGTGCATGCTCCATTCCCCGAAGGGGGTGTATGTGTATCTAGCCTACTCCTTAAAGCATCACTATCTCCATTGAGTGGTTTTAAGCCACTTATCTCACTGAGGGAACGAAGAAACCCCTCCATCACTATTGTCATCCTCTCTTGAGTTTGAGAATACTTCTCAAAACTCTTTTTAGCCAACCTGTCTCTCCTCTCACTCTTTATCTCCTGGTGTCCTATGTCACCCATGACTTGATCCTGCTCAAGTGAACCAACTGGTGGAAGCCCTGCTTCCCTCCTGCTACTCCTCAAGTAATAGTTAACCTCTTTATTGCCACTCATGTATCAAACCCTTCACCCCACACAACAGCCACGATATGGCTCTAATACCACTGTAATGTGCCCAAATTGGGACAACAATGCAAAAAAGGGTTTTCCAACAACCCCTAAACAAATCTAAAATAAAATCTGAATTTTGAAAATAAAAACTAGCAAATCCTAATTGTTGTATTTGTACCACCAATTGAAATTTTCACATCTCCAATCACTCAACAAAATATGAGAAAAATACTTGGTGAAGCTAGCCAACAAAGGCTCTCACCAGCATGAAGAAGAAAGCTGAATTTGTATGTTTTCCACTCTCAAACCCTTGGCGCACCAATATGGTTTTAATGTTCTCTTCCGTCACCAAATCCTATTCAAAAACCCTCCACAACTGAAGATAAAATTTAGATAAATTCCAGCATGCATATCAGATAAAGATTAGCCAATGTTAGGACCTCAAACATGATTAAACCTTCTCCAAACCAAGTTGCCAAAGTCAAGAATAATTAACATTAAATAACTCAAAAAATCAGACTTGTAACACTGCCTAACCTACTGGAAATAGATTATAAATTCCATCAATATTTACAACAATAAATGCCCAATTGTTTAGGGCTAATCAAGGCACCCTAAACCCTTGCCACACTTCCTTCAAGTGAATCGCTTAACTAAGAAATTA
Organism: Torreya grandis; assembly: GCA_037957365.1. Lineage (NCBI taxonomy): Eukaryota > Viridiplantae > Streptophyta > Pinopsida > Cupressales > Taxaceae > Torreya > Torreya grandis. Next base: position 1,409,425 of record JARHVA010001979.1, on the reverse strand, counting down.
ATGGCAAATTTTCAGAATTAATACCCCTTGCTTTAATCCTCTAAAAATCTTTCAAACCCTTGTAATTTATTACCAAATAAATAAAAAATAATACTATAAATTTACCTTGTTGAATTGGAGTCTAAAAGCCCTCCAAAAGGGTTTGCTAACTCCTCAAACTGATTCGTCACACTTTATAAATAATTATAAAATAAATCAGAATGTTATATCTCACCAATGGATCACCAATTGACCTTCCAAACACTCCTAGGGCAAGTTGCCCAAGCTGGAATAACACGTAGAATATTATACATATTATTTGGCTTGCATTAGCTCTCGCAAGACCTCCAAACCAACCTTCAATCCAAGTCGCCAAAGCTGGAAAATAATATAAAATATTATGAAATTTTTAAGCTTCAATAAGCCCTCCAAATCAACTTGCATGGCCCTTTAGGCAAGTTGCCTAGCTATAGAACAAATTTGCCAATGTTTTGTCAATCCTCAAGGGTATCCGTGTAGCGCAACCCTCTTAAGAGGGGTCTTCTTAATCCAAACAAATCGCCACTCTCCTAAACCTGCAAATTATCCAAAACCAATGCTCTATATGGTTTGCAATATTTCTTGATGAAGGTGGTGTCCAACAATACCTTTGTAGATCCACTTGCATTCAAACATGCAATTCTGAAGCTCAATTATAACCTTTGAATATAGCTGCCAAAAAAGTAAGAATGGAGGTTTTCGTCCCCAAACCCTAGCAATCTTGATGGTTTTCGTCCTAAAAAATTAATGAACAAGCTTGACATATTTGATCAATGATTCAATATCAATACTCAACATACCTTCCCACATGAATCCTCAAATGCTTTTTATAATCATCTCCCAAGGGTGGTGCCCAAGTTGGAGGGATGTGTCTTTTAAAACATAGGCAACTTTATCTTTTAAAACTCTTTTTTGAGGGTTTAGTCTCTCATAACCCTTAAAGGTCCCCTACTTAAGTGAAAATTAGATCAAAAGTACTTTTTTGCATAACTCAACTGAAAATTAGAATACTTAAGTACTTTTCACCTTTTGCTTATAGAATAGCCCCCTTAACATTCTCCTCTTTTTTTTCCTTAGCTTTGTGGGAACAATTTTTTCTTAGCTTTGTGGGAACAAACCAAGCTAAAGGTCCATGAGCAAGCTAAGCCAAAAAGGGGGGCATTACATGGAGGCATCAATTGATTGCAAGAATGCCAAATTCTCACTTGAAGGCACTAGAAAATTAATCAAGGTGTGGTTCCTTCTATCAATCCACCCATCAAATACAATGCTACAACCCTTTTTGTGCCATATTCTTTTTTGCTCATCTACAATAATTTTTGTATTTTGAATAGTGTCCTCCAACATTGGGCCTCTCAAGTCATAAGGAGTAGGGGCTTTGAACCCTTTCCCAAAAACAATCAAAGCAGTTACCAAAATCTCTCAGTATGGGCTTTTTGCCACATTGAATGAGATGTTGTAGTACTAGAAGTTTTCCACAACCACCCTTGCTTCATTCTGTAATTCCCTATTTCAAGTCGTACCTTTGAGTAAAGGTTGTGACCCGAAGGTATTTCGAGGAACAAAAAAAACATTGTGAAGGTTAACCTGAACTATCTACACTAGGTGAAATCTGTCTCTGAACTAAAGAGTCAGAGACTCCTAATTCATTAGAATTAACTTTTTCTAGCTCCTATTCATCACGACTGTAAGTGTTTCAGCAGCCCTTTTTTTTCTCCTCATATGCAGCTAGGATAGAAGCCATCTTTCTTTGAGCCTCAAGTGGCACTTTGTCGCATAATTGCACATCATTTCTTGGAATCCATACTATGTGGTATTTGAGGTGATTGACCCCTGCACTCATCTTAAACAAACAAAAATTGCATATAACGGAGTTGTTCTTTGGGTTGTCATAGCTATGTTTCCATGCTGTTCATCAGACCTCCTGGGCCTATAGGGCCCAGATGCCATTTTGAAATTGAAAACTTGAAACCCTATAAAAAAACATAGAAAAAAAATAAAACCTTAGGTTTTATCAGCTAGAATTCAAGAAGTAGGAAGAAAATGGGGGAAAATATGTAAAAAAATTAAACCTTAGATACATTTGTGACTTACCTCTCAGATCTGCACTCCAAAGTTCAAAGTTTGTGGGTCTTTCTTGTATGATGTTGCTTTCCTTTGTCAACTTCCACAGGGTCCAAATGGAAGTAGTAAAAGCAATGTTATTAATGCAAGTTTCATGCAACTTCTTGGTCATTGATGTCACCTCACCTTTGGGTACTATTTCAGTTTCTAAATTAGAGATTTGGCTGATCATTGATGTATTATCACTTCCTTAACAACAACCTACCAATGATGTAATATGATCAATGGGAACCTACTATGAACCCACCAATAATGTAATATCAACATGATGTATTTGGCTGAGATCTAGTTGAGTTGTTGATGTAATAAGAACCCATCAATGATATCATATGTTCACAGTTCAACGGCACACTTGGCACACTTCTTATAGTATGTTGTTAGCATGTTACAGTCTGCAGATGTAAGTGACTTGTATATCAGCAATTCGAGGCTTGAGACCTATACCAGCAACGCCAAGATGGTAACAAGCAGTTTGAGCTCAAACAACGATGAATACTCAAACCACAAGCATTTAAAAGCATAGAAGTGAGTCATGACTGTATCAAAACCTGCGAGTTTCTAACAAAGATGAATCCTCAGTCTTGTGGCTGTATCAAAACCCAGAGTCTATGAATCTTGTATCAAAACGATTTAGAGTAGTTTATAACAATAGTAGCAGAGCTAGAGCCAAAAATTGTGATGTAAACAAATATAAATGACATTTTTTTAAAAACACTTTCCATATGTTTGCCCTATAATTGAGTCAAGGTCGAGTCAAGCCCTGATAAATGTGGTTATCAATAAGTAATTGCCGTTATTACCCGCCGATAACTACAGTTATCATGGATCTACCCAGCCTGTGGTAAGTATGGCGGTTACCCGTTCACATAATTTTTTTTGGACACTCACAGTTATTTGTGTGTTCTAATACAGAGTATATAATTGATGAAATATTGTATTTTTCCAAGTAAGTCCTTATATAGACTTAACACAAATTTGAAATGTGATTTGCACTCTAAAACATATTCTAATAGATCTTCAACTAAAGGGAATTGCTATTGATTAAGGATTCACACCGGTTTTCATTTAGTTATATCTATTTTCATGCCCTTATGCTTCAAGCTTAGAAGTTTAATGCAAATAATATTAATTGCCCATTTAATTTCACCAGAAAATGAGGAATAAGAATTTATATATTTTTGTGACCAGCAAGAAAATTGCATCACTAATAAATGTGGTTATCAATAAGTAATTGCCGTTATTACCCGCCGATAACTACAGTTATCATGGATCTACCCAGCCTGTGGTAAGTATGGAGGTTACCCATTCACATAATTTTTTTTGGACACTCACGGTTAGTTGTGTGTTTTAATACAGAGTATATAATTGATGAAATATTGTATTTTTCCAAGTAAGTCCTTATATAGACTTAACACAAATTTGAAATGTGATTTGCACTCTAAAACATATTCTAATAGATCTTCAACTAAAGGGAATTGCTATTGATTAAGGATTCACACCGGTTTTCATTTAGTTATATCTATTTTCATGCCCTTATGCTTCAAGCTTAGAAGTTTAATGCAAATAATATTAATTGCCCATTTAATTTCACCAGAAAATGAGGAATAAGAATTTATATATTTTTGTGACCAGCAAGAAAATTGCATCACTATTGAAGCATACGTGATGTGCCAAGGATTCTAAATATTTGTATTCTGATATATATTTAGGCCCTTAAACAGCTTATTCTAATAACCTAGTGCAACCATATTTCTTCCTCAAACAGCTGGAATTTGAATACGGAAGTCATTTTTATTTTAACAACTTCAATTCATGTGGAATGATCTAAGTGGAGGCATTTACTAATTTTAATATTCAACTTGTTATTGAGTATTAAATAATTTGAGTTTTCTTGTCTTTTAAATCAAGAAGACATGGATGAGATCATTACTTTAACTGAAAATCCAAATTAAAACAAAAGCAAAGAATGGACCTTTATTGCATTAGAATGCCAAAGAGCCATAGATTATTAGTGACAAGAAAAATAGTATTTTACAACATAGAATCTCATAACATTGCATTATTGCCAAATGCATAAGCAACATTGCACGACCTGGAAAACATGTTCTAAGAGACTTCTTCAGTGTTCATAGAAACCCTACAAAATTCCATCAATTGCTCATTGCCATTCCTTATAATCCAACTTCAATTCCTTTGTTACACATTTCTAAACAACGATGCTCTCTTATGGCTTTTGAATAAATTGATCATTGGCTAGAGCATTACATTTGTACATGATAGTTCAATTCAAAGTTAGCTGAGTAGTTATAGTGGCATATCCATATCACGAATTCTTATTAATAATTAAAGATGGTAAGCAAATATCCAACGAAGTAAGGGTGACCATAAATTACAGGAAAAAACATTAAACGCCCTGAATGGAATTGCCTATGATGGAGCTTCGAGACCTAACTTGGTGTAAGATGCTGGCAGAATTGTATACCATTGTTCATTTGTTAACCCAATTAAGTCAATTGCAATAATCAAGTCAACATAAAGAAGAGATAAAAAAGTGAACTAAATTAAGGAATACATGCTCTTGATTATTCGTATAAAAGTGGAGATACAAATTCTAGCATTGAATACACGCTTTAATGATTAATTAAAGAAGTTAAATCGTCCATTAGATACAAAATGTAATGTCCCCAAATGGGACGATTTAACCAAAAAGGGGTTTTCCCCAAAATCCACAAATTCTGAAATTAAAAATCGGCAAACCCTAATTGTTGCAATTGCACCTCCAAATTAAAAATTAACTCCAATTCACCTTGAAATAAATACTCTATAAATACCTTGTGAATTTGACCACTAATGGATCTTGCGACAATAAAGAAAGCCCTGAAATGGGTGTTTCAATCCTCCAAACCCTAGCACCACACTAGCTGAATTGAAGTCCTTTCCCACTCTAATCCCTGCTAAAGCTTAGTTCAATCCAATTGCTAAAACTCAGAAAATTATTGCAATAATTAATTCAGAACGAAACCCTTGCAGATTTGCCCTCAACAAATATTATTTTCTATGAACAACTGAAAACTTAAAAAATTCAGACTCCCTCAATATTTGGAATCATGATGTAAACAAGAGCTCAAACTGATCATAAAAATAATGACTATCAAATAAAAATAATTTTGGAACTTTCCTTCCATGGGAAGGTCACCAAAAATTGTTCCAAAATTTTGAAAACCTTAGTTTCCTGTCAAAAATAATTAAATAATAATCTGAAAATTATTATTTAATTTTCTATCAATTTCGGGCTTCAAATCTTCCACAAACTTTCTCCAAAACCCCACGCCAATATGCAAGAAATTAGTAAATAAATTCAGAATATTAAGTTGCACAATTAGACCTAAAAAAGGGCCTCCAAACCCTCAATCAAGCTTCCAAAATAGTTCGTTCCACTTGCAAAAAAAGTGCAAATATTAATTAGAAATAATATGCAAGAAATGAGCCTAAAAAATTTCACCAAAACCTCACAAGAGCTCCTCAATGCAAATCTCCTTACTCTAAGGCAAATAACAAGATCTCCTTAGCAAAGGTGGCGTCAAAAAACAATTTTTATAGAATGATCAACACCAAAACAACGAACATCTATTGGGCATGCATCCCAATAGCTTCTTCAAGCATAAAGAAACAATTATCAAATTCAACATGTCTTCAATTGTGATCTTCACCTTGTATTTGTACCTGTTGACAATTCTTTCACAAGTTAGATTGTCTCTCGCCATTCGGAAAATTGAAGTCTCTAGCCAAGGAAGAAGAGTACATTGTTTTGGTAGGGTCCTTGCTACAAAGGATGAATTCCTTCGGAGGAGTTCATCAAAAAGGTTTAAACTTCAGATAAAGAAAACCTTCGAACTTTTGTCCGAAGGAATTCCTTCGGACAAAAAGTCCAAAGAAATTCAGAACACCCGCAACGTTGCAAAAGACAGCCCAAAAGCAAAAAAGCCGAAAGAATAATTCCTTCGGACAGTCTGTAGAATTGCAAAAAGGGCTCTGGAAGGTAGAAGGGGACCCCTGCAAAAAATACGAAGGGCAGTTTACCCTTCGGAAGGATCGTTTTCAATATTCCCGAAGGGCACCTACCCTTCGGGAAGGCACAAGACCAAATTAAAGACCTTTGCAAAAAGCTCGGGTGCCCTCCAATTTTTTCGAAGGGCACGAAAGGAGATCAACTTGTCCTTGCAGAGGGCACTTGGTTGGTGCCGAAGGGTACCTATCTTGCCGAAGGGCACATTGGAATAGAGCAAAGGCAAAGAGATATCCTTCGGACTTTTGTCCGAAGGAATTCCTTCGGACAAAAAGTCTGAAGAAATTCAGAAGGCTTGCACAAAACAAAGTCCAAAGAAAAATAAAGAAAAAACAGGAAAAAGCTAAGGCAAAAGAGGGAAGAAATCCTTTGGACTTTTTGTCCGAAGGAATTCGGAAGAAACAAGCAAGATGCCTGTGCAGAAAGTCCGACGGCAAAATACAAAGGCAAAAAGCCCGAAGGAAATCGGGGAAGGTCCGCGGGAAAATGACGAGACGAAAGCCCGTGAAGAAAAACAAGTAAAACGAAGGAGAAAAGGTAAAGGAAAGATATCCTTCGGACTTTTTGTCTGAACGAATTCCTTCGAACAAAAGTCCGAAGAAATCTGGTTGCCAAGACAATAAAGACCCGACTAAGACAAAAGCCCATGGAGAAAACGCACAAACAGGAGAAAATGTAAAGGAAGGTATCCGAAGAGAGAGAAGTCCGAAGGAATTCTGCAGAAGATTATCTCGAAGGAATAAATGACCAAAGGTGACGTCCCGCTAGCCGTCAAATTTTGACCCCGGGAAGTAACCGTTGGAACAAGGGAAAAGCTGTTGTTCTTCAAGCAAGCCCAATGGAGAAAATATAAACCGGATATAATTAGACTAACACATCCGAATATACAGAATCCCGCCAGAAATAGACACGAACGAGTAGACTAAAATTGGACAGAATGCATGCAAGCAAGGGCTATTTCAAACTACGGTCAAAGCTTCAGTTGACTGGCTGCTGAAGCCCTGTTCGTCTCCAGCCAACTCATGCATCCAAAAGTCCAACTCAGCTTGATCTCTTTGTCCAACTCAGCATGATCTCTACGGTTAACTCAGTGTTCAAATGCTACAACTCGGCATCAAGCAGCTCACGTTGAGTTCTAAAATTAACATTTGCATGGATTTCCATGCAAAAAGAGGTGGGCAGTTCATAACAAAGATAAGTTCGCTTCATCAAACGAAGAAGCTTCATGCAAGGACAAAAAGGAAAATATATTTTATTGAAAGGCCAAGTAAACCCTGGAGTTAACCAAAGTGAATCTTTCTCTTCAAGTTTCTACGCCAATCTTTGGCTTTTTGTAATTCTCTCTATATAATGGCTTTCAGCCTTGTCTAAAAATCATCCAATCTCTCTTGGTTAGACCAAACTCTGCCATTGGTGAGTTGTGTAACCTCTTCGATCAATAGAACTGTACATTCAGATATCAAGCGTTGGCATAGTGTATATTTCTTCAGCAATTTGTATAAGTGGTAGATTTCTCTCCCTTCCCAAATTCTGTTTCATACCTAGTTGCTAGATTATCTTTGTGCAGGTCATGTTCAGTGTTCTTTATTGTCTTCTGCTGAAACTGTAAGTGGATGTTAGGTGGCCACAAAGTGTCTTTTATCAGACCTCTCTCCATCGTTTTCCCTCAGGTTTTGGTTATTGGATCGAACCTCTGCATGAAATACTTATGCATAAGTGATTAATTGAAGTCTAAGGTCTTCCTTCTTTGTTCGTTCAGTGTTCGAGGTCCCAAGTTGAGTGGATCGAACTTCTGGTGTATCACCATTTTTAGGTAGGATTTCCCCTTTAAGTTTCCTCCTCCCTTTTCCATGGTAGTTCGCAGCGTAGAGTAGGGATTTTCATTGATACATCATACAAGAACCAGCCTTCTCTGGAGGTTCTTCTCACCATTGAGGCAACCACCCTCGTGAGAAGATCCCATTGTTTCAGCCGGATAGAGGACTGGCCGTTTCACGCACGTCTTCGAATCAGGGTGCAGCTCCAGGTTGACAACAGTACCTTCCAAAGGGGGGTGAACCACCTTGGGGAGGTAAAATACCTCTGTTGATCATTTTGGTCCTGCAGGCCAAAATTGGTCCCCCCTTTTTCCCCTGCTGTTTTGAGCCAGTACATTTTTGATTTTGCACAAGTCTTGGAAGTTTCTATGAACTCTGCAGGTTTTCTACGGACTCTGTAGGTTTCTACGAACTCTGCAGGTTTCTACGGACTCTGCAGAGATTTCTACGGACTCTGCAGAGATTTCTACGGACTCTGCAGGTCCATTTCTACGGACTCTGCAGGCATGGATTTCTACGGACTCGGCAGGCGAAAAACTACGGACTCTGCAAGAAGAGGCAAGTTCCCACTTAGGCGCAAAATGGACCATTTCAAGTGCATGCGGAGGGCAGTTTCGGACTCAAACGCCTTTGCGGAGGGCAGGGAAGTTTGCAAAGAGGCCGCAGAGAAAAGCCGAAAAGGGAAGTTTCTTTTGGAAATTTGCTTAAGGCAAAAAAAGTACCCTTCGGAAGGGTCGTTTCCAATTTTCCCGAAGGGCACTTTTCAAAGGCAGTCGAAGAAGCAAAGGAAGAAATCCTTCGGACAAAAAGTCCGAAGGAATTCGGAGGGTCCAAAGCAGAAAGCCCGAAGAATTTCAAAACCAAGGGAGCCGAAGGACCCCGAAGGGCAGGTGCCCTTGCGGGGAACTCTCGGCCAAAAAGAAAGGCACTTCTCCAGAAGCCGAAGGGACACTTCCCTTTCGGGAGGGTCCAAAAAAAATCCTGAAGGAAAGGGAGCGACAGAAAAGGCCGAATCAAAAGAAAGCCAAAGAAATTCTAAGGGGTGACGGGCCTGAAGACGTCAAAGTCAAGCACGGTGAACTAGCCGTTGGAAGTTCAAATGCAGTGACGGGTGCGCGAACGTCAATTTCAAGGCTCGTGAAATAGTCGTTGATTTTGAAAAGCAAAATGGAAGAGCCCAAGGAACTCAGCGACCCGCCAAGGAGATAGCCCTGAGGGCCGAAGGAGCCAGATGTAGAAATAGACAAGACGGCCTAGGTGGCAAAGGGGAGGCGAGTTATTGCCAGGTGGTCATCAAACGGTGCAAATAGTAAGCGGCGCGGCCTGCTTTCTTCACTTTGCATTTATGAGCAGACAAACCGCGTGATATCTGGAAAGAGCAGTCTTGTTTGCAGAAAAGAGGCGCGGCCCGTGCTTTCACATTAATGTTTGAACGCCAAAGTCAAGATCGGCAATTACACAGCATGGTTCCAGCAGGCCTCTTCTAGAAGAATGACATCAGCAACAGTGACTTCCTCTTCTCGATGCTCACAAACGCACATGGGCCAGCTTGTCAAGAGCGCCAAAGTCTTTTCAAAAGGAGCGCCAAGTTCTCTTCTCTTTCTATATATTTTAAACTTCTCATTTGGAGAAGGATCCATCTCTCAGCCTCTAAGGCAAAGCTCTGCCCAAAAATCTCTTGGGCTTGTAAGGTAGGACTTTGCCGAATTTTACCTTGAATCAAGACTTAGCATTTTTACCTCCATCTGGACTTGCACTCATGCATATGTCTATGTTTTCTTTTTGTGTTAAGTCATTTTCTTTTATGCTTTTCACAGAATGATTCCAGCATGTCTAGTGCATTGTGAAGTTTCTTCTTCTGCAGGTCTGCTAGAAATGTCTACAGCAGGAATATGGGCGCATGTGAATAGGCTGCCAAAGTGTGTCTCAGAACACTTTTTGACAGTTCTTCCTCCCTGTATCTCTATGGACCCCTGACTCACTGATACAGAAGAGTTTTCCACATCAGATGAAGTGTATGGGAGCTTCTTGTTGGTGAAAAGTGTATGTTCGGGCTGGGTGGATCAACCTTTTTTGGTGTATCACCTTTTTATTTTAGGTTTAGGTTATGTTTCAGCTTTCTTCTCCCTTTTCAACCCCCCCTTTTTCCATTTATTTGTTAGCAGAATCCAGGGCCTAAAAGATACATCAAAGGGAGCTAGCCCTTATCTAGAGACTCTCCCCTCTAGCTTTGCCGGTCCCACAGGCGAGAGGGGAGTTTCCATTGTTGCGTGTGGAAGGCAGGAGCTCGGCCTCCTGCGCAGGGTGCAATCCACTGCGTCAACAACCTCATAAGCCTCATTTGCCCTTTTTAAAATATTTCTTTCTTTCTTTGCTTTAGCTCCCAAGCCGACATTCCTTTTAGTTTCACTTTAGGCCTTTTTGAATAAATTAAATAACTTACCTTAATAAATTAGTAATTAAAATTACTTTTTGGTAAATTAAATAATTATGTCATTAAATAATTAATTAAATTGCTCTAATCATTAAAGTGATAAAAATCACTTTTCAAGTAATTTATTAATTATAAAGCCCCTTAGAATAATAATTAAAATTACCTTAATTTTCCAAATGGTTAAAACCACTTTTTGGGTAATTCGAATAATTATCCAAGATAGTTCTATTTTAGTAATTAATTAATTGCCTTATATTTTCAAAAGATTAAAATCACTATTTGAACAATTTTATTAATTATTAAAATTATATGAAAAGGGGGCATCGCACAAAACCATAAACACTGGCCACAACTCACAAACTAGTCACATGACAATTTCTTACTAATATGTCTCTCAACTAATTGCATACAAAACAATAATAATAATTAAGTTTTCAAAATATTTAACTATTATGATCAAGACACAATGTCATTTGACATAATGAAACTATGGTGCCATCATGGCATGTCTTAAAACTTATAACAAGCAACTCCATTGCAAAAGACTATTCTTGACAATATTTTCTGTCCACCTACTATATTCTCTATCGCTAATTACAATCGAAGGAGAAAGAAGATAGATACAAACAAAAATTATATTATTGTCCAAAAATGACCAAATTTGATCAATGGAAATTTAAAGTAAAGCTTGTTAAGATGATACCACCAAGGAGGAAAGAAAACCTTCCTCCTAAAAATGGAAAACATACAACTATACTACAAAATAAGGAGTTTATCCAAAAAAGGATATGTTACCAACTTGTTCAAGATGCCTTGCTATAACAGTTCAAGTTAGGAGCAGGAAATACTTATTCATTATGCTCCTAGTTGAAATAGGTACGAGTACAGGAAATGCTTATTTTTCGAGGAAACCTTGGAAATGAAATGCCACGAAAATGTTTGTAACAAAAACATTGAAAAATAAAAAATATATAAACACAAACAAAAAAATACACAATATCCATTTTTGGGGAATAAAAATCCCAAAGGATTAAACAAAAAATAGTTTAAGAGTTTCAACAATAAAACATAGTTTATAAACAATAGTTGATGTAGGAGCATTCAGGTCAACAAGCAATCTTGCATCAACCAACAACATAAGTGTGTGTTTGTGCATGTGTTTGCGACTTGTCAACTTGTTGACAACATTGCGTGTTTTGGTGATGATCAAAACCGGTCCTTAAAGCACCAACAAAGTTCCAACATCTCAAGGACATCAAGTAGAGTTGATTTTAGTCGTCTCCCAAAGGTCAAATTGACCCCTTTTCGACAAATGACAAAACTGCCGCTTAATGTAGGTGGTAGTTTCAAAACCACTGGTTTGCATAATTGGTGGTTACATAACCGTCGATCTGTAGTAACTGGCAATTTCGCCCGCAGACGTGGAAAAGGTAAAGTTACTACCTAGATCAATAAAACTTGACACGTGGTTTATTTTCCCTGTATAGGGGAACTCAAAGAGACACTCTTGCAATCAAAGGAAGTAAAGAGATTTGAATCAGTTTGCAGAGCGCTGAGAGTTAGTTAAGGGAAATTTCAATCTATTTCAATTCTAGGAGAGAGAGTAGACACTTGGATGGAGCTTGCTAGGGAGGTGTGTTCCAAACAGAGAAGGGTGTGTATCAAGTCAAGGAGGGACTGAATCTGGTTGTAATTTTCATGTTTGTATTTAATAAACAAGTGAGTGTACGTGTATCAAATCTCTGTAACACCATCTTTCAATGTAATAAAGAGTGTGGGTTTGTTTACAAGTTTGAGTTAGAGAGAGAGTGTGTGTCTATGCTAGAAAATAAGGTAGCCATTAACTTGGCCCCATAGTTGCCAGGCGACGGGTATAGGTTCCGATACACAATTTTTTAGAAATATAGATGGGTATGAGATGGCAATCTCTCTCTCTCTCTATATATATATATATATATTTATATATATATGTATGAAAATGTTAGAGAAATATATACTATGCAATGGCCATGGTACTTTAAAAAATGTAAAATAAAAAAAAATTAACTTTTTTAAAGTAAGGAAATTAGATGTCAACAAAAGATGAGTGATTATATTCATATTGATATTTGATATCTCATCATATTAAGGGTCAAAAATACATTGCAACATATTGAAATGCCGACAAATAGGCATGCAAACAAACAAAAACCACAAATGTGAACTTGAATCATATCTCATCCAATACAATAGGGTCAACTGTCACATCAATTATGTCCTCTAGGTCCTCCACCAAGATGCACTCTAGCTACACATCACTCTCAAGTTGTGGCTCCTCTATGGGGAATATAACAAGCTTCAAATCATCGAGGCCATTTGCCTCAAGCACGACATCCTCCAATGATATGTCTACTGATCCATTAGGTGGAATATGATCCCATTTTGCTAAAAGACGTTCCATGTACATTAGGTCTACATGAGAAAGAAGACGAAGCGTGCTATGAATGTAAACTAGGTTCTCTGCCTTCTTTGACCCTAATCAGTTCCTTTTCAATGAATGAATGAAACCGTAAATACTCCAATTCCTCTCAAAAGATGATGAACTACCTACTTGTGAGAGTAATTGTATTGCAAAAGATTGCAATTCAGAAATTTCACTGTCATGGTTCCACCACCACTTTATTGGGTCTTTCTTCACACTCATATCATAGAGAGATTCCATTGTATAAAACTGTCCACGACCATGTGAAAACATTTTCCACTGAGTCTTGATAAATGAAGCCCCCTCTCCTCGACCATAAACCTTTCTCATCGCAACCCAAAATTTATTTATTACTTCTCTGAGCTCATGTGGAGCCCTCTTCTTCGTGACTTCTATGTCATACCATTTTGGATTCAAAGCATATGTAACACAATGTAGAGGCGTGTTAAGCTTGTTCCATCTTCCATGTACCTTTTCATTAATCAAAGGATATAGAGAATGATCCCTTAAGTCTATGATTTTTCTTATTCTTTCACACATAAAAGCAATTTCTTCGTAAACCTCCCACAAACATGGTTTGTCTAAATCAACAAAATAGATTATCTCACAAATGAGCTGAATGAAGTCAACAACAAATTTCACATCAACCTAAAAAGGTCATTAAGGTCCATTTGCCTCACCTCAACTACAATCTCTAATGTTGATTGTCTCCAAGTTGTCCATGCATCACTAACTATGTCTCCAAGTTGTCCATGCATCACTAACTACAATGGAACATAAGGCCCCTTTGACAGCATAAAGATGGTCAAAAAATATGAAGAAAGAAGCAAACCATGTATCTACAAGTCTGAGAAGTTCCACCTTGACAAATCTTCGATAAATAGCCTATGTGGTGATGATTGTATATGAACATTTGTATTTTCTTGCTTTTTTCAATAAGCTCAAAAATCCATTGAAACTTGCCAATGTCTTTGAGGGCATTATTTAGTGTATGCACACAACATGGTGTCCAAAAGACATGCTTGTATTTTTTTTGCACCAAGAAGCCAACTACTACTTTACAAACCGAGGCAACATTTGTAGCAACTTAGACAACATGTGATGACCCCACCTCCTCAATTGCATCACATAGTTGGTTATAAAGGAACTTTGCATTTATGTACTCCTTGGACGCACCGGCTCATCTTCTAGCCACTAGACAGGAGTTGAACCAGATTATTAGGGATGATATTTACAGACAGTTTATCCATACTACTTGGGTAAACCCTTCTAAGGGGTTACATCCTAAGATGACATTTTACGTAGAGCACTTCTTGGAGCTGAGTGACGGGCTTATCATTCGTCCACAGTATACATACCGTCATTGGATGCACTCTCTTTGCATCCCATTAGGACAATTTCAAGTGGGGTCACATAGGGTTAGGATTGAGACAGATCACCAAATAGATCGAGCAAATAGGATTTGTCAATTATGCATCATCTAAGAGATGGAGTCTGAGGAGCACTTCATCTTCCGTTGTCCCATTTACTATGAGATCAGAGGGAGACTTTACTGCTTATTTACGAGGACACAAAATCTCTCGAACTTCTTCAGATATGAGGACCAGAGATGTTTGGATTTATATATACAAGAAGCTCTTAAGCTTCGTGATCATCATTTTATTCAGAGACCCATTAGACCAGTCTCCACTCAGCAAATTACTTCCTTTTTCACGGTGCTACCTTCGAAGAGAGGCACTAAGTACAACCTCACATTCCAGATCAGTGAGGTCCAAAGACACTAGTCACAGTTTCTCGAGTTTTCATCAACATATTCACTGCAAACTCAGCCTTAGGAGACATACTAGATCCACTAGATCTTCACAGAGGACTTTTCCTTCTAAGCTGAGGATTGGAGGATAGACCAGGCATCATACCTTCCCTTCTTCGGGTCAGACTTCTATTTGGAGCTTCTTCTCGTTGGCCTTGGATGCTAGGAGAGTTGGATCAAACACTTGATGGGTTCCCTCCTGGTTCTTCTTTCTTAGGGCTCATCCTCGTGCTCCCAATGTTTACAATTCTTGGGGATTGCTCATTTATTTTGCTCCCTACTTTGGACCTGAGCATGGTTGGGCCCTTTGGTGTTTTGGCTTTGAGTGTGGTCACTTTTTGCCATGTTTTATACTATTTCTTTCAACATTGTTTTTCTTGTTTTTGGAGACTTTTTAGGTTTCCCGCTTTTTCCAAACACATTTTTGTAATCTGCAGTGCCTTTGACCTATTTTTGTGGTCATTAGTTGGACATTAATATATTTATCTTATCTTATCTATCTTATCCTGAATAGTTAATTATCTTAAAAAAATAAGGGCCTTTGGAGTAAGTTACCATAAGTTCAAAAGATGATAGTTTCTAAGTATCAATTCAACCGTTCATCACAACGCTGCATCCTTCTATGGAGCACACTCTTTTGATTGGCACAATTTGTTGCTCTACCCATGTTTTCTATTTTTTCAATAAGTTGTGTGAAGCTTCTCATAGCCACGAGGTTTATACCCCACCAACCCATTGCTAATTGCATGAACCATCTCCTCATAATAAGGTAAGCAAACAACATTGATGATATTCCATTTGCAAAGAAGAAACGTGCAATTGTTGCATCCACTGCATCAAGACCATGTACATCGAACATGCTTCCAATGGGGTTTGAAATGCCAATTTGTGTTTTCTTATGAGAAGACCTTGCATCCTTTGCTCTGTCCCCTCCATACCCCTTGGGGGGAGGAGTCAGAAGATGCATCCTCTGATTTTGTTCTCATGGTTGCTATGACAAGATGACTTTGAGTTCGATTTGTGGTTAAAGTGTTAGAACTTAAAAGATCACTTTATCTTCAACCCTTTTTTGTTACCTCATTGCTTCATACCGTGCTTCCTTTTTCAGGGAAGGTTCAACCACTTTTAGTAGTGTTAAAAAAAATGAGCCTTCACCCTCGTGTAAGTGCCCTGAAAGGACTTCCCACAAAGTTTACATGTGATCTCCGTTGTTTTGCCATTTCCTTCGTGAATGCGATTGCAATACTTCCAAAGTGGATATAGTGCTTTTTCCCTTCCCGTTGACATTCTAACAATTTTTTATAATTATAATTTAAAACTTATAAAATAAATATTAAAAAGATGATGCTAAAATTTAAAAACCTATACTAGAATAATAAAAAATAAAATAAAATAAAAATAAAATTTATAATTAAATATTTTATATTACATAAAATAATAAATTATAAATATTAAAAACTAAACCATTAAAAAAAATAAAAAAAAAGGTAAACCTAAACCCAAGCTGCTTATTGGTAAACCTATATGATATGGGGAGGTAAATGCCCTACACTTGTGAAGTGTCGTCACAACACCTCATGGGTGCAGGGCAATGCCCTAACCTTGCTAAAAGCCTAAAACCGTAAAGATAAAAGTTTAAACTTTAAATTCAAACCTTCAGGTTGTAATGTCCCCATTCTTTTTGGAGATTTAAATAATATTATTGCTAAAACAAAAAGTATTTTTAATACTTAAAAATAAAGGCAATTAATAGAAAAAACATTTTATGTTATAAATTCCACTTGAGTTGGGGGCTTTTAAGGGTTATGGGCACTTAAGGCCTAAAGTGAAATTATAAGGAGTTCCTTTCAATATTTTTAAATTAATTCTTCCCTCCAATTTGGGCGCCACGCTTGGGAGAAAAATATAAGAGGAAAGAAGGATTCATTTGAAGGATTATGTTTTGGATGATATTTGGAAAAGAGGTCAAGTATGTCAAGCTTGATAGTCTTCAGAATAATTTCTTGGAGAATGTTACCCTCCAAGAGCTATGATGCTCTATAAATGGTGTCTATTAACACCACCTATCTATCAGAAATTGTGCTACACGTTTGAGGATTTTATCTAATGAAATTACAGGGTTTGGGATTGACGAATCGCTTTAGATGGTCTATTTGCTGGTTTGAAGGGATTTAGGGCTGTAACTGGGGTTTTCAAAACTTCAGGACTAATTTTGAAGGACTTCCCATGGAGGAAAAATTTTGATTCTAATTTTGTTTGATAGCTGCTAATTTTGTGGTTATTTTGAGCTATCATTTGCATTAAAATTTCAAGTATTTCAGAAGTTATAAATTGAAAAAATGTCAGCTATTTTGAAGAGAAAAAATAATTTATAAGGGAAGATTTGAAAAGAGTAAAGGTCATAAATTATTCTTTATTATTTCCTTGGATTGGCGATTCGATTTGTGAGGTTGTGGACCTTTTTGGTAAGGTTTATGCTTGGAAAAATATTCGTATTTATTTCTATAATTTTCCCAAGGAGTTCGAATTAATTTATAGGTTTGGGAGGCCTTGTTGATCACTATTTTCAAGTATTTTGACTTTATGAAAATATTCCTAATTTTTCTTGAGTTGGACGATTTGTGTGAAGGGTTGAAGTGATCTTGTTGAGATAAATTGGTTCTTTGGAAGCTGTCAACCATTTTCGCCCTGCAGGCCAAAATCGGTCTACTTCCCCTGTTGTTTTGAACTCGTTCAAATTTGATTTTTTGCACAAGTCTTTCGGCAAAAGGAAGAACCAGTTCAACGGTTTGATGTCGGGGTTCAACAACATGATCTTTCCAAGAGTTTTTTGAAATTTGAACCTTGAACCATTGAACCGTTCAAGAAATGGTTCAATCGGTTGGTTCACTCAGTTGGTTCAATCTTTTGGTTCAATTAGTCAGTTCAAGTGATTGGTTCAGACGGCTTGGTTCAAAAAGTTGGTTCGACGGGATGGTTCAAAGAATTAGTTCAGTCGGTTGGTTCAATCGAATGGTTCAAAGTGGTTGGTTCAAGCGGTCAATTGAATGAGCAGAACACAATATTGAACTATTGAACCGTTGAACCATTGTTGGTTCATGGTTGGTTCAATCGAACGGTTCAATCAGTTGGTTCAATCGAAAGGTTCAAAGGAGTCTCCCAAAGCCCAAAGGACAAGTGCCTTTGCGGAGGGCAATTCCGAACCCAAAAGAACCCTTGCGGAGGAATCAAAAGGGCGAGTTTCCTTCGGAAATGCTAAGGCAAAAGATAAGACAAGGTTGAATTTATTCGGACAAAATGTCCGAAGGAATTCCTTCGGACATTTTGTCTGAAGAAATTCACAAGGCAAGTCGCCGAACAAAAGAATTTCCTTCGGGAAAAATCCCGTGGAAAATGGTAGAGCGAACAAGACGAATTTTTTCGGACAAAAGTCCGAAGGAATTCCTTCGGACTTTTGTCTGAAGGAATTTGCCCGAAAGAAAGGGCCGAGCATTCAAAGGAAGATATCCTTCGGACAAAATGTCCGAAGGAATTCCTTCGAACATTTTGTCCAAAGGATTAAATACCAAGGCCGCCTGAAGGACCCCGAAGGGCAAGTACCCTTGCGGGGGACTCTCGGCGACCACAAAATGGACCATTCTCAAGGCCCGAAGGGACACCTTCACTTCAGGGGGTTCCAAAGATAGAAAGCCGAAGGAATTCAAATGGGTGATGTCTCCGAAGACGTCAAATTCGACATCAAGAACTAGCCGTTGGGGTCCGGACGTCAAATGACATCCCCGAAGACGTCAAATTCAGGGCATAGACTAGCCGTTGGCTTTCAAATGGTGACAAGCGCGCGGACGTCAACTTTGCAGAAATGAAATAATTGTTGGTTTTTTAATGAAAGGCGCAAACCCGAAGGAATTCAAAGGCTTAAGGCCAAAAGGGAGAGACCGCCGAGAAGGGAGCCCAAAGAGCCAAAGAATTAGCAGAAGATAGCCCCCGAGGGCCGAAGGAGTTAGAAAAGACAGTGCAGAAATGGACAAAACAGTCCAAGTGGCAAAGGAAGGTGTCGACTCAAGGAGTTATTCTAGCGGTTGACACAGTATCTGCCAAGTGGTCATCAAAGAGCGCAAACAGTGAACGGCGCAACCCGTTGTTCTTCACTTTGCATTGATGAGCAGACAAACCGCATGAATGCCTTAAAGGAGTGGTCTTGTTTGCAGACAAATGGCGCGGCCTATGTTTTCACACATGACGTTTAATGTATTTAGACGCCTAAAGTCAAAATCGGAGCCAACACAGCTTTCTCTTCCCAATGCTCTCAGCACACGTGGGCCACTTGTCAAAGGGCGCCAAAGTCTTTTCCAAAAGGAGTGCCTTTTGCCTCCTCTTTCTCTATATATATTGTAATTTCTCATTTTGAGGAGATATATCTCATATTGTAAGGCGAAGTCCTACCAATTTTCACCTAGAATCAATAGAATACGCATTTTTTACCTCTATTCTGGTTGGATATATCTCTGAGTGTGTCTGAGTGTTAGTCTTGTGTTCAGTCATTTCTTTTCTAATGCTTTCACAGGCTTGATACCAACACACATGGTATAGACAAAGCGTCATTCCTGCAGGTGACAAGAAGAGCTGTATTTGGAGCGCAGAGGCAGAAGAAGGCTACTAGACATTGTGTTTTTCCTACGACGCCTATGGTAGGTTCTTTTCTGTGTGTTTCCATTAAAGCCTCCCTATTAAGTTCCCTGCAGTCTGGTCCTTTTACCAGTTAAAGTGTATGTATGTGTTCTTATGGTTCAAAGTGTGAGTATGAGTAGATCAAACTTGTTTGGTGCATCACCAGCTTAAGTTAGGTTCTGTTTTTTAGTAATCCTTCTCCCTTTTCAACCCCCCCATTATATATATATTAGCCACATTATTGGAATAACTCAGATGCATCAAAGGGAGCTAGCCCTTATCTAGAGACTCTCCCTCAGTTTTGTCAGACCCACAGGCAAGAGAGGAGTTTCCATTGTGATGCATGGAAGACAGGAGCTCAGCCTCATGTCAAGGGTGCAATTCACTACGTCAACAGTTTTTGGCACGCCCGGTGGGACATATTTTTAATACTCAGCAAAGTTTCAGGATTGATGCTGGTCCTGATACAGCAAAATCAACCATTTTCAGCATCTGGCGACTCCACTGGTAGGAACATCATTCTCTGATCAAAGACCAGTCTGACCTCCTATGCCTAAAATCACCACACGATCTGCTGCTAAGGGTGTCCTTTTTGAATTCGTGGAATTGCCTTTGAACTTAGCAGAGCGACTGAGGTTTGAAAAAACTCATTCTTATTCAGCAAATCACCTTCCCAGACCTGCTATAAGATACACCTACGCAAGAAGGCCTCGGTTGTCATAGCTATGGCTTTACCTTTTGTGGCCTTTCATGGTCAAAGTCCTTTGAATCTCCTACGTTATGACCCAATTCTAGGGGCAATCCTTAAAAGTGTGCCTCCCTTTAATGGAGAAGGGCCCATTACTTCTATCGAACACAAAAAATATTGCTAACCTCTGCAATATTTACAATGTCACTGAGGAAAACATTGCGATCAGATTGCTGGCATTGTCTTTCAAGGGCAAGGTTCTGGACTGGTATGGGACTTTGCCTATGAATTCAATCGATTCCTGTAATGAATTGGCCACCCTCTTAATGAACAGATTTGGAGAGAAGAGCGACCACCTTTCACTTGCCGAACAACTGACCACTATGAAAAGAGCTTCACACGAGTTCATGCAGGATTTCAATACTCGTTTTCAGAAGACATGGGACATAATCCCCATTTTGGTAAGGCCGACTCCGAGCTATGCTTTCTTCTATTATTTAAAAGCGTTGAACAATGACATTGCCGTTATGATACAGTCCATGGGAGGACATGTGCTGCCTACTGCCTATGACATAGCTATAGTGGCTGAGAATTGCCTGGTGCAGGCTGAAAAGATAGCCCCTAGGCCTCATATGCCGCTCTTTCTTGAATTGCTGCCTCCAATCCACACTGCTGCACCCACCTTGGCTCTTCTGCCTGGCATAGAAAAGCCGGCTACTACTTCATCCAATGACCTCCATGAAGTCAAAAGCCTGTTACAAAGCGTAACAAATGAACTAGTGGCTCTTAAAACGCAGCAAGCTCAAGGCAATCGATCAAATCAAGGATATCAGCAGTATGGGCAAACAAATAGACCCCCCTTCCAGAATTACAATCAAGGACAAGGTCAACTTGCACAGGCCACACCTTTTCAAGGCTATAATCCAGGTGCCCCTTCATCATCCAAGGCTCTAGCGCCCGCTCAAAACAATCTGGTACAAGAACAGCGCAGTTGCTCAACCATAGGATATGGTCAAGATCAGGGTATTTATACAAATGAAATGCTGAGTCACTACACAAATGCACAGGACAATCAAGCAGCTGCCCAATTCCCAAGCTTTGAGGCTTCAGTGCAACCCGGCATGGGCTGCAGTCAGACTCAACCCGATTCTACTCTCATGAATCACCTGGAAGGTGAGTTCTATGCAGTCAATTACATGGGTAGTATAGACAATCAGGGCGACTATGTCGCAACCAACACAAGGTCCAAAAGAGAGTGGAAGAAGCCCAAGCAACTGATCAAGCGTCAACACCGCCCTCTTCATCACATGTAAACCAAAGGATTCCAAACTTCAGACCGCTAGTTACACCTTCAGCTCCTCGGCCTGCGCCTCAGGATATAAGTAATCCCAAAGAAAATTTGAAAGAAGACAACCCTCAAGTCAACATGGTAGACCAAATGAAGAAGCTGCACATGAATATCTCCTTGTGGGATTCATTATCAATGCTGGGACAAAATGACATGCTGCAAAGGGAATTGCATGGGCTAAATGAACAAGCTATCCCAGCAAAAGCTGATAATGTTCTGATGATGAATGGGCAGCCTTCCACATCAAGCCAAGTTAAGAAAGAGGAAAAGGTTCCCCCTTTTTATTTGTCCTTGGTCATAGGAGATTTCTTGGTGCACAATTGCATCATTGACAGTGGAGCAAGCACCTCGGTAATGCCTAAATGCATAGCAGATAAACTGGGACTCAAATATGAAGAGATGACTAAGGGAGTCCTGCAGCTGGATGGAACACCAGCAAAGACATTCGGAGTGGTAAAAAGTTTGAGCTTGACGCTACACGCCTGCCCGACCTTCTCAGTTCCTCACGACGTGGTAGTGGCAGATGTGCCTCCTTACTTTGCTATTTGCTTGTCCAAGGACTTCACATCCAAAATATAGGCGGCTACCTAGCAGCAAACTGGTCCTATCTGGTTTTTAGAACCAAGTATGGGACTAAAGTTAAGATTGAATCGGAGCCACTCCACAGAGATCATCTGGAACCATACTCGCTCAAGGCGGCAAATGTCAGCTACGCCATTATTGACCAAGAAGAATTTCAAGTGGATCAATCTCCATCCTCCGCCCTTGAAGGAGTTGCTGATCTATTCTTAAACGAATGGGGAAGTGACAACTTTGAGCATGATCCTTACAAGTTCATAAAAGAGGTGGGCCTTGGGATTTATTGCATGCACGAAGAGGGTACTTTTGTACCAAATTTGATGAAAGCGAGCCAAGAGAGTTCAGGTTTGTGTCTAGTTTTTAGAACCAAGTATGGGACTAAAGTTAAGATTGAATCGAAGCCACTCCATAGAGATCATCTGGAACCATACTCGCTCAAGGCGGCAAATGTCAGCTACGCCATTATTGACCAGGAAGAATTCCAAGTGGATCAATCTCCATCCTCCACCCTTGAAGGAGTTGCTGACCTGCTCTTAGACGAATGGGGAAGTGACAACTTTGAGCATGATCCTTACAAGTTCATAGAAGAGGTAGGCCTTGGGATTTATTGCATGCACGAAGAGGGTACTTTTGTACCAAATTTAATGAAAGCGAGCCAAGAGAGTTCAGGTTTGTGACAGTTGATCTTTGATGGCTCAAGAAGTAAGTTGGGCGCTGGTGGTGGAGTGGTGCTAGTTTCTCCTTCACAAGAAAAATACTTTTCGGCCTTCAGATTCCAATTTTCTTGCACGAGCAATGTTGCGGAGTATGAATCCCTCATCCATGGTTTGGAGTGGGCAAGGAAAAGAGGAATCAAAGAGCTGTAGATTTTTGATGACAGTGAGTTGATTGCGAATCAGGTAAGGGGCCAAAATCTGACAAAGAATTCTTTGCTTAAGTCCTACAAACACAGGGTATGGGACTTAGTCGAGAGTTTCCTTGCTTTCAATGTTACCTCCATTCCTAGAAAGCAGAACGAGCAAGCAGATAGGCTGGCAACAGTTGGTGCCCAGTTTGATGTCCCTAAGGAGATAGGCTGAGACTGTAGTCTGCGCCATTTGAAGGTAGTAATCCGGCCCTCTGTACTTGACAACATCACTAACTGGCAGGTGTTTGACAATGACCAGCAAATCGCACTCTTCTTGCAAGAAGCTGAGTTTGCTGCTAAAAACCAAGGTAAGCTACAACAACAGTATGGCAGCCAAATTGTTTATTTGAAGAACAATAAACTTCTAAAAGGCTTGGTCACTCTCGAGAGTATCTTCAATGAAGATGACCAGTTGAAAAGCGATAAGGCAAGCATCACAACGAAGGAGGAAAACTATGAGAAGGTTGAAATATTCAAGAATAAGCTGCTTGCACTTGGAAAAGTGTGCACGGACCATGAAAGGTAGGTCTTCACCTTGTTGTGCCAGGAGTTTGTTGATGTCTTCGCTTAGGAGTATAGTGATTTGAGGGGTTTTGACCCAAGTTTGGCCCAACATACCATTGAGCTGGAAGAAGGTGCCAAGCTGATCAAGTAGAAACAAAGCCCTGTCAACCCAAAGATTGAGCCTCTCATGCGGAAGAAACTCACCAAGTTGATTGACTCCAGGATAATATTTCCAATTAAACACTCTTCTTGGCTGGCCAATCTTGTCTTTGTCCGGAAAAAGAATGGGGAGATCAGATTATGTGTAGATTTCAGAGACCTCAATAGAGTCTCTTTGAAAGACCATTATCCTCTCCCAAGCATGGAGCAGATCCTTCAAATGTTGACAGGCAACGAGCGTTTCTCCCTTTTGGATGGGTATTCAGGATATAATTAGATTTTGGTGCAAGACTGTGACCAGTACAAGACAACCTTTACTGCCAAATGGGGAACGTTTGCTTATAGAAAAATGCCATTTGGACTGTCCAACACTGGTGCCACTTTTCAGCGAGCCATGGACATGGCTTGATAAATAACATTGTGCTGGTGTATCTTGATGACGTGACAGTTTTATCTAAGGAAGCGGGCCAACACATGAAACACCTCAGACATCTTTGAGAGGTATGGAGAATTCAGTATCTCTCTCAACCCGAAAAAATGCGTGTTCGCTGTCCATGAGGGTAAACTCCTTGGCCACGTTGTTTCCAAAGAAGGCTTGACCATTGATCCAGAGAGAGTTCGCTCCATCCTAAAGCTGTCTTTGCCTAAACATAAGAAAAGCCTGCAGAACTTCTTCGGCAAAATAAATTTCATCCGGAGATTTATTTCGAATTTTGCGGAGGTAGTCAAGCCATTGACCTCTATGTTGAAGAAAGATGAGAAGTTCGTGTGGACAACGCAGAGGAGGGAAAGCTTTGAAGAGATCAAGCAGGCTATCGCCTAGGCTCCTACTTTGATCAGTCCTGACTTCACCAAGAATTTCAACCTCTACACCTTCGAAAATGAAGAGGTAATCTCCGCCATGCTTACTCAAGCGAATGGTGATAACCTTGAGCAACCACTTGCGTTTTTTAGCCAAGGCCTGGGAGTTTTGAGGTCAGGTACACATATGTGGAGAAGCAAGTCCTTGCAGTCATACGAAGCCTGAAGAAATTCAGACATATGTTGTCCAACAACAGGATTCACCTCATGGTCCCACATCCCAGCATCAAAGATTTCTTGACCAACTGTGATTTGAATGAAAAGAGAGCAGGATGGATCACTAAAGTAATGGAGTATGACGTAGATGTCAAGATCACCAAACTGGTAAGAGGAAAAGCCCTGTGTGAACACCTTGCTACAGACCTTAAACAACAAAAAGAAGACAGTTTGCTAATCCATGATGAAGTTACAGCAGAAGAACCAGCTGTTATGAAGGATTAGACATCAGACTTGAGGCATTTTCTCCTCATTGGTGAGTGCCGCAGGGCCTTGATAGGACCAAGAGGAGATATTTTAGACTCCAATCTCTCCCTTATGTCTTGATTGATGGAGTGTTGTTCAGAAGAAATATCTCAGGAGTGCTTTTAAAGTGCATAGAACCAAGTCAGGCCGATAGAGTGTTGTCCGAGTTCCATGATGGGCCAACTGGTGGTCACTTTGCTCCTAGGCCTACAGTTGCAAGAATAATGAGCGCTGGTTACTTCTGGCCTACTCTATTCAGAGACACTCATCCCTGGATACGAAAGTGCCAAAAGTGTGCGCTCTTTGATGGGAAGCAACAGCTGGCTGCCATGCCCTTATAGCCTATTCAGGTAGAGTAGCCATTCATGCAATGGGGCCTTGACTTTATAGGGATGATTAACCCTCCCTCCAGTGCTGGACACAAGTGGGTCCTAACCGCCATAGACTACTTCACAAGATGGGTAGAAGCTGTCGCTTTGAAGGAAGCCAACGAAAGTGCAATCCTAGATTTTTATGAAGCCTGGTGGCAAGGTTTGGGGTTCCAGATACCATCATCTTAGATAATGCTTTAGCTTTTCTGGAAACTAAAACGAGTGAATGGGCGTTGAGATACGACATTTACCTCAACGCTTCTTCCAACTACTACCCACAAGGGAATGGGTTGGTTGAATCCACCAACAAAAATTTGATCAGGATTATCAAAAGAAAAATGAAGAATAATCAGAGAACTTGGCATGCCAAGTTGAAAACAGCCCTGTGGGCAGATAGGGTCACTCCAAAGAGAGCAATTGGTAATTCACCATACACGCTCGTGTATGGAAGGGAAGCTAGGCTTCCTATTTCACTTGAGTTGCCAGCCTTGGACCTTGCTCACCAGCTGCAGTTAGAAGAAGGCAACAACATGGAGGTTAGGCTATGCGAGCTGATGGAGCTTCAAGAGACAAGGGACCAGGCTATGGCTTCTATGACCAGCCGCCAACAGCAGATGAAGAAACACTTTGACAAGAGATCTTCATCAAAAAGTTTCTCTGAAAGAGACATCGTCTTGAAATGGGATGCGGACTGAGCTAAGCTTGGAAAGCATGCGAAGTTCGACGCCCTATGGAGTGGTCCATACGTCATCACTCAGTGCAAGCAGCACAATGCGTTCCAACTCTCCAGGTTGGATGGTGAAGAACTGTATATCCCAGTAAATGGGATACATCTTAAGCATTATCACTGAGCCCTTCTCCCATCATGTATATATTTTCTTTGTTTTTCCTTGTTTTCCCTAAGTGCTTTTGCACATGTTAGTAGTTTTCTTAATCTTGTGTGTTTCGTTTCCTTTTGGGGTAAGAACTTCGTGATTGATTCTTGGATATCTCAAGGCGGTTGCTAACTTTTCAAGCTGCGTTCTGACTCCACAATAGACTTTGAGGCTACTGGTTTCTAAGCATAGCAGGCATGCTTCCCCTGGGAATCGCCAATTTGTTAACCATTTTGGCCCTACAGGCCAAAATCGATCTCCTTCCCCTGTTGTTCTGAGCCAGTTCAAATTTGATTTTTTGCACAAGTCTTTCGGCAAAAGGAAGAACCAGTTCAATGGTTCGATGTTGGGGTTCAGCGACATGATCTTTCCAAGAGTTTTTTGAAATTTGAACCTTAAACCATTGAACCATTGAATTGTTCAAGAAATGGTTCAATCAGTTGGTTCACTCAGTTGGTTCAATCGGTTGGTTCAATCAGTCAATTCAAGTGATTGGTTTAGACAGCTTGGTTCAAAGAGTTGGTTCAACGAGATGGTTCAAAGAATTGGTTCAGTCGGTTGGTTCAATCGAATGGTTCAAA
This sequence comes from Torreya grandis, assembly GCA_037957365.1. NCBI lineage: Eukaryota > Viridiplantae > Streptophyta > Pinopsida > Cupressales > Taxaceae > Torreya > Torreya grandis. The sequence goes on along the minus strand of JARHVA010001979.1, from coordinate 1,382,692 downwards.
GCGGTTGGTTCAAGCGGTCAATTAAATGAGCAGAACACAGTATTGAACCATTGAACCATTGTTGGTTCATGGTTGGTTCAATCGAACGGTTCAATCGATCAGTTCAATCGAAAGGTTCAAAGGAGTCTCCCAAAGCCCAAAGGAAAAGTGCCCTTACAGAGGGCAATTCTGAACCCAAAAGAACCCTTGTGGAGGAATCAAAAGGGCGAGTTTTCTTCGGAAATGCTAAGGCAAAAGATAAGACAAGGTTGAATTTCTTCGGACAAAATGTCCGAAGAAATTCACAAGGCAAGTCGCCGAACAAAAGAATTTCCTTCGGGAAAAATCCCGCAGAAAATGGTAGAGCGAACAAGACGAATTCTTTCGGACAAAAGTCCGAAGGAATTCGCCCGAAAGAAAGGGCCGAGCATTCAAAGGAAGATATCCTTCGGACAAAATGTTTGAAGGATTCAAAGACCAAGGCCGCCCGAAGGACCCCAAAGGGCAAGTACCCTTGTGGGGGACTCTCGGCGACTACGAAATGGACCATTCTCAAGGCCCCAAGGGATACCTTCCCTTCGGGGGGTTCCAAAGATAGAAAGCCGAAGGAATTCAAAGGGGTGACGTCCCCGAAGACGTCAAATTGGACATCAAGAACTAGCCATTGGGGTCTGGATGTCAAATGACATCCCCGAAAACGTCAAATTCAGGGCATAGACTAGCTGTTGGCTTTCAAATGGCGACGGGCGCGCGGACGTCAACTTTGCAGAAATGAAATAACCGTTGGTGCTTTAATGAAAGGCGTGAACCCGAAGGAATTCAAAGGCTTAAGGCCAAAAGGAAGAGACCGCCGATAAGGGAGCCCAAAGAGCCAAAGAATTAGCAGAAAATAGCCCTCGAGGGCCAAAGGAGCCAGAAAAGACAAAGTGCAGAAACGGAAAAAACAGTCCAAGTGGCAAAAGGTGTCGACTCAAGGAGTTATTCCAGCGGTTGACATAGTATCTGCCAAGTGGTCATCAAGGAGCGCAAACAGTGAACGGTGCGACCCGTTGTTCTTCACTTTGCATTGATGAGCAGACAAACCGCGTGAATGCCTTGAAGGAGTGGTCTTGTTTGCAGACAAACGGCGCAGCCTATGTTTTCACACATGACGTTTAATGTATTTAGACGCCTAAAGTCAAAATCGGAGCCGACACAACTTTCTCTTTCAGCAGCTTCCTCTTTCCAATGCTCTCAGCACACGTGGGCCACTTGTTAAAGGGCGCCAAAGTCTTTTCCAAATGGGGCGCCTTTTGCCTCCTCTTTCTCTATATATATGGTAACTTCTCATTTTGAGGATATATATCTCATATTGTAAGGCGAAGCCCTACCAATTTTAACCTGGAATCAATAGAATACGCATTTTTTACCTCTATTTTGGTTGGATATATCTCTGAGTGTGTCTGAGTGTTAGTCTTGTGTTCAGTGATTTCTTTCCTAATGCTTTCACAGGGTTGATACCAACACCCCTTGTATAGACAAAGCGTCATTCCTACAGGTGACAAGAAGAGCTGTATCTGGAGCGCAGAGGCAGAAGGCCACTAGATAGTGTGTTTTTCCTACAGTGCCTATGGTAGATTCTTTTTTGTGTGTTTCCATTAAAGCCTCCCTGTTAAGTTCCCTGCAGTTTGGTCCTTTTACAAGTTAAAGTGTATGTATGTGTTCTTATGGTTCAAAGTGTGAGTATGAGTAGATCAAACTTGTTTGGTGCACACCAGCTTAGGTTAGGTTCTATTTTTTAGTAATCCTTCTCTCTTTTCAATCCCCCCCATTATATATATATATATATATATATTAGCCACATTATTGGAATAACTCAGATGCATCAAAGGGAGCTAGCCCTTATCTAGAGACTCTCCCCTCAATTTTGCCAGACCCACAGGAAAGAGAGAGTTTCCATTGTGATGCGTGGAAGACAGGAGCTCAGCCTCCTGTCAAGGGTGCAATCCACTGCATCAACAGAAGCTTGGATATAAAATTAGGTTTTTGGCCTAATTTTTAGAAGTTTATCCAAGAGTTTTCAAGGCTGTTTGCATTAGTAAAGGACTGTTGTACCAATGCTTTATGAGCATACTACAAAAAAGGTACACAAGTATAGCTTTTCATGTGATTATTTATTGAAGCATTTGTGGAGTATTATTGTGAGGGTTTTGGAAGATCATTGTGGCTAGGGTTTGCTGAGTTTGTAGGCAGCATACAATCTATTTTCAAAATTGGCTTGGGGTTTAAAGAAGATTTATTTATTTTGCTTGAGATCCTATTTGGGGTCACTATAGTGGTATCAGAGACATATCTTGGCTAAACTGTGGGGTGAAAATGAGAACAAAGAATAGGGCATAGAGACATGAAGAGGATAAGGCTTCACAGTGCAAGTAAAAGTCTAGGGAACTTATGCTAACCGGAAGAAGATGTGATCAGCACCTTGAAAGAAATAGAATATATGTTATCCAAAGTGAGTCAATCACGATATGCATCCATGAGATGGGCGCTGCAACCCTCAATGACTTGGCTCAACATAAACTCTTGAGAGTCACAAATGAAGAGGTAAGACTTTTGGTTATTAGTCGTGTCAATGACATTTTGAGACTCACTGCTCTCAAGGTTCCTTATAGTGACAATCATGAGAGATATTTCTGCTGATTGTGGAGAGTTTCCGAGGTCTTGAGGATAACATAGGAGACTCCTTTGCTAGAAGGGTCACATTGCTAGAGACTATGGCAGAAATCAGGGTATGTGTTTTAATGATAGATTTGGAATGTGATGAACTTGTTGAAATGTTTCAACATTTTTTTGCAGTAACTTATATGAATTCTACCCAAAATGTTGTAAACCATATGCAAAAAATCATGAGTTTGATACTCAAGGAAAGTGATGATCTTTCCGAACCTCTAGTGTCTACTTTATTGCAAGTTTGTGGTTGAAAAAGGAAAAATTTCCATAAGCACATATGATGTTTGGAAACATTGTTGAGGAGTGTGAAGAGGAGTTAAAGCCCTATCTGGTAATGGAGTAGGTAGAGGAAAAGAATGAAAGGACAGTCCTTCATGAGACCTCCTATGAAGGAGTCAATGAAACAAAAAAATTAGAATTTGATGGGCAGCTCATAAGGCTGCAAGTTGATGATGAAAAGAAGGAAGAGCCGAGTGGGGCAGCCACTTGGAAGGAGAAAACAAGCAAGCCTCAAAACGATCAATTGGAAGGTTGGGTTGAAGAAGAGGAATGTAAGGATTCATTATATGTTCCTCATACCTTCTATTGTTTTGCTAGTCATAAACATTGTGCTAACCATAACAATGAGATGAAGGGCACTCAATGGGGAAGAAAATTCCTCCAAGTAAATGAGCATGACAAGTATCCATCAAGGATATGGGTCCCAAGTGAGCTCTACAAAGGTAACATTGTTAATAAGTCATGTTGGGCCAACACAAAGAAAGGGAAGGGCAAGGATTATCATGGTCCCAGGATCATAGTGACTGTTGTTCTTAGCATTTTCAGTTTGTTCTCCTTACACATGGGTTTTGGTTCAGTTGATGAAAAGGGAAATATGAGTTATAGAGAAGATGTTGTATGGGCAAATAAAAACAAGCATTTTGATCTCAAGCTAAGGTATGGAGATCTTCTAGATTTGTTTTCATCACTAAATTAAGATTATCATGGGCAACATGCCAAGATGGATGCTAGAGGCCTTAACTTCAATATGGTTGCTAAGTTCTTCATACTATACATCCAAAGAAAGTTCATAAGAGATCATACGTGGAGTATAGTAGTAAATTCTAATGATTTTGTGAAGGGCCAATACACTTAATTCATGAGTCACTCATTGGAGCCAAATCGTAAGCTTCCTGCCATGAAAGAGGTTGCATTCATTAAGGTAAGCGATTGTCATTTTGAAGCTACTTTTAAAGAATTTTCAATCACATGGTGTGAAGCGAAGCTCAAGGAGAAAGTATTGCTTCAAAAAACCTTTGATATTGCAAGTAGGAAGGTTACAAATTTCGAGTTTGAACAGCCACCTCTGCTTATGAATCTTCATCTTATAGCTGGCTTGACAAAGAGGCCAAAGGTTGGAGAGTGTCATTCTTCAAGAGAGGACAACAGAGTGGCTAAAAACAGGCATAGACAGCCCTCAAGGTATGTAAAAGAACATCGAATTCATTATTACATGAGCCTAATGAATTCTGAAATTGAAGATGCCATGCAAAGGTATGAAAGGACTAATTTCCGGCTTGCAAGAATGGAAAGTAGGACTGAATTTTGCATTAAAGAAAGATCTAGGTGGTATGCACAAAATTCAGTATTGTCTGTAAAATTTCAGAACTGTTTACGCTTGGAAAATTATGCATTTTTGTTGAAAAATCAGAATTATATTTGTAGGGGAAATTCTGGAAATAAAGAGGAGAGCTGGCCCTTTAATTTTGATGAGAGGTTGAATTTTGTAAAAGGGAAAGTTGCTCAAAGTTTCCAACTCATAAAAGATAGGAAGCATGGTGGTAAAAGGCAGCCAAGGAAAGAACAAGGGGCATTCAAGAGGGCACCAATACAGGGCTGTTCGCATCTCCATGGTATTCCCATACAAGGTATGTTTCTAAGTAAGTTCAAATTTGTTTGTTGTTTGCAAATCGAGGAGACATCTTTGTTTCAAAGAGAGAATGGCATGGCACAAGGAAGATACTAAGAGGGTTTCGGTTGCATACCATGGTAACTTGTTCTCCATGGCTTGCTTTCAAAGGGAAATGTTCATAAGGAGTAGCACTAACATACAATTCAGTTTTGATTGTTTTGATGGCCCTAGCTCTTTTGGCATGATGTTTGAATTCATAATGACTTCCTTGAAAAGTATAGACATAAAGGGCTCATTGGAGGTCAACTTGGTAATGAATGAGTTGACAATATGGGAGAGAAATGACAGCTGTTTGAGTTGCATAGGGCAGCATATGTTTGGGACAGCGAGTTGTTTTAAAAAAATATAGTTGGAAGGCTAATTGGGAAGGTGTTAGGGGCTTGTGGCTTCTTAGCAAAAACAGGTACATATATGGCAGCTACACATGGGGGCATGAGAGGCCTATAGAAGACTTTCATGGCACTAACAACACTTGGGGGCAGCCTTCAAATCATAGGTACAACAATAGAAGGATTTACATTGAGGTATTCACTCCTTGGGAAACATATACAGGAGTGGTTTGCATTATGGGACGTGTTGGCAGAGTGGAATGGCATTTATTATCCATTTGGAGTATGTCACGCTATGCTTTTTGGCAAAGGTTATCCCACTTAACAGGTACAAGAGCAAGGCTTTTTGAGCCCTACAACAAGTTTCACCACTTAGACATGGTAATTGAGCATATGAGCTTGTATTTGCTTGAGGGCAAGCAAATTTGGGAAGGGAGGACTGTAATGTCCCCATTCCTTTTGGAGATTTAAATAATATTATTGCTAAAATAAAAATTATTTTTAATACTTAAAAATAAAGGAAATTAATAAAAAAAACACTTTATGTTATAAATTCCACTTGAGTTGGGGCATTTTAAGGGTCATGGGCACTTAAGGCCTAAAGTGAAATTATAAGGAGTTCCTTTCAATATTTTTAAATTAACTCTTCCCTCCAATTTGGGCACTGTTGTCAACCTGGAGCTGCGCTCTGAATCGAAAACATGCGTGAAATGGCCAGTCCTCTATCCGGATGAAACAATGGGATCTTCTCACAAGGGTGGGTGCCTCAATGGTGAGAAGAACCTCCAGAGAAGGCTGGTTCCTGTATGATGTATCAATGAGGATCTCTACTCTATGTTGCCGACTACCATGGAAAAGGGAGAAGGAAACTTTAAGGGGAAATCCTACCTAAAAAGGGTGATACACCAGAAGATTGACCCACTCAACTTGGAACCTTGAACACTGAACAAACAAGGGAAAAGGAAGACCTTCGATTTCAATCAATCACTTATGCATAAATATTTCATGAGGAGGTTCAATCCAATGACCAAAACATGAGGGAAAACGATGGAGAGAGGTCTGATACAAGACACTTTGCAGCCACCTAACATCCACTTACAGCTTCAACAAAAGACGTAAAGAACACTGCACATGACCTACATAAGGATAATCTAGCAACTAGGTATGAATCAAAATTTGGGAAGGGAGAGAAATCTACCACTTATACAAATTGTGAATGAATATACACTATGGCAACACTTGAAATCTAAAAGTATAGTTCTTCTATTGATCGAAGAGGTTACACAACTCACCAATGGCAGCGTCTAGTCTAACCAAAAGAGGGATGGATTCTTTTTCAATCGAGGCTGAAAGCCATTTTATAGAGAATTACAAAAGGCCAAAAATTGGCATTGAAAATTTGAAGAGAAGGATTAACTTAGATTAACTCAAGGCTGACTTGGCCTTTCAATAAAATATATTTTCTTTTTTGTCTTTGCATGAAGCTTCTTGCATTTGAGGAAGTGAACTTGTCTTTGTTCTGAACCGCCCACTTCTCTTTGCATGGAAATCCATGCCAATGTCAATTTTAGAACTTTACGTGCATTGCTTGATGCCAAATTGGAACGTTGAAAGGCTGAGTTGGCCGTTTGATAAGCTGTGTTGGACGAAGAGATTATTCTCCCTCGCATGGAAAGCTCCTAGTGGATGCGGCGTTTAACAATTAGTCAACTCTAAGTCTGGAACAATCAATTCGACATTTGAATTTGGAACTTCGGTTGAAGCTGAGTTGGACCCTCGAATGCGTGAGTTGATTCGGAGATGAGCAGGACTTCAACAACTAGTCAACTAAAGCTTTGACCAGTGTTCGAAAATAGCCCCTGCTTGCATATATTTTACCCTATTCTGGTCTGCCTGTTCATGTCTATTTCTGGCGGGATTCTATATTCGGATGTATTTGCCTATATTTCTTCCGTTTGGCCTTTTCTTAACTTCTTGTCACTTAATATGAGGTCAACTTCCCGTGATTTTAATTTTTTTGAAATTCCGGCTTTACCTTTGTTTTAACAGTTACTTCCCGTGGTCAAAATTTGACGTCTTGTGGGGCGTCACCCTTAGTCTTCTTATTTCCTTCGAAATTCTCTTCTCTGCAATTTCCTTCGGACTTCTTTTCATCTCCTTGGATTTCCTATAGCTTTCTTTCTTTCGGCTTTATCCTCCGAAGTATTCCTTTGGACTTCTTTTTAGAAGGGATACCTTCCTTTTCTTTTCCTTTGGCTCGGGCTTTTGTTATATCGGGTTTTCTCTTTCTTGGCTTACTCGAAGGAATTCCTTCGGACAAAAAGCCCGAAGGAATTAATCCTTTGGCTTTGCCTTTGTTATTTGCTTCTCCTGTTAAGTCATTTTCCCACGAACAAAATGTCCGCAAGAATTACCTTGGTCTCTTCCTTTGGCCTTCGGAATTCTTCAGACTTTAAACATCCTTCCGAGTCGTTTCTGTCCATTTCCTTCGGACAAAAAATCCGAAGGAAACCATGTGTCTTTCTTTTATTCGGATAAATCTCTCGAAAGAATTCTTTCGGACTTCTGTCTTACCCCTTTATTTTCCTCTGGCATTCGTCTTCGGACAAAAAGTCCGAAGCTTGACCACTTTGTTCTCTCTTTTCTTTCGGGCAAAATACCCGAAAGAATTGCTTCGGCATTTTGCTTAAACCATTCCCTTGTTTATTTCTCCGAATTTCTTCGGACTTTTTGTCCGAAGGAATTCCTTCAGACAAAAAGTCCGAAGGAATTATCCCTTTAGCCTTTGCTCTTTGCCTGCAAAATGCCCTTCGGGAAAGTCACAGTGGTCTTGTCACGACCAAGTGCTCTCCGCAAGGGCTAGTGGCTCTCCCTCTGTGCCTTTCAAAAAAATTTTAGGGCACCCGGGTTTTTGCAAAGGTCTCGAATTTGTTCCCATACCTTCCCGAAGAGTAGGTGCCCTTTGGGATTGTTGAAAATGACCCTTCCGAAGGGTACCCTGCCCTTGCTTTTTTGGGTGGACTTTTGGATTCTCCCTATTTGGCTGCGGGTGTTCCCTTGTAAATTCCCCAAAGTATTCCTTCGAAAAAAAGGTTCGAAGGAATTACTTCCTTTGTCTTTTGCCTTTCCTTTGTTATGTCCTTAGCACTTCTTCGAGGTTGTGTCCTTAGCAGAAGCCTTCTATGATGAACCATTCCTTCGGACAAAAGTCGTCCGAAGGAATTCTTGTTGTAGAAAAGGCCCTCACAAAAGAAAAACAATGTATTCTTCCCAATGAATTCTTTCTTTCCTTGGATGGAGATGTGAATTTTCCGAATGGCAAGAGACAATCTGCCCTGTGGAAGAATTGTCAATAGGTACCACACTTAGGAGAAAGATATAACTGAAAAGAAGGATTCCTTTGAAGGATTATGTTTTAGATGATATTAGGAAAAGAAGTCAAGTATGTCAAGCTTGATTGTCTTCGGCATAGTTTCTTGGAGAATGTTACCCTCCAAGAGCTATGATGCTCTATAAATGGTGTCTATTAACACCACCTATCTATCAGAAATTGTCCTACACCTTTGAGGATTTATTTAAGGATTTTATCTAATGAAATTGCAGGTTTTGGGATTGACAAATTGCTTTGGATGGTCTATTTGCTGGTTTGAAGGGATTTAGGGTTGTAACTAGGGTTTTCAAAACTTCGGGACTAATTTTGAGGGACTTCCCATAGAGGGAAAATTCTGATTCTAATTTTGTTTGATAGCTGCTAATTTTGTGGTCATTTTGAGCTATCATTTGCATTAAAATTCCAAGTATTTCAGAAGTTATTTTTTTTAAGTTTCAGCTGTTTTGAGGAAAAATAATAATTTATAAGGGTAGATTTGAAAAGAGTAAAGGTCAGAAATTATTTTTTATTATTTTCTTGGATTGGCGATTTGATTTGTGAGGTTGTGGACCTTTTTGGTAAGGGTTATGCTTGGAAAAATATTCAGATTTATTTCTATAATTTTTCCAAGGAGATCGAATTAATTTGCAGGTTTGGGAGGCCTTGTTGATCACTATTTTCAAGAATTTTCACTTTCTGAAAATATTCCTAATTGTCCTTGAGCTGGACGATTTGTGTGAAGGGTTGAAGTGATCTTGTTGAGCTAAATTGGTTCTTTGGAAGCTTGGATATAAAATTAGGGTTTTTGGCCAAATTTTTAGAAGTTTATCCAAGGGTTTTCAATGCTGTTTGCAGAAGTACTGCTGTACCAATGCTTTATGAGCAGAATTCTACATCTATTTCCAGCAGCTACATCTGTATTTCATACTACAAAAAAGGTACACAAGTATAGCTTTTCATGTGATTATTTATTGAAGCATTTGTGAAGTATTATTGTGAGGGTTTTGAAAGATCATTGTGACTAGGGTTTGCTGAGTTTGTGGGCAGCATACAGTGTATTTTCAGAATTGGCTTGGGGTTTAAAGATTTATTTATTTTGCTTGAGATCCTATTTGGGTTCACATTTTACTGCAAAATGGCAAAAATAAATATAATTTATTTCTTAGACTTGATTCATTCAATTTTTTCAGCATCTTTGACTATCAATTATGGCAACTGCTTTCCTCCAACTACAACTGTGAACTCTTAAAATTTGACTACAAACACTTCAAATCTGACTACAAACACTTCAAATCCAATTGCTTATGGTAAAATGTGGTGCGTTTTGTGTTTTTTATTAAAAAAATCACGTGTTTAGGGTTAAAAATGTGTTTAGGGTATGGGGCTTTTTGTAATAGGAAATTGCTGGTAGGTGTTGAAAGTTTCTGACAGACATATCTAGGTACAGGAGATGTCTCTATACCTATCCCCTGTACCGGAGATGTGTCCCAATACCCTAGATGCATCCGAGGGGTTGGGGGACGTGTCTCTTGGAGACACTGCTTGGCTCCCTCATTCCCATCTACATCATTTGGTATCAATGCAAAGTGGTGTTTTGTTGGGTTGAATATGTGAGGTTCTAGTTGAGTAGGTTGTAGGTGTGAAAAAGCCCTACATTATTGTGGATTGTGAAGAATAGAAATTGCATATAGAGGAGTATCTCTTGGAAGAGGAGGAAGAGCACCAAGAGTAGTAGGCTTAGCAAAGATGTTGACAAAAATCCAAGTTAGATTGGATGCTATGGAGACTATATAATGTAGATAAAATGTTGTTGCAGGTGTGAGTGATGATGAACACTAAAAGTTAAGCTGGAAGAGTTGGTAGATGAACCAGGAGACAACTTTTTGAAGGCCACTGCCAAGAAGGGAGGCAAGCCTAAGTTGGACATCCCTAACTACTAGGGTAGTTTATGCCCTAAGGATTTCATTGGTTGGATCATGGAGTTGGAAAATTATTTTGACTATGAGCAAATGAAGGATCCCAAGAGAGTGAAGTTTTCCTACACCAAGTTGAAAGGACATGCATCCTTGTGGTTGGATCATGTGTAGTTGGAAAGAAGTAGCGGAGGCAAAGCGAAAATCAAAACTTTGAGTAGGATTTTTGCAAAGTCGAAAGGTAAGCTTTTACCTTCTGATTATTAGTTGAGTTTGTTCAAGAAGTTGCAAAACTTGAGGCAAAGAATAATAAGTTTAAATGATTACAAAGAGGGGTTTTATAAGCTCACCATTAGAGTTGGTCATGTTGTAGGCGTAGAATTGCACCCTTGTGGGAGAGTTTTTTAGGCTCTCTCACTCCCAGCTACAATATTGTAGCAATCTCAGACTGTGGGTATCCTATAGTGAGGTTGAACCTCCAGAGAAGGCTTGCTTCTTCATGGTAGATCACCTAAACTAATGTTTCTGCTTGGAAAAGAGGTAGAGAGGGGGTATAGGGTAACGAAGAGAGCTAAATGGGTGATATACCAAATTGATTGACACTCATAGAAGCATGAAATAAACATTAATTCAACATAAGATAATTCTTGCTCACACAACCTCACAAACTAGTTAATTTGCATAAGTGTTTCATAAACTAGGCTCACCAAACAATACATGAAGCAAAGAGGAATTTCAAAATTCACATCAAGCGTCCATTAATGATGGAAAAAACTCAAGTTCAGACCTGCAACTAACTTGAAAACACCTAAAAATAGGCAAGAAAGAAGGACAATGGACATGGAAGAACACTTCTTCACAAGACCATCATGCACAAGCTTGCTAAGAACAATTTTTGAGGCAAGAAATAAGTAAAAATTTATCTTTATTGCTTCAAAAGGTCTTTCTTACAAATTTTGACAGGGCTTCTCCTTGTCAAATGAGGATATCTTTTTTTTTTAAGGGGGAGAAAACATAGATATAGGAAAAAAGGGGAAGAGAAAGGAGAAGAGGCAAGCAAACAGAATTCAATAAATAAGATTCAACCACCCTCCATGAATTTTCACCCACATTTGGGTTAATTAGAACTAATCTTTCTTCAACAAATTAACCACCATTAGCTCCAATAGTCTTCAAGCCCTCTCATTGGTTGAGAAACACACTAAAAAACAAGAACTTGTTGAGGATGATGATGTCATGATCCACTAAAAAAGGAAAAGTCCAAGAACGTCTTTAATGCTCGAGCTACCTTTTCTAATCACCTGATCTTTATCTTTCACTTCCACGCCATCCTTCACTTGTCTTGTACGTATAAGGACAAAATCCCCATAACTTTGAATCTGGACTGAGCCATGCTGTCTCTGAGTTGAGCCACTGTTTGTTGGAGATGATGGCCATGTCGAAGGATGAGAGCCTCTCCATTAATTGCATACACTAGCTCCTGCTTTGAAACTTGGGCCAAATCTTTTCTATAGATGGAAAACCAATTTAAAGACATTGGTTTACCTGTATCCATTTATGTCGATACAAGTCTATAGATTGTAGCTTCTTTTGATCTTTCTAAATGCCAACAGCTACGTGCAAGGGTTCAAATTTTGACGTTTGTGGGCCCGTCATCAATTCCTTCGAACAACTTGTTCTGGCCATTTTCTGCAGACATTTTGGCTTCGAAAGGAATTCCTTCGCCACTTTGAAAATGGACTTTATTCCTTCAGCCGCTATTCCTTCGGACCCCCTTTTTCCGATCTTATTCCTTCAGACAAATCCTCCGAACTTATTTCTTCGGGCAAATTTTTTGGGTTTTGTTAAGTGTCCTTTTTGAAGGGAAAGTACCCTTCGGAACTCTTGAAATTGCCCCTTCGGATGATTTTGCTTTGATCACTTTCCCGAAAGAAAAGGTCTTCGGGACTTTTGCAAAGGTCCATTTTCTTTGTAGATACCCTTCGAAATGCCGCATAATGTAACACTTTGGCATGGAAATGGCCCTTCGGAAGAATTGAAAATGCCCTTTAGCTTTGATAAAGTGACCTCCTGAAAGGAAAGTGGACCATTCGGCAATCTTGAAAATGCCTTTTTCGAACAGAAAAGTACCCTTCGGCTTTTCTATTTGGTTCACTTTGCCTTGAAAAACCCTTCGGAAATTTTGTAAATACATTTCGGAAGAATTGTTTCGGACAAAATGTCCAAAACAAATCCTGACACTTAGTCAAATGAAGTAACTTGCCTTTCAGAACTTTTTTTTCGAGTGAAATGTCTGAAGAAATTCTAACACTTAGCCTGAACAAAACGCCGAAAGAAAATACTTAGTGAAAAAGAGTCCCAAAAGAAACGAACCTTTGCACTTATGCTTCTTTTGGTCCTCCACTTCTTGATCATGTCCATCTCTTTAAACCAGTCAGAATTTTGGTATGTGGGCCAAAAATTGGCCAACAGGGCATGTGAAAGGATAATGAAGAGAAAATCTCTAGATATGTGAATGGTCTTCATTTTTCCATAGAAGAGGAATTTGAAATAATTTCGAGTAGTATGGTTGCAAAGTCGAAAGGTAAGTTTTTACATTCTGATTATTAGTTGAGTTTGTTCAAGAAGTTGCAAAACTTGAGGCAAAGACTTTTAAGTTTAAATGATTACACAGAGGATTTTTATAAGCTCACCATTAGAGTTGGTCATGTGAAGGATAATGAAGAGAAAATCTCTAGATATGTGAATGGTCTTCATTTTTCCATACAAGAGGAATTTGAAATGATCAAGTTGACGTATGGAGAAGAAGCTTATCAATGTAGATTGAAGGTGGATGGGAAGTTCTCAAGAAGACAAAAAAGTACAGTAAGAGATAGAAGAAGGTTTTCAAGAGGAAGAGGTCAAGCAAACACCAAAAGAGGATAACAAACTTGTTAAGGAGAAGCTAGCACTTCTCAAAATTAAAATCATGCCCCAAGAGGGAGGGTATTCTTTAAGAGAAAGAGGATGCTATGGTAGAGGATTCATGGGTACGTGCTTTAAGTGTTGAAATTTTTAAAGTAGAGCTTTTGAGTGATCACAAGCACAATAATACAAAAGTAGAATGAGACAAGTAATCACATTGCACAAGTGGATGAAGAGAGTGTTGCTAAAACTAGCTAATGAGTCGATGCAAAGAACAAATATTTATATAAACATATGCAAATCCAAAGGTAAGTGTTGTAAGATTATTGTTGATAGTGGTAGCATGGATAACTTGGTATCTAATGAGAAGGTTGAGAAACTTGGGCTCAAAAGAGTGATACACCTCAATTCATATAAGGTGTCTTGGTTGCAAAGGGGGCATCACATTTTAGGAAATGAGCAATGTATGGTTAGTTTTTAGATTGGATCATAAAAGGATGAAGTTATGTGTGATATTATTCCCATGGATGCATGTCATGTGTTGTTGGGTAGACCATGGCAGCTTGATAGACAAACCATGCATGATGGTAAAGCAAATACCTTCATGCTTGTGAAGGATGGAAAAATGTTTACTTTGAACCCATTTAAGGGCAAGAGGAAGGACTGAAAAATAGTCCTAAAGTATCGATAGTTTCCAGAAAAAAGTTTTTAAAAAGAGGTAAAGAAGGAGAAAGCATGTTTTGCTTTCCTTCCAAAACCCATGTCCTTTTGGGGCAGCAAACAAGGTGAGTGAAATTCCACTTGAAGTGTAGAATTTATTGAGCTAATATGCGAAGATTGTTTCAAAGGATTTTCCAAATGGATTGCCACCTATGAGGAGCATTAGCCATCACATGGATTTGAATCTTGGAACTAGTTTGACAAACAAGGCAGCATATAGGTTGGCACCTATTGAGAATGAGGAGGTTAGGAGGCAAGTACAAGAGCTGTTGGAGAAGGGTTTGAAAAGAGAGTTTGAGCTTGTGTGCAGTTCCAACAATGTTAGCACCTAAGAAAGGTGGAGAATGGCATATGCGTACAAATTTAGGAGCCATTAACGAGACTATAATCGAGTATAGGTTTTCATTGCCCTGGATGAATGACTTGATGGATTGTTTGTGTGGAGCAAGGTACTTTACAAAGGTTGAATTGAAGAGTAGGTATCAACAAATCAGAATTAGAGGAGGTGATGAGTGGAAAAATACATTCAAGATAAAGGAGGGTTTATATGAGCGGCTAGTTATGCCATTCGAGTTGACAAACACATTGAGAACATTCATTAGGCTCATGAATAAAGTGTTGAAGCCATATATGGGTAAGTTTGTTATTATTTATTTAGATGACATCTTGAATTTTAGTAGAACAAAAGAAGAGCATTTGTTGCATTTGAGGCTAGTATTGCAGAAGTTGAAGGAAGAGAAATTGCTGGTCAACATGAAGAAATGCAGTTTTATGAAAGAAGAGTTGGTCAGTTGGGTTTTGTGATCTCAACAAAAGGGTTAAGGATGGACCCAAAAAATGTTAAAAGTTATTTTTGAGTGGCCATCACCTAGGAGTATGTTTTAAGTAGGAATTTTTCATTGGTTAGCTAGTTTCTACTAGAAACTCATTAGAAACTTTCGCAGAATATGTGCACTCATTACGGAAACAATGAAAAGTGATAAGCAAAGTTCACATGGATAGTTGAAGTAAAGAATAGCTTTCAGATTTTGAAGAAGGTGACAAAATAGCTGTCATGTCCCCTTCTCAGTGACATCTCTCAGAGCACAGGATTAGCCTATCATACAACCCTCGTACGCTGATAGATTGGATAGAGGGTCACATTGGAGCTTGGCTCATGCTTCAGTTGGCAGAGTTTGATCAGTTGGCTTTCGTTTGGGCTCGATCGAAGACTTCTTGCAGAAGTTACTCTTTTTAGCAGTTCCTGGTGGTCAGAGTGGGACCCTTGCTATTTTTAGCAATATGGGTTGGCAGCGTTCGGAATCACTTCAGTATTTGTCAGCTTCAGACGGATTAGTCATCGGGTGAGTAACGAGGGAAATATTAATATTTAATTGTATTAATTAAATATTAATTATGCGAAGACAATTATATTAAGTTATAATTAAAAATTATAACTTAAGTGATTTTAATGCTGAGGGGTCGCCCATCATCAGGGGGGGCCAATTTGTAATTATATTTTATTATAAAATTGGCCAAGACTATGGAAATATTAAAATAAAGAGAAGTGCGAATTTTTAATTAAAAACCTATCTTTGAGGAAATCGCACCCTTGAGCTTATATAAGCATGTTGCCTTGGGAATCGAGCCATATGATGTCTATTGAATTTGAGAATTGATCAAATTGATCTGAGCAAGAGACTTCAGGGTTTCAAGTTCGATTTTCCTTGGGGAACGAGCCATCTCCATTGGAAGCAATTCAGAGGGTGTGAAATAACACCTGATTTATTGCAACAGGGGTTTCTTCATTCAGGAGGAATCACAGAGCTTCAGAGATTATCTATTTACAGGTTATCAGCATAGTTTTCTTTCAGCAGGCAGTGTGTTACCTAGGCACCTATTTTTGGAGATCTGCAGAGTCACAAGGGAGGCCGTACAACCTCATTTATTGCTGGTTCTGTCACAGCAGTACCTGTACCAGGCCGTACTTCTTTGCAGCAGGCTGTACCTTCAATTTCAGACAGTACTTTCTTGCCTCACGCCTCACTTCTGGGCTTGTTCTTCATCCCTCTGGGGCGCAGTTATATTGGGAGCAAGCTGAGGACATCAGACTCAGGAAAGAGGACAAACATATGCAGCCGTACCATCTACAGCAGGTCATTCAATGCTGCATTAAAAACCAAGTTTTCAAAATATCATTGTTTTTACCTTGCATGTAACTGGTATTAGTTGTAATCGTCTCAGTAAGATTATTTATGAAATAAGCTTATAGTTTTGCAGTATATTCCGTAGTTTACGGAGTTAGATAATTTTTATAGAATTTATTTTTCTATTATATGCCAAATCGCACTATTCCTATTTCATGCAAAAATCCAAAAATTGCAAAAAATCAAAAACATCAGAAAAAACAAATAAACAGTCAGATTTGCGGAACAAAGGAAGCTAGGGTTTCTGCAATAGCTGTTGTTAACATTGTTGGATTTCAACAAAGTGTTTTCGGTTGATTTTGATGTTAATGGGACAATGGTACGAGAAATTCTAAGTCAAGTGTATGCTCAATGCTTACTTTAGTGAGAAATTGAATGAAGCAAAGCGGAATTACTCCATTTATGATCAAAAGTTTTATGCCATCATGTAAGCTCAAAGTAAAGACCCCAAATAGGATCTCAAGCAAAATTAAGTAATATCCTTCAAACCCCAACATAAACTAGATTCTAAAATATAAATCAGCAACTTCACAAGTCAGAATTTATTTGCAAAATTTCACCTTTCACATACAAATCACCCAAACCCTAGGCAGTTAGGGTTTTTGGTGATTTCAGCGCCTAAAACACCTCCAAAAATTATGAAACTTTGTAGAGACGTAGAGAAAAATATGACTGATTTAATTTCCCAATTAGATTTGACAAAAATTGAATTTCTGAATTTATATGGCAAAAATACCGGTGAAACTTGTAAATTCAATATCTTGCAAAATACTCGAAATTTTAGTGCAAATGATAGCTCAAAATAACTACAAAATTAGCAGATATCAAATAAAATTAGAATAAAAAAATTTCACCTATGGGAAGTCCCCCAAAAGTAGTTTTGAAGTTCTAAAAACCCTACTTACAGCCCTAAAATTATGCAGATAATTTTCTAAATAGCAAACTCTTGAAATAAATCCTCAACAATGCCTCTCAAGCCTTCAAACCAATTCGTCCCTCTTGAGAAAAATATAGAAATAATTTTAAATATTTTCAAAGCATAAATTAGCCCAAAAACATGCAATCTCACCTCCCAGGTAATTCGCTCCACTAGGGAAAAATAGCAAAAAATTATTAAAACCCTAGGAGAGGGTTTTAACCAACATCCTCCCAAAATGATGTTTTCTCAGCCCTTAGGTAAATCGCCCAAGGAAAAACCAGCAATCTTGATCTTGAGACAAATCACCAATCTTTGATGACCTCAAAAACCTTCTAGATAGTTCGCTATAGTCCTCCCAGCCAAACCGCTACAGCTGCAAAGTTCGTTAGATAAATCCTCAAAGGCATAGCACAATTTTTGATAGATAGGTGATGTTAATAAACACCGTTTATAGAGCATCATAGCTCTTAAGAGGAACATTCTCCAAGAAACTATGCTGAAGACAATCAAGCTTGACATACTTGACCTCTTTTCCAAATATCTAAATTCACATAATCTTCAAATGGGCCCTCATCTTTCTTAAATAACCTCCTCCAAGTGTAACACTCCAAAATAAAAAAAAGAGGGTTAATCTTTAAAACAACTTAAGTCTTATAAGCCAAGACTCATAAATTTTTCCACTTAAGTAAAATAAACATAAAGTAAATTTTTCCAAAACATAACTTAAAATTAGAAATATAAATGACATTTTTCATTAATAACTCTTCACAAGTGGTTCACCATGTCCCATAACCTTCTTCTACCCTTATCCATTGGAAATAAGAATGGGGTAAGGGTCCCACAAGGATCTTAATAAAAAAATGGGGACATTACAGAAGTTGCGCGAGAAGGCAAGGGAAGAAATAGAGATGGTCGTATATTCAAGGATCACCAAGAGAACAAGACGTAGTGAATATAAAGAATATTTGGTTAGTGGAAAGATAGAGTGGCTAAAGATGCAACTTGGATAAGTGCTTCGGAGATTGCGAAGTAGAGAAAGTCATTGGAAGATCTCACACAAGGTTCATGAACATGAGGTCATGGATTGTTTTATTTACCTAGGGTGTATGATGCACGAGCATTTGGGTCAACAAGCAATCTTGCATCAACAAAACATAAAACCGTGTTATTGCATGTGTTTGTGACTTGTTGACTTGCTGAAAGCATTGCACATATCAAGGATGATAAAAACCAATCCTTGAAGCACCAAACAAAGTTCCAACATCTCAAGAACATCAAGTGGAGCAAGTTTTAATCATTTCCCAAAGGTCAAATTGACCCCTTTTGTGCAGATGAATAAATTACTGCTTAATGCATGTAGTAGTTTCATAATTGCCGACTTGCAATAATTGGTGGTTTTGCCCATGCAGGCAAAAAAAGGTGAATTAACTGCCTAGATCAAGAAAAAATGACATATGGACCATTTTCCAAGAATATGGGAACTCGAAGAGACACTCTGTAGTCAAAAGTAGTAAGAAGAGATTCAATTCAATTTGATAAGGGCTATGGAGTGTTATTTAGGGGCAGCTTCAATTAGTTCCAACTCTAGGAGAGAGAGCAAAAGCTTGGAAGGAGCTTGTTAGGGAGATGTGTTCATAATAGAGTAGAGTGGGTATCAAAGTCTATAAGGGGCTGAATCTAGTTGTAATCTTCTTCATGTTTGTATTCAATAAACAAGCTAGGGTATGTGTGTATCATATCTTTGTAACACTATTTTTCAACGCAATAAAGAGTGGATTTTTTTACAAGTTTGGGTTTGTGTTTGAAGTAGGTCCATTTGGAGAGTGAGTGTGTCTTGGTTTGGGGAACAAGGCAACTGTTAACTTGGTCCCCTCATTCCCATCTGCATCGATAATTCACAGGTTGAAAATGCAAATCACAATGTAGATTGGAAGTCAAACAAATCATCATACAACTCTCCTCCGAAAGCCTCCACATCTAAAGTATCCCTTTTTGGGCTAAAACTGAAATAAAGGGGTTTTCCAATAAACTCTAACACAACAAAATAATTTTATGATTTTTTTAATCAAACCCTAAAAAATATTTCAGAATTTGGAAATGTGAAACTAGGGCATAAATTGCAATTTTTTACCATTAAATAATTGCCCAAAAATCCAAAATAATTACAGCCACCAAAACCTCTTCAACTCTGATATTTAACATGCAAATATAGGCTGGAAAATTCAAATAAAATAGACAAATATTGCTCAAACCATCATACACCGAATTCCGGCCTAAACAATCCCACAAATGATCTAATCAGATCCCAAAGGAGGGTTGCCCAACTCCCAAAGGCAGATCGTTGCCTTTAAAGTCTAACACAACCCTCAAAATGCAAACCCTTGCTGAAAATCTTGTCCAAATGGAGTCGCCACACTTCCCAATCAAGTGCTGCCCTTGTACACTGCTTAAACCCTCACGAATGGCTCCCAAAAATAAGACAAAACACCACAACTGATAGTCACACTTACCAATGCAAGTCACCGCCCTAGAAGAGGGTCAAATCACTGAAACACTAAATCTGAAATACAATTACAACACCTAAAAGTAGTGCTGCCCTGAATAGGAGTGGAGATTTTCGTCCCCAAACCCCTGTGTCCTTGAAGGTTTTCGTCTTCAAGTCATTTAGCCAAGCTTTTCGTGCTTTAGCCTCAAAATCAAATATCATAAATTCATGGTAACTGTTGACAATTCTTCCACAAGTCGGATTGTCTTTTGCCATTTAGAAAGTTCACGTCTATAGCCAAGGGAAGAAGAATACATTGTTTTTGATATGGGACTTTGCTACAAAAGGATGAATTCCTTCGGACTTTTTGTCCGAAGGAATGGTTCATGAAACAAGGGCAAAGCCAAGGAAATAACAAATAACAAAAGGGAAGCCTATAAGCAAAAGGAAGTAATTCCTTCGGACTTTAAAGTCCAAAGGAATACTTCAGAGAAACCAAAAGTCCATTCAAACAAGCAAGGCAAAGGAAGTAACCTTCGGAAGGGTCGTTTTCAACATTCCCGAAGGGCACCTACCCTTTGGGAAGGCACAAGAGCAAATTCAGAACCTTTTCAAAAACACCAAGGTGCCCTCCAATTTTTTCGAAGGGTACAGAGGGACAGTTACTAGCCCTTGCAGAGGGCACTTGGTCGGCGGAAGGGACCATGGCAAATTTCCCGAAGGGCACATTTCAAAAGCCGAAGGGCACATTTTGGAGGAAAAGGCAAGGGAAGATATCCTTCAGACTTTTGTCCGAAGGAATTCCTTTGGACAAAAAGTCCGAAGGAAATCGGAATAGCAAAGACCAAAAAAAAAGCCGACGGCAAAAAAATCCGAAGGCTTTGGAAAAGTGAAAAAAGGGAAGGCAAAGGTCATAATTTCTTCGGACTTTTTATCCGAAGGAATTCCTTCGGACAAAAAGTCCGAAGAAATTCGGAAGACTTGAAAGTCAGCAAAAAAACAAGTGAAGACAAAGCAAAAAGAGACCTTCGGAGAAAGGGCCGCAGAGAGAAACCTGAAGAAAAAGAGAATTCCAAATGACACAGGAAGACCGAGATAATTCTTGCAGACATTTTGTCCACGGGAAAATGACTAGGAGAAAACCCGACAAACAAAGTCCGAAGCCAAGAAGCGAAGAGACAAAGGAAAGATATCCTTCGGACTTTTGTCCGAAGGATTAATTCGGGGAAAAGCCCGTGGAAATTCAAATCAAGCCCGCAGTCAGGACAATTCATGCGGACAATTTGTCCGACGAAATTTGCCATAGGAAAGTCCGAAGACAGGCTCGAAAGAATTAAGCCAAGTCGGGACAACCAAAAATCTGAAAGTAATGGAGGTTGACTG
Organism: Torreya grandis; assembly: GCA_037957365.1. Lineage (NCBI taxonomy): Eukaryota > Viridiplantae > Streptophyta > Pinopsida > Cupressales > Taxaceae > Torreya > Torreya grandis. Next base: position 1,361,844 of record JARHVA010001979.1, on the reverse strand, counting down.
TGCAAAAGAGGATAGAAAATAGATAATCCAACGAAGAGTTGAAAATAGAATATCCGAGGAAATATAGATTAATACATTTGAATATAGAACCTCACCAGAAATAGACAGGAACAGGCAGACCAGAACAGGACAAGATACATGCAAGCAAGGGCTATTTTCAAGCAACGGTCAAAGCTTTAGTTGACTGGCTGTTGAAGTCCTGCTCGTCTCCAGTCAACTCATGCATCCGAAGGTCCAACTCAACTTCAACCGGAGTTCCAAATTCGAATGACGAGTTGACTGTTCCAAATTTCTAGTTGACTAATTGTTAAACGCCGCATTCACTAGGAGCTTTCCATGCAAAGGAGAATGATCTCTTTGTCCAACTCAGCATACCAAACAGTTAACCCAGCTTTCAAACGTTACAATTCGGCATCAAGCAGCTCACGTAGAGTTCTAAAATTAACATTGGCGTGGATTTCCATGCAAAGAGAGGTGGGCGGTTCATAACAAAGATAAGTTCACTTCCTCAAACGAAAAAGCTTCATGCAAAGACACAAAAGAAAACATATTTTATTGAAAGGCCAAGTAAGCCTTGAGTTAACCGAAGTGAATCCTTCTCTTCAAATTTTCAATGCCAATATTTGGCCTCTTGTAATTTTCTATATAATGGCTTTCAGCCTTGATTAAAAATCATTCAATCTCTCTCTTGGTTAGACCAGACTCTGCCATTGGTGAGTTGTGTAACCTCTTCGATCAATAGAAGGACTGTACTTTCAGATTTCAAGTGTTCGCATAGTGTATATTTCATTCAGCAATTGAATAAGTGGTAGATTTCTTTCCCTTCCCAAATTCTGGTTCATACCTAGTTGCTAGATTATCTTTGTGCAGGTTATGTTAAAGTGTTCTTTATGTCTTTTGCTAAAGCTGTAAGTGGATATTAGGTGGCTGCAAAGTGTCTTTTATCAGACCTCTCTCCATCGTTTTCCCTCAGGTTTTGGCCATAGGATCGAACCTCTTCATGAAATACTTATGCATAAGTGATTGATTGAAATCTAAGGTCTTCCTTCTCCCTTGTTCATTCAATGTTCAAGGTTCCAAGTTGAGTGGATCAAACTTCTGGTGTATCACCCCTTTTAGGTAGGATTTCCCCTTTGAGTTTCCTTCTCCCTTTTCCATGGTAGTCCGCAGCATAGAGTAGAGATCCTAATTGATCCATCATTCAGGGACCAGCCTTCTTTGGAGGTTCTTCTCACCATTGAGGCACCCACCCTCGTGAGAAGATCCCATTGTTTCAATTGGATAGAAGACTGGCCATTCCATGCACGTCTTCGAATCAGGGCACAGCTCCAGGTCGACAACAGTAACCTTTCAAATGACCATCATACCACTTTTTATACCATATCTCCCCACAAGTCCTCCCCAAAAAGGGGCGCTCCACTTGGAGGGAGAGTTAAAATGATTTTAAAATATTTTTTCTCTTTTCTTTATTAAGGGTTATTTTAACCCTTACTCACAAGTTACCTTTTAAGTTATAAAATAAAAAGATCTATCAAGAGGTATATTTTTATAACTTAGAATTAAAGTCAAAGTTTCCTTTTTTAATTTTCCCTTAGCTGATGGGAAACACTAAACGAACTAGGCTAAGGGTCATGTCCATGCTTAGGCTAAAAATGGGGACATGACAATCCCCCCCGTCCAAATTTACTTGTTCTCAAGCAATAACAACACGCAGAGAGCTGTCCCAACAAGTATCCCCATGCAAAGCTCAACCCTCACTTCATTCCATGGAAGGAAGGCCTCTTGTTGATGCCTTTTCCTGTTGTACTTGAAGATTTTTGGCTGTCTACTCATGCTAGAAATGATACAACAGCAACACATTGTCTTCCTCATTCTCTCCATTGAGGCCTTGGACCCTGGGCTTCCCAACAAGATGACAAAAGTCGTCCTCGAATTTGCAGCAATGTAGGGGCTGAAAAAGTTTATTCCAGCAAGATGTTAATTGGAAAATTGGGCCTTGAATGTCCACCTATCAATACCTACACAAAACATAAACATGTTAGTCAAAATGGAGGATCTTCCTCCATGTTCCATGCGGGGGTGGCTCCCTTCTCTTCCCATGCTTGCATACTCGATCAAGTTCTCCACATGAGGAGTGGCTGGAAATATGTACGTGGATGCCTTAGGGGGCATAAGAGGGCTGCCCAGGCTATCTACACCCTAAAAAACTACCTCAAAACTCATATTTTTTCCATCTATGAGAGCTGAAAACTTCTTGGCCTTACTAACATTCCACCCCTTATCTTTTGGCAACAAACAAATGCCCTTATATGAAAAAGGAATAGTGAAATCAGTCACATCCCATGTGATTGACTGGCTGGGTATGCAAAAATCAGACCTCTTGTGATCCCAAAATAGGAACGTATCCAAGCATAACTCACCCTTTTGAAGTGACATTCTGCAATCAGCCTTCCCCATGCATCCGTGAACCCTCAAGCTCACAACAAATGCGTTGGAATTGTCATGGGCAGTATGGTGAAAGAGTATACCATGGCTGTACTTTCTGTTGCTAGACATGAACCAGCTACTAGTACTCTTCAAAATAGCCACCAAGCTCAATCTTTTTACAAACAAGTGGCTGCCCTTGCTGTAGCCTTCATTATGGAACATATAACAGCTAGTCCCCTCAAAACCGTCCTTCAAACACACAATTTTATACATCCCATGTCATGTTCCTCTTTTGATAGGGACATCTTAGAAGACTGTGATGTCCCGCCAATGCTGACGTTGGGTCCCTAGTGCGTGTACTCCAGGACGGAGGCCCACGACGTGTCTCCTGATCGGGTCCAACTGCCACGTGTTCCAAGGGATTGCCTCGACGGTCCTCCCGGTGACTGGCCATAGGGGTCTAGAAGAGGACCCAAATCATCTCGAGACTTTTGATGTGACGGCTAGTCGGCTAGTCCGCTAGTGGTATCAGAGCCGGTGTCTCGAGGTCGAGACCCGCGGAGCGTGGTGGGCTGTGATGTCCCATCGATGTCGACGTTGGGTCCCTGGTGCGTGTACTCCATGACAAAGGCCCACGAAGTGTCTCCTGACTGTGTCCAGCTGCCACGTGTTTCAAGAGATTGCCTTGATGGTCCTCCTGGTGACTGGCCATAGGGGTCTGGAAGAGGACCCAAATCATCCCAGGACTTTTGGTGTGACGTCCAGTCCGCTAGGCTTTGATACCACTAGTGGACTGGCCGTCACACCAAAAGTCCCAAGATGATTTGGGTCCTCTTCCAGACGCTTATGGCCAGTCAATGGGAGGATCGTCCAAGCAATCCCCTAGAACACGTGGCAGCTGGACCCGGTCAGGAGACACGTTGTGGGCCTCCATCCTGGAGTACACGCACCAAGGACCCAACGTCGGCATCGGCGGAACATCATGATACCACTAGCGGACTAGTCGTCACACCAAAAGTCCCAGGATGATTTGGGTCCTCTTCCAGACCCCTATGGCCAATCACCGGGAGGTCCGTTGAGGCAATCCCTTGGAACACGTGGTAGCTGGACCCGATCGGGAGACATGTAGTGGGCCTCCGTCCTAGAGTACATGCACCAGGGACCCAACGCTGGCATCGACGGGACATCACAGCCCACCACGCTCCGCGGGTCTCGACCTTGAGACTCCGGCTCTGATACCATTAGCAAACTGGCCGTCACACCAAAGTCCCGAGATGATTTGGGTCCTCTTCTAGACCCCTATGGCTAGTCGCCGAGAGGACCGTCGAGGCAATCCCTTCGAACACGTGGCAGCTGGACCCGGTCGGGAGACACGTCGTGGGCCTCCGTCCTGGGGTACATGCACCAGGGACCCAACGCCGGCATCGACGAGACATCACAAAGACCCTTGGCCTTAACTTATTCTTGGGTGCTAAGGGACAAGTATAAAGGAAAAAGAGTATTGAATGTTTTGTTTGAATATTTGTAAACGAACCTTTTTTGAAAAGTTACTTTACGTCTCTTATTTCACTTAAAGAGGGGACCTTTAAGGGTCATGAAGACTTAAGTGATTTTAAAAAAAGATCATAAGGAAAGGTCTTTTAGAACATTTTAAGTTACCCTCCCTTCCTCTTTTGGGTGCCACACTTGGGGCTACAAAAGTAAAAGAGGAATCATTTGGAGAGGTTATCTTATGATTTTGGATATTGAAATTGGTATATTAGCACGAAAATGCTAATCCATGTGCTTTGAAGACGAAATCCTTCAAGCAACGGAGTTAGAGGACAAAAACCCTCTCCCTTCTTCGAAGTAGCTTCATTCGGGGGTTACCATTGGAATCAACTAGTCCTATATGGGTGTTTTAGACACCATTTGGTCATTTTTAGGTTGACTACTTGCTCTTAGAGGAATGGTGACTTGGTTTGGGAGAGAATTCTTATGTTTTAGGGAGGTTTTGTGCCCTAAAGACAATTCTATAATTATTCCTAATTTTCTGCATAGTGACGCCTTGATTTGGGAGAGGTTTGGACCTTTTGTGAAGGTCATTTTGTTTTGAATTGAATTCTGTAATTTTTTCATAATTTTCCAGCTTGGGTGATTGGCGTTTTGGGCTTTTTTAGCCATAAAGACATTCTTCATTAAAATTCTGTCTTTTATTGCAATAATTTTTATGCAATTTATTGAGGGTTTCATGAGATTTGTGGCATGATAAAACATCTATAATTTTCAGTTTAAATTTGCAGCCAATGATGCCTAAAGTTTGAAGAATAAATTCTATTTTTGAAGGGCTATAATTTCTTGTTTTGAGCAGCTACTGATTATTTGGGGTTTGACATATTTTTTAGCTAATTTTGAGTTATATTTGAAAGGTTGTTGGCAGCTAGGGTTTGATGCAATTAAATCAGAATTTTTTCATATTGAAGTAGAGTTTCCAAGTAATCCTAATATTCAACAAATCATTCTATTTGAAACATTTCAGTGGTATCAGAGCCAAATCTTGGCTAGTTGTGGGGTTTCTATGTGATACATGCAAGAGAGTGACAAAGAGATAAAATATTACTTGAGAAGCAAGAAGAAAGTGGAAGAAATTCCGCAAACAGAAGACATGTCTCACTTGGATCAATCAAAGTAAGAGGCAAAAAACAAAGAAAAACAAAGGCTTGACAGGTACACACAAGCCCAAGAACAAATGATTGCCATGATGTTACAATTTGTGTGAACTATGAAGGAGATGAAGGGTGACAAACCATCCAATGGGGATGGTAGTGCTTCTGGAAGTCACAACTTCATGGATCAACCTCCTAAGAGTGTTAGAGGAGCTTCACGTAAGCCTAACCAACATACATTTTTGCAGTATGAGATGGCCAATCCGGATGGAGAAACACAACCCTAATTGAGGGACACTTTGTTGAAAGATTATGATGAATACATGACATATTCAGTCCATTTTAGGGAACAAACGGATGTTTCAGCTTTCACTTCTTGGAAGCATGGTCAAATGGAAGGCAATAGGGCTGGCGAAAAGCACAAAGGCAGCCAAGGAGGATTCCACCATGCTTTGGGTAAGCTTTTACTTTCAAATTTTGTAGGTTCCCCCAAAAGTTTAGCTAGGGCTTGGATCCAAAAGGTGGATAAATATTTTTCTTTAAAGCCAATGTTAGAAAAAGAGGCCATACAGTTTGCTACCTTGCACTTGGAAGGGGCTGCTAATGAATGGTGGTATCACGGTTTGGTTACTCAAGGCCACCAACTCATTTCGTTATATGAGGGATTCAATAAGAGAAATATTGAGCAATTTGATAGGGCCGATCTGAAATTGCATTTTAGGGAGTTGGCACAACTAAAACAAAAAGACACTATGGAAGATTATGTGACTAAATTTCAAAGGCTTTCAGTCATGGTGACAGATATTTCGGAGAGAAGGTTACTGGTTCTTTTCATGGAAGACTTGACTGATTCTATTGGGGGTTTGGTCAAGGCTTTTGATCCTTCTACTCTCCAAGGAGCCATTCAAAAAGCCCTTGATCTTGAATCCTCAACACCACAAGGTAAAATTCTGCCCTTTAATTTACAAAAAACTAATTCTTTCAAGCCCTATGGACAGCCAAAGGACAACAAATGGGGGCAGCCAAGAGGCAGCACTTTTGGGCCACTTAGATCAGCCCCCTTGGGACAATTTGATAAGCCCAAACAACATGGTATAGGGCAATTTGGAAGGCCAAACCAGCAGGGTTTGGGGCAGCAAAGAGAGCTGCCAAGAGGGAGTTTTGAGACAAAAAATGAATTGACAAGAAAGAAGTTGTGTTTTGATTGCGAAGACCCTTGGTCACCAGGTCACCATTGCCATGGGAAAGGTCAAGTGCACTACATTGAAGTGCATTCGGATGGAGAAGATGAGGATGAAGAAGGGGCAGCCACCTATGCTGAGGAGCATTTGGAAATTTTGGGTGGAGAAGACTTGGAAGGCACTTTTGCTTCCCTATCAGGATCCCCTAAGTACTATCCCTTTCGTGTGAAGGGTAGTTTGAAAGGTATGGATGTCACTATTCTTATTGATAATAGAGCTACCCATAATTTCATTGATAGAAAATTAGTGGCTTTATGTGGATTACAATCTATTGAATTTAGTGGTTTTCGTGTGACTATGGTGGATGGCTTCACCATCCCTTGTACCACTAAAGTCCTCAAGCTAAACATAATGATGGGAACACATCTCATTGAAGATGATTTTTATGTGATTGGTATTGGGGAAACCAATCTTGTGCTTTGTATACAATGGTTGCCCTTTCTTGGAGAGTGCACCCAAAATGTAATGTCCCCTCCTTCCTAAGATATATCGCAGAGTTTTGGGTTAGCCTATTCCAACATTTTCATAGGCTAACAATGGAGTTAAGGGAATGATTTGCTAAGCAATTATGATTTGTACCATGGAGGAGTTTTATTTTCAACAAGGTGACTTAATGACTTTTTACAAAATTATTTTATTAAGTCATTTATATAATGTTACTTTATGAGAAAAATAGAAAAAAATTATAAAAGTGACTTTATGTTATAATTTTATGTTGGGGAAAAAGTAAAAATTAGAAAATAAAAATAAATTAATTTCCCCCAAAATGGGATGCCACCCTTAGAGGTTCTAGAGTTTTCTAAAAATTAGAATTAATTGGATTTTGAAGTCTAAACTTGTTATGGAGGTTTATAAAAGGTCACTCTACCACATCAAGGGTTCATTATATGATTTTATGATACTTGAAATTTCACCATTGTTGAGCTGAGGTTTACTTGCTTAGCTATTTCTGAGGACGAAAACCCTTGGAATCGTGGATTGGACGAAAACCTAATTCCACCATTAGAGAGAAATCCACTCAGGGTTTCTATTTGAGCTTATATTCAGATTTTGGAGAGTTTGCAGCCAAGGAGAAAAGGTTTAATTCACAGATCTGATTATTCTTTCATGGCAGCTAGGGTTTCATACCCTATTTTTTGAGTTTTGGAGATTTGGAGCTTCATTTATTTTTTATGATTTTTCTCAAGGTGGGTGATCAGCATTGAGGATATTGGGTATCCATTGCATAAGGTTTCATAATTTTTGGAGGTGCCATTATTTAGTTATGCATTTTGGCCATCTTGGACGCCTAGGGTTTGAGAGGAAAGTTGTAATTTGGATCAGATTTGTGAAGATGATTTTTAGTCCATTTATGGCAAGGGTTTGAGGAATATGTTGGCTTCATTTTTATACATTTTCAGTCTAGTGGTTTGAGGTCTCTATTTCAAAAGAATCAACCCATATTTAGAGGCCATTGTGACAATTTGAATGCTGAATCTTCCTATCAGTTGTTGCAGATCTGATATCTTTCATAATTCAATTGTTTTCAGCTTCATTTGATCATTCTACAAGCATATATTGTTATCTTCATTTCCGGGTATGTGGTATTGGTCATTATGGTACATTTGTGATTAGAAATCAACTATAATATCACAGCTGTTGTAGAAATCAGAACTGATTATAATCTGATTTATTTTCTATTAAGGAGAAATAAGGTTTCAAACTTGATCTTTCATTGTTATATGCATTCTATTTCTATTTGATATTGTGTGTGATCATTTATTTTCCAAAAGCAAGGCATTAGAACCCAATAGTATTTAAAAATCAGAATTCAGTTCCATTTGATGCAAAGTGTTTGACGAAATGTTAAACAATTAAAGTTGGGAAAAATCAAATTTTTAGCATTTATCTTAAGTGGGATATTTCAATGGTATTAGAGCTGGTGATCTTGCCAGCCTGTTTGGGAACCTAACATTTTGTTGCAGATCTTCAATTGTGAACAAAATTTCAACAGTGAAAGTATATGTTCAACAGTTGTGAAATCATGGCATCATTCAGTAAAGAAAATTTGCGTGAGAGGCTTTTGCAGGGATGAAACTTGAATTTGAGCAATGTTCAAAAGAGGCTCTTCTCAGCACTTTGGAGGAGTTAGAGGATTGTTTGCACCAGGTGGATCAATTACCTTCTCAAGTAATGCGAATAGCGATGATTCTTGTAGTGTTTTCATTGGGTAAGCCAAAGTTGTTGAGACATAGAGATAATGATGTGAGATTACTTGTTGCCACTTGCATTAGTGGAGTTATAAGTATTTCAGTTCCTAAAGCACCTTACGATGATGACTTAATGAGGGAGATATTACAGCGGATTATTGAAAGCTTTATTGGGTTGGATGATAATAGAAGCCCCTCTTTTAAAAAGGTTGTTAAGATGTTAGAAATTATGGCAAAGGTCAGGTCATGTGTCATTTTGCTTGATCTCAAGTGTGATGATTTAATTCTCAAAATGTTTCATTTTTTCTTTGCCAAACTCAGAAAATATCATGCGGAGAATGTTAAAACAGCCATGCTAACTATCTTGTGTTTGATTTTAAATGAGGGTGATGATATCAACAAGCAGTTGCAATGTGACTTGTTGGCCATTTGGAGGAAGGAGCATAATGTCTCTCTTATAGCTCATGAGTTCTCAAAAAAAAATATTGGAGCAGAAAAGTGAGAAGTTTAAAAACTAGTTGAATGAAGAGGAATTGATTTCATTAGGTTTATAGGTTACAGGATCTCCCAAAAAAAGTAAGAACCAAATGAGAAGGGAACAACGTTGTTTCACATGTAAGGAAGCTTGGACACCTAGTCACATATGTGGGAACAACAAAGGAAGTGAATTAGTAACTCCTACCACCTGTTTATTGCAGCCAAGGGATGATACAATAGAGCTTGAAGAAAATGCTTTATCTCAAAAGGTATGTATGACAGAGCCCTAAAAAGAGTCCATTGAAGTGCATGCATCTACATATGTTGAGGATGCGTTAATGAAGATGACAAAGCAACAACTCTTGGTACAAAATCAGATCTATCCGATGAAATTTCTGAGACTGTTAGCCTCCTTGAGCACACTAGTAGAATGAACATAAATGATAAGGTTGTTGAAAAAGAGCATGATGAAGGTGAGTACAATGAAGCTTCCAAATCAGCTTATAATGGTGAATTCTTATCTCATTTCAATGATGGTAGTTCAGATGTGTATAAGTTTGATCCCCAATCCAAACCTACGGATAGAAGTGTACATGAGGATTTCGATATTGGTGACTTGGAGAGTGAGTTGTTTAAAGAAACCATCACACATGAGGTATCTCCTGTTTGTGTTAACAAAAGTAAGTTGTAGGATCCAAGTGTGGTGTGTGATTATGAGGTGAATCCAACTGAATTGTCTATTGGGCCATTCGGGATTGTTGATGGGTTACTTCCTATAGTGGACTATTGTGGATTGGATCATCATGAGATATTGGTTGGCCTTGTGGGGTTACCACAAAGGAGGGAGTACTATGGTGGTCTACAGTTTGATGGGGTGAATACCATTAATGTTGAATTTTCAAGTGGCATTAAATACACTCTTGGTGGGAACCATATGAAAATTAGAGTGTCGCAGTGTCATCATGGTGGAGTCACTCTTTGGGTTAGTATCTATGCACAAGATCCTTTTCAGGGGTTATTGGTGACTACTGATGATGGAAGAAGCATACCATGGGATATTTCACCATCTCTACATAGTAGTTGCAAGGAATCAAATTCTGAGTTGGGTGACCTTGAAGGTGATATTGTTAATACATATGAAGACAATGCGTTATGTAATGAGCAAATTGACTTGGACAAATTGGATCACAATCAATTAACAGGGCAAGAGTTGAAGGTCAATGAAGATACAACTTGCAATCATGGGATAGTCATTAAGATAAGTAATACACTTGGTTTTCAGCTGGGTACAACTCTTGGCCCAGCACTTGATGATGACAGCCCTGATTTTCTGATTATGGAAAGCACTCCATTACCCTCACATAACCATGAGGTGATAGATGAATCATATGAGGATGATCTTGATGACACTCAAGATGTGATGACTAAACATGAGATAACTATTGTGGATTCAAGTTGCAAACAATCTGATTTTTCATATCATAGCATGGAAGGAACTCAAAGATTGTGTGATGAATGGTTGCAAAGAGCTAAGGAAGCAAGGTTGATTGCTGCCCAAGCAAGTCAGCACCTACAAGAGATCAAGGTACGTCACAAACAGCTCGATCAAGCAAAGGAACAACAAAGATCTTACTTTAGATCTCTACTTCCAAGGGAAGAATACATAGTGATGGAGCAAACAAAGGAGGAGACTCTTGACGAAAGCAAGCAAGAAAAGTATGCAAATTTGGAGAGGTATGACTATGTTCATGTAGCTGATTTGCATCATGAATTGCCTTTGTTTGAGAGTGGACCAGCCACTAATGATGGAAGTTCACACGAAGGCATCATAAGTGGTTCAGTTTGTGTAAATACAAATAATTTTTATCATAAGGTTCATGAGTCACTTTGTTTGGAGTTGAGTGTGGCAAAGAGTGAAGTCATGAAGATAAAGGGGATCTATACACATGGGGATTTGTCTTGCAGCCATGGGACAGAAATTATGGTACCTAACACACTTGATTTTCCATTGAAGACATCCCTTGGACTTGCACTAATGAATGAGCATTCATTCATGGAAGGAGAGGTGAAGGAAGGCACTATTAAAAGGCATAACAACAATTCTGATTTTCTGATTTTGGACAGCAGTCCTTCACTTTTGCATAATCAGGATTATTCAAGGCACAACATACACTTGGATTGCATGATGGAGCACACACCTAGTGGATCAACCACTAGTAGTATACCTACATGTATAGATGGAGACATTGGTGATTCGGATTTGGTTGAGCCTTTGGTCATTAATGGAGAACTTGAGGAGTGTACTTAAATGAGATAAAATTTTATCATGTTGATAACTCTTGGGTAGAGTATGTAGTATTCCCTAGATTTGTGATGCATGCCATGGAGACACGTGCATGTATTGGGCATAATTTGGAGGTGAAGTGGAAATATGGCATTAGATATGGAGGTGAGCAGGTTTGCATAAATGTACTAGCCCTAGTTCATGAGGAACATCATACTTTGATAGGAGATGGCTGTCCTACTATATTGCTCACGGATATCCTACAAGACATTTGGAAGACAGCAGTAGTTTGGGTACTTTGGAGAGGTTTTGATCATCTCTTCATCATTAGAGGATGGCGTATGGATGACACTCTATCACCATATGGCATTGGTGATGACATTGACATTCATTTGGGTCACATTTTCAGTTGGGAAGCTGCTGTTCAGTTTTATACCAGCAACCCACTAGGAGTGACTACACATTTTCTTGCACTTGTGAGGAGTACTCTACACAGCCATGAGAGATCTGCAGAGGTTGGAGAATTGTTTAGTGTTGCTAGTACATTGGAACAATTTGATCTCTACATAACCGCTGGATTTGATTCAGATATGATGGACTTTACCATTCATGGAGGGCTCAATGAGTATGCTTATGTTTTGACATCCTACTATTGTGATGATGCTTTGGTCATTGGATCACAAGAGGGCAGAGTGTAGTTTTGGTCTACAATTGTAATCAGAATGGTGCAGCATTTGCATGGTAGAGTTTTCATGAGATGGATTTGGAATCCAGGTGGTGGTATGCGATTGCTTGAGGGCAAGCAATCTCAAGAAGGGAGGACTGAAATGTCCCCTCTTTCCTAAAAGATATCGTAGAGTTTTGGGTTAGCCTATTCCAACATTTCCGTAGCCTAACAATGGAGTTAAGGGAATGATTTGCTAGGCAATTATGATTTGTACCATGGAGGAGTTTTATTTTCGACAAGGCAACTTAATGACTTTTTATAAAGTTACTTTATGAGAAACATAGAAAAAATTATAAGTGACTTTATGTTGGGGAAAAAGTAAAAATTATAAAATAAAAATAAATTAATTTCCCCCAAAATGGGCACCACCCTTGGAGGTTCTAGAGTTTTCTAAAAAATAGAATTAATTGGATTTTGAAGTCCAAACTTGTTATGGAGGTTTATAAAAGGTCACTCTACCACATCAAGGGTTCATTATGTGATTTTATGATACTTGAAATTTCACCATTGTTGAGTTGGTGTTTACTTGCTTGGCTATTTCTGAGGACGAAAACCCTTGGAATCGTGGATTGGACAAAAACCCAATTCCACCATAGAGAGAAATCCACTCAGGGTTTCTATTTGAGCTTATATTCAGATTTTGGAGAGTTTGCAGCCAAGGAGAAAGGGTTTAATTCATAGATCTAATTATTCTTTCATGGCAGCTACGGTTTCATACCCTATTGTTTGAGTTTTGGAGATTTGGAGCTTCATTTGATTTTTTTTTATTTTTCTCAAGGTGGGCGATCAGCATTGAAGATATTGGGTATCCATTGCATATGGTTTCATAATTTTTGGAGGTGCCATTATTTAGTTATGCATTTTGGCCATCTTGGACACCTAGGGTTTGAGAGGAAAGTTGCAGTTTGGATCAGATTTGTGAAGATGATTTTTAGTCCATTTATGGCAAGGGTTGGAGGAATATGTTGGCTTCATTTTTCTACATTTTCAGTCCAGTGGTTTAAAGTCTATTTCAAGACAATCAACTCATATTTGGAGGCCATTATGACAATTTGAATGCTAAATCTTCCTATCAGTTATTGTAGATCTGATATCTTTCATAATTTAGTTGTTTTCAGCTTCATTTGATCATTCTACAGGCATATATTGTTATCTTCATTTCCGGGTATGTGGTATTGGTCATTATGGTACATTTGTAATTTGAAATCAGCCATAATATCACTGCTGTTATAGAAATCAGAACTGATTATAATCTGATTTATTTTCTATTAAGGAGAAATAAGGTTTCGAACTTGATCTTTTATTGTTATATGCATTCTATTTCTATTTGATATTGTGTGTGATCATTTATTTTCCAAAAGGCATTAGAACCCAATAGTATTTCACAATCATAATTCAGTTCCATTTAATACAAAGTGTTTGATGAAATGTTAAACAAGATGCAAAGTGTTTGACGAAATGTTAAACAACTAAAGTTGGGAAAAATCAGAATTTTAACATTTATCTTAAGTGGGATATTTCACAAAATTTCCAAACAATGGAGCTCAAATTTGATGCCAATGGGAAAGAAGTGATTTTACATGGTTTGCAGGATAGGGCACCAAAGGGGGCAATGTCCAAGAGAATGGAGAGCATGATGCATGAAGGAATTCATGTAGAGGCAGCAAGACAAGTGGATTCTTCTAAGTTGGAACAACCAACTCTCATGAAGAGAATAAGTCACATACATGGCATGTGGGGCAAAGGAAAGTGGGAAAAGGTATGCTAAAAGGTATTTATATAAGTTGTTTTCAAGTTATGCTAAAATGTGGTTTCTAAGGCATGCTAAAGTGAACAAGGGTTTGTTGAGAGGAGTCAATGCTAGTTTGTTCTCGAGATATGGAAAGAATTACTTAATCCCTTTTTCTATTATCAATTCTGAAAATTTGTGCTTAAAATTGGTATTGTGGGGGAGTAAGATTCCATATTTGAAGAGAATAAAAAAAAATTGAAAATTGCATGGGAAGAAATTTGCAAATACACTCAAAAAATTCTGAGTTTTTTACGTCATTTCAGCCTAGCATACAATTTGGAAACATGGCAAATAAGGTGTCAACTCAGCTGGTTAGATACATCCCAAGGCTTGAAATCAAGAGGACACTTGGTGTTGGTAGTAATGAGGGGGTAGATGAGCCATTTCAGCTGGATATTTGCACATGGAAGAAGGTAAAAAAGAGCAATGACCAGCACCCTACAGAATTTGATCTTGAAAGAAAATGTATGTTTTCCTTTGGAGACAAGGTTCCAATTGTTGCTTCACTCCTCCTAGGTATGCAACTTCCATGCTTGGGAAACTCAACATGTGCTTTCAAGACCATCAAGGTATATATAGAGGGCAACTCTTTAATATTTTCCAATTCTGATTTCTTTTGCTTACTTATGTCCATAGTGTCTCTTTTATGTGGCATAGACACTAAGGAATTGTTGGAAACCACCTTGGTGATGGATGGGTTGGCTTCAATAAAGAATTGTAGGGTTATTAAAAGTCAAAATAAATGGTTCAAGTTGAAAAAAGAGTTGGTCCACTCCAATACACAAAAACAAATGAATTTATGGGTCAAGGGTGGAATTAAAACTTCCACACATGAGTTTCCAGCCCTTTGGAGATTCAAATTGGAGAGTTTTAAGGGTAGAATTAAGAGCATATGCAGCTGTTGTGAGTTGCATAAAATAAAATACGCTTGGGGCAGCAAGGTAGTAAAAAGAAAAAACATTGGTTGGGTGGATAAAGAGGATGCTAGGGGCTGCACCATACCTAGCAATAAGGAGTTTGCAGCCATACTCCATAAAAAAAACATTGCTAAAAATACAAAAGTGAAGGGGGAGATAATTTTTTTGACTAATGTGTTTGCTTCATGTGCAGGTGGTGATACAAGGGTAATCAAAGCCATAATACTTGAAGGCTACCTAGTTGGAATACCATTTTCTAGCCACCTTTGTGATGCCAACTTTGAAGATTTTCTTGTTTTGAGCATCTTATGAGCATTTTTTCAACACTTGGGCTCCAGGGTAAGAAGTAACAATATGGGTTGTTGCTGGCCTTTCAGTTTCAGCTTGCTTAAGCAACAAGATAAATTCATCTACAACTGTAGAAGGCATCATCAAGAGGGGTCTTTCCATTGGGAAGGGCCAAGGTTTGAGTTTGGCACAAAACCCACAGTGGGGATAGCACTTTGCCTACTTTTATTGCTTGAGGACAAGCAATTTTGGACAAGGAGAATTGTCATGTCCCTCTTTTGATAGAGACATCTTGGAAGACTCTTAGACTTAACTTATCAAACATAAAGGGAAAAGAGTGTTGAATGTTTTGTTTAAATATTTGTAAAAGTACATTTTCTAGAAAGTTACTTTATGTTTCTAAATTTCACTTAAAGAGGGGACCTTTAAGGGTCATGAACTCTTAAGTGATTTTAAAAAAAGATCATAAGAAAAGGTCTTTTAAAACATTTTAAGCTACCCTCCTTTCTTCTTTTGGGTGCCACACTTGGAGGGGTACAAAAAAAAAAGAGGAATAAATCAGCGAGGTTATGTTATGATTTTGGATATTGAAATTGGTTTATTAGCACGAAAATGCTAAGCCATTTGCTTCAAAGACGAAACCCTTCAAGCAATGGAGTTAGGGGACGAAAACCCTCTTCCTTCTTTGAGGTAACTTCATTCAGGGGTTACCAATGCAATCAACTAGTCCTACAAGGATGTTTTAGACACCATTTGGTCAATTTCAGGTTAGTGACTTGTTCTTGGAGGAATGGCGACTTGGTTTGGCAGTGAATTCTCATGTTTTTGGGGATTTTTGTGCCCTAAAGACAATTCTAGAATTATTCCTAATTTTCTGCATGATGGCAACTTGATTTGGGAGAGGTTTGGACCTCTTGTGAAGGTCATTTTGTCTTGAATTGAATTCTATAATTTTCTCATAATTTTTCAGCTTGGATGATTGGCTTTTTAGGTTTTTTAAGCCATAAAGACATTCAAAAAATTCATTAGAATTTTGCCTTTTATTGCAATAATATTTATGCAATTTATTGAGGGTTTCATGAGATTTGTGGCATGATAAAACATCTATAATTTTCAGTTTAAATTTGTAGCCAAGAACGTCTAGAGTTTGAAGAATAAATTCTATTTTTGAAAGGCTATAATTTCTTGTTTGGAGCAGCTACTAATTGTTTGGGATTTGACATATTTTTTAGCTAATTTTGAGCTATATTTGAAGTGTTGTTGGCAGCTAGGTTTTGCTGCAATTAAATCATATTTTTTTCATATTGAAGTAGGGTTTCCAAGTAACCCTAGTATTCAACAAATCATACTATTTGGGACATTTCATCCCATAAGCTGGGAGCTTCCTAGATATGGTTATAACTCAGTCCTTGGTACTCATGCTCATATGTTCCCTTATCTTGGAGAGGATCACCTCAAAAGGAAGCCTATACATGATGCTTTGAGGGATGTATTTATAATCTATCGTATTTATAATCCTCTTGCTGCCCTTTCCAAACATGCCCTCTGCATACATCATGAATGCATAAAGTTTGATGGTTTTTTCTCTCTATAGTGTTGCCCCTATCATGTCTTCCTCTCCTCTTGAGTTGAGGATTATTTGTAGCCAACATACCAAAATTTCCAGAATTTATTGTACCTAAATGGGGTTGGCTTTCCACCAAACTGTTCAACCTTCGTGTACATGCATAGGGCTGACCCTCTATGCATTTTCCAGAATTTGCCCCTTCACAATTTTTAGACATTTTGATGTATGGCACAATCTGATTTTGTACAAAAATCTCAAAATTTTCTGAGTATGTCATGGGCCTATTTCTCATAACCATTTCCGGTTTCCTTACTCCATTCACAAGCTGCCCTATGGAAGAGTTGTTCTGAATCTTCATTTTTAGAATTAACAATGTTGCTACAACATGAAATTGAGGGGTCTTCAACATACCTTAGTGGTTGCCCATACTCAGATTTGGCCACTCCCTTAGCCCCTTTAGACGAACAACACCTTCCAACATTCATATGTACATTGTTGAGAATTGAAAAGAAGGAATCCATCCCCTTTTCGTTACTCCATGCGCCATTCGTTTCACCATCACCTTCATGTGGTGGTCCATGATGATCGCAGCCTTGCCATGGGGCACTAACCAATATCCAAATTGCCATTGGCTCATTTTTTTTATATGTTGCCATTTGTAACAGTTCACCCTAGATGCCATATTAGTAAGCAACAATTTTGAAACACACTCATACCTTTGGCTGCCCATAACTTATCCACCCTTTTTGACACCCTCAATATCTTTTGCTTTAGAATTTAGAAATGCTTCCTTCACGGCATGCTTATCTAAGAGGGGCTAAACATACATATTGTAGTACTGTTGTTTTAAAAATGAAAATGTGAGATTTACCTTGGTCCTCACCAAACCATTTAGATCCCATGCGCATATGAGAAATTTGCAACTCCCCATCCTTAGATTCTCTTGGAGAAATTCCCTCCTCCACTTAGTGCCCTTCATCTTGTCTTCATGGTTAGCATGGTCCTCATGATGATCAAGCTATTGTAGGCGCATAGTAGGGGGTGATACAACCCATTCGAGCCATGAAAATGATTAAATTTCTTGCCTTTATATGCTGGTCTGAAAATTTCAACAAGTGGAAGATCATCATACGAAGCTTGTGAGGCCCCTCCCTTATGTGCAAACTTCCGAACAAGACCTTCATGGGATTCCTCTTTTCCAAGCTTGGGTAAATCTGATTTTTCTTCAATTCGATCTATCCTTGGCAGCTCCATGATTTCCCCTTCTTCCTTCACTACTATGGAAAAACTCATAATACTACTCTCAACATGTGATGACTCAAACCTTGCAAAGTTTGCAAGAGTGTTCATTACTTCTAGGACTAGAACGACTTCAACCTTGGATGCTTGACATCCTTCATGTAAGGCTTGCTCTTCCCTTTCCTTGGGAAGTTCTGATTTTTCTAATTCTTCTCCCTTCTTGTCTTCCTCTTTTTGCTCTCTTTGTTGTTCATGAGCTTGTTGGACAACTTCTTGCCATCACAAAATTTTTGCATTTTGTATCTCATAATTTTTCATATTTAGCTACCCCATATTTAGTTGGAATGTCTCCCTTTGCGAATCCAAATTTTTTGATTTGTGAAACTCAGAAAATTCAACACTTGGCTGCCCCAAAGTGCTTGGATTTTTCTCAAAGTAAGGTTTTGAATCAGCCCGATCAAACCTCCCAATGAGCCTCCTGTTGAATTCCTCATAGTTGTCTATGAGGTGATGCCTTGGGTTATCAACCCCTGATGCCACCAATCATGGGCAGCCCCTTCTAAATGCATTGTGATGAATCTTAGGGCCTCCTCTGCCCCCCATGGAATGAAGTGTAAAAAATGTACCTAACTTATCAATCCATGCCCTAGCTGAAATGTTTGTAGAACCATCAAATGTGGGAAGAGCAATCTTCATCAAGGCATCATGTAACTCATGTCCAACCTGAGTACCGCCCCTACCTCTTTTCCATGACACAAAATCATTGAGGTCCACCTCCTTCCTAAAAGGGGGTATGTCATATGCTCCTCATAAATCTCCATCAAATCTGATCTATAGGAGGGTTGTTCCTTCCCCATGAAGTTTCCTTCTTTTGAAGGACCCTAGGTCCATTAGGTCTTGGCATAGGTCCTACACTTATGCCCAAAGTGTTGTCCATCACAACCTATGTTCTACCTCCCTTCACATTTTCACTGTTTGAAGGAATTCAGTCATCACTTCCTTCATCTGCTCTTGTGCTCGAGACCAACTCTCAAACCTAGCTCTATCCATGTCACTATTTGATATTGAACCTTTGTCACACAGCTGGCCAAGAAATGACTTTGATACCACTGAAATATCCTTTTTTGGGCTAAAACTGAAATAAAGGGGTTTTTCAACAAACCCTATCACAACAAAAGAATTTTCTAATTTTTTAATCAAACCCTAACAAATATTCCAGAATTCTGGAAATATAAAACTAGGGCATAAATTACAAATTTTCATCATTAAATAATTGCCCAAAAATCTAGAATAATCACAGCCACCAAAACCTCTTCAAATCTAATATTTAACATGCAAATATAGATTAGAAAATTCAAATAAAATAGAAGAATATTGCTCAAACCCTCATACATCAAATTCAAGCCTAAACAAGCCACAAATAATCAAATCAAACCCCAAAGGAGGGCTGCCAAGCTCCCAAAGGCAGATCTCTGCCTTTAAATTCAAATGCAGCCCTCAAAATGCAAACCCTTGCTGAAAATCTTGTCTAAATGGAGTTGCCACACTTCCCAATCAAGCGCTGCCCTTGTACCCTCCTCAAACCCTCGCGAATGGCTCCTAAAAACAAGCCAAAACACCACAACTGATAGTCACACTTGCCAATGCAAGTTGCTGCCCTAGACGAGGGTCAAATCACTGAATCACTAAATCTAAAATGCTATTAAAACACTTGAAAGTAGTGCTACCCTGAGTAGGAGTGAAGATTTCACCCCCAAAGACTTGTGTCCTTGAATGTTTTCGTCTTCAAGTCAATTAGCCAAGCATTTCGTGCTTTAGCCTCAAAATCAAATATCATAAATTCATGGTAACCTTTCAAATGATCATCATACCACCTTTTATACCATATCTACTAATAAGTCCTCCCCAAAAAGGGCACTCCACTTGGAGGGAGAGTTATAGTGATTTTAAAATATATTTTCCCTTTTCTTCATTAAGGGTTAAGCTAACCCTTACAAGTTATCTTTTAAGTTATAAAATAAAAAGATACATATTAAGAGGTATTTTTTTATAACTTAAAATTAAAATCTAAGTTTCCCTTTTTATTTTCCATTAGCCGACGGTAAAGACTAAACGAACGAGGCTAAGGGTCATGTCCATGCTTAGGTTAAAAAGGGGGACATGACAACATCATCCTCAGTATCATTAAAACTAGATGCACCAGTGACAATGTCACTCCCACTAGCTCTATCTTTGAATCTTGTGTAAAAGTCCCTTTATTTTCACCATTATGTAATGAAACATAGTCAAGAGTATCTCCAGAAGCATCCAATTTAGATTTCTCTACTTGAATGTCTCAAAGCTTGGTCGACCCTTTCTTATAACCCTTAGTCTTGTGACAAGAGGCACTAAATGGAAAGCACATACACCAATTCCTCCACCTTCTTTGCTACCAACTTGTCGCATTCAATGGAGTAAAAAAAGGAGTGTGTATGCCTGTTTCGCTCAACAAAAGAGGTATAGCCACTTGAAGAGGCAAAGATTGATGGAAAAATTCACTTATTGTAAATTTAAAAAAACTTGGAATTGAGGATATAAACTTGATTTTAAATTTAATTGTGTTTAGAATCACAAAACGTACTTGTGATAGTATCCTTCACTCGTCCCTCACAACATGTTTTGAGAACATTACAATAAGATTATAACGGTCAATTTTTGAAGTCTTTTCATCATCTTAAATGATAGTCACCCTTGTTTTCTTCCAGATTTGAAGGCCCTCTCCACATTCTCTCTCCTTATCCAATAATGTAGTTCAAAACTTTTCATTATTAGGATTTTGTACTCTTTTGGGGTTTCATTGATGCCCCTCACCATTTCCTCCCAAAGTTGAGTGAAAACTCGTTCCCATTGATGCCCCTAGCTTTGTTGGTCTCTAAGCAAGTTTGAATGTCTTCTTTGCAGGTCTCTTGATGATCGTTCGTCCATTTAGTTTTGGATTACACTGTGTTGGCTCTGACATACAAACAAACATGTCCTTTCTTTGATGGCTCTTTGGACAAACTTTAATACCTCTTGAAACAAGTTTTAGTTGAAGAATCAATAGCTTTGATGCAACCAAACAAAGATTGACAACCTCTTTGATGACTTGAAATACAACAAAATAATACCTAGTACATAGGCGTTGATCTTGAAGACTAAAGGGGAAACCTCTAAATAAATTGTTGCCATATTTGCGAAACCAATACAAAATCATAGCACAAGACTAACCCAATAGGAAACTTAAAAGGTTGTTTTAGACAAATCACCAAAGTTGCAAGCAGACATAAAATCCAAATAGAAACTTGGTTTGATCTCCTCAAAATTCTTCAACTATGACTCCTACGACTAGGGTATCCACATCGGCTTTGGAGAAAGCCTCATTTTGGCAAAAATTGTTTCAATTTATTAAGTTCCTCTTTGTATACACTCTCGTTTTTGTGAGGATAACCTGGCTCATTGTCAATTGTTGCATAAACAAAAATGGCCACAGTTATAGATTCGGTCCCCTTAAGGAGCAACTTTTCTGACTACTCCTTGGTAGCCTTGCCAATATGTCCTGTTGTCCCCCAAAAATATCACTCATTTTTGGGACAACATTTGAACTATTTTGGTCCTACAGACCAAAATTGTCTCTTCCCTTTTCGAAATTTGTTCTGAGCATTCAAATTCCTCATTTTTCAAGCTTCTCAGAAATCTACGGACTCTGCAGGCTTGAATCTACGAACTCTGCAGGCGAAAATCTACAGACTCTGCAAGGCAAGTTCTACGGACTCAGTTCTACAGACTTCACAGGTTGATTTCTATGGACTCTGCAGGAAGAAACAAGCTCTCAACACTTAGGCAATTTCAAAGTTGGTTCAACCAAAAGAGTTCATCGGCAAGCTTCTAAGCAAGGATTGAACCATTGAACCGTTGAACCTTGAACCATTTTGGTTCAACGGGTTCAATGGGTTCAAAGGTTCAACGTCATCAGCAAGAGTTAAGCGCATTTGTCAAGGTTCAAAGTTCAACCGCTTCAAGGTTCAACGGCTTCAAAACACTTATCAAAGAGAAGAAGGCTTGAACCATTGAACCACTTTGGTTCAAAGGTTCAACGGGTTCAATGGTTCAACAAGTTCAACGACCAAATGGTTCAACGCATTTGGTTCAAAAAGATCAAAAGGACTTAGCCAAATAAATAAAATGAACCGATTGAGCCGTTGAACCTTGAACCAAAAGGTTCAACGAGTTCACAGGTTCAAAGGTTCAACCAGTGCGATGAAGATCAAAGAGCTTAGAAAGAACAAGTGACGGACAAAGGATGAACCAATGGACCGATTGAACCTTGAACCGAAAAAGTTCAAAGTTCAATGGTTCATGGGTCCAAAGGTTCAAAGGCGGCCTCAGTCAAGGAAAGAAGCAGCAAATAGGTGGTTCAACGGGTGGTTCAACCAAGGAGCGGGAAAACGATTGAACCAGGAAGCGATGGAACAAAAGAGGCAGAATGAACCGATGAACCAATGAACCAATGTACTTTCATCGGGTTCAAAGGTTTAAGGTTCAACATGGTTCAAAACAGCTAGCGACCATTGACGGCCCCGCAGACGTCAAATTTAAAGTAAGGGAATATCCGTTGAAATTCAAATAAAGCGCATAACGTAAAGGAAGAACCAAGCGACTGACTGAAAAGATAGAATTCCTTTGGATTTGTTCAAAGGCCGACAGGGAACATTTCCTTTGGACTTTTTGTCCAAAGGAAATTATTAAGTGAAAGAGCCGTTAGAATTCTTTCGAAAGTATTTTCTGCAGGAAAATGACCAAGGCAAAGCCCGAAGGAATTCCTTCGGACTTTTGTCCGAAGGAAATAAGCCCGACCAAAGGAATGCCCGAAAGGAAAAAGCCCGAGAGCGGAGCACTCCAAGTGTCATCGTCCGTGTGATTGCTAGATTATACAGAACACGCCACGTGTCACTTGTTGAGATCAGTGGAAAGCAGCCAAAGCAAGCGGGAAAGACACGAAGGAATTGCTAAGGAGGATGACGGACTCGAATGCATTTAAAGGCCAAAACACCAAAGGGAAGAACCAAGCGACTGGCTGAAAAGAGAGCCCGAAGACTCAAATTTTTACAGGAGAGAGAGGAACGAGACCAAAGGACCAGAAATATCTTCAAAAGAGTTATTTCTAGTAGGTGAAACAGTGGATCAAGTAGACTTCTGGGCGCACCAAATCAAGGACGCAAGCCTGTTTTTCTTCCATAAAGTAATGGCGAATTGGATAGCTGCGCAGACATCAGGAAAAGGACCAGACAGTCCATACTAAGAAGAGACATATTAGAGGAATGGACACGCCATAGTTATGGCAATGCACTGTTCTCAGCATGGTCCCTCCAGACAGAACTGAGGGCGCATTGAAGGCGTTGACTGCAGCATGGGCCGTCCCATGGGAATGAGCACCAAGCCTTGCGTAGTTGCTATACATTGTAATTTCTCTCATTATGCAAGAGAGATCTTCCCGAATACAAAAGCAAAACTCTGCCCAAATTGAAAGGTGAATACTGAGACTTTGAGCTCAGATTGTATTTCATATTATTTTATCTGAATGAGAAAGCAAGTGATTCGCAGACTTGTGCTGTATAGCTTGTACCATTTTAGGAGATTGTTCTTATGTCTGTCTTCTAAATGTGTTCTTTTTTATTTAATTTAACAAGCAGAGCTAGTGGAAGTGATAAGGAAGGTGTCCCAAAACCAGTTACTTTCAGACTTTGTGCTGACATAATTGTTTTCAGTGTGTTTTTCTTTTCTGTTTCTATGTAAAGGACCTTGGGACGACTTTGTGCCCCCATTGTTCTTCGTACCTCACTCTAGGGCAGTCAAGGTGGAGACTTTGAGCTACATCTTAGATTGCTGGTTACTTTGAACCCGGTTACCAGTCACTTGTTACCAGAAAGAGTCCTGTTGTTTGCAAGAACAAGCACTTCTAAAAGAAGAGAAGTGTCTTTTGTCGCTTCACCAAGATTTCTACTATCCAGGAAGGGATCTGGCTCTTGGCTGAATGTTACTTCTGAAAGAAGAGAAGTGCCTTCACCAATCACCTAGGATTTCTCCTCTGTTTGTTAGCATCATCTCTGAAAAAAGAGAGATGGATGGTTCATTCCAACCTTGTGTCTTACTTTTTGCTTATATATATAGTATATAACCTCCGCATATTTAATAGGGAACCTCCCCTTGATGAGAGGAGAGATTTGTCCCCTTTGGATGTGGTAAACCTGCAACATTGGACGACCAATCTCCCTATGCTGTGGTGATAGGAACTATTTTGGTCACCAGTTAGCTGGCCGACAAAATATTCACCCAACATGTCCTATCTCCTCAGCTATCCTCATGGCCCTTGAATTTGGCATATAATCGCAAGGTTGTGACTGAATTGGGTGGACTAGTTTTTGAACTACTGATGTCAATTGTTCAACCTTCTCCTTCAGTCGATCTTTAGTGTGATCAAATTTTTCAATTGGTGTGTTAATTGTCGTTTGCACATTTTCTTTTATTCCCTCACGAGTTGCCTTACCAAGATGTATTCTTGAAACTTGGTAGTCACTCACTCTTACCTCTTCTTTAGATTTGTTAGGAGGAACAACTTCAACATACCTTTCCCCTTGCTTGTCTCTGATTATATGAGAAACTGTCTTGGGTCTCTTTGAGGCATGAGGAGTTGGTGTGATGAGAGTGCTGAAATCAACCTCCTGTGGTTGAACTACCTTTTTCCTTTTCTTAACCACTTCATTCAACCATTTAGGTACCTCTGTATTAGAAGCCTCCTACAAAGGTCTTGAATCAATCTGAGCTTGAGTCTTGATAGATGTAGGAAGAATGGTTAGAGCTTGCTCCGATATTCGTTTAACTTTTGCTTCACATTGCTTAGGAGGTTCAAGTTCTTTCTCAATTGACTTTTGGAGCTTGGACTCAAACTTTGGAACAAAGGGTGGAGGTGTGACTACATCTTTTGACAAAACTTGAGGAGGTAAGTCAGATATCTCGACGGAAGGTTTAGGAATTACCATTGTAGAAGAAAAACATACAAGAACCACCAAGGAGGGATCAGTTGTCATGAATTGAAAAGTGGTGTTCTTGATCAATCCTTGAGAATGAACCACATTCTCAGATGGATCACCTAGAACTGTAGTAATCCTAGGGGTTCCTTTAGGTCCAATTGACTTCCTGAGTTTTATTTTTAATGGCCTTCTTATTAGATCACTTTGGGGATCTTCTACCTCTTCAATTATTACTATCCATTGCCTCACTAGTAGAAGATCCTGCAAGAGCTTTCCCCTCTTTGGTCTGTTTAGTTTGTTCAGGGGGTGTTAAATCTACCACTCTCAATGGCAGTGGAAAATCAATGTTTTCAACATCAATTCCTTTGCCTTTAAGCCATTGAATAGTTCTATTCAATACTGCTTGTGTCCGCTTCTCCAAGGATGTTGAGTCTGGCTTGCTCCAATCTACGTGAGGCAAAGGCCTTGCTTTTATATTCTACTCAAAATAAATTGGATCTACAATATCATCATCATCTTCAAAATCCTTCAGAACAAAGGCTATCTTGTAGTCAATTACTTGTTCAAGAATGAAATGATAGTAATCCAAAAGCCTAACTTCCCTATCATCATCACAATCCATCTAATAGTCTTCCTAGTACGGGACGTGCTGATATGCAAAGCTCAGAATATTCTCTATCATTCCTCAAGCATCAAACAAAGCATGTTGTGGAAAGGCCGAAGAGTGACATAGGTCATTTCTGCTTCTATGGCTTTTTCCTTATGTAGTTAGGCACAGGTATACCTCCCAATAGTGATAGAAAAATGTGCTCCAAACTTATGCTTGGAAATTACAAACTTATGTGTTTCAATGAGTTGTTGCACCAACTCTATTAGGGCCCACCTATCATCAACAAACTTTGGTAACATAAATGTTGCAGTCTCACACCCACAGACCTTGATATAAGAGAAGGTGGGGAATTGAATGAACCATCCTCCCCATATTTCAAACTTCGTGGTGGAAGCAACAGAAAATCTAAGATTGTATAGTTTTGCCTCAAACATTTGGATGACGTATTGTTAAAAGGCATCGTCGACTCTATGGAAATGTTTGGCACTAGCCTCCAATGTGAGTTGAGAATAAAAATCATAGATTTGCAAGGAAGACATTTGATCAACTATGCCTAATCCACTATATACTGCATATATGAAGTCATATATAATTTCCTAGTTTGATGGACATCACATAACTGCATATGGATGGAATCACATATTAGTTTGGCCCAATTGATAAATTGCTTATTTTCATGAATGATTTGCAGATATCTGTACATCCACTCTTGATAATCTTTGGTCGTGGGGTTTCCAACCACTCTATTCAAGAGAGTGATAATGTCATTGATCTCCATCAAAAATTCCGAGCGAGCCATAATCTTGGGAACTCTAGTGAAAGAAGCCGTAGGCTTTATCAGCTAATGCTTATTAAATGATTTGGAACAAGAAACTGTATTTGATTCTCAAAATTGTCTAGCACAATTTGGAGAGAGGTCAAAAAATGATTCACGATCAGGTACCTCAGCATATCTTCAAAAAAAAACTTAAAAAAAAGGGGCCAACCAAGACCAAACTTATCAAGGTTGGCCAAAAAATCTGGATCCAGGTGGATTTTGCGCATATCCAACCAGATTTGGTAACCATGATCATGATCGCCCGGTTAGTGTGGTCTTCAAGACGGTGCTTTTTGACAATCTCCCCATTAGTTTCTGTATCGAATGGACCACACCTCAAGTGACAAGGCTTAAAACACGATTATACCTCAATATTGTGCATCTTAGCCATGAATGTACTCCTGATCACATTAAGAGAATTTAGAACCTGGTGCCAAGACCATATGAGGCACTAGGTTGGCTTGATTGGTTATCAGACACTATCTTCGTACCACTACCTTTCTTAGTGTATAGAAAACAAGCCTTTGTGTTCATACAAGGGGATGACAAGGCTTCAAACTATGAATTCCTTAGAATTTCATAGGATCTCAATCTTTGTCTAATGAGAATCTTCAACTACAAGCATCCCATTGGGGGCATAAACTCAAAAGTGGACGAGTCATACAAAGCTTTCAATGCATTGGCTGAAGATTGGAGATAAAACCACTAAAGAGTTTTTTACTCTTGCCCAATCTCTATAGGTGATTGACAAGGTTCGAGCCATATGTAGAGCTAATCAACAACTCACTAGGCTCTTGACATCTTGCAAGTTTTTGTTGCACACTACCATGTTATCTTCGGAGCTCAACCACCTCTCTAGCTATGAGAACGCCCTCAAACAACACCTTGCAAATTGTTTATTGATCAAAGGGTTGTGTAACCACCTTTCTATTGAAAACCTTCATGTAGTTGTTTTTGAAATGGTGGTTCATAAAGCTCCTAGTATTGATGGTTGACCGTGTGAGTTTTATCAAGCCCTCTGGGATACTGTGGGATTGGGTTTACATAAGGTATATCTCAAGGTTGTCAAAACCAACTCTTTGGGTATAATCAATCAAGGCAATATCAAATTCATTTCAAAGATTGGTGACTCGGAGCTCATCACCGATTGGTGACCAATCACTCTTTTGAATGTGTCATACAAGATCATAGATAAATCCCTTTCCTTCCATTTGAAGTATCCTTTCCCTCTTATTGTTCGGCTCGAAAAAATAGGTTTCAATCGCAACAGATACATACTTGACAATGCCATCATTGTATGGGAGAAAGCTCTATTTGTCAAAATTGATTTTGAAAAAGCTTATGACATAATGTAATGGCCTTTCATTACTGCCATGCTCCAAGTCCTTGGCTTTGATCCAAGATTTGTACTAAGAATACAATAAACTCATTTCTCCTTTAAGATTTCATAGCATAACATAACATACTAGTATGAATGTGCTTGCATTACCATTAATGACGCTCAATCTAAAATGTTTGGACTCTTGAAGTCCATCAGACAAGGTTGCCCTTTAGCACCATCACTTTATGTTCTTGCGGTGGAAGGTTTCAGCTATTTGTTGGCTGACTACACTACCAGAGGTTTGGTTAAACGCATATCCCTCCCAAACTCTACCAACAGTTAGTCAATGGGCATTTTTTTTTATGGCTCCTTCCTTACCCTTTTAGAAGAAGAATTGTATATGTTAAAAGCTATGAAACCTCTTCATATTTTTTGCCTTGCTTCAAGCTCCTCAATTCGGTGGAGAAAAACCCAATGCTACAGGCAATCTAATAACTCCATTCCCTCTAATAAGATGGAAGGATTTAAATGTAAGTAGATTCAACATGGAGAGAAAGTTAAATTTTTGGGCATTCCCTTTGCCTTTTAGGCCTCTCCCTCTAACCTATGGAACTATGTGGTGTAGAGGGTGGAAAAGAAGATTGCCTTTAGGGTTACCAAACCTCTCTCCCTAGCAAGTAAGTTCCAGGTGTTCTCTAAAATTCTAGCAGCTACCAATGTTTATTATTCCTCCCGTTGAAAACGTTCCAAAACTGTCTACAACAAGCTGGAATGGCTTCTTCGATATCTCCTACAAGCTAGCTTTGAAGGCTCTAAAAGTTTCCATAGAGTTTCTAGGAAATTTTTCTGCAGACCTAAAGACGTTGGACAATTTGGCCAATTGAGACCCCCTACCAGCTGCTTTCTCCTCAAACATTCAGCTTAAGACTTTGAATGATCGTTGGAGTTTGCATTCTTCTAAATCTCACATGGAATAGGAGATTCGCTAACATTTGGAAGGCTATCATTGAGCCTAAGTAAGTTTGTTTCCTTTGGTGCATGCTTTATCAGAGCCTACCTATGGGAGACCAACTAATCCACAGGTGTTTCTCACCCAGTATGTCTTGCCTATCGTCATCCTCAGACGTTCACATACCTCATTTGCTTTTTCCTTCATGCATAGCCTTCTTGGAGATGGATCCACACCCTCTTCCAACTATTTATTCCATATTTTTTACATGGAAAATGGTCCTTCTGGGGGATTTGGCTATGTTACCTACACAACATAATCAGATTTGGCATATTTTTCAAACCGAGATTCTTTTTAAGCTTTGGAAAGAAAAAAAAGCAATCTTGAATAATGTTTCTCTTGATTGTTTTTTTTAGTTGCTAGCAAAGTATTAGTCGTTTCTAATGCTATGCTTCGAATACAAGTTGAGAAAGTTAGGATGGAGTTGGAGCATTTTTAAGCCCTTTTAGATCATTGGGGAAGTGCCCCGTGTGTTGTTAGTTGGGTGCCACCCAATTCGCAATGCTATAGTCATGGAGGCTATGGAAGATGCCTCTCTCATAGATGGCATGGTTTTTTGCCATGCTCTCAGTGG
Organism: Torreya grandis; assembly: GCA_037957365.1. NCBI lineage: Eukaryota > Viridiplantae > Streptophyta > Pinopsida > Cupressales > Taxaceae > Torreya > Torreya grandis. Next base: position 1,332,674 of record JARHVA010001979.1, on the reverse strand, counting down.
TCCTCGCCTAACCACACCAACAAGGGTAGTGGGGTTGAACATGTATATGCAGGACCCAATGGTTGGAAGATTGGATGTGGCCAATTGAGCCCCCTTATGCTGGTACAAACCCTAGATTGTACCGGCTACTTTTTGCTCAAAACATCTAGTTTGAGACTCTAAATGCTCACTCGAGTTTGCATTATTGTAAATCTACCTGGAATAAGATATTTTCTAACATTTGGAAGGCTATCATTGAACCCAAGAAAGCTCATTTCCTTTGGTGCATGCTTTATCAGACCCTGCTTGTGGGAGATTGACTATTCCACATAAGGGTTTCTCACCCAGTGGGTCCTATTTGCCATCATCCTGAGAAGTTCAAACACATATTTTGGTTTTGCCCCTGTGCATAGTCTCCTTAAATATAGATGCACACCCTCTTAAATATAGATGCACACCCTCTTCCAACCATTTATTCCATATTTTTTCATATGGAAAATGGTTCTTCTTGGGGATTTGGCTATGCTACTTGCACAATGCAATCAAATTTCATATAGTTTTTGCCCTAAGATTCTTTTTCAACTTTGGAAAAAAAGAAAAAATGCAATCTTTAATCAATGTTTTTCTTGATTGTCATTTTTTAGTTGCTAACAAAGTATTAATCATTTATGATGTTATGCTTCAAATACATGTATAAGCTAAGAAAGTGAGACTAGAGATGGAGTATTTGCAAACCTTTGCAGACCATTGGGGAAGTGCACCGTGTGCTACAAGTTGGGTGCAACCCAATTCTCCCTACCTTCAGTTACCTTTGCAAGGCTGTAGTTATGGAGACCATGGAAGATGCCACTGCCCTAGCCAGCAGGGGTTTTTTCTATGTTCTTAGTGGCCCTCAACTAATCACAATAGTGGGGGTGACGGGTTTGGACATGCATATGCAAGCCTAGTGTTTGGTTAGCACTACCACAGGGAAAGTTTCCTTGGTTTGCCATTGTCATTTCTCCTAGCAAACAAGATGATAAAAAAGCAGAAAAATAAAAATCACCTAACAGTAACGGGTGGGAGCACATACCTGATACTTCGGTCCCCCCTAATGGAAATGGTTGGGGTGACAAGCCGGATGATCCCCTGCCACCTCCATTTGCATTGTATTTGATCGATCCGGTCGCATAACGGATTGTTGTGCTTTGAGTTCTTTTCCCAGGGGACTTTTATGTTGTCATCATACTTGGCCTTATGTGTTTTGATTGAAAAGTTCTTTTTGGAGGAGTATTTTATTAAGTGACTTTAATGGCCCTAATTCTAATTATGTTGATTAGAATGATGGTGTTTTAAAGCTCTTTTGTGGCCTCCTCGATCTGCAGGATTGATATGATGTTTTCTCTCGGTGTGTGATTCTGTTCCACCCGTTCTTGGGTATGACTAGCAACGTATTTTATGTGTGATTGATAGAAAACACTTTTCAATCAAAAACGTGGCTTGAGAAACCTTTCCGTAATTATCAAAAAAGCATCATTATGATCTTCAGCTGACAATTCTAAAAATTATGCACAGAATGCCCTTTGATGAGACAAAAATAGAGCCAGCAGACTTTAACAATCCAAGCCAATACAATCTTCAGTAACAACGAAATTAACTTTTCAGCTTTCAACAGTTTACTTTCTATCCATGTTCACATCAGGTACCTAAGACCTTGAACTAGTTATTTCCTCGATTGAATGCCAGAAATTATCAGAACAGAACTGAAGCCATGAAGTTCTTCATTTGATCTGGCAAGTTGTAAAAGCTGCAATTCGCACATACTGAGACTATTTATCATTAAAAATTCTTTGAAGGCACGTCTTAATTGAGACGGTTCCTTTGAAGATTGCATAAGAATTTGCTGCAAATAAATTTTTTACGTAATGCTTTGGCCAGTAGAACTCACAATGGATAACCAATTGAAAACGGTCAATTAAATTCAGAAATAAGAAATGGACTACATATTTTTATGTTATCCCCTTAAGCAACACAACACAAAAAGCTCGGATAGACAAGCAGTACACTTGTTCCAAAGAAAATCTGCTAAGTTTCAGAAACAAATATAGCTTGATTCTTAAATTTTTTAAATGAAATTGCTAACAGAGAAAGGAACTCTGATACATGCGTGCACCAAGGAAAATGTGAGTCTTGGAAATTACTTATGATTCAGATATTGTATATTTTTTGAACTACTCAGCGACCTGTAAATGACCCAAGAATTTCATTGTACCTGTTGACAATTTTTCCCGAAAGGGAAGAACGGATTTATTCAAGCAGTTGAAGGGTTCACAAATTTGCCGAAGGGTCATTCTTTCGGCCAAGAGACCAGTTGCAATTTTTCCGAGAAAAAACCAAGAGGCCGAAGGAAAGAGTCCATTACAAGAATTCCGAAGGACAGGGTACCCTTCGGAAGGGTCACTTTCAACAATCCCGAGGGCACCTACCCTTCGGGAAGGTGAGAGAACAGATTCAGAACCTTTGCAAAAATGCCAGGTGCCCTACAATTCTTCCGAAAAAAGGCATAGACACGAGCAACTAGCCTTTGCGGAGGGCACTTGGTCGGCGAGAGGACCGTGGTGACTTTTCCGAAGGGCACATTTCGAAGGCACTCGAAGGCGCAGCAAAGGAAGATAACCTTCGGACTTTTTGTCCGAAGGAATTCCTTTGGGAAAAAGTCCGAAGGAATTCGGAAGACGCAAGAAAGAAGACTGAAGAAAAACGTCAACGACAAAAGACAAAGGCAACAGAGAATGAATACCTTCGGGCTTTTTGTCCAAAGGAATTCCTTCGGACAAAAAGTCCGAAGAAATTCAGAGAAAAACCCGACTAAGACAAAAGCCCAAGCAAAGGGAAAAGAGAAGGAAGATATCCTTCGGGAAAAAGTCCGAAGGAATACTTCCGAGGATAAAGCCGAAGGAAAGAAAGCTGCAGGAAATACATGCAGAGAAGAGGTTCCAAAGGAAATAAGAAGGCTAAGGGTGACGTCCCGCAAAACGTCAAATTTTGACTGCGGGAAGTAACCGTTGAAACAAAGGTAAAGCCGAAATTCCGAAAGAATTAAAATCATGGGAGGTTGACCTCAGATTAAGCGACAGGAAGTTAAGAAAAGGCCAAATAGGAAAAAATATAGACAAATACATCCGAATATAGAATCCCGCCATAAATAGACATGAACAAGCAGACCAGAGCATGATAAAATACATGCAAGTAGGGGCTACCTTCGACCGCCATTCAAAGCTCCAGTTGACTGGTTATTAAAGTCTCGCTCGTCTCCAGATCATCTCACGCATCTGAGGGTCCAACTCAGCTTCAACCGGAGTTCTAAATTCGAATGACGAGTTGACTGTTCCAGATTTAGAGTTGACTAATTGTTAAAAGCCGCATCCACTAGGAGCTTTCCATGCGAAGGAGAATGATCTCTTCAACCAACTCAGCTTACCAAATGGCCAACTCAGCCTTTCCAACGTTCCAGTTTGGCATCAAGCAGTGCACATAGAATTCTAAAATTAACATTGGCGTGGATTTCCATGCAAAGAGAGGTGGGCGGTTCATAACAAAGACAAGTTCACTTCCTCAAGTGCAAGAAGCTTCATGCAAAGACAAAAGAAAACATATTTTATTGAAAGGCCAAGTAAGCCTTGAGTTAACCGAAGTGAATCCTTCTCTTCAAATTTTCAACACCAATCTTTGGCCTCTTGTAATTCTCTATATAATGGCTTTCAGCCTTGATTAAAAATCATCCAATCTCTCTCTCGGTTAGACCAGACTCTGCCATTGGTGAGTTGTGTAACCTCTTCGATCAATAGGACTGTACTTTCAGATTTCAACTGTTGGCATAGTGTATATTTCATTCAGCAATTTGCATAAGCGGTAGATTTCTCTCCCTTCTCAAATTCTGGTTCATACCTAGTTGCTAGATTATCTTTATGCAGGTCATGTTAAAGTGTTTTTTATGTCTTTTGTTGAAGCTGTAAGTGGACGTTAGGTGGCTGCAAAGTGTCTTTTATCAGACCTCTCTCCATCGTTTTCCCTCATGTTTTGGTCATTAGATCGAACCTATTCATGAAATATTTATGCAAAGTGATTGATTGAAATCATAGGTCTTCCTTTTCCCTTGTTCATTCAGTGTTCAAGGTTCCAAGTTGAGTGGATCAAAATTCTGGTGTATCACCCCCTTTAGGTAGGATTTCCCCTTTAAGTTTTCCTTCTCCCTTTTCCACGGTAGTCCGCAGCATAGAGTAGAGATCCTAATTGATACACCATACAGGAACCCAGCCTTCTCTGGAGGTTCTTCTCACCATTGAGACGCCCACCCTCATGAGAAGATCCCATTGTTTCAGCCGGATAGAGGACTGGCCATTTTGTGCACATCTTCGAATCAGAGTGCAGCCCCAAGTTGACAACAATACCTAGCTCACATTCTCCACCTACTAAACTGTTGATTTCAGACAAGAATTACAGGAGTTTTTCTATAAGAAAGGATGAAATGCAGTCCCCAAGAACCTAGAAAAAATTGTGTTACTTAAGCATTTAAGGAAACATTCCTTGTCTGTTCATGCTCAGTGGTGTTTGTCATCTTTTGTTCAAATGTCCTTTTCTTCCCTCTGAAAGCATAGCCATTCACTTAGACAGTTTTTCTATAAGAAAGGATGAAATGCAGTCCCCAAGAACCTAGAAAAAATTGTGTTACTTAAGCATTTAAGGAAACATTCCTCGTTTGTTCATGCTCAGTGGTGATTGTCATCTTTTGTTCAAATGTCCTTTTCTTCCCTCTGAAAGCACAGCCATTCACTTAGACATAAGAATTTTTTTCTAAAACCATAGCCATTCACTTAAACATGAGAACTTTTTTTTCATCCACTCCCATGACCTTTCCCACATTGTCTGTTTAAACACCTAAGGTATAAAGGTCAATTTTTTTTTCTGATGGAAATTCCAAAAAAGAATTAATCAACATTGACATTGTCATTTCTGTGACTATATTTGACACGACCATTGTGTCCCTAGTTTATGAGCATATTTATCATGGAGGATATTTTTCATATTTATCATACTGGCAAATAATGGACAGAAAGTTTTCAGCTTTTATTTTGAATTTCTTTTGTTATTTTGTTGGTCTCTTCTTCAAATCAGAATTTTTCAGCGTTTTTGCACTTTTCTGTACATGTCTACTTTTCACATTAAAAATATAAGAGACTAGCATTCTCTCATTGTTTTGTTGTATTCATTCTTCTGGATTGGCGAGTTTATTTTGAGTTCATTTTTCTCTTCTCCTCATTTGATGTTATAACATGCTGTCCTTTTGAGTCCCGTTGGCCTACTTTGGTCATTCCAGGACATAAATATAATTTCTCTTTCTTCTTAGCTGAATGCACAAATGGGAAGTCTCATTACCTTTCTTCCCTCAACCAAATACATACGAGGAAAAAACCTACAAACTTCAGTTGTGTATACATGCTTATGGGCATGCAATCTTAACCAGTCAGCAATATTTTCATTTTATCTTAGAAATCTGATAGATTAAAAATGGAAGCATAGAGATCAATAAAAGGATGAAAACGCACCATGCGGGTTATCCTGTCACAGACTGCAGTGTGCATACATATGCCAGCAGCAACTGAAACATTTAATGAATCAACCATGCCAGTCATTGGAATGCTGCATCTCATATCTGAAAGCTCCAATGCTTCATCACTTATGCCCCTGTAAATACAAATGAGCTTTCAGGAATTAGACCACAATATCTTTGATTAAGAAAGTTAAAGGGTAACCTAATTCTTGAAAGGCCTTTTTTTTGGAAAAGTTCAAAGCATTTGTATTAGAATAAAAAGGAAATTACTTGCCAATCAGATTTGACAACCTTCACCAAACATGTATTTTTCTCACTGAAAAAAATTTACAGTAACTGTCAGCAGATATACGGTTTCAAAATCCCAAAGCCATGACAAAAAATGGCCAAAAAACCAAGAAACACAACTACACTAGGAAAAAAGACACATTTCCTTGTCTTTATTGGAACATCTAAGCTTTTTGACTTGGAAATTTTGCTTGCGTTTTTATAAGCCTTGATCATGATGCCACTCTTTTTTCGCATGTCCCTATGCATGCCAGGGAAGAATCCCTATTGACTTGCTACTTAAATTATTAATATTGTTGTCCCCGTAAGCCAATGATGCAAGTGCATCAGCCACTGCATTTTTTCTTCTTCGCTTGTGACTGATCTGTATTTGCTCAAAGCTTTGTGTTACACACTGTGTTTTCAATGATCAAAGCAATTATCCACCAATAATTGTGGTTGTCCTGCCAGGTTTGTGGATTTTGAGATATCTATTACCATTCCTTTTTTATAATATAAATTATCAATTTGAAGTCGCCTTCTATGTGAGAAGAGTTAATCTTTGTTGTTGGGCTAGAAGCACAACTTGGAATAAAGCCTAGATCTTTGCATAATTGATGGTTTGCTCTACTACTCGCTGGCAATATTGGGCAAAGGTGTCTCCTTCATTATTTCAGAGGAATACCCCAAACCCTGGTCGGTTAGGGATTTCCTTTATAGAGTCCATCAAAGTTTGGTTTGTGGAAGATAGCTCTTGGTGGTTCCCATTTTAAAATGTCATTGATTTGAACTCTTGGGCACCCATAATGATATGGAAACCTCCGGGGCTAACAAATTGCTAATTCTTCCATTGTTGATGCTTGATGCCCCAAAAGGTATTTCTTTTGAATACTAGATAAAAGTTGTGAGACTTGTTTTTGGACACATTGAAAATTTTATCTCAAGGTCTGACTTTAATAATTAGAAATCTTGTAATTCCTTGTCACCCATATATTCCACCAGGCAACATTTGGAGTTAATCTGTAAAGGCATTTTATGAAAAGAGATACGTCCGACAATGGTTTCCAATTAATTGGCATGGGAATCTCTTGGGCAATTTTTTGAATCTTCTTATTGAAAGGATCCCCCAATCACATCCAAACTTCTTGGGCAAAGCTGCAAGCTTTGAATAAGTGATCCATCATCTTGCACTCTTGTTGGAAATCACAACATATGTAGGGCCTATCGTATGTAGATTGTCAGCAATTAGAATATTCCCATGTGAGACCAACCAGATAAAGACTTTAATTTTTTGGCTAGGTTGTAAGCAACCAAACTTTTCCTCAGTCTATTTTCCAAGCTTTTTGGGTGTTGCAGCTGAGCATAGGCTGACCCTACCGTCCACTCTCCATTAGGATGGTTTGTGCCAAATATAGGAGCAAGTACAAATTTGGTTAAACACTCAAGATCTCACAAATCTGCCACAAGCCCAGGATCAAATACTCACATAAAACTATACACGAATGCTAATCTAAAATATTTTATTCAATGGCAAAGAAAAGCACTAAGAGAATACCAAAACACAAATACAACAGAATGACAAGAAACCTACTTTCCTCCTTCTACAAGTTCCTCTACATTGAGCTTTTCCTATTTCTACATGTATAGGTGAGTGAGGGAGCGTTTCTATTTATAGAAAATGGAAGCCCTTTTAGAATGAATATGATTGGGCAGGTTGTTACATCAACTTGAATATGATCGGCTTGCTTGCTCAGCTTTATTTTTCTATTTTCCCTATTTTATAATTTTTTGAATCTTCTTATTGAAAGGATCCCCCAATCGCCTCCAAACTTCTTGGGCAAAGCTGCAAGCTTTGAATAAGTGATCCATCATCTTGCACTCTTGTTGGAAATCACAACATATGTAGGGCCTATCGTATGTAGATTGTCAGCAGTTAGAATATTCCCATGTGAGACCAACCAGATAAAGACTTTAATTTTTTGGCTAGGTTGTAAGCAACCAAACTTTTCCTCAGTCTATTTTCCAAGCTTTTTGGGTGTTGCAGCTGAGCATAGGCTGACCCTACCGTCCACTCTCCATTAGGATGGTTTGTGCCAAATATAGGAGCAAGTACAAATTTGGTTAAACACTCAAGATCTCACAAATCTGCCACAAGCCCAGGATCAAATACTCACATAAAACTATACACGAATGCTAATCTAAAATATTGTATTCAATGGCAAAGAAAAGCACTAAGAGAATACCAAAACACAAATACAACAGAATGACAAGAAACCTACTTTCCTCCTTCTACAAGTTCCTCTACATTGAGCTTTTCCTATTTCTACATGTATAGGTGAGTGAGGGAGCTTTTCTATTTATAGAAAATGGAAGCCCTTTTAGACTGAATATGATTGGGCAGGTTGTTACATCAACTTGAATATGATCGGCTTGCTTGCTCAGCTTTATTTTTCTATTTTCCCTATTTTATAATTTTTTGAATCTTCTTATTGAAAGGATCCCCCAATCGCCTCCAAACTTCTTGGGCAAAGCTGCAAGCTTTGAATAAGTGATCCATCATCTTGCACTCTTGTTGGAAATCACAACATATGTAGGGCCTATCGTATGTAGATTGTCAGCAGTTAGAATATTCCCATGTGAGACCAACCAGATAAAGACTTTAATTTTTTGGCTAGGTTGTAAGCAACCAAACTTTTCCTCAGTCTATTTTCCAAGCTTTTTGGGTGTTGCAGCTGAGCATAGGCTGACCCTACCGTCCACTCTCCATTAGGATGGTTTGTGCCAAATATAGGAGCAAGTACAAATTTGGTTAAACACTCAAGATCTCACAAATCTGCCACAAGCCCAGGATCAAATACTCACATAAAACTATACACGAATGCTAATCTAAAATATTGTATTCAATGGCAAAGAAAAGCACTAAGAGAATACCAAAACACAAATACAACAGAATGACAAGAAACCTACTTTCCTCCTTCTACAAGTTCCTCTACATTGAGCTTTTCCTATTTCTACATGTATAGGTGAGTGAGGGAGCTTTTCTATTTATAGAAAATGGAAGCCCTTTTAGAATGAATATGATTGGGCAGGTTGTTACATCAACTTGAATATGATCGGCTTGCTTGCTCAGCTTTATTTTTCTATTTTCCCTATTTTATAGTAAAGGAGAAAAAATCTAGTATCTTAGGCATATAATGTAATGTCCCCCTTTTGGACATGAAGCTTTTGAAGACCCTTAGCCTATTTGTCCTTTGTTTTCCAAGGCTAAGGGAAGTTAAAAAAGAAGAAACATATTAATTTAATTGTAAAATTCAAAAAGTTGCTTTATCATCTAACTTTCACTTAAGTTGTGGTCTTTTGAGGGTCATGGGCACCAAAGACCTTAACTGAGGGTTATAATTTGATTAATCTTTCTTTAAAAGTGGGTTTCCCTCCAAAAGTGCAATTCCCCTCTTGGAAGGAAAATTATAAAAAGGGATGGAGGATTCATTTGAAAGGTTAGATTATGTTATGATATTGAATTTTCAAGACAAAAACCTTTGCTTGTTCACTTTGAAGACAAAAACCTTCAAGATGATGGAGTTGAGGACAAAAACCCTCAATCTTCTTGAGGCAACTTCAACTCAAAGCTACCACTGAGCTGAATCATTCTTCCAAGGGTGTTTTGAACACCAACTTGTTTGCAACAAGAAAGAAGACAAACTATTGAGGTGTGGCGAGTGACAAAGGAGTTCAAGGCTGATTGCATTGAAACCCTAGAGAAGACAAGCAACCCCCCTCCTAGGGTGGGTGAGTGGCCTTCAAGGCACAAATCAGCCTTCTTGAGGGCTGAACAGCAGTCCACTATTTTTGGTAAATTTTGGGGATTATTACCAGCCATTTGCACTTGAAATAATTCAGTTTTGGGCCTAATTGATTGACTGTAATTTATGATAATTTTCCTTAAATTAATTGTGCAAAAATATTGATGGTTTGGTGGGGAAGAGACCACCATCCAGTTCTGCAATTTTTCTACGCTTAGTGACTTGGAAAGTAACTTGCTATGGTTAGTTGATGCCCTAAATTTCATTGGAAATATCAATAAATATTTACTAGGGTTTTGCAGTAATTTATTGCAGCTTTGGTGTATTTATGGATAACTAGGATTTCTTATAGCTGCCATGTGGAGAATAAATAGGTTTTGATGCTTCCAATGTCCCATAGGTAAGTCCCTCCATGTTCGTCGTTCTTTTGCAAGGAAGAGGATTTTCCTTTTGTGCTATTGGGATCCTTTGCACAGCTGCTAAGCATCCTACTTCTTTCAATATTTATGGGGTGTCCTCTTCTTCCCCATGCCTCATTATTTCCCTTTGTGCAAGAGGGAATAGGGTGCTGCCCTAAGCATGGTTTGGGTTGCCATTGGCACTCCATTCCTTTCCCATCTCTTTCAAATAAATTATGACAATAATGACAATTTGCAATGCTTACCAATTGTTTGAGAGAAGGCTCAAAACTTGATGAAGGGGCTGCGTTTTATGTCTAGGGGAAGCCTTCTCTTTCACTCTTTTCATGCTCATGATACATCCTCCTAACAATTTATTGGCCTTGGAGGTGGGGGCCTCTCCATCACTTAGAACATGCAAAACAACCTCTTTACCTACTATTTTGAATTTGAACTCCATAATTTGGTAATTTTGTGTATATTCTCCAAGTGAATGCAACCATTGAATACCAAGGACCATATTGGTCTCCCTTATACCCCCACATAAAAATCATCTTCAACCACATGTTTTTCCAAAGTGAGGCTAAGCTTTGGAATTTTGGTTGTGCAAGGGATGGTGAATCCATCCGCTACTGTAACTCTAAGACCTTTGAACTCCATTGATTGTAATCCACAAGATGTTGCCAATCCCCTATCAATGAAATTGTGAGTTGCCCCACTATCAATAAGTATAGTAATAGGTGTACATTTCAATGAGCCCTTAACTCTAAAGGGGTAGTATCTAGGAGCCCTGAAAAGTGATGCCAAAGTGCCACTCAATTCCTCCTCCCCTTCTATTTCCAAAGTAGGCTCCTCATAGTTGGTTGTCCCAACTTCTTCCTCCTCATTTTTCTCATTGGAAAGAACCTCAATGTAGTGAACCAGTCCTTTGCCACGGCAATTGTGGCCCTTCTCCCAAGGGTCCTTGCATGTGAAGCAAAGACCTTGCCTCCTTAGCTCATTTTTTACATCAAAGCTACTTCGTGGTAGGTCCTTCTGCTGCCCCAAACCTGGTTGGTTTGGTCTAATCAAAGGGCCCACATGATTGGCCTTAGGTAGCCCTAAAAAGCTACCCTTGGGCTGCCCCAAACTGTCACCTCTCTGCTGCCCATTAGGTGGGGAAAAAGTACCCTTTGGCTGTCCCAAAGGTGAAAATCTGCCCCTCGGTGTAGAAGACTCCATATCATAGGCCTTCTGAATGGCCTCCCTCAATGTAGGTAGATTAAAAGCCTTGACCAATCCCTTTAGGGAGTCAATCAAGACCTCTATGAATAGTGCCACCAATCTCCTATCTGAAATATCAATCACCATGATTGAAAGTCTCTGAAACTTTGTGATGTAATCATCCACTGAAGTCTTCTGTCTCAATTGAGTTAAATCACGAAAGTGAAGCTCAAGATCCGCTCTATCGAATCTCTCAATCAATCGCCTATTGAACTCCACATAGGAGTGTATGTGTTGATGTCCCTGTGTGATCAAACCATGATACCACCAATTGTGGGCTGCTCCCTCTAAATGTAATGTAGCGAACTAGATGGCATCTCCCTTTACCATCGGCCGAAGTGAAAAGAAGGTATCCACCTTATGAATCCAAGCCCTGGCCGAACTCCTTTGTGACCCATCGAAATTAGGAGATAACTTCCGCAATGCATGCTGGAAACCTCCCTGACTACCTCTCTGCCTCTGACCAATCCTGGGTCCAACCTGTCCCCATTTCCAAGTTGAAAACTCATAAAATGTCATAGCCCACCTAACTGTCTCAGACAAGGTAACATACTCATCCATATCTCTCTCTAACTCCTTGCAGGGGTTGAATAACCCCTCCCTCGATGCAAACTCCTCTCTCTGAACAAATGTAGGTTGTGTGGGCCTACGTGTGGATGCTCCATTCCTCTAAGGGGGTGTGTGTGCACCTGGCCTGCTCCCTGAGGCACTGCTATCTCCATTGAGTGGCTTCAATCCACCCATCTCACTAAGGGAAGGAAGAAACCCCTCCATCACAACTGTCATCTTCTCTTGAGTTTGAGAATGCTTTTCAAATCTCTCTTTAGCCATCCTGTCTCTTCTCTCACCCTCTGTCTCCTAGTGCACCATGTCACTCATAGCTCGGTCCTGCTTGGGTGAACCAACTGGTGAAAGCTCTGCTTCCCCCCTACTACTCCTCGAATAATACTTAACATCTTTGTTGCCACTCATGTATCAAAACCTCACCCCACAGAATAGCCAAGATATGGCTCTGATACCATTGTAATGTCCTCTAATTGAGACAATGATGATAAAAGAGGGTTTCCCAACAAAACGAGGCCTCAATCAACTCTAAAAACACTGAATTCTGAAAATTAAAATCAGCAAACCCTGGCTAAAATATAGATGCTAAAAACACCATATGTATAACAAACCCTAGGTGCCAATGTTGCACAATTAATTCCAAAGTATATGAAGCATATAACCATTGAATTTTCACCTTATATCCACAAATATCTCATGCATAAACCCTTGAATTTGCTGCTGTTATAAATACATTTGTATGTGTGAGGAAGGGTGCATGTACCTTGGAAAATACGTTTACCAAAAAATCTGATTTTCCTCTTGAAAGTTCAGCTGCATTTTCTTTGTAAAATCAGTCCTCAAACCCTTGCAAAAACTCACCAAAAATATGATAAAATATAAAAATATTTTAGAATGAAATATTTAAGTTTTAGCCCTCTCACGCCTCCAAAAACCCTTCGAAACAATTTGTCCATGTGCAAAAAATTACTGTATTAAATAAATCAGATTTCTCCTTTGAATTCACTCACAAATGATGTCAAAGGACCTTGAAAAATATGCTAAAAATACTCTAATAATTCTAATATTATTTGTGTACTTTTTATGGCCTAATAGCACCCTAGAAAACTCGAAAAATGCTCCTCGAGTGAATCGCCCCACTCATAAAATAATAGCAGAATTTTTAGGATGAAACCCTAGTATTTTTCTTTCCAAAACCCTATGATAATTTGCCACAAAAATCAGAAAATAAAAAACCACAAGTACCTTGCCAAATGGAGTCTAAAAACCCTCTGATATGCTCAAATCTTCTTCCCAACTAATTCCTCCTACTCAGAAAAATAGGGAGTAAATTTCTAAATATTCAACTCACCCAAAATCCTTCCGAATAGCCTCCCAATGTCTCATAGGGCAAGTCGCCCAAGCTAAAAGGTACTATAAAATATTAATAATATTCTATACACTGCTATAACTCCAAATCCGTCTCAAACCCTCAAAATTCACTCTCCAATCAAGTCGCCATAGCTAGAAAATTCCATGAAAGCACGTGCAACTCTCTTTGGCTTCCAATGACCCCTCCAAGTGGTTCGTCTAGCTCCCTAGGCAAATCGCCACCCCTTGGGAAGGTATTCTGCAACATGAAAAATCTTTCAAGATGATTCGCTCCTCTTCAAACCTGTGAGATTACCAAAAACCTATTTTCAATAGAAGTAACAATGTTTCTTCAATGACAGTGGTGTTTAAAAACGCCTTTGTATATTCCACTTGCATGAATACATACAATTTGAAGCTCACTTACAACCCTTGAATGGAGTTGCTCAAGTAGAAGGAATGGAGGTTTTCGTCCCCAAATCTATGACACTTCTTAAAGGTTTTCACTCTCAAGAAATGAAAACCAAGCTTGACATACTTGATTCAATTTTTCAAAATCAATATTCAACATACCCTTTCCGAAAAAGCATCTCTTCCTTTTGATGTTCTTCCTCCAATTGTGGCGCCCAAAATAAAGAGGAACAGTTGCTTTTATTTTTAATAAAAAGATATATAACAAGCTTCCTTATAAAAGCACTTTTAGAATGGCCCTTAAAAAGGCCCCAAATTTAGATAATAAAGTGCTTTATCAAAATAGCCTTGAAGCTTACTAATGTTCCCCCATTTTGCTTTTCAATCCTTACCCCTGGGGAATGTTCAAGCTAAGAGTCTCCTCCAAGGACTAGCTCAAAAAGGGGAACATTACATTTAGATTTCAAGAGGAAGTGAAATATCCCACTCTTGTTTGAGATATCTGCTACTTGAATTTGCTCAACTAATTTCAGTTTTGATGGTTTGAGATTTTGTCACACTTTGTATGCAAGGTAGCTGAACCCTGATTTTAGAGTGTTTAGGTGTTTGGTTTGCTTTATTTTTTATTGATTTTCAATACCACAACATTTGCCAATAAATAGTAATGATAACCAACAGATTTGCATAACAAATATTAAGCACTCTACCTCAAATCTGGTTCTATTATCACTATGTCAACTCTGAATACACATATATCAGGTCTGACACACTTTAGATCAGGTTGTTAACATCATAAGACAGCGGATACAAGATGTAAAGAGTGGAATGCCAAACTCATCACAACATACCCGTGAGTTATTTCTTCAACAGTGTGACTTCTATGATCAAAGAATGAAGGCTGAAGCGGTTTGTACATACTAAACAATAAACTCCGGACTGTTGAAGATGATTCCTATAGCCGAAAGCCAAAAACAATTATATTGCTTCTCTGGAAAACTTTAACAGCAGACCAAAAACCCTTTATTGGATGCCTTGCTCAAATCATCAACTTCTCCACCTTTATTTTGCAGCGAACTAATATCATTAGATTAGCCACCCTCAATGATGACAAATGCAACTCAAATTCCAAGGCGTTTCAGCCTAGACTCAAAACACCACCTTCAAGATGTTGTACGGCCTAGCAAGTACAAACTTGTATGGCCTGGTAATGAGAATGGCACAGCCCCAACAAGAAGCAATCAGCAATTAAACAAACAATCAGCAGGTATACTTCTGATCTCAGATAATCTTCTCAAAACCCTGGAATAAACTCCTCAATAAGCATAATGTGACTTCTGATGTAAAGCCACCTGTAATAACCACCCTTGGATGGTATCTCACTCCTGTAGGTTGATCAAATCAAAGAGAATGAACGTTCTCCATGATCAGATTGAATAAGAAACCCTTGTTTTCTCCTCATAGCCAAAGCTTCACAAATTTCATTAGTATGGAATTAACAAAGAATGATGAATTTGCTTGTGTTACTTTATTATATCACTTCCAGTGGGCACCAAAACCAATGACTTATATAAAATGACTTTATAACATTAAATAAACTTTTATAATAAAGTCAAATAAGTCATTATAATATTATGCACTTTTATAATTAATTATTATTAAAGTAATACTTTAATAATAATTAAAATTCCATAACTCCTTCAATAATCAACTTTTATTAATTCCATCAGCGCCAGAAGGTAGCCCACTATTTCCTTTGCTCACCAGGGTGCTTTACTAAAAATAATGTTGGCCCACAACATCCAACTTACTAAAAATAGTAAGTGTATATAAACGGAACCAAAAAACCCTGGATATGATCACCTCAGAATATGCCAAGGAACTAGAGAGATAACACTGCAAACTCTCTGGAGAACTCATTAACACCTGCATTAGGGCCTCTCATCACCATTATTAGCCTACGAGGACCTGATGATAGGCTAATCCGCAAAACTCGGATGCTCGCTAAAAAGGGGACATTACAGTCCACCCTCCCCGAGATTGCTTGTCCTCAAGCAATCTCAACTGAATGCCTTGATTTATTGTCTGAACACTGGAATCCCAAATCAATATGTATTGCCCAACCATGCCCAACATCACTATAAACAACTAACCAGGTGTAAAGCAATGTACCACACATAGATAACCCTGGATCCCACAACCGCATCGGAAGTACGCTATACACATTACCTGCTGACTTCCACTATGTTACTCTGATATAAACTTTACCATGCTGAAAGTGGTGAAGCAACACATCGAGATCCAACTGAACTAACATGTCAAACCTATCGCCACCAGGATCCCAACACAACAGAACCTCGCGTCCATCGAACATGAGGAGATTAAATTATCTCGAAGTGTCTGTATCACAATACCTCTCTCTATCCTCTGCAAGCCTCCCATGGATGTGATGTCTACCCCTCATGGGTGTTGAAAGATGTGTAATTGCTCCTCCTAGGTTGCTGATATAAAACAGATCAGCACCCTGTAGATTGAATATCCAACCTAGGGGAATGCATTCCCAACTGCCAGGGTCATAGGGTGCCAAAGTATCAACCCTATGCCACTATCCAACACTAAGGAGATGATACAACTCTCCTCCAAACTCCTGAACAACTGCTGTCCTCCAAGGATAATGAGAAGAAACCTTATCCCCATTAATAGAGCAATTGTCCCCTACCAACTGATGGTGTGGATCTGGAGATGGAAACACTCCATCCCACAATGAGTGATATGAATCTCGAGCCAATCCACACCTATGCACCATCAAATGATTTGTGTGGACTAAAAGAGAAGTGATGACCACTCCTTACTATGCAGTCGAGATGGAATGCATCTCCCTGTGCCAATGATTGACCATCATAGTCCTCGGGAACACTCGCCTCGTCACTCTCATCATCTGAAATGGATGCATCTTCAGGGACATCAGCTACAACATACTGTTCTCTATTGAGCTCATCCAATGCACTCATCCCACTGGGGTCACCTGCACTTGTAAATGAAATGTCTCCACATCCTCAATATGCACATCCCCACAATCCGTGGATGTATGCTCATCACCAATGGCTGCCATAGATAGATGAATTGTAGCTGTAGGTGATGAAGACTATGCCAAGCTCAACTCCACAGCAAGCTCATCAATCCGAGTCTCTGACTCTTGAAGTGCCATTTGAGTGCTCGTCAAAGAGTCCATGGTGACCTCAAGCTCATGAGTGAGCTCATCAACCTCCTCTTTCCCTTTAAGTGCATCATAATAGAACCCCTCAAGCATGAGAAGATGATCTTTGTCTAATAGTAGTTGTAGGTAATTGTTTTTCATTACCACCAACGCTTCTTTGAGTCCCTGAAACTCTACAAGGGAAAGATCACCATCCAAGTGCATGTGTGACTGAGTCCTCCAACAACAGTTTGCCATCAACTGTTGAGCAACATGAAAGTGTCCTAAGTCTGTAGCAATCATACCTTCGTTCACCTTCAATTGCCCTGCCAAACGGTGAGACCCCTGGAACATATCATCTCCACACAAAATTTCTGATTTATAATCAACACTATGATAGGATGTTGAATCACCATCATTAACGGATTAAAGAACATCATCATTTGTGCCATCAGCATTGCACACATCCTCATCAAATGTACTCTTGTTTTGATCCTCAAAGGATGACTCGAATGAGAGGCTAGAGGCTGCTGATTTGACATCCTCATCGCTCATTTCCTCTTCCGGAATAGATACATGTTCATCCGAAGAACTATTCCGGTACCCATCAGTCTCATATAAATTTTCTGATTTTAGATCAGCGTCATGCAACATACAATCTAATTTTGTTTCTAGGCCGATATCAACTTCATGAACGCTGAGAATGTTATCCTGGGGTTCTGACAAACAACTGTCATGATGTAAAGCATTCTCATCAACAATCACGTCAAATTTAAACCCCTTTTCTTCCACTTGTCCATCATCTTTGCCATTCATATCTCGAGTGCCAACATTGGGAGACTCCTCAACATCATTCCCTTCATGTGCCATAGCTGCTAACTCATGGTTATGCTCAACATTATGACTGCTGTCATAAAAATCAGGTGAAAATTTTCCTTTAAACATCCTCCTAGTGTATTTTACCAAACCAATCTTTCCAGGACTCACAATAACAACAGAATTCAGATATCTATTAAAAGAGTACTATATTTTAAAATCCTCTGGCATGCCCTGATAGTCCTCAAAGAGTTGATTGGCTTCCCGTTCATAACCTTCCTTGATCTTGATGGCTTCCCATTCATAGTCTTCCCTGCTTTTTCCTTCAATCCTGTAGTAACCCATTGTCATACTCTAAATATTTCTGATACACCCAACAGGATGGCAGGAAACCGCTCTGATACCACTGAAATATCCCATCCTTGTTTGAGAAATCTGCTAGTTGAATTTGCTCAATTAATTTCAGTTTTGATGGTTTGAGATTTTGTCAAACACTTTGTATGCAAGGTAGCTGAATACTTATTTTAGAGTGTTTAAGTGTTTGATTTGCTTTATTTTTTATTGATTTTCAATACACAACATTTGCCAATAAATAGTAATGATAACCAACAGATTTGCACAACAAATATTAAGCACTCTACCTCAAATCTGGTTCTATTATCACTATGTCAGGTCTGAATACACGAATATCAGGTTTGATACACTTTAGATCAGGTTGTTAACATCATAAGACAGCGGATACAAGATCTAAAGAGTGGAATGCCAAACTGATCACAACATACCCATGAGTTATTTCTTCAATAGTGTGACTTCTATGATCAAAGAATGAAAGTTGAAGCGGTTTCTACAGACTGAACAATAAACTCCAAACTGTTGAAGATGATTCCTGTAGCCGAAAGCCAAAAACAATTATATTGCTTCTCTGAAAAACTTTAACAGCAAACTAGAAACTCTTTATTGAATGCCTTGCTCAAATCATCAACTTCTCCACCTTTATTTTGTAGCAAACTGATATCATTAGATTAGCTGCCCTCAATGATGACAAATGCAACTCAAATTCCAAGGCGTTTCAGCCTAGACTCAAAACACCACCTTCAAAATGTACGGCCCAGCAGGTACAGACTTATACGGCCTGTTAATGAGAATGGCACAGCCCCAGCAAGAAGCAATCAACAATTAAACAAACAATCAGCGGGTATACTTCTGATCTCAAATGATAATCTTCTCAAAACCCTGGAACAAACTCCTCAATAAGCATAATGTGACTTCTGATGTAAAGCCACCTGTAATAACAACCCTTGGATGGTATCTCACACCTGTAGGTTGCTCAAATAAGAGAGAATGAACATTCTCCATGATCAGATTGAAGAAGAAACCCTTGTTTTCTCCTCACAGCCAAAGCTTAACAAATTTCATAAGTATGGAATTAACAATGAATGATGAAATTGCTTGTGTTACTTTATTATATCACTTCCAGTGGGCGCCAAAACCAATGACTTATATAATTGACTTTATAACATTAAATAAACTTTTATAATAAAGTCAAATAAGTCATTATAATATTATGCACTTTTATAATTAATTATTATTAAAGTAATACTTTAATAATAATTAGAATTCCATAACTGCAATAATCAACTTTTATTAATTTCGTCAGCCCCAGAAGGTAGCCCACTGTTTCCTCTACTCACCAAGGTGCTTTACTAAAAATAGTAAGGTTGGCCCCCAACATCCAACTAACTTACTAAAAATAGTAAGTGTATATAAACGGAGCCAGAAAACCCTGGAGATGATCACCTCAGAATATGCCAAGGAACTGGAGAGATAAACACTGCAAACTACCATCTGGGGAACTCATTAACACCCACATTATGCCCTCTAATCACCATTATTAGCCTACGAGGACCTGATGATAGGCTAATCCGCAAAACTCAGATGCTCGCTAAAAAGGGGACATTACAAGAAGCTTGGAAGAAACAATTAACATGTGGGAAGTGTTGACCAATTTTCGCCTGCAGGCAAAATTGTGGTCAACTTCTTCCCCCTGCGTTTTAAAACCAGTCAATTTCGGGTTGCATGTCCATCTTCAAGTTCATGCTCAGTTCGGGCCTGGTTCATTGGTTCAGTTCAAGTTCAGCGGGTGGTACAGTCAACAGTTCAAACGGCCTAAGTTCAAGTCAACGGTTCAACGCGTTCGGTTCAATTCAATGGTCCATCCGGCTTGGCATGGTTCATCGGCTTTTATGCCTTTTGGGAATTTGGCACGCAATGCTTGAACCTTAAGCCATTGAACCAACTTTTGGTTCAACGGACTTGGTCAAGGGTGTGTCCTTGGCCGAGGGGCAGTTCAAAAGGTCCAGATACCCTTCCGAAGGGCAGGCACAACAGGAAGAAATCCGGGTAAGTCAAATCGTTTGAGTTCAAATTTGCCAAAATTTGCCAAGTCCCAACCAAAGCGCTTCAAAGTCAAATGTTTAAAGGCCCGGGCAGAATTCCCGCAGACTTTTTGTCCGCGGGATATATAAGACTAAGGCAAGCGCGGAATTTTTGCAGACTTTTTGTCCACGGGAAAACATCCGCAGAAAAAAGTCCGTGGGGAAAAGGCCGCGGGACATACAAAGCTCGCAGAACATTTAAAGGTCCCCGCGCAGACCGTCCAGGCAAGCGTGAAGAGACTGCAGCAGGCCGTGAGGGAATT
Source organism: Torreya grandis (assembly GCA_037957365.1). Taxonomy (NCBI): domain Eukaryota; kingdom Viridiplantae; phylum Streptophyta; class Pinopsida; order Cupressales; family Taxaceae; genus Torreya; species Torreya grandis. Next base: position 1,312,342 of record JARHVA010001979.1, on the reverse strand, counting down.
ATGAAGGTCCGAGGCCAGCTAAGGACTAATGACGGCCGCGTGGCCGTCAAGTTAACAAAGGAAAAGTGCCCAACTGGGTGCTAAGATGCAGAAGCCGCAGGATGCCAGCATGGACCCGCCGAAATAACAAGAAAAGAGTGCCCGGGAGGAAAACAAAGTAGAAGAGCAGGCCGCGAAGAAATATAAGCCGCAGAAAGACAGCCATGTGGCCCTGATTGCCAGTAAAGGACCCGACTGCCAACGTGGACCCAAAAGACAAAGCGAAGGACACGGGGACGTCCCAGGGCATGTCAAATTTAATGAAATGGTTTAGCCGTTGGGTTTTCAAAAATGGGAAAAGCGCCAAAACATGGAGGAAAGGGACCTGAATGTAAGCAACCCGCCAAGAAAGTTCGCCCAAAGGGCTGAGAAGCCGGAAAGAAGACAAAATCGCCAAAAGTAATCCAAGTGGCATAGACAAGGCAAATTTATTCCCTGATGGCATGAACAACAAAAGGCATGGCCCAAGCATTTAGAAAGGGGACAAACCGTAGGAATTGGCAGGAAATGTAAGTCTCAAACAGGCAAAAGGAACAGTCCATTTAATTCCTTGAGCGACTTGTTCCTTCCATGAAGAGACACGTATGTAACTTGTGAAAGAAGCGCCAAGTTCTCTCTTTTCCTTGTTTTCTCCTATATATTGAAAACTTCTCATTATTGTGAGAGATCTTCCACATTTTGTAAAGAGCGCAACTCTGCAAAATTTCACCTGGATCAATACAAATGCAATTTTTTTACCTCCATTTGGATAGACATTTATGTGTATGCATTGAATGTTTGCTTGTGTCCAGTCATTGTCTTTTGATGCTCTCACAGGTCCGACACCAACAGACCTACTGTCTACAAGGCGCCATTGTTGCAGCTGTCAAGAGAAGAGCAGTATTTGGGAGTGAAGGAGCAGAAGAAATTACTTCATAAGTGTGTGTTTCATAGCACCTTGAGTGATCTCTGTTCTGGACTTTTCATTGAAGCCTCCCTGCCAGTCTTAGCAGCCTGGACCTTCTGCCAAATGCGTAGTGTATGTTTGTATTTTCTTGATTCTGAGAGTGGATGTGTGAAGGTCAACCTTTATTTTGGTGCATCGCCTCGTTTAGAGTAGGTAGTTTGTTTTCCATGCATTTCTTCTCCCTTTTCATCGCCCTTTATATCTATATATCTATACCTGTATTTTGCACTGCCTAAAACAAACATGATGCATCAAAGGGAGCTAGCCATTATCTAGAGACTCTCCTCTCCTGCTTCGCTGTCCCACAGGCGAGAGAGGAGTTTCCATGTTGCGGGGAGAGGGCAGGAACCTATTTTCCTGCCACCGGGTGCAAATCTCCAGCGTCAACAGTTCTGCCATGCTTGGTGGGACCACAAGTTTTCAACGCATTAAAGTTTCAGGATTGATGCTGGTCCTGTTACAGCAAATCGATTTCTTCAGCATCTAGCAACTCCGAGTAATATCCGCTAGTTAAGCAGTTTTGGTACCTTACCATCAGGAAGCACATTTTCTGGTATGTGTAAATTCCATCATTTTAAGCTATGGACTCTGTTTTTTTCGACGAGCATGGCTATGATCCTTACCAGCCTTATGGCGATCCTTATCACGCCCAATATGGCCAGTCTCAACCCTACTACGAGCTATATCACCCTTGTGCTCAGTCTTCTCAGTATGTCGCTTCTCCCACTCAACCCAATCTTTTCGCCAATCAACCAGTTTCTGCCTTCAAGCAAGCACTGTTGGCATATGACAAATATGTAATTGATCTTAACACCAGAAGGGGATGCGGCCAAGAAATTCTTGATCATGTTGTCTATCAAGTGAGGAATGCGCTGGATCAGGTTAAGAAAGAATGGGCTCCTGTTGAAAGAGCTAATTGGCATAGGCCTTCAAATGAGATGCTGGATGTGAGCAGTTTAATTGCATCTGTGGAGGAGAAGCTGAGTGTGCATGAGAGGCAGCCTTACCAAGTTTATCAACCTGCATACTCACTGCCCAAAGCATCATATCAGTCATATACAGCCCCTACTCTTGAGCCAAGTCGAGCCTGTCAAAGTCCGTTCCCCAATCATGTTGAGGAGAATTCCGAAACAGCGAATCTTGTGTTTACGGCTAATCTTGATAGACAGATCAAATTGGCAAACCTTCAGATGCAGCAGTCCATTCTGGCAGCAGGGGAAGTGGAATCGAAATCTTCACTGTCCTCTCACATTGAGGCCCCATCAGCCCCAAAGGAAATGCCCAGCGCAAATTGCTTGAGCTGGAATAGAGTGGTCGAGTCATGGAACAGCAAAGAGGAGAAAGACATCGTCCAAAATGAAGAAATGCAAAATGAGGATGACCTGGCCAAGCGGATTGTCATGTCCCCTTTTTAGGTGACATGTTCTGAGTTCATGGTTAGCCTATTATGCGACCTTCGTAGGCTAATAGGATGGATAGAGGGTCATAATGGAGCTTGGCTTGACTTTGATTCACAGGATTTCTACATTTGATTTTCATTCAGGTTATTTCAGACATATTTGGCCAGGGCTCCTACTTTTTAGGGATATTTGATATTCAGCGGAGCGCCTTTATTATGGTATGGTTATGTGCGGAATCACTCCCTGATTCACTAGCTTCGATCGGTTCGTCGATCCGACATGTATTGAGAGAGATATTAATATTTGATTGATTTAATCAAATATTAATTATTTAGCCTAATTTTAATTAGAAACCCTAATTCTAATTTAAGAAAACCCTAATTAGGGCAAGCACATCTTTTGAGGGTATAAGGGTTTCTCATGGAGGCCATTGTTGATTATGCTATTGATTATTGATATTGATTTTGAGAATTTCTTCTGTGAAGACTGAGCCTAGGGTTCAAGGATTCCATCTGCATTGGAGAACGTTCCCTCTTCAGTGTGTGCAATTAAGAGGTTGTGGAATATCAGCTGATATATTGCCAAAGTGAGAGATAGCTTCATCCAGAGGTTATCACAGAATTTCAGGTTTGCGAGATAACTTCACACAGAAGTTATCACAGATATTCCAGGTATTTATTGCTTTATGTTTTGATTCAATAAATTATACAACTAGAGATCTACTGTGCTAGAGACATATATTTCCAGATCAGGGGTTGAAAACAAGGAAGTTGTGCTTAAGTGGCGGCCGTACAGAGTCCGTACGGGTTCGTACAGATCAGTGCAGGAACCGACCTCGGCAGACAGAGGGTTTTCAGTGACCGACATCGGTCGACTGAAGACCGACGTCGGCAGAAAGCCGACCGACAGAGACCGACGTCGGCTAGATATCGACCGACGACGGCGACTGTGTGTCGACACAGAAGGGCCGAGACCTTCCAGAATTCAATTTTCACTTCCAGTTTTGATAAGCCAGGGTTTTTAAGACTGTATTCCATATTTATATGCATGAGAAAGGACTGCAATTGTAATAGTTTAAAAGGACAAGTGATAAGATTTGTAATTTGCTATTCAGAGACTATATTATTGTGATCATTCTGAATTTATTCAACCGAAGTTATATCTTGTTCAAAGTTTTTTGTGTTGCTATATTTCCTATTTGGAGGGGATATTACACGGATTGAGGAACTAGAGAAGAAGATGAGACTGCTAGGCGAAAAAGAGATGGAGCTTTCAGACGTTGCAGACCAGCCAACACCAAAAGGTATCCCTTTCACCAATCCACAAGCTAATTTCAATATTGATGAAGTGCTGGTGAAGTGGAGGGACGAAAATCAAGAAGTTTTGGCCCGGGGTCTGCCCTCTCCTATTTTAGAAAAAGCTCTCCTTTGTGTGCCAAATCCTTTTTACCAGATGGCGCTTGCTCATTCTGGCTCATCCAATGCATCAATCAGTCCTGCTCTCAATCCCGTGCACCTAGCTTTTCAGCACGCCTCTCTTTAGACAGCTTTCCCTATGCATGAGCAGACCCTCCCAATTATTCCCCAGCCTCAGGTCTTTAAACATGATCTCCAAATTCCAAGCTGGAAGGAGAAGCATCATAAACCAGCCCAGGACCTTCAAAATGATAAAGTTGTTGCATGCTCACAAAAGCAAGAGTCCAATCCTGGGACCACGAGCTGGAAGCAAATAGTTGAATCTTGGACCAGCAAGGAGGAAGGTTTCAGTCTAACTCTTGAAGAAGAAGACGCTGCTCCTGCCCCTGATAATGATTGTGACTTCCGAGAAAGGCTTTTCCAGGAAGATTTGGATAGGCAAATTGCAGAATTGGAGTCTAGAGCAGGTCTCCTCAGCGAACGTGTGATGCATGTTTCAGATCAAATGACAGATTCTGTGTCTGAATGCATTCCATCCATACACCTCCAAGAAAGCTATCAGGCCTTGCCTGATATGGATTATGCTCAGGTTATGACTGACCAAGGAGACTTCATGATTGCAACTGAGGAGGAAATCAAGCAAAGTGACGTGGAGGAGCATGGGCAATCTCTTGTTCATGTTTCGAATAATTCATTTGAAGGCGTTAAGGCAGGCTGTGCTACCCTCCAGACAGGTTGTGAGCTGGTTAAAAATGAAAAAGGCAGCATTGGGTTTCAAACAAGCATGCAAGGAGGTGGCAGTTCTTCAGATTTATCCCTTCAAGAGGTTGGTGAATCTGAGGGCACTTTCTCTGAAGTCATCAAGGAGGATGGTCGTATAGTGGAACCCGAGCATGAGGCAAAGGAGAACGGGCCAGTCAAGGGTGTGTATCAGGGGGCTTATGGTGATGAGCCGGCAACAGTCATTTTCTTGATGGGAAACACCAGCTTGAAGGACCAGCAAGAGGCGAGCTTCCAAGAGCAAACAAAGTATGTATATGTCGGAAGCATGTTCGTTTCTGATCCACTCAGGTACCGGCCAACTCAGGTGACAGGTAAAAAGAGCAAGTCACCAATTCTCTTTTCCATTCAGCTACTTACCTGGCGCCATAAGTCTTCTTACCAGGGAGGGGACTTAAGAAGTTTTCCATTTGATCCAGGAGGGAATCGAAAATTCCTGGTTAGCTGTACATAATAGTTTGTTTTAGTTTCTTCTCGTGCTTTCCCTAAGTGCAGCTTGCACAGTTAGTTGTTTTTAGCCTTGTGTGTTTCCCTTTGCGTGTGGGGGTGAAAGCTTCAGGTGTGATTCTGGGATCTCTCAAGGCTGTTGTGAACTCTCTTCAAAAGTTACCATCCGACTCCGCACCCAATGGATATTCAAAGGCAACTGGGTTCTAAGCATAGTAGGCATGCTTCCCCTGTGAGTCGCCATCTGTTGACCAATTTTTGCCCGCAAGCAAAATTGTGGTCAACTTCTTTCCCCTGCATTTTAAAACCAGTCAATTTCGGGTTGCAAGTCCATCTTCAGGTTCATGCTCAGTTCGGGCCTGGTTCGTTGGTTCAGTTCAAGTTCAGCGGGTGGTACAGTCAACAGTTCAAACGGCCTAAGTTCAAGTCAACAGTTCAACGCGTTCAGTTCAATTCAATGGTCCATCGGGCTTGGCATGGTTCATCGGCTTTTATGCCTTTTGGGAATTTGGCATGCAATGCTTGAACCTTAAGCCGTTGAACCAACTTTTGGTTCAACAGACTTGGTTCAAGGGTGTGTCCTTGGCTGAGGGGCAGTTCAAAAGGTCCAAATACCCTTCCAAAGGGCAGGCACAAAAGGAAGAAATCCAAGTAAGTCAAATCGTCTGAGTTCAAATTTGCCAGAATTTGCCAAGTCCCGACCAAAGCGCTTCAAAGTCAAATGTTTAAAGGCCCGAGCGGAATTTCCGCGGACTTTTTGTCTGCGGGAAATGTCCGCGGACAAAAGTCCGCAGGATATATAAGACTAAGGCAAGTATGGAATTTCCGCGGACTTTTTGTCCGCGGGGAAAAAGCCGCGGGACATACAAAGCTCGCAGAACATTTAAAGGTCCCCGCGCAGACCGTCCAGGCAAGCGCGAAGAAACTGCAGCAGGCCGTGAGGGAATTATGAAGGTCCGAGGCCAGCTAAGGACTGACGAGGCCGCTTGGCCGTCAAGTTAACAAAGGAAAAGTGCCCAACTGGGTGCTAAGATGCAGAAGCCGCAGGATGCCAGCATGGACTCGCCGAAATAACAAGAAAAGAGTGCCCGGGAGGAAAACAAAGTAGAAGAGCAGGTCGCGAAGAAATATAAGCCGCAGAAAGACAAAGCCATGTGGACCTGATTGCCAGTAAAGGACCCGACTGCCAACGTGGACCCAAAAGACAAAGCAAAGGACACGGGGACGTCCCAGGGCACGTCAAATTTAATGAAATGGTTTAGCCGTTGGGTTTTCAAAAATGGGAAAAGCGCCAAAACATGGAGGAAAGGGGCCTGAATGTAAGCGACCTGCCAAGAAAGTTCGCCCAAAGGGCTGAGAAGCTAGAAAGAAGACAAAATCGCCAAAAGTAATCCAAGTGGCATAGACAAGGCAAATTTATTGCCTGATGGCATGAACAACAAAAGGCATGGCCCAAGCATTTAGAAAGGGGACAAACCGCAAGAATTGGCAGGAAATGTAAGTCTCGAACAGGCAAAAGGAACAGTCCATTTAATTCCTTGAGCGACTTGTTCCTTCCATGAAGAGACACGTATGTAACTTGTGAAAGAAGCGCCAAGTTCCCTCTTTTCCTTGTTTTCTCCTATATATTGAAAACTTCTCATTATTGTGAGAGATCTTCCACATTTTGTAAAGAGCGCAGCTCTGCAAAATTTCACCTGGATCAATACAAATGCAGTTTTTTTACCTCCATTTGGATAGACATTTCTGTGTATGCATTGAATGTTTGCTTGTGTCCAATCATTGTCTTTTGATGCTCTCACAGGTCCGACACCAACAGACTTGCTGTCTACAAGGCGCCATTGTTGCAGCTATCAGGGGAAGAGCAGTATTTGGGAGTGAAGGAGCAGAAGAAATTACTTCATAAGTGTGTGTTTCACAGCGCCTTGGGTGATCTCTGTTCTGGACTTTTCATTGAAGCCTCCCTGCCAGTCTTAGCAGCCTGGTCCTTCTGCCAAATGCGTAGTGTATGTTTGTATTTTTTTGATTCTGAGAATGGATGTGTGAAGTTCAACCTTTATTTTGGTGCATCGCCTCCTTTAGAGTAGGTAGTTTGTTTTCCATGCATTTCTTCTCCCTTTTCATCCCCCTTTATATCTATATATCTATACCTGTATTTTGCACTGCCTAAAACAAACATGATGCATCAAAGGGAGCTAGCCCTTATCTAGAGACTCTCCTCTCCTGCTTCGCCGTCCCACAGGCGAGAGAGGAGTTTCCATGTTGCGGGGAGAGGGCAGGAACCTATTTTCCTGCCACCGGGTGCAAATCTCCAGCGTCAACAGGAAGGAAGCACAAGTCCTAACAAGATTGGACAAGGCAAAGGGGCCCTTTGATAAAGTAATGCCAAATAGTATGGAAGAAGATTCCATTTTGCATTTGAAAGAAGATCATATTTGTGTCTGGGTAAGCAATGGAATGGTCATTTTCGTAAGTGCTCGTTGATTTCTCATCATGCTTAGTTCCTTCATTATCTTGGTTACAAAGTTTGTGATAACAGTAAGGTTAAGATGAAGGGCACTCAATGGGAAAGAGAATCCTTACAAGTGAATGAACATGACAGGTATCCATTATGGATATGGGATCCAGGGGAGCACTACAAAGGTAACATTGCTTCTATGACATGTTGGGCTAATATAAAGAAGGGTATAGACAAGGGTTATCATGGTCCCAGGATCATAGTGACTGCTGTCTTTTGCATTTTCAGTTTGTTTCCCTTATGATTTTTTGTTCACATGGTATGTATTGATCCTAGGAAGGTCTGCCCCTCACACCCCAACACCATATAGGTGGTTCAAGTATATCTAAGTGAATTTTCAGCTGCACATATGGTGTTTGAAGGTGTTGCAAAAAATTGTGAAGAGAAGCTAAGGCCTTGCTTGATAATAGAACATGAAGAAGAAAGGACAGCCCCTCACATGTGTTCCCATGAAAGAATAAATAAAAAAAGAAATTCATATTTAAGGGAAAGGGGTAAACCACAAAAAAATGACACTTTGGGGCAGCTTAGAGTGGAAGATTGTGAGCATCAAAAATCTGAGTTTTTGGGGCAGCAAAGAGGGCTGAAAATGATTGGCCAACGTGGAGAAATGCTAAGTACTTTGGGGTAGCCAAGTATCACAAAGTTTGAAATTCAAGGAGAAGAAAACAAAGAAACCGAGGTGTTCATGGATGACCTCGTGAAGGGGTATGTTTTGAATAATACTATGAAGTTTGGTTCTACTAGTTGTCCATCTTTCTGTATGACTCTAGAGTTGATAAAAGGGCTTGGAAAGAACCATTGTTGGTCACTAGTGTGAAGGAAGTACATGCCTTAACAAGGTTGGATGGCACGGAAGGACTTCTTGTTGAATCATTGCATATGGAGATGAGTTACTTCAAAGGTATGTTTCGACATGATTTCCATATTGTTCTCCTTTTACAAAATTGGATAAGGATGCCATGGCACATAAGGGGCCTACATGAGTTGTCTGGAAATGATCAAAGGGGTACGTCATCAATAATGGGAAGTTGGGCAAGGGCCCTAGTGGAAAATAGTGGGAAGAGTGAAAGGATGAAGGGCATAGTTACCAAGTTCAGATATCCGAATACGTTCGGGAGGCCAAAAAAATACAGAATGCGGAATTCTTGAAAAAGTTAAAAAAAAATCCGGTTTGGAAAATATATATACGTATAATATCCTTAATAGATTGAAATTTTATATATATATATATATATATAATTAATATTTCAACCTATTAAAGATATTGATAGTAATATCTACTATTAAAATAAAACAATTAAAATATCTAGTAATATATAGTTGTATTTTGAAGTCTACAAGTGAACAAGAGGGAACAAATGTGCAATGTGTTAGGAGGTGAAGTGAATATTAAGACCTCCAACAATTGTAATGTGTAATGTCTTGTAATCCCCTTGGCAATATTAATTGCGGTACAACAAGCCATCCGGCATGAAGGGGGTTGCAGACGTCCCCAAGCACGAGAGACATCTCCCAACCCGTCTCCCGTACCCGAAATGCGTCTGGAACCCGAGACGTATCCGAGGAGTAAGGAGACGCATCTCCCTACAACACTACCTAAAATAAAAAAATAAAAACAAAAAATAAAACAAAATATATAAATCAAACCATAAAGCTAAACAAAAATAAAAAACAAATAATTATATAAAATTTATATATATATATATAACAAAAACTTTAAAAATAATTTAAAAATAAAACAATAAAAAGTATATACATGTTAAAAAAATATATATGTTAAAAAAAATATATATATATATATAACTAAAAATAAAAAAGATAAAATAAAAGTTTAAAAAAAATAATAAAAATAACAAATAAATAATAATAAAAATAAAATTAAAAAAAAAAAGATAAATGAAAGTTAAAAAAGATTTTAAAAAAACTAAAAAAAATCAATCGAACCATAAAATAAACAAAAGGCTTCCCTCACGCAACCAGCGACGCACAGTCCAGTCGGAAGAGAAAGAGCAAACCCCATCGGAGACGAGAATGGGTACAAGGCCATTTCCCCCTTCTCACAGAGCCGTATGTAGACGTGACGGCTCATACAGCTCCCTGCCGACATCCCCATTATCTAGTGCGAATGGATAGATATTGGCGACTTCAGTTGGGGCTCAAAGCATTCGGGGATGGACTCGACCGACTTGCAGAGCACAGTATAAACGATGATAGCCAAAAAATACAAAGTAAAATACAGAGCCAGGGCACGCTCCTTCGTTGATATTAAAAAAAAGACGATAGCCAAAAAATACGTTAAAAAACAGACCAAACCAAACGCATTAATCCAGAAGATCAAAAAAATGCAAAAATTTCCGGATTTTGTCCATATGCAACCGAACCTGGTAATTATGATGAAGGGGATAGGGTCACGAAAGAACTCAGAAATTTTTGAGTATTGTCTACCTATTATATGCTCTTTGGTCCCCCACAAAAGCGAAAAAATTGTTATGTTCTAGCTAAGAATAAAAAGGGAACGTAAGTATGCAAACACTGAATTTTATCTTTCCCAAAAATCAGATTTCTACATGCATACAGAGCAGCTTCTTGAGAGGAAAAAAATGAATTTCTTGGACACTTTCCAGCACTTGATAGGAGGGAGAAGGGTATGTATAGGTTTTGAAATTCATTACTCAGAAAAATCAGACTTGAAAGGTCAAACACAGCCATATATGGAAGGGGAAAAATCTGAATTTTATGACATGTTCCATCTCTTGGGTCAAGAAAGGTATGAGCATGTTTATTTCCGTGTTTGTCCACATGAAAAATCAGTAATTTATTTGTATATACAGCCATGTTATCATAAAGAAAAAGATAATTTGGTCTAGCTCATACAAGATTCTAGAAACATGCTTATGTTGACACCTTGAGAAGATGTAATTAGCATTCACAACAAGAAGGTACAGCCTTCTTGTGGGAATGTTTGGGGGCTATTGATGAGTTTGAAGAAGATCCTATGCATGCTTGAGATGAGTGACAAGGGTCAGCCTCTTGTTGAATATGTGCTTCACACTCGGATGCCCATACATGGTGACGGAGATGTCTTGGAGATCTCACCTCTTGGAAGGTAGAGTGGTGATTTCTTTTTGAAAATGTGGTGGGTCATGGTCTAACACATGAAAGGGTTTTGCACATGGGACAGCAAGGTAGTTTGGTTTCCTCATGATCTATGTAACAACTTTTGGTCATATCTCACCCATTTGGAAGGTATTAGGGAAGGGAGTTTGCTCATCCACCACTTGGTATTGAAAAAGGTGGTTGATTGGGAGAATATGGAATCTTTGGAAGGCTATGAGGACACTTCTAGCCCATGGGGACAGCCCCCAAAGCATAGGTACAATATTATGAAGGAGCCAATTGAGAGTTATTTTTCTTGGGATGGAATCACAGGTGGACATTACATCATAAGGTATGTTGGGACACCTCTTTGGATATTGAAATTGCTTGAGGACAAGCAATTTTGGGTAGGAAGGATTGTAATGTCCCCCTTGTCGAGCTCATTAGCTTGTGCATTCCCAAGGGCTAAGGATTTTAAGGCAAAAGGAGAACATCAATAAGCTTCAAGGATATGTTTGATAAAACATTTTATTATCTAATTTTGAGACCTTTTTAAGGGTCATCCTAAAAGTGTTTTTATAAGGAAGGTTGTAATATTTTTTTTTATTAAAAGGAAAAAGTAACTCTCCCTCTATATTTTGGGCCCCACAATTGGAGGAAGAATATAAAAGGAAAAGGAGGCTCTTTTGAAAAAGTTATGTTGAATATTGATTTGGAAATTTAATGATGTCAAGCTTAGTTTCCACTTCTTGAGAACAAAAACTTTCAAGAAGTGTCTTAGGTTTGGGGACGAAAACGTCCGTGCCTTCTACTTGGGCAACTCTATTCAAGGGTTGTAAGTAAGCTTCAAATTGCATGTGTTCATGCAAGTGAATCTACAAAGGTGTTTCTTGACACCACCTTCATTGAAAAAATATTGCAACTTCTATCAAAAGTTTTTTGGTAATTTCATCGGTTTGGAGGTGAGCGAATCATATTGGGAGCTTGTTCGTGTTGCAGATATTTTCAAGGGGTGGCGACTTGCCTAGGGAGCTAGGCAAACCAATTGGAGGGGTCATTGGATGCCAAAGAAGGTTGCATATTATTTTACTGAATTTTTCAGCTAGGGCGACTTGATTGGAAAGCGGATTTTGAAGACTTGAGGTTGATTGGGAGTATTTTGTGGAGTATAAAATATTTTAAATATTTTATACTAATTTTCTAACTTGGGTGACTTGCCCTAGGGGTCTTTTGCCGGCTATTTGGAGGAAGTTTGGCGGGTAAAATATTCTGATTTTATTTCCCTCGTCCATCCATCCAGCCTATATATATATATATATATGGAGCCTATCTATATCAGGTGGGTGGGGGTACTTGATTGCCCCTATATATTATATATAGGTTGGTATGGGGTCTTCTCTGTCTATCTATAGAGGTAAGGGGCGCCCTCAGAGATATATAGGGAGTGAGGCATGGGCCATATTCTATATCCTGGGGCCTCTATCCAGTAAAGAGAGAAGGGAGGGGGGCGCTCCCACTGATGTGGTTAATAACCCTTTCCTTACTCTCTCTGTCCCCCACTCAAGCCAATAAGACGATGGATACTCTAATTAGTATCTATGCCCTCACCCCCTCTATATATATATGGAATAGATATAGTTATAGCTATAGTTATATAAGAGGGGGAGCCCCCCCCTAGATAGATTTAGCCCAAATAGATATATAGGGGGAGGAGGTGAAGGGGCCTCCCGATTGGGAAGAAAATTGAGCATCTTCGGAGGCTTTTTAGACTCTGTTTGGCATGGTACAAATTGTTATAATATTTCTGATTTTTGTGGCAATTTATCATAAGCGTTCGAAATAAATTGAAAAGGAAAGACTAAGGTTTCATTCTGAAAATTCTGCCATTATTTTATGAGTGGGGCGATTCACTTGTGAAACATTTTTTGAGGGTTGTAGGGTACTTTTAGACCCTAAATAGTGGACAAATAATATTATAATTATTTGTGTATTTTTGGCATATTTTTTGGGGACTTTGACATCATCTTGAGAGTGAATCCAAGGGTAAAATTATGATTTAATTCATATTGTAATTTTCTACACATTGACGATTTGCATTGAAGGGTTTCCGGAAGCTTTGAAGGGCTAACATTGGAAATATTTTATTCTGAAATATTTCTATAATTTTTCATTATTATTGGTGAGTTTTGCAAGGGTTTGAAGGTTGATTAACAAGGGAAAACGCAGTTGTACTTTCAGGAGAAAAATCAGAATATTGCAAGAGTATTTAAAGGTGAAAATTCAATGGATATATGCTTCAGTAGTATTGGAATTAATTGTGCAACATTAGCACCTTGAGTTTGTTTCTATTTGGGGTGTTTTGAGCATATATATTTCAACTAGAATTTGTTGATTTAAAATTTTTAGAATTCAGTTTGTTTGGAGTGTTTAAGGGTTTTGTTGGGAAACCCTATTTTTTCATCATTGTCTCAATTTGGGGACATTACAGCAAATCAGAGACAACAACGCTAATGTGGATGAAATTCCAAGTGATTTGTGGCTATTGTAACTTGTCTCCAACTTATCCACTATTTGATCTTCACCATATATTGGGAGGAGCTCACCAAATCACGGAAAGATCCATTGGGACTCAAAGATTGGGTATTCTAGATCTTTCATTGCGTGGGAGGAGCCAAGTGGGACAACAACAACACAATGGGGAGAGCATATGCCAGCTTTTGGTCTTGTGAGAGTTTGTGTGCCTTCAAGCATCAACAAATATTGGAGGATCATCTTGAGGATGAATTGCTTCATTATCCATTTGGGATATCAAAGATATATCACTCTATGTTTTTTGGCAGGAGTTATCCCACTTGACAGGTACAAGACCCACGGTCTATGGGCACTAGAGCATGACCTATCATCTTGGCATGGGGATACTTGAGCATACGAGCTTGCAATTGCTTGAGGACAAGCAATTTTGAGAGAGGACTGTAACTGACTCTTTTAGTTCTCCATTGGGTAAGGGAAGGAGAAAAAAGAGAAACATGGTTCTTTCATTCAAGTTGCCAAAAAGTGCATATGTTGGAAACTCATTTCTAATTTGAATTTTAATAAAGAATGGGACTTTTTATTTTGATGTAAGTCAGCCCTTAATTAAAAATTAGAATGGAATTGTTTTTTGAATATTTGATTTTCCCTCCCACTTGGAGCACCCCACTTGGGAGTTGGTTTGGAGGGTAAAGAAGTATAAAGGAAGATGGAGAGATCTATTTTTGGAGCTATCTATCATCTATCAATAAATTCATTTGATGATAAGCACGTTTGCTCACACAATTAGCGCTTGGGGACATAAACCGTCATTGGCTTCAAGTATTCCAAGACAAAAACCCTCAATACTCAACTAGTGATCTTATTTAGAGATCATATTTGGACATGATCGGTTGGATAGCCCTAGGAGGTGAGCGAATCAGTTGGACAGCTTCGGGAAGTGACAAATCGGTTTTAACAGACCCTGGGAATTGGGTGAACTAGTTTGGGAGTCTTGAGAGGCTGAGTGAAGTAGTAAGGCAGCTTGTTGATGATCAATGTAGCACTTTCAGACCCCTAGAGGAGTGGCATCTTGCATAGGGGGTTTGTCTTTCAGTTTGGGCTCTGTTTGGTGGGTGAAAAGTACATCTTCTTCCCTCATTTATTCAGTAATATCTTATTGTAATTTTCAGGATTGCATTTGGCCCAAAAATTAGACTTGGGGTGTCAAACAAATATATTGAATTTCCCTAATTTTCATGAAGGTTTTTATCACGGTTGCAATTTAATTTTATTCATAAATAGTTCTTTCAGAATTTTGTAATTTTTGGTGTAGGGTTTCAATAAAAATCATAATTTTGCATTTTCATTTTAAGGTTTGTTGCAAATTCTAGAATTGTCTAATTTTGCCCTAAAAGGGACATTATAATCTCATCCAAAGATTGCATTGGACTGAAAGCATTCATTTTTTTATTGGCAATCTGATTTGTGGGACAGTTGGAACAACATTATACAACAACATCAATTCTCATTCGGGAAAGATCTTCCACCAAGTGCTTAATTTTTAAGTAGTTGCACACTATTATTATTTCTCTATTGATGTATTCTAGCTTATTTTTATCAATAAAATACAACTCCAATGTTATTATTAGGGTTTACTTTGTTTATGCAATACATTGTTCTTTTCATCTAGGCATCATTCTAATTTCTTTTTAAAAAAATAGATAGAGGTCTTAACCCATTTTTTAGGGAAAACAAGTTCTGAATAAATAATGGGTCAAAGCAGTCCATATTGTTGTCAATCTGCTCACTAGTCTTCAAAAGCACTTAATGTCGTGACACAAAAGAAACATGGATAGCAGGAAGTGACAGCTAAGACATCTCCACATATTTGGTTCAACTGCCTATGTCCTAGTTCTAGAACAAAAAATGTGTTAGACAACAAATGTAAGGAAATGATATTCATGAGCTATAGTTATCATTCAAAGACATATAAGTTAATTGATATCTCTACCAATAAGGTCACAATCAATAGAGATGTAATACTAGATGAAAATGGTAGTCTTTTCTGGTCTACATCATAACTATATACTTGTTTAACACTTAAACAACATCAAAGGAAATAGAAAAGGAGGTTCAACCGTTCAATTTCATGTGTAGGAAGTTTAAGGCAATGTGCACGACAATGAGGATCAATAGTGAACAAAACCCCATTACCCAAGGTCAAGCAATGAGTAAATTTGATGATGACAATAGAAAATACAAAGCCGCCTTAGTGCAAGTACTTTGCCACTTGGGGGAGCAGGTTCCCATCACTCATCGTGAGGATACCATTCCATATTTTCAAGTTTCAACCACCCGTGGCCTAGGATACTTTGTTCAGTGTTTGAAATTGTGCCATTCATCAAAAACAGACCACAAGCTACTTGGTTGTCAACAAAATCACTTTGTTAATACATGCCAAGTGGTTCTCCTACAGTCCTATTGCAAAGATGTTTACCCTTTACATTAGAAGTTAGGGACAACTTTCTCTCAGGGAGGAGTAAAAAATGTCACTCAAAGTTGATTATGCATATGTAATTTATAAGTATATACTATGATTATATTCTCGCACACATGGCTCAATTCACTTAAACCAACCTCATTGTAGTTATCTACTCACTAAACATCTAGCTATATGTAGTTTGTATGCCCAATTCTCAAGCACTTTACACACACTTGGCTTGTCCCGTCAACACAAAGCTTTTCTCATGTATTCTATTCAACTCATCTAATGAAGAGAGTTTAGTCAGAATGTTGGCATCATCTCTCTCTTGCTTTGGTTTATGAGTCAATGTATAGTCATATGTTCAAAAACATTAAAAGTCTAAAAAGAAAGAAAGAAGCTTATTATATGATTCTATAGGAGTTGGAGGTGGTGAGCTCACAATGTTGACAAGAGTGTTGTGGCAAGGTTCATGATATTCTCTTCTCTTGAAAGAGGTAAGTATTACAGACCGACATACAAGCAAAACCACAACTAAATAAAATAAGCAAAGATAATTTGTCAAGTATGAAAAAATGTTTTATAAAGACAAAGATGTTCTCTAAGTTTGCATTAGAATTGCTAATAAGTGCAACCTAGGAAGAGATGGTCCCTCAAGAAAAGAGCAAGCAGTAAGAGAAAAAGGAACTTTACTCTTCAAAACAATGTTAAGAGATCTATATCATAGTTACCTAAGTCTCAAGGATGGGGGGAATAGGGGGAATGAAATGTCCCGTTTGGGTAATTTTCTGAATTCTTATTTTTTTAGCATTTTTCTTAAAATTGGAGCATAAATTAAATATTAAAACAACAATATTCAACAATAATATTGAAGATTAAACTGTAATTCTTATTGCAATTGCCAAAATACACATATAATACTAATGAAACTATTTATTGTATAACGAATGTATCACAGCCATACCTAAAGATGTTGAATCAATAATTAATGATAATAGAAAACTCTTACATCCGGATTACAACAGCAGCAGAGGAGTGAAGCAAGGCAGTTGTTGTAGATGAATGGTACCTAACAAGGTAGGGCGTCACTCTCCCAAGTTGGCGATTTTCTTAAAAACCCCTAAAACCCTCACAAATCCCTGCGTAGCTGTCTTAAAGACAGCAATTTGTGTCCCTCAATTGTACGGCAGCCTCTCTAAGGTATGGCAGCCTCTCTAAGGTACGATTAACCTAATATATGTCTCTGATAATCCATCAAAAAAAATTGGAAACTGATAACAACCTCTAGCCAACTGAAAGCTAAAATTAAATTCGATCAGTCAACACAATTATGATCCCTAAATGGAATCACCTCAATGGGTAAGAGGGTTTTCGTCCTCTGAATCTGTACACCTAAGGGTTTTCATCCTCAGA
Source organism: Torreya grandis (assembly GCA_037957365.1). NCBI lineage: Eukaryota > Viridiplantae > Streptophyta > Pinopsida > Cupressales > Taxaceae > Torreya > Torreya grandis. The sequence goes on along the minus strand of JARHVA010001979.1, from coordinate 1,295,292 downwards.
TGGAAAAGTTGAACATAGAAGCTCCAACCTGGAATAGGGTTTTGATTTCAAAGATGAAAAATGAATAATGAATTCTTTTGAGCCTAACTCTTCTTTTATAATTTTCATTTTTCTAGTTGCCCCAACCCTAAAAGCATTTAAAACACTTTTAGATAAATATTACTTTTTGACCCACTTAATGAATATTACTTTTTAGCCCCCTTTATACTAATAATACATAAGTGTCATTTTCCATGTTATAAAATAAAGTAACTTTAGGACGACTTTAAAATATTATTAAATTATTGCCTTAATCTTTTAGACCACGAGAAATAATGAATAGACTACGGGTCTTTTGATTGGTTTAATTCTGGAAAGGGGACGTTATAGGAAAAGGGTGTCTAGGACAGCTAAAACTTCCCAAATTTTGAAGATGGAGAGGGGATGGCTATTAAAATAATATATGAAAATTCAAACTTTTAATATTTTAGCTTTATTCAATGAAATTTAGGGGTTCAAACTTTATTTTGTTTTTCAAAGTGCTTTTGGGATTAGGATTTAATTTTTTGTAAAAATAACATTTCTTTTTGGGGTGGAGTTTTGTTTTACAGTAAAACCATCAAAAAACTAATAATTAAAAAAATAGGAGATGTCCCCACCAAGTCCCCAAGAAATGTTTGGGACGTCAGCACACTATAGAGGATGTGTCCCCATGTAACATTGATATATATCGATAGGTACATGAAAAGGAGAAGGTGATAATAGAGAGGCAGTTTAACTTGGAAGCAATATAAAATATTGCAAGGGTTCAATAGTTCATGAAGTTCAAAAGGATATTTTTACCTCAAGTGGAAGTGGCATTGATCATTATTCCTTTGGTAAACAAGAAGTATCAAGATGCAAGGAAGAGACATAAATGACAAACCACGATACGAATGTCATTACCATATAAGGTAAAGTGAACATGTAAATTAATAACGACAAAGAGGAGAATGTGGGTAATGGAAAGCTGGTTAGAAATGCAGGAGCAGACCTAGTGCCTAGTTTGGAAATGATTTTTACATTTACTTGCCTTTTGCTAATGGGGGATCAAAGGCAAATAAAAACCATAATGTTCCTAAACAGATATATTGATAGAAGGTAGGGGCCACATTTAAGTTAATGTAAAATATGGAGTGGCAAAGGATGCGATACCAACCTCATGAGTTTAGTTTCTCTAGAGATTTTTGTAGCCCTTTCCCTGTGGGTGTGTTCTGAGAACACTTGTCAGCTAATGAGTCTCATGCTCCTATGTGAGCCTAGAATTGCATTGTATAACTTGGTATACGTCTCAGTCTATATTTTATATTATATTCCTACTTTATAAAGGGTGATACCATGATTTGCGTTTGCCTTGGAGATTCCAATCGATATTTCACCACCACATATTTTATTTGGAATAATCAAAATTACTGGCAGTAAATAATGGTTTTCAATGCTTCATCCTAAGACCAATCATAAAAGAAATATGGAACTTGGAATTTAAAAAAAAAAAAAAACTAAATGCAAACACCCAAAAAGAGGCTCAATAATTTATTCTAGAGAAATTTGAATTCGGAAAAACTCCACCATTCAAATGAACAGTTATTATGAACAGTTCTTATTGCTCTACAAGGATCGCTTACAAGAGTACAGTGCTCAATATAAGAGCACTCTTCCATTGTCAATGCCTTTCTGATGCCCTGCTACACTCATCTATTTGGCTATGGAACAAAACCACACTTGGATGAATGCTACCCTCATATCAGCTACATATTTAGGGATTTGCATGTGATTTATATCCTTCTATATTCCCAAATTCGTAACTGAAATATGAGCACAACAAGAGTTTTTTTTTTTTTTAATTTTTTTATATATGAATAATTCAAACGGGGCTGACTAATGATCTGTTACAGATCATTCCAAGTGAGATGTTTTTCAAATACAAAAGGTCAAGTTGTTCCTATGCTGTGCTCTCTAGGTACAAGGGACAGATTTGTTCACTAGACTATTCATAGAGCTATTCATAAAATTGTTCAGAAGTGTGTTTCTCCAGGCGTGAAAAGTTGGTCCTGTAACAATCCATGTCTTTGGCAGGTGCAAGAGTGGTGTGAAAAGCTGGTCTGTGTAGGATAATAGTGACCCCAACTCCCGATGGGAAAAGAATGAATATTAGGCGATGCCTACTGGCAAGTACCTCATAGGTTTGATGATGCTCTTGTAACTCATTCCCAAACCCAAAGGGTTTAGCAAGGGGTCTGACCGCCATATGCCCATAGTGCTTAAATAGAATTGCATTGCACACTGGCCTGATATTCTATTCAATCTTTCTTTTCCATATGCATGTACATAAAATTCAGTGCATATCAATCGTCCTAATCTGATTTTGCAACTGTCGTTCAATATGTGTTAAATTTATGAGATATTCTCAGTTGTAATTGCGAACAGTTTTGACCAGGAAAGGAGGGGGAACATGTGTTTGGAAAAGGTATAGATCAAACAAATAAAGAGTAATCAAGGACATAGGAGACATAACAAAAGGAATCAAATTCAATGGAAGTTTTCTCACTTGTGTTCATTTCCCAAGACAATTGCTGTTGGCAGTGTCCAGTCCATATTACAAACGGAGACCTGCACATTATGTAATTGATGCTTAGGGCCAATGAAACTAAAATAGTTCGTTTAATTACTAGTCTTTTACAATGACACATTATGAAGGAATATGAAACGCTCACCGCCATTTACTTCTCACAACTATAAATTCAATTAAAAAGAGTCAATGAGCATGAACTGACAAAACAAATCGTCTCAACAAAGCTGTCATGTGAAAAGAAAAATTTCCCCTTTTCTATGTCACCCTCTCCTCTAAATGAAGATGAATTCAGACAAAACTCAAACATGCTACCCTTGTACAAATAGAAGAAGAAATCAATGTCCAGAAATCGCATAGCTCTATATGATCCATAATTTAAAAATTAAAAGAAATCAGATGTGTCAATCAGGTTAATTGTCATCCATTTGTCTTCTAATGTATAAAACTCGTAAACCCATTTTCTTGGATAGGTATCTTCTTTCGTAGCTTATAGAAATTTATTTTGCTCTAATTATAGATTAGACTAACTACAATGCCAACTGCCATGCTCGCTGTAATGCTAATGCAACTAAAACTATGTTGAATATATTCAGAGCTTCTTTATATCAACTATTCCCATTCATAAGAACACATAAAACTAAAACAATGAGAAATCAACACTTTCCTATAACTTAAAGTGGGTGGACAAGGATGTTCAAGGACTATTCTCCACCAAACCTACGCAATCTCAAACAATGGTATGTTCGCCATGCTAAGCCAGAGAATATAAGAAGCCCCAAAGGAAATGAAACTCACAAGTCCAAGAAAATTTTGCACGCTGCTACAAAACCACAAGATGGTCACATTCCAATGGGATCTCATCACCATTACAAACACACACTATGTTAAAAAGATTGTTGTGGTATGATCTTCACATGTTCAAGTGAAGCGGAAGAGTGGTATTGAAGAGATAACATAGGCAACCAAAATGATGCATTCACATAATAACAATCATAGCACTTGGAATGATACAATCCCATCATGTACATGGGAGAAGAACGTAACGTAAATAACGAAATGACATAAGGAGGATTAATGTGTGATGATATTTTAATGCTATAAGCATTGGAAAAAATAGAATAGATGGTCACTATGGTTACCATATCATTGAAACGTGCCTGTTATGGAGTAGGATAATAGAATGAGAATTGACTCTATGGTATCTTTAAAATTAGTGTGGTGATGTTTCATGAACATTTGACAATGCTGAAAATTCTTCAACAGGTTGGAAAGAGTTGCTCACCACCTATTTGTGTAGCGAGCGCTTATAGTTGTCCCATGTTCACGTTTTGAATATTGAAGGTTACAACTCAAATATGCCTCTTCTCCTCTTCTGATCGTCCAGGTTTTGAGTATCCTCTTCCAAAATTTGTGAAGAGAACTGCACACTGAAGTTCCAAGAGAACTCAAAACCATGAAAATGTTGGGAAATTTGCGTGTCTTAAAATGAAAGCACATCATAATGAGCTTAGCTAGATATTGTCATTGTCATCAGATTATTTTAACCATCAGTAAAACTACGAGGTTAGCTAAGCCTAGTCATAAGAACTGAGGAGTCTTGAATTTGGACAACCTTGAAACATATAAAGGCTTCGCTAAATAGATTACCATAGCATTATAACCATAAAACTATCAAGAATACTGTAACCAAATTCAAATTTTTACTTCCTGCTAAAGTCCAAGAATAGTAAGCTTCAAAAAAATAAGAATTATATTATAAAAATAAGCTAAAGTTTGTGACGACTGTGATCAAACTTAAACTTCATCTACCATATCAAATTCATGAAAGTAAGTTTATAGAAAATTAGGACAAGAACCCTCTCAGAAGCTCTAATGACATCATCAAGGACCTTGTCATGGCAACATAACTAACCAATACAACATCATAGAAGGATCAATTTGAAAGGAAATTTTAAGCAACTAAAATCCCCTTCATAATTCAAGAATGAAAGCTATTCCATGTGAAAGTATGTGTCAAACCCTTCGAATGAGATGTAACATGCTTATATTTGTTCAAAACCATTAGGAATGAGATTTGTTCTAAATTTGAATATTTACACTTTCTGAAAAGGATGAGCTGACAGTAAATTTCACTATTAAATAATTTATATTGCTGACTAGGCCTGCTTCGGAACAAGACAGCACTAAATCTATGAATACCTTCAGATGACCTCACTAAATGATTTATTGATCAAGTTTTCCTCTCCTTCGACCTGCACTGGGAAAAAAGGGACTTGAAGTTAGACAATACAACTGTTATCAGTGCTGACATCAGTGAAGACCAGTGTGGTGTTGACTTCTTTTAAGCATCCGTTTACTGATTTGTAGCCCTATTAAACAAGAAAACTTCTGTTTCACCAATTTCCCCTATGATGACCAATAAAATTTGTTCCATTGACTTGTTGGACTATTATACCTATTACGTTGGCTGAATTTACTGTTGTTTCTACTGTGCTGACTATAAATATCTGCTGTTGACTATTCAAATCTTTTGTTGACAAACAAAATGACAAGGCACGTAAATTGCTTGACAAACTGTGACTCCTGCATTGAGTATTACTTGATAATGATGATAAATTGGACTGTTAAAAATGAGTTGCTATATCACAAATGTTTTCATTCTGATCTATGAGTGAGCTTTTGCTATTCCTTGTTTTGAGATGAGACCCACATCTAGTACAAACGTCGTTCTGAGATGGGTCCCAGTTCACGTATATTCCTTGTCCTGAAATGGGGCCAACAGTAGTACCATCCTTGTCTCAAGATCAGGCTTAGTTCTAGTACTTTTCCTTGGCCCATATTGGGGCACAGGTGTAATTATTCATTCCTTGATTGAGATGAATGTCCATGTTAGAAGTGGGCTACCTTGCCAGACCTCCTTATCCAAGATGGTATTATCTATATTGAATCTTATTGAATAACCGAATAGAATTGAGATTTGATTGCTATATTTCTTTTTGGATATACGGAAAAGAACGAATTGGCTGGAGTTCCCAATTAATGACACCTCATGCTAAGGAGCATCAAGGGACAACACTCTTCAGAGGTGGTTTAGTGATGGTCTTGCTCTAGCCTAGACATTGTGGATGGGATCATTAACCTTGTTAGTTTATGTGCAAGTGCCATTGAGGAAATATACTAATTCTCTTGTAAATTGTTGTTGTGTGCAGGAATTTCGTGGGATGATCTGTAACAGTTGTATAAAAGTTGGTTAAATTATTTCCCACACACTGTAATGCCCCCATTTTCGAGTTCACTTGCAGCACAGTTAGAGCTGACTTTTTGGGTTGGTGACAACATAATCAAAGGTGTATTTCGATGTTACCAAGATGTTTGAGTGATCTAGTGGAGCTGTATGACACTTTTCAGAGAGATTTTGGACTCTGGGCTCAGACTTGCTATTTTTGGCAAATTAGGGTTTCTGTCTATTTTGGGTTTTCTAGTGTTGGATGATTTAGCCTATTCTTGACCCTCGTAGGCTAGAGCAGATGGTCAGGGGGTCTTATTTGGCAGTATTCGGTATGGCTTCGCCTCCAGTGATCAGTGAGAGTTCAGATCTGACTTTCGTTAGACTCAATTTGGCACAATTACTATTTATAGTAAGTGACCATTTCAGGACAGTCAGAATTTCTATCTATAGCAGAGCACCTAAATAGATTTCATTTGCAGTGTCAATCCTTTACACCATTGGTTTGATCAGATACTGAGGGATTTACTATTTATAGGAAATCAATGGTTGATAGAGAGGGACCCTTACTATTTTTAGTAAGACAGTTGGATGTGCAATGGATGCAGTGGTTAACTCCTTGGTTCAGACGGAATCGAGAAATAATGAGTATTTATGGAGTTATATTATTTTAATTATTAATAAAGTAATATTTTATTAATAATTAAACATAAAGTGCAATTATAATGAGCAATGGGGCCATGACCCTCATTTAAGTGATTTTTAAAATGATTAAGGAATAATTAAAATATTTAAATGTTATTATAGAGTTATAATGTAACTTTATCATAATAAAGTCACTTTAATCTTATAGTGTGTTAAGTGAAAATTAAAAGTGGGAATATATCTTTTATTCCACATTCGCCAGGAAAGTGTTTGAGCTCTCACAAGAAAAGAATAAAAGGGACTTAAGAGCTCATTCTCAGACATCCAGATTTGATATTGATATTTGATAATTTCTCTTGTGGAGCCAAGGGCTTTTGCAGTTGTTTTAGTTGGCCATTGAAAACGAAAAATATCAATTGGTAATGTGATTTTGAAGCTGTGAGATACTGAAGTATTGCTAGAGGAGAGCTTCATCCAGAAATTTAATTGTGCTTAAAGATTCGAGAATTCATCAAGGGTTTGAGCATCTCTGAAAACTCATCTATTGCAGACCTATAGCTCATCATTGGCAGCCATTAATTGAAGATTATTGGCACCATTGATTGCATTCCTATTGAAGGACAATTAGCATCACAAAGAAACAACTCGAGGTGTTGCTGCCATCAAATTACAATCATAATTCTGTAGACTTTGTTGGGTGAATATTTTGTCAACCAGCTAATTGGTGAGCAAAATAGGTCTCTTCAACCACAGCATAGGGAGATTGGTCGTCCAAAGTTGCAGGTTTACCACATCCAAAAGGGAAAAATCTCTCATCTCATCAAGGGGAGGTTCCCTATTAAATATGCAGGAGCTATATACTATATATATAAGCTGAAAATAACACTCGGGGGTAGGATACGCCATCCATCTCTCTTCTTTCAGAGATGATGTTAACAAATAGAGGAGAAAATCCTAGTGAAAACACTGAAGGCACTTCTCTTCTTTCAGAAGTGTTTTTGCAGGGGATAGCAGTTCTTTCAGGTAGGATAAGTAACCAGTAACAGGGACGTAGTAACCAGCAGCCTGAGATGTAGCGCAAAGTCTGCACCTCGACTACCCAAGAGTGAAATACGAAGAACAATGGGGGCACAAAGTCGTCTCAAGGTCCTTTAAACAGAAACAGAAAATAAACACACACTGAAGACAACTATGACAGCACAAAGTCTGAAAGTAGCTGGCTTCAGGACACCTTCCTTATCACTTCCACTAGCTCTGCTTGTTAAATTGCATAAACAAGAATACATTTAGGAAATAGACATAAGAACAATCTCTTAGAATGATACAAGCTATAACAGCCCAAAGTCTGAAAGTAACTTGCTTTCTGATTCAAACAAAGAAATATGATAAACAATCTGAGCTCAAAGTCTCAGTGATGCCTTTCAATTTAGGCAGAGTTTTGCTTCTGGTAACGGGAAGATCTCCTTTGCATAGAATAAGAGATTACAATATATAGCGCTCCAAGAAAGACTTGGGTGCTTTGTTTCATGGAATGGCCCATGCTATGCATTCAATGCCTTGAATGCATTTTCAGTTCTATCAGGGGTGGCCATGCTGAAACAGGGCAGCTGCCTTAACTATGGCGTGTCCATTCATCTACTATGTCTCTTCTTGGGTCTGGATCATCTGGTTTGTCCCCTCTGATGTCTGCACAGCTATCCATTTTGTCTTTACTCTAAAGGAGACTAACAGGTCGCGCCTTCAATGTTTGCAAACTCAAAAATCTACTTTGCAGAGTGTTCTAGCTATCGAAATAACTACTGCGTAGATATTTTCCTCTTTGTCTCTTCTTGTTGCGATTTGAGCTCCCAGACTATCTTTTCTCCTTTCTGCTTTTGTCTTTTCCAGCTTTGTCTCTTCTTGGAATTTAAGCTCTCGGGGCTACGTTCCCAGCTTTACTGGCTCTTTACGCTCCGCTCAGCAGTTCTTCTTTTTGGCTTTTTGCATTCGAGTCTGCACTCAAGCCTTCAAAGATCAACGGCTATTTCATTTCCATGAATTTGATGTCTTCGAGCACGTCATCCTCCTTAGCAATTTCTTCGTGTCTTTCCCGCTTGCTTTGGCCGCTTTCCATTGATCTCAGCAAGTGACACGTGGCATTTTCCACTACTTTTGATACTTTTTTAGAGTCATGCGGAAGATGACACGTGGTGGCTTCCATTGAGCTCCTAAAAACATTGCTGAAACATTTGGGACTCATTTTGGATTCATGCAGACGATGACACTTGTCGCGCTCCGCTTAATCTTAGTAACTCACCCGGGGCCCACCACAGTCCTTATGAAACAAAAGGAAGAAACTGCGGATGTTGACACTTGTCAGCTTCCATTGAGTTATAACGGAACACGTGGCACGTTCCGCAACTTTGAAACTTATTAGAAACTGTGTCCCAGCAGACGACACTTGGCATCTTCCGCTTCGATTCTATAAGGGACACGTGGCGGCTTCCGCTGCACTTTGAGGTTTGATCTTTCCCAGAGGGAACCTGTCCTTCGAGGTCTTGAAAGACGGTCCGCTTTGGGTCGGGGAGAGCCCCCCCGCAAGGGTATCTGCCCTTCAGGTGGTCTTTGGATGGCCTTCGAGCTTTAATTTCTTCGGGCGTCCTTTGCTTCGGGCTTTTCCTTCGAACATTTTGTCCAAAGGAAATGTTCCTTTCTCTAGCTTACCGTCGGGTTTTCCTTTCGAAGGAATTCCTTTGCTTGCTCAGCCTTTGAAACGGTCCACCTGCTCCTCGCCTACCCTCCGCAAGGACTATTTGACCTCCAAAGTTGCCTTTCAAAAAAGTTGCAAGGGTCCATTTTGGCTCCAAAATGCCCTCCGCAAGGGCATTTGTCCTTCCGGCTCTTGGAAGACCCCTTTGAACTTTTCGATTGAAAAAATGGCTAGGTGTTGAACCCATTTCTTTTCTGCAGAGTCCGTAGAAACCAACCTACAGAGTCCGTAGAAATGAGTTCGTAGATCTGGGGGAGTCCGTAGATTCGAGCCTGCCTGCAGAGTCCGTAGAAGCCAAGCCCGTAGTTTTTTCTAACTTTGAAAGAGTTCGTAGAAATCTAGCTTGCGGAGTCCGTAGAAACCATCTGTGAAGTTCGTAGTTCGACCTGCAGAGTCCGTAGAACTGGGGGAGTCCATAGATTTTTTCCTGCAGAGTCCGTAGATTCAAGCCTGCAGAGTCCGTAGATTTTTGAGAAAGCTTTGAAAAATGAAGAACCTGAATGCTCAGAACAATTTTTGAAAGGGGAAGAGAGGATTTTGGTCTATAGGACCAAAATAGTTCAAATGTTGTCCCAAAAATGAGTGATATTTTTGGGGGACAACAGCTGGCTCCAGTTGGGAAACTTCTTTCAGTTGAAAACTTGGAACAGCTGAGGGGAGTGAAAACCAGAATTTCTAGTGCCTTGAAGTGTGCCATTGGGCTATGGAGTCATGCTACCCAAAAAGAAAGGCTCCAAAAAATGAAAATGAACAACACACAACAAAAACAAAGGCTATACAAATATACATATATATAGGTGAACTTATCTGATACTTCAAGAATTGAAGTGATTCAGACACTGCCCATTGTGAGACAATGAAAATGTCGTTCCATCCTGATAAACCAGCAGAAACCATTTTGTCCCCAGAATCGATGACAGGCGAATGAAACTCTCCACCAGGAATCACATTTTTTGTGCACTCCTTTTGGCTCATTCTTCTTGCTCCATGGCAAGACGTGGTCCTCAATCTGAAAATCGTAACTCCTTGCTCTCTTGGCAAAGAGTTCATTTTGTTGACTTCGGAGTACAGCAATATGGTCCATTACCATAGCTTGTTGTTCTGCTGGTTCAGTCCAGCACATGTTTTGATTGTCAGCATTAGACCCCTAACAAACCATCGGTTCAACATCTCCTTTGGCATGAAGGAGTTTGACATCTTCATCCTGAACAGCTTTCAATTCGAGTAACAGAGATTCGTACTCGGCAGTGTTGGTGTTGCTGAACTACAACTTGTGTGAAGGAGGAAGAATATCTCTTTGAGGAGATATCAACACCATCCCGGCTCCAGCACCGGCAGAGGAATTGCTGCCATCGAATTCCAAGATCCAAACATCATCAGAAACTGATCTTCTATCAGATTTCTCTTCATTGGAGACAGAAGATCCTTTTTCATCTGTACTGCGCCCTACCGATTTTTCTGATATTTTGCTTGAATCAATCTTTGGATCGCCACCTACAGGACTTTTATCAACTAAAACATGAACATCCTCTGTGGATAAGAAGTAATTATCCCTGCCTGAAGACTCAAATAGAATTTGAGCTTCAGGTGCTGATGTCTGAGTGACTAGGATGGGCATGTTCCTTGGGGGGTCATGAGTTACCTTTCTAATCTCTTGTCCTGCAGGGACGGCTGTATTTCTCACACACTCCACCAACCTGTCCAACTGCTCAGGGTTGGCTTGTAGGAATTCAAATTCAGTCATTTGAATTTTAATTTTCTTGACATGGTCGACTATGTCAAATGACTGAAATGGACTAGGAAGAGAGGATGGGAGTTCATCCCTTTGGTTTTTGGGAGGGGGAGGACTAGCCTACAAATTTGAAGCAGGTGTAGGAATGCTTGATATATTTACCTTTTTAGCAGTCACTGGGTCCTTTAGTTGGAAGGGCAAAGTGGTTCCCCGCTTAGCAATTGAAATTGCAAGCTGAGTTCATTCATTTGTTCTTTCTTTATCAGCTTGTTGGGCTGACTGATTCTTGGACCAAGTGAACACAGCGTATAATCCATCAAACGCTTCACCTTTACTTCTGGGTTCATCCTGATAATTCAGGAAACCAATGTGGGAGTCGCCAGCTGATTCTTCTTGATCCTCCGTGAAGGGATCAGTATCATTTTCTTGCTCAAACTCAAGTCGGAAAGAAAAATCATGTTCTGTTTTCAAATATCCAACTGCTAAGTTGGTTGGAGGTGCTTCAAGGGCAAGGTTCCTCTGTGGGGCAGGAAGACGATTTAGCTGTCTTTTATTGCTGGCAGCATTGCCTTGATATCCCTGATTCTGAAATGTCCTCTTTGGCATACCCTGATTAGGGGGAGCAGACATACCTTGGGCCATTTGCCTTTTCAAGGCTAGCAGTTCATTTGTCAGCGTTTGCACCATTTGATCAGTGGTGGTTGAAAGTGGATACTCAGAAGATGAAGAGGATTTACCTTTGTTAGGATCTCTCCTTATCTTTCCTGCCAAGATAAGGTCATCTTCTAGCTCAGTAGCCAAGTCTTGAGCAGCCTCAAGGTCTATGTGTCTAGCCCGTCTCAACAAAAAACTCACTTCAGGCAGCTGCGAGTTGATGAAGAAACACATGAGATTCTGAGGTGTCGACTGGGTGATCATGGGAATCCTGTGCCTCAGCTTGTCGAACTTGGCAATAAAGTCCCTTATAGGTTCATGAGGCTCTTTGTTCATCTGTGTGAGCTGGACCAGCAAGGCATGCGCATCTTCTGCAGGTTTGACCCTGGCTTCAAATTTAGCTTTGAGTATATCCCAGTCGGTCACTGATCCAGCCTGCAGGTGGTAGAACCAGTCTGCAGCAGCGCCTTGTAGTGTCTCCACGAAAATCTTGACTACGTCTTCAAATTCCACTCCTATTACGCCACAGGTTATGCTGAAGGCTGCAATGTGTTCATCAGAGTGAACTCTCCCATCACTAAAAAATTTGAAAAAAAAAAATTCTTGAGCTGCATGGAAGTTCATGCAGGGGTGGAGTAAGATTTAGTGGGCCAAATGAGTTACCCCAAGGGCCTTGAACTGGCATAATGGGATTATGAAAAAAAGGGATAACAAATTTGGGCAGCGTGTGGGTAGGCAAAGCTCTGCTAACAGCAAAAAAAGCAGTTCTACCTTGGGCTCTCTAGCTTCTTATATAGCGTGGAGTTGACAGATTATAGAACAAAAATGAGAAAAAATTGGCCCTGCTTCAACTTGAAGTTTGAGGCTTCAAACTGTGCATTCTATCCCAGTGGCTCTAGTTTTGCAGACTAGATAATATAATGGAGATGGAAGAAGATGGTAAGGCTATAATGAGAATGGGTAAGACACGGAACGGAGTCGCCAGAGTATACAATGGATAAGGATAGGAATTGTTTGTTCGAATCCCCAACTGAGTCGCCAAAAAGACTGTTGCGTGAAGCTGGGAGGAAAAATTAACAATGAGAAAGCACTGGAACAGCTCATTCTTCCACAGCGAAATAAATGGATAAGGCTATAATGATAATGGGTAAGACACAAATGATGTTTCAATCTGAAGCTTGAGGCTTCAAATTGCACAAAATTACTATCCCCAGCGGAGTCGCCAAAAACTGTTGGGTGAATATTTTGTCAACCAGCTAACTGGTGAGCAAAATAGGCCTCTTCAACCACAGCATAGGGAGATTGGTCGTCCAAAGTTGCAGGTTTACCACATCCAAAGGGGACAAATCTCTCCTCTCATCAAGGGGAGGTTCCCTATTAAATATGCAGGAGCTATATACTATATATATAGGCTGAAAATAACACTCGGGGGTAGGATACGCCATCCATCTCTCTTCTTTCAGAGATGATGTTAACAAATAGAGGAGAAAATCCTAGTGAAAACACTGAAGGCACTTCTCTTTTTTCATAAGTGTTCTTGCAGGGGCCAGCAAGAGTTCTTTCAGGTAGAATAAGTAACCAGTAACAGGGACGTAGTAACCAGCAGCCTGAGATGTAGCGCAAAGTCTGCACTTCAACTGCCCAAGAGTGAAATACGAAAAACAATAGCGGCACAAAGTCGTCTCAAGGTCCTTTACACAGAAACAGAAAATAAACACACACTGAAGACAACTATGACAGCACAAAGTCTGAAAGTAGCTGGCTTCAAGACACCTTCCTTATCAATTCCACTAGCTCTGCTTGTTAAATTACATAAACAAGAATACATTTAGGAAATAGACATAAGAACAATCTCCTAGAATGATACAAGCTATAACAGCCCAAAGTCTAAAAATAACTTGCTTTCTGATTCAAACAAAGAAATATGATAAACAATCTAAGCTCAAAGTCTCAGTGATGCCTTTCAATTTGGGCAGAGTTTTGCTTTTGGTAACGAGATCTCCTTTGCATAGAATGAGAGAGTACAATATATAGCGCTCCAAGAAAGACTTGGGTGCTTTGTTTCATGGAATGGCCCATGCTATGCATTCAATGCTTTGAATGCATTTTCAGTTCTGTCAGGGGGGGCCATGCTGGAACAGGGCGGCTGCCTTAACTATGGCGTGTCCATTCATCTAATATGTCTCTTCCTGGGTCTGGATCATCTGGTCTGTCCCCTATGACATCTACATAGCTGTCCATTTTGTCTTTACTCCAAAGGAGACTAACAGGTCGCGCCTTCAATGTTTTCAAGCTCGAAAATCTACTTTCCAGACTGTTTCAGGTACCGAAATAACTACTACATAGATATTTTTCTCTGTCTCTTCTTGTTGCGATTTGAGCTCCCAGGCTATCTTTTCCCCTTTCTGCTTTTGTCTTTTCCAGCTTTGTCTCTTCTTGGAATTTAAGCTCTCAGGCCTACGTTCCCAGCTTTACTGGCTCTTTACGCTCCTCTCAGCGGTTCTTCCTTTTGGCCTTTTGCATTCGGGTCTGCGTTCAAGCCTTCAAAGATCAACGGCTATTTCATTTCCGTGAATTTGACGTCTTTGGGCCCGTCATCCTCCTTAGCAATTCCTTCATGTCTTTCCTGCTTGCTTTGGTTGCTTTCCGCTAATCTCAGCAAGTGACACATGGCATTTTCCGCTGCTTTTGATACCTTTTGAGAGTCCTGTGGAAGATGACACGGGGCAGCTTCCGCCGAGCTCCTAGAAACACTGTTGAAACATTCGAGACTCATTTTGGATTCATACGGACGATGACACTTGTTGCGCTCCGCTTAACCTTAGTAACTCACCTGGGGCCCACCACAATCCTTATGAAACAAAAGGAAGAAATTACAGATGTTGACACTTGTCGGCTTCCGCTGAGTTATAACGGAACACGTGGCACGTTCCGCAGCTTTGAAACTTATTAGAAGTTGTGTCTCAGCAAACAACACTTGGCATCTTTCACTTCGACTCTATAAGGGACACGTGGCGGCTTCTGCTGCACTTTGAAGTTTGATCTTTCTCGGAGGGCACCTACCCTTCGGGGTCTTGAAAGACGGTCCGCTTTGGGTTGGGGAGAGCCCCCCCGCAAAGGTATCTACCCTTCGGGCGGTCTTTGGATGGCCTTCGGGCTTTAATTTCTTCGGGCGTTCTTTGCTTTGGGCTTTTCCTTCGGACATTTTGTCCGAAGGAAATGTTCTTTTCTCCAGCTTACCGTCGGGCTTTCCTTCCGAAGGAATTCCTTTGCTTACTCGGCCTTTGAAACGGTCCACCTGCCCTTCGCAAGGGCACTTGTCCTTCGAGTTCTTGGAAGACCCCTTTGAACTTCCCGATTGAAAAAATCGCTAAGTGTTGAACCCGTTTCTTTCCTGCAGAGTCTGTAGAAACCAACCTGCAGAGTCCGTAGAAATGAGTTCGTAGATCTGGGGGAGTCCGTAGATTCGAGCCTACCTGCAGAGTCCGTAGAAGCCAAGTCCATAGTTTTCTCTAACTTTGAAAGAGTTCGTAGAAATCTAGCTTGCGGAATCCGTAGAAACCATCTATGAAGTTCGTAGTTCGACCTGCAGAGTCCGTAGAACTGGGGGAGCCCGTAGATTTCTTCCTGCAGAGTCCGTAGATTCAAGCCTGCAGAGTCCGTAGATTTCTGAGAAAGCTTTGAAAAATGAAGAACCTGAATGCTCAGAACAATTTTTGAAAGGGGAAGAGAGGATTTTGGTCTGTAGGACCAAAATAGTTCAAATGTTGTCCCAAAAATGAGTGATATTTTTGGGGGACAACAAACTTAAGACCCACGTTTTCACTCATACCAGGGCAAAGGTGGATCGATTTCATATGGGTATTGAGGCACTGCATACTTAGGAGCCAGGGAATGATGTTTGATGTTTGAAAGGGGGGTTATAAGTTGATATTAATTTTAGAGAAGACCTCAGTCCAGAACAGGGGCAGCTCCATTAGAGGGTTAATTTGGCAAGTTGAAGGCTCATTTCAGGATATCAACGCTGCCACAACATCTCTTCTCAAGGGCGCTTCATTGTATCAGGTTCTACATTGAGTTTGCATCATTTAAAGTGGTCATTTTGGCATTGTAATGGTGGCTGTCTTATGGTAGCTGTAGATGCACATTTTATATCAGAATTATAATGTCATTAGTTAATGCCAAGAGTCTTGGCATTTGCATATGATTTGTATTCAATTCTTCATACATTATTGTAATCAGATTTCCTGAGTCTTTGTAACAAGAGCATTGCATATCCAAGTGAAGAGTTTAAGTCTGAAGTTTGTATGGCAAGTGTTTGTAATTATGCCTTTGGCTGAAAATGCTTATTTATAGTCCTACATTAGTATGTAAAGTGTTTGTCAAATTGCCTAGGATCTGTAAGCGATATTTACATGCAATTTCAATACATCTCTAACAGATAGAGGTTGCATACAAAGTGTATGACGGAATGTCAACTTGCTGTAGCTACTCATTTGCATAGAGTTGAGTCATTTATTTGCATTGGGAAATATCAAAACATTGTTGCATTTCATCTTAGTTTCGATTGCATACATTGGGCATTATTTAGTTGCATCTTTGATGAGTTACAAATACATTTTCAATCAAGAAACACCATCAAAAAATTCATATCAGTCATAGACAGTCGCAAGACAAGTGTTCGACGATATTCCTTGAGCTTTTAATCAGCAATTTGAGGTCAGGTTGGTCAAGGGATACTACACCCACCAACCACTCTATGCATAATAACAAACCAAATTTAGAAGACCTTGATAGTTAAAATAACAATTCAAGAGACTCACATCACTAGAAACATTATCATTAGTTGTGTAAAATTGAAGGGAATAATGTTCCTATTGGAATTTTTCATCTCAAGCATTCAAATCAAATATAAATTAATAAATAAAACCATACACTTAATCAAAGCTTAGGAATTCAATGGACATGAACCTCCAACCTTGAAATGACATTTTAAAGACCTATAAGTAACAATTAGTTTTTAGACAAATAGGCAATGTCAATATCGTAGCAAACTAATGAAACATTTTGCAACTGAATTCCCCCCTTTAGATGCGTAGAAGGCCTTAAACTTAATATCTGAGACACCATAGTCCTAAATAACCCCCAAAACAACAACAAAGGCCATCGTAGTAGCTCTCAATATGGAAAGTTCCAAACAAGCGCAAAAGAAATAGTGCCAACTAAAATAAATATGACTCTAAATAATGTTTGTGGGGGCAAGAATCAGTAGGATCAACCCCACAAA
Source organism: Torreya grandis (assembly GCA_037957365.1). NCBI lineage: Eukaryota > Viridiplantae > Streptophyta > Pinopsida > Cupressales > Taxaceae > Torreya > Torreya grandis. The sequence continues at coordinate 1,278,409 of JARHVA010001979.1, read as the reverse complement.
AATCAGTGGTAATAAATAGTATATCATGTAAAGATGGCAAAAGTTTTAAACGCGACAACATCAATAAGAACCCTTTTGAGAAATCTCAACCAAAGAAACCCTTATTTGTTATAAGAAAAGAAAATAAAGTAAAAGTGTGAATCCCGCTAGATTTAGGATGCATCCACAACTTCACAGCTATCAATTTAACAATGAATGAAAAGCTCATAACAATTAAATCAAGCTGATGGTTGGAAGTTACACTAATAGAAAGATTTGAGAGTGGAGATTGAAAAGCACCCGAAAACTTTGAATTGAGATGATGATTGGAAATTAAGTTGCGTGGAAATATTTGTTACATAGCTTGTGCAAACCCTAATTTGTCCTCCCATTTCACCCCACCACCTCCTTTTATTTCCAATTTCACATTTAACCCCTAGCGACTCCTTAATAATTAAGATAATTCATTAACTAGTTAGTTAATTAATTAATCATAGTGCTCATTTTCTTGTCATAAGTGATCTCAAACAATTATCGCATGGCACCTACTATATTAAGATCATCTTCTTTCTTTTGTTTTTTGGCCGACAAAACTATATTGTTTCCCTTTCTTAGCATATTTAAGTTGAATGATTCTTCTAAACTCTCCCAAGCATAGACTTCTTCTCCCTGATGATGGGTCTAATACTGGACTCAAAATGTCGCATATAAAAATTAGTATGTAGTTATATCCAGAAAAATGGTCACAAGTTAACAGTCACTTACAATTCATTTTATGAAAATAAATAAATATTGTGTGCGTTCTTGGATTCAAGTGGATTTCCAATACTAACATCAAAATATAATGAAAAGTATTATGCCCTTCAAACTCTATGAAGATAAAGATAACCCAATCATATCCTATATCAAAATTATGAGGCTAATCAGGAAACATAGCAGTTATTACATAGTATTCATCAAGGAAAATCGAGAAAAAATCCTACAACAGAAGTTGAAGCTAAATTTGAAATTCCTATTTCACTTAATACAATGTTGTTTTCCCAAACAATTTACACGAAGACTCATGCCAAAGAAAGACCACCAAATTAATGTTGAACCCAATGCCAAACCAACCTTTAGAACAAGTTACACAAAAAGGTAAGGACTTAAAATACGAGTTGAAGATTTGATAGAAAAAGTTTACACAACCATCAAAATCTCCCATTGGTGCATTAATGCTCTTATTCAAGATTAAAGACGGGACCATAAGAATGTTTATAGACTATAGATTGTTAAGAGAGAAATCTCTCGTACCTCGAAATGATGACTTTTAGGACACACTTAAGAAGCCAGAGTCTTCTCTAAAATACATTTAAGAGGTGGTTATCGCCAAGTTTGAATCAAGGAAAATTATATCCCTGAACAACCTTCACAACATTTAATCGCTATTACAATTTTTTGGATATGCCTTTGGATCTTACAAACACCAACAAATTTCATAAAAATAATAAACAACATTTTTCAACCCTATTTACTAAATTCATCATCAGATGTCTGGAAGGCATATTCAATTTTAATAAAAATTAAGGAAAAAAGCAAGAGGCACCTAGAAGCAGTACGTCTGTTTATAGACCATCCAAATGTGACTCCTTCAAGAAGAAATTAAGTTTCTATGGCATAGATTATCTGACAAAGTTATAGCACTGGGCACTAGAAAATTAAGAATTAAGGTAATTCGAGATTGCAGGATGCATAATAGTGTAAAAACAATAGAAATTTTCAGGACTTAATAAGTTCTATAAAAATTTTATCCACAAATTTTCCAAAGGAGATTTACCCATAAAATAATTATTGGGAAGCATAGTCACTTCATTCGAATTCGTGGAAGAAAAAAATCAGAACTAAAAAATTTGAGATAAAATTTATGATTAAATTTGACTAATAGAAATATACTTATTTTTTAAAATATAAAATTATAAATTATAAAATATAACTATAAATATATTATATATAATATTTTTATATTATATTTTAGATTATAAATATATATATATATATATATATATTATAAAATAATTATATTCTAATAACTATAAATATATGTAATTGTATTTTTTTAAAATAAAGTACCGATCTAGTATGTAGACTTAAAAAAACATATAGATATATATATATATGAAATTATGTGAGTCGTAGCCTACAGTCTAGACTCTAAACCCGTGAATCGTTCCATGCAAAATACCCATGAATCGTTGGACGCCACCGTGAATCACTGAAGACTCGCAGTCACTTTAAGTTTGCAGTTAGCGTCGAAGGAAAAATACTGTAGGGTTGGCGTTAGACGGTGGAAGACAAAACACAAATTGTTACGCTGCAGCGTTGAAGACAAAACGCAAATCGTTAACTGAAGTTGCGGCGAGCGAAACCCTAAAAAATGAAATTAAACGATTTTCAAGCGAATTTAAATGATTTTTAAAGGGTTTTTTTATTAAATCCATTTAAAAATTCGCAACGAATTTCAACGATTTTTTTCATTTTTTTTGAGATTGAATGAATGAGTTTTAATAACGTCCACGAGACCAAACAGTCTATGGGACCAACTGTCAAGACCATTAGGAGTTCTTCAGATTCCTTTCGATGTCATCTCGCCTCTTATGAATCTTACTAACAGCCGGGCTGTGTTGTGTAGCCTCTATTCCTCAAATAACTCACTAAAACTGCCCACATTCACTCTGTTATCCTGCTGCATACGGATATCCTTGTACTCAAAGCACTCCCTAATGAAGTGTCGTTCAGTTTCAACTGCTCTATCATTGCAGAAAATGCAAGTCCTATCTTCCCATCTTTCCTTGGGAACCGTCCATCTACCAGTTTCACACCTAAGATGGTGTGAACCAGTCCTCAATTGAGACACTAGGAGCCTAGCTTTACTTTTAAGATCGGCACTTGGGTATGCTTTATCCCCGTGTTCCCAAGTGAGATTGAACTCTTTAATATAATGCATTTTTTAACGCCCAATCTGATTTGTCCACATGGCAGTCCTGAATTTTTCTAACACAAACTTTTTTTATTTCCTCTTTGATGTTAGGGCACTCATGTAACTTAATGTCCCATTTTCCCAACCACTTGATGTTTTGCTTCATCCACGTCTTCTTCCTCTGATCTAACACCTCATTCACCACCATTTTGGGCCACCGGTGATTCCCCAAGTTTTCAACCTTTTTTAGGTAGCTTAGTAACCATGAAATCGCCGCAACTTCCATTGGGAAAGTACCAGCCTCCGCCAAGAGGATCTCATATGGAACAGTTGATTTAACTCTAAGACTATTGGTGATACTGCGAGGAAGGATTAAAATATTTGAGTGGACAAGAAGTGACATTCCCAAAAAAACATTGACAAAAGCCCTCATACTTGCTTTGCTGAAGGCAGCCAAACCATTGACATTCATAGTCACTTGTGGGCATGCTATATGAGTTGTATCATCCCAATATGGCAATCTGATAGCATATGAAAGTAGAAAGATGGGAGATGTCAAACATAGATACCCCATTTTTCGATCAAGAGTGTTACCAACAATCAACTCTTGAAAATATTAACTTGAGAACAATTGTTTTTTATGTTTATACAGACCACAAGCAATTAAGATCCCATGCAAGAGACATTTGACTAGAAATAGACAATATAAACAATATTTATCCTTCGACAATTTCAAACCAAAACCAACCAAAAAAATATATATAGAGAGCGGAAGATTAAGCATTGTCTCAAGTACATTCAATCTCAGTGGTTAAGATAATCCAAAACCATCCATAAACCAAGAAACAGGAAAATTCAGGGATTTAACCCACATATTTACTCAACCTTCTCAATGAAGATTATCACATGGAATATTAGAGGGCTGAAAGGAAGCCCATCCAAGGTAAATGAAATTAGGAGAATGATCCAGGCTAATAATCCTCACTTGATCTTTATACAGGAGACACAAGCCTCGATTGAGTTGATGAATGTAATGGCAGATAAGATGTGGTCTCTTTCTCAAGTGATCTCTCTTAGTTCTCAAAGGGCATCAGGGGAAGTGACTTGTCTGTGGAATCCAAAGAAGCTTGTAGTTTTAAACTCTTTTGGTAGCAGAGGTGTATTATTTTTGCTTGCTCAACCAAGGGAGGAGTCTAAAAAGATTCTTTTCATTAATGTCTACTCTCCAATTTCTTTTGAAGATAAACTATCCCAATGGCAGAATATTAAGCATATGATCCATTCCTTTCCGGATGCTTCTTTGGCGATAGGAGGAGATTTCAACACTAAGGTTTGAAGAAAAGAAAGTGGGAACTATCGCATTGGATTCTAGTTCACATACTATGTTAAGATTTATGCATTCTCTTCATTTGGTGGATGTTAACCGGGAAACGGCCTTATGACTTGGTCCAATAAAAGGCAAGGACAAAAAAGTATTCTTGAAAGATTCGATAGATTTCTGATTTCAGAAGATTTGTTGACGAGAGAGTACATTCCAAAGGAAAAAATTCTTAATAATGCAGGATCAGATCACTGGCCTGTGTGTTTGGAGCTTTGGCATACAAATCACTTTCATGCTTCCTTTAGATTTCAATTTATGTGGTTACGACATGATAACAATAGGAACTTAATTCACCAGCGGTTAACTGAAGGTAAGCCAAAGTATGGTACTCATATGTACAGTTTTGTTAAAAGACTGAATTATATCAAAGCCAAACTGAAAATATGGAATTGGACAGAGTTTGGAGATGTTACTGAAAAAAAGAAACAGATTACAGAGGAACTGGGGCATGTTAATGCAGAAATCCGAAATCATGGAATTACAACAGAACTCAACAAAAAGGAACTCTCTTTAAAGACACTCTTTATGAATGGGAAAAAAGGGACAAATTACTTGGGAAACAGAAGTCGAGTACAATCGCTTAAGGAGGGAGATAAAAATACTGCCTTTTTCCATAAATCTCTTTTGGCAATAAGATGTAAAAATTATATCCACTCCTTAAAAACAGCTGAGGGAAGAGAAGAGTACAGCTTGGAGGGGTTGAAGAATATAGCTAAGGACTATTTTTCTCAATTGTTCACTGCTGAAGTTTTAGACTGGAAAGCACAAAATGAAATTCTTCAAAATATTCCAAGGATCATCTCAGAGCAAGATAATAGAGGTCTCAATGCAGGAATTACTGAAAAGGAATTGAAGTGAGTTGTCTTTAATATAAAGAAAGGAAAAACCCCTGGACCAGATGGTTTCCGATAGAGTTCTACCAAGTCTTTTGGGATATTATTAAAGATGATCTTCTACAAGTAGTGGAAGAGGTGAGAACAGCTAATACTGTCCTTAGAGAAATAAATAAAACTTTTATTGCCTTGATTCCAAAATCTTTAGAGGTTGAGTCTATTTCAGGATTTAGACCCATATCTCTTTGTAATGTTCTGTATAAAATTATTACGAAGATAATAATTTTAATGACCAGTTGAAGCCTTTAATGCATAAGATTATCTCCCCATAACAAGGGGGTTTTGTTCAAGGGAGGCAAATCCTTGATGCAATAGTTCTTCCCAGGAAGCTCTGCATTCTATGTATGTGCAGAAATCTCTTTCGATGTTTACCTAGCTTGATCTCTCTAAGGCCTATGACAGAGTTGACTGCATTTTCCTCTATAAGGTTTTGTATTAGTTAGATTTTTCTTCAGAATAGATTGAGTGGGTTAAAGCTTGCCTTTCTTCAGTTTCTTATTCAGTTTTAGTAAATGGCACTCCAACTCAGATTTTTACAGCAACAAGAGGTATTAGGCAAGGTGACCCTATCTCCCCCTTCCTTTTCATTATTGTAGCAGAATGCCTTGGTAGATTGATAACTAAAGATCGGAACAACAAAGTGTTAAGCGGCATTAAACTTGCTCATGGGGTGAGCCCACTTACTCACTTGCAATTTGTTGATGATTCCACTCTTCTAGGAAAGGCAACCCAGCTTGAAGCATCTAAATTGTATAAAAATATTCAATTGTTTTCTAGAGCCACAGGACAACTGATTAATGAAGATAAATCTAAGGTCATCTTTTTTCACTACTCTCAGAGACAAGAATTGTTGATTCTAGATAAATTCAAATTCAAAAAAGGTTATCTACCAATTACTTATTTGGGGGTCCCATTGGCAAAAAGAAAAATAAAAGATTGGAATTGGTTGATAGAGAAAGTTAAGGCCAAACTACAAAAATGGACAAACAGATGGCTATCATTAGGAGGTAGAATGACTCTGGTAAGGGTTGTGCTCCAAACATTGCCTATTCATGTATCCTCTATATTAAATATCCCTACAGGTATTTTGAAAGAGGTGGAGTCTCTGTGTCAAAAAATTATTTCTTTGGAGTGGCACTCAGGAGAAAAGGAAATGGTCCCTTGTTAAACGAGAGAGTCTTTGTCAGCGAAAGAAAGATGGTGGGTTGGAATTCCGCTCAATTATTTTGAATAATAGGGCTTTAGCGGCCAAGTTATATTGGAATTTATTGGATAGACTTAATGAATTGTGCGCGACAAACATCAAAGCTAAATATGCTAAAAATAATTAACCAGAGCAGATAATACGACTATCTTTGCCTCCCCAAGGATCCCCAATTCTTTCAATTCTGAGAGTATATAATGTCCCCCCTTTTAGTATAACTTGCTTATGGAGCCTCAGCTTGGTTTGTTCCCACAAGGCTAGGGAAAGAAAGAGGAGGGAACGTTGAGGAGGCTATTCCAAGAGCAAAAATGTGAAAAGTACTTTAGTATTTTAATTTTCAGTTGTGTTATGCAAAAAGTACTTTTGATCTAATTTTCACTTAAGTAGGGGACCTTTAAGGGTCGTGAGACCCTGAACCCTCAAAAAGGACAATTAAAAAGGTAAAGTTGCTTATGTTTCAAAAGACACAACCCTCTAACTTAAGCACAACCCTTGGGGGATGATTATAAAAAGCAATTGAGAATTCATTTGGAAGAGATTCTTATTTTTTATACTGAATCATTGATCAAGTATGTCGAGCTTGTTCATCACATCTTGAGGATGAAAACCTTCAAGTGTGTTAAGGGTTTGAGGACGAAAACCTCCATTCCTATTTTCCAGGGCAGCTCTATTCAAAGGTTGTAGTTGAGCTTCAAACTTACATTATTGCATACAAATGGATCTACAAGGGTGTTTTTGGACACCACCTTCACTAAGGATTGTTGCAAACCCTATAGAGCTAGTTTTTGGATAATTTGCAGGTCTTGAAGATTGGTGACTTACATTGGAAGATTGCTAGCGAAGTTTGGAGCCACTCCCTTGGGTGGCAAATTGTTTGTGTCAAGAAGACGACCCCTCTTGAGAGGGTTGCACTGCATGGAGACCCCTTTGAGGGTTTGGAGATTTATTGGCTAAATTATTCCACTTGGGCGACTTGTCGAGGGCTTCATAAAAGGTCAATGGGTGATCAATTGGTAAGATAAAATATTTTGATTTGTTTATAATTATTTCTAAGGTGAGGTGAATTGATTTGGGAAAGAAGTGAGCCTATTTAGAGGGCTTTTGGTCTCTAATTCAAAAAGGAAAAATTCTAATATTATTCTTGATTTATTTGGCATAAAATTACAAGGTTTTGGAGAGCTAAAATTAAGGTATTAATTCTGGAATTTTTAGCAATTAAAATCAGAAGTGGGGCGATTCACTTGAAGAGGAAGTTGCAAGGGTTTGGGGTGCTTGTAGGCCCTAAATCATTGGGTAAATATTATCCTTGATATTTGTGATATTTTCTGACAATTTTCAGCTTGTTGGTTGAAGGTTTTGATCTCATTGATCATTTGATATTCACGATATTGCGAGGTGGATTTATTTGGTAATTTTCCAGCTTGTTTGTGAAGTGTGGCGATCTGATTTTCTATTGTTCAGTGGCTATTTTGAGGGCATAATTTCATATTTCTTTGGCTAGAATTAATCGCTGGTCTTACCTAATTTTGCAAGCTATTTTTGAGGGTTTACATCAGGTTGGGCGAATGAAAAAGAAGGCTTGTGTTCGCTGGAATTTTGGGTATATATCTTCAGCTAGTGTGAACATCATTTCCAGGTATTTATTACAGCAATTTGCATCATCTTTTATAGGGTATTCTCAGTTTTTGGAGTGGATATAAAGGGCTGTAATTGTGGATTAATTTATGCCCTAGTGGCATCTAGCATCTAGATCACTTTGGAGGGGTGTTGTGGTTTGTTTGATATATTCTATTATTTTCAGATATATCTGGATCACTTTGGCATCTAGCATCTGGATCACCTAGAGTGGTTGGTCTAATCTATTATTTTCAGATTTGTGATTAGGGTTTGTGCCCAATCCTATTATTGTTTGCTTGTCCCAAATTGGGGACATTACAGAGTAGGTGAAGAGATTATAAAGAAATATTTTTTTTGGATTATTAACAATGGACAAATTGCTAATTTTTGGATGGACTCATGGGGTGGATACCCTCCAATCATTGTTCAATTTCCTGGTATGCAACGGGTGATGGAAGAGCTTCATGAGATTGGATGGATCAAGGTTGCTAATTATTGTAAGCCTGGTATACATCATTGGGAGGTTGGTAAACAATGGATTCCAATTAATGAGTGGCCGATCGAGTTATTGGAAGATAAACAAGTAGTGGTTACCCATATTTTGCAATCAAGAACCCTTTCCTTCCAATAAGCCAGATTTACATGCTTTGGGGAAGAAATCTAAAGGTATATATTATGTTTCAGCGTTCCAACTTGTGTCTTCTATCACACAAGCAAGCCGAGAACAAGTAAAGGGCAACAATGGGTTGGGATGTAGAGCCAAAGCATCCTAACTTGGATGCTTCCACTACCCAATATTCATTAGTTGGCATGGAGTGGAAAGAGAGTTCTTCACAGGACCTGCATAGTGCAGCTAGTCAGAGTGTCACTACTATTAGTTGTGGTTCTAATGAACCACATGATGATATTGATGCTTTTAATGAAGAGAAATATGATGATTTATATTCAGTTTACTTGTGCTAGTTCTAAGTTTGAGAACTGATTATTAATCTATTTGGATTCATCATGATATTTGGCATTGAATTATCAATTATCGGTAGTGTTTTCAAATGTTTTTTTGGTTCTTTAACTTATTTTGTTTACTCTATATATTACATGGTCAACTTTGTTTCTTTGGATATAATTTTTATAATTTTAATATTTTATATAATTTTTGTACGGCCATACCTAGCCATACCAAACCTGGCGTTAAAAAAATACATATCAACATAGTCGATCCCCGGTCCAGTACCGTTAATACTACTAGGACTGGCAACTTAGCTAAGAGTATAAATTGAAGGAAACCTTTGTTTTCTGTATCTTTTGCATTCTTCATCAATCTAACGAATAGAGAGCTACTCCATTGCGACCTCTTGTATTTATAGCAGGATTTGTAAATCCATATGGATGTGCAGGCAGCCCCCCATATTTTTACCTTTTTCACCATAATATTTTTTGCACCATTGTTTTATTGATCTCACTTAGAAGCGTGGCAAGGATCATTTGGGATTACCAACTCTCAAATGAGAGACTTCAGTCCTATGAACCTAAGCATTTGATACTTTCAAAGGAGGTCGGCTAGCGTAGGAGTCATTGTTGAATGTTGACATAATCCCAACTTCTTTAGATGTCTGCAACTGCTATTTTATCCCTCTGACTTGGGCTTGTAAAGTTGAATTTGTTACTCCATCTCTTCAAATGTTTCTGAATTCTGGTTCAAATGTTGAGACTTAATTAGGCGGTTTGCTAGGCTGAGTTCAAAAAATCAAATCCTTCTGCTTTCATTCACCTATATTCTTATCAAGTTTGTGCATCACCTTTGCAGTTGTTCAGCAAGCTTTCTTTCTCTCTTGACCATTTCAGCAGTCTTCTCCAGCAGTTCCTTGTATATTTGCTACGCTTATCAATCCAAAAATTGAACCTAAGCATATGCTAAAATTTCTCATGCTTTATTTACAAAGTCTATCTAAGCTCTTAGTTTTGCTTCGTAATCTGCAATACCCCATTTGAATCTACCGCCAATATTTTTGTTTAAGTGCAGATATATACCAATTTTGTGCCTCTGTTCTCGTGTGCCAATGGGTTGGGCGTTGACTGGATGTATTACCCTGGACATCCTATTTTGCTTAGCCACATTATCCCAATGATGACTATTATACCAATATGACTTCGAAAAACGGCCCTGCCTCTTTGTTCTTGCAAAAATATGCACATCATGAATCGGATCTACTAACAACATGATTGTATGTTTCTGCCATTTAACTAATTCTATAGCATCAAACTGCTGACCAATATTGCATTCCTCTGAGACAGTTGAGTGTAAGTGACTGCAAGTTCTTCCAAAGATTGAATACTGGTTTTTTCCCCCACCAAAAAATTGTCCGTCCAATTTTACTATCATCCCGAGCCTGATTAGTTTGTCTGGGCTGCTTCTCAGCTGCAAACCCTACTCTGAAGCAGTCAGAGTTATCGGGGTTGAGGGTGCAAATGATAAAACGTTAAGTGGAATTGTGCCCTAATAATTCTTGGTCCAGAAGAAACACCGTGCAAAGTCAGTCAATTCTGTTATTTCCTGAGATTATTTTATAAACCCTTATTCCAGAACCGTGTGAAGATTTTAGAAGGTAATTGCAGATCAGGTTCGTATAGGTTTTAATAGCATGTTGTACACATATCAGTTCATGCCCTGGCCAAAACATTTGAAAGTTACTTTTATTCCACATGGCTGAAAAATGCAGAGAAAGTAGCTGCTGCGCAGAAATGTTCCAGAAAAGTAGAGGCCAAATAGAAAACTTAAAAGCATTTGCGCAGCAGAAGACTTTCACTAAAGTAGAGGTCAGAAAAAAATTTAAGAGAAGACAAATGTTCAATTTGGATGCTATTTCAGATGAAAACGTTAATCAGATTTGAACAGGTGTTTGATTTGCAAGTCGCCATTTAAGACCCATATTTCCTTGCAAGCCACAAATTTGAAGACTGCGGAGCTGTTTCGCTTTGAAGAATCGCTGAGATCTATTTTACATTTAGAGTATGCTCCCATGCTACGGGATATCTAATTGTTTTAAGGGGGTGCTGCTGAGAAATTATAGGAGAGTTTTTTTTAACGAGTAGTTTTATGTATTTTTAAAATTTATATAATATATGTTGTTTAGAAAAATTAAGAGTATTTTATTTTAAAAATAAATAAATAAATTGATTGGATATTAATATACAGTTTGCAATTAAAAAATAGGAGCAGTTATGTTAATTTTCAGCGCCCTGCTACTTCCCACCCCTCAAAAACTTCTTCTTAAACTGTAGCTACTTCTTATTTTAAAGTATAAATATTTTGTAAACAATTTTTTTAATTTACATAATGCATAAAACTACAATATCTAAAATTATAAAAGCTGTAGCCCTAACATAAAACCCCTCTTTTAGCAGTGCTATTTTTATTGGCTTCTGGTCTAGAGCACTGATTTGCAAGGAAAAGTTGATAGAATAAATATGCTTGAACCAGGATAATTTCAGTAATCACTTCAACACATATTTATACAATCTTAGAGATCCTATAATTTCGTAAAACCCCGCAGTTAAATCATCACCTTATAAGATTGCTTTTCGATGGCCCTTTTAACTTAATGTGTCTAATTTACAATTGCTTTCCCTTATTGTCGGAATATTATTAATGCATTATACATATTTGCAATGATTGACTAGACCTTAGTTCTTTTGAGTTTGTGTGCCTTTTAAGTGGAGTAAATGAAAATATAAGAATAGTTAGTGAGAGGGTAAGAAGGTATATGGGTTTTACATGGGTTTGTAAGAGAAGTAGATATTGATTTGGGGAAAGGCTGGTCTATTTAGTGAGTAAATTAGTTGAATTTATTAGTGAGTAAGGAAAAATATTATTTCGTTGAGTTAATTGATTGTAATAATCATACATTTATAATGTATTCGATTTTTCATTATTTATTTTATCTTTATTTTTTTCTCTCTTTTTTGTTGTGGTCAATAACTATTGATCTCTATTGTTTTAATATTGAAGAAAAATTTAATCTAATTTTTTTCGGAGGGTGCGGTATTTTTATTCTTGGATTTTGAATTTTGAATCTTTGTTTTGTGAAGTTACCTTAAGAAACCATATTAGTTAGAGATCTTAGTCAAATACAAGAATGGGAATAAGGCCTCCCCATTATTTGATATTGAGTTAATGTGAAGTTCCCCCGACGAAGGAGGGAGAGGGGGAGGACCTCCTAAAGTCGTTCAGCCATGAGAGTACATGTAGTCAGGGTAGGTTTAATGTCGATAGGACAGAAGTCAAGTCTCACTAGTCGATGGTTCTATTTTTCCCTCCATAGCCAATGGTTCTACCATTCCCCCCCAAGATTCATAGCAAATATTAGATATAATATATGAGATTAAATGTGATAGCAATTGTTAAATGAGATATTTGTTTTCTAAATTGAAAAAAACCTGTGGGTCAAAACGTAGTAGTGTGCCCTACCTTTTGGCATAAAGAGGTCATAGACATTCCCAATATCCCTCACAAAAAACTTGAATTTGGTTAGATCAAATTAATAAAATCTGTGTTTTAACTTATACATACAAAGACGTAATATATTCACATTTTTCTAAATAAATTAAAGACTATTACATATTTATTGGGATTTATTTTATTATTTATTTTAAATATTTTTGGTTAGTGGGACATACTATTATTTTTTGATCTTTGTATGATATTATATTATGTGAAGGATTTCCTAAATAGGCATGTTTTATTCGTATAATATTTTCTAATTTTCATTAGATTTCAATTTTTATGCATCCGCTTATGCAAAGTGTGAAAAAAGGGTGCATCGGGGAAATTGTGGGATTGATGAACAAGATCCGTGTAGTGGTAAGTCCTAATAAATGCTTTCTATTGAATTGCAAAGAATTGAATTAATTAAATCTAGTTTGTATACGATGATAATCGTCATTATTTATGATGGCCTTCAACGACTAAACAATTCATACAAAAAGGCTTTATTTAACACATGTGTGCTTAACAGATACGTCCCTTTTACGGATCAATAGTAGTTGTCTTAACTAAACCGTGCAATTAATTTTTCCAACATTAATAATATTTATCTGTAACCCATAAATTATAAATTGTAAATTACAATAGCCTTTGTTCTTAATTATTACTTCATGTGCAACAACTATGTCAGATACAAGGAAGCTACTGAGTGTGAAACTTGTTGGAGATTTAAATTTTGTAAAAGAAACAGCGCTCATTTGCTGGTCACACTTGCCACTTGAATCAGTGCCCACTGGTAAATGTTTTTGGTGTTGTCAGCATTAAATTCAAATATTTATTATGGTTCTTGGTTTCGCTTGTTTAATAAAGCATAACCATACAATAGACGTATGGGAGGAGATAGACGATGGAGATAGATATGGGTTTCCGAGGATGAACTAAGTTAGTTCATGTATCAAAGATAAAAGTCTTAGAAATTAAAAAACATGAACTATGACTTGTCTAGACATATGCTCACTTTGAACAAGATTTCCTAAATTGTATAATTGTGTTAGTACATGGCGTTTAATTTACTTACAGTACTTATTTTTATCTTTGATCATTTTGTACATGTAAACATATAGCCATTTTATATTGGGTTGTATTGTTTGTCAAATTTTTAGATTTAATATATTTTAATGAACCTCCTAATAAAGAGTATCAAAATACGGTTTTATATTGCAAAATTATTCATTGGTGTATATATTTCCGACATACATATTCAATATCCATAATGAACGAATGAATAGGAAACAATTAAATATGATATATTAGTTTATTGATATTGGCAGTGGTCCCAACTAATAACTTTAAATATTATATTATAAAAAAATTAATATTACAAAATACTTATGATGTCAACGATTTTGAAATAATAAATAACACCCAAACCTCTCAACCAATAAATATACATACAAATAAATAAATTTTATTAAAAATAAATTTGTTTGAACATTTATATATTACAAATACATTTATTTGAAAAAAATACAAAATATTAATTGGTTAAAGTAATAGTAGTTTAATCAAAAACTAAATCCTAAAGATCCGACCGTGGCAAGACTAATAAATTAACATAAACATTTAAAAATATATTGACCATGATTAAATCAAAACTGAAATAACCTTATACTTTCTTCCTCCTCAAACTATTTAATTGATTCCATACAACAATTATATTTTTAGACTTGGGCTTATTATGAAGGCTGCCAAATACATCGTGACCTCCGATTTCTTCGCTCCTCTTAATTATTAAAATGGGTAGAGTAATATATTGGGAATTGAATTTTACATACGTTATCTTTCTTGAACTAGAGTAGTATACTGTGCATTGAATTTCACATGATATTATTTTTCTAATGTGATATGATATTAATACTTATTAAAATATTATATTTTATATTGAGTTTTATATGATTTTATTTATTTTATGCAATACGATATTTAGTTTTTTTTATTTAATTTATTATGAATTTTAAATATGATATTTTACAATAATTACACGTGTTTTATGTAATTTTCAAAATGATATCAGTTATACATAATCTTATTATACATAGTACTTGTAACCCTATTCTTTTGAGATGAGTGATTATAGGCATAGGGTATTAAATCTCTCACTTCAAAAAGGGAGCCTATTTCAGAGGTAATTAAACAAAGGAGACTAAGTAGAAGTTTGGATAGAGCATTTTTAAAATCCTACTAAACAAACTTTAGGCAGCTCTACTTGAAGCAAAATTATCTACTTCCTCGATCAAGAACTAAGTTAGGTTCAAAAAACTCCCAGACAAGTGGTGACTATGTCCAACACTTATTAAAAAAAAACTCAATCAGAGTAATGGGCATTCTTATGGCATCATTTGGTTCACATAATAGAGTAGGTGCATTCTTCCTATGCTCATTTCAATTTCAATTCATTTTTATATTCAAAATTTCAAATAATCTAAATTAACATTTATGGCATTGATTACTTGTTGGAAAATGGCCATTAGTGACAGGGATAAATTTTTTTTTGAAATGGCAAAGGTGTGGATAGATGCATGACTAAAACTTCATCTTCCTCTTATTATGGTAAATCAAGATACACGCTTCAATTATGTATCATTTTACTTTAGAGCACACATGCAGCACTTAAATATGCACATCAAAGTAGGGGTGTTATGTAGGCACCTACTTTTGGTACACACCTTATTATTACAATGTTTTTAGTACTTTTATCCATATGGGTCATCACATTTAATTAGGAGCTTATTGATGCTTGTTTGTGTGGCTTTTGTATCTTTTCTTATTCTTTGTACAATCTTGTGGTCCTTTTTTCTTTTGTTTGTCCTTCTATCTTGTTCGTTTTGTGTCCATGTATGTTTCTCTATTCTATCTCTATTTGTTTCTTCTTTGTGGATAGAAATGTTGGTCCCACCGATTCTACCCTTGGAAAAAATGGCAGGCTAGCCATTTTTGTCCTCTTTTTTTTTGTAGACCCTTTTGCCCATGGTTGCATCCCTTTGATGTTTGGATCCATTTTCCATTTGCATTTGTCATTTTTGGATTTTGCAAGCCAATAGATATTTAATTCAAACATAAGAAGCCTATACATACAAATCATCTATGAGCATTTTAAGGAGGAGATATCCATGAGGTTGCCATAAGAGACTCCATACAAGTTTCAAGAAAGTTTCTAATCTATTGTTAGTCATTCATTCTCAAATTTGGGCACACTCTACATTGATTTTGTCATTGTTTAAGGACTTGCATCAGTTATTGTATCAAAATAAGGTCAAGAAAATATGCATGAAGTTACATCTCACACTTAGGGAAGAGGAGGATGATGACCTTAAATGATTTCTCTATTCATATTGCACATGAACTATAAGGGATCTAATTCTAGCATGCGGGATATGTAGTTATAAAACCTTGATAGTTCCCTAATCCAACTACTTACATTATCCTCTTGTATTATGTTTTGATTATGGCAAGCTAGGCCAAGATCATTGAAGAGAAAAACTAGACAATTATGTCCATTTCTATAAAGCGCAAATAAAAATAGGCATGACATCCAATTGCGAAGTAGTACAAAAAGTTATATAACCTAGAAAGCTGCATAGTACAGAATCAGAAGAGGACATAAATTGTGTTCAAATCTAGTCAACATCGATCATTCTCTAGACATGAATGGTGCAACTACCATTCCTATTTCTATGGAATGGAACTTTAAAATTTGCACACAGTCAACTACAGGCATGTAGAGTCTAGATTTACATTCAAAAATCAGAAGTTCACATTAGGTGTAATTGTTCCTTTGCATTTTTTCTCTTTCAAGTTCGAATCATCAATTAAACATTTTTCTTTTGCATGTTTACTATTTTTAGTCACCAGGATAGATCTAAAGCTAATGATTTACATTGTTAAATGGTAGATCGTCCTTGTACAATTGTTTTAGATTATTGTGCTTAGGTAATTAACCTTAGTTCAGATGTTAAAAGTTAAAACCACTATAACATTTTTCCTTCATATGAGATTCATTTATAATAATTAATTGGAACTAGTTGTAACTGTGTATTCTTATATATATATATATATATATATATATATATATATATATATATATATATATATATATATATATATATATATATATATATATATATATGTGATGTTTTATTCCGATGCCCTTATTTGTATCAATTTATTACACTTATTTCTTTGATAATATTGATAATTTAATGTTGTGTTTTACCGTATTGTGATCTTTAAGTTATCTGTTAAAAACAAAAATTAATTACCATGTTTTGCTTAGTCTTTTTGGGCGTAAAATTTATGGCATAACACATTCAATGGGAAAAACCTCAATGTTATCAGTATAGTATGATTCCCATACTTGAGTACCTAGAAATTGTCATTTAGAAGTGGGTTGGGAAGGGATAGATGTATAAATTTCTAGACAAGACCCTTTTTCTTTTGAAAACTCCTCTATTACTTTATGGTCACATGAATCTTCTCAAATTCGGACTCCTTGGCCCAATCTATAGAAGGAATACAATCTTCTTCCTTAGAATTTCCTACCATCCTTTGGATAGGAGATCATGCTAGATGTTATGTTACACAAGCTAGGTCTATAACCAATAGTTGCTTGACGAAAGGATTGGCATTGGAATTTCAATACACCATTCAGAAATAATTCTCTTGGCTTACTATATAAAATTATCAGAGCCCTTTTTTCTCGGCTCTTGACAAGCTCAATAACTGGTGGGGTATGAACTCTTCGCTTAAGACTTGCTTTTTTGGCTGTAATTCATTTTGGAGGAATATTTGCACTAAAGGTACCATGTTGTTTGTGGTGCTTAACTTATCAACAGCTAACTTTGGGAAAATGAATGCACCATAGTGGAATTGCTTACCCTAAATGTCATGTTTGTAATAGGCCTACGGCCTTCAAGCATCATTTTTAGACGTGCCCTCATGCACAATGTGCTTGGAAAGGTACTCACAACCTTTTTTCCCCCTTTCATCCTGAGTCCATCAGCTGGAGAATTGCTCCGTTTAGGAATTACATACAATGGCTAAGATATATTACATTTATTTGTATTTTTCCCTCTGAGGCACTACCATTCTCTTTTAGCTCTAGAAATCTATGAATTATACAATTTTTAACAATGATCTTATAT
Source organism: Torreya grandis (assembly GCA_037957365.1). Lineage (NCBI taxonomy): Eukaryota > Viridiplantae > Streptophyta > Pinopsida > Cupressales > Taxaceae > Torreya > Torreya grandis. The sequence continues at coordinate 1,260,698 of JARHVA010001979.1, read as the reverse complement.
CTCAACAATTATCTTCTAATGAAAAATCACATGTGCTCGTCTTTGTGTTTATTCAAATTCAAGTAGAAAAAATTGATATTTACTTTCAACATTTGCATGACATATTCAATAATGATTAGAAGGCTCTTGATCTTCTATAAGTGGAGATATACTTAGGACTTGCTCCATTTAAAAGATAATTCACTCCGTCCTAATATTAATACATATAATTAACGTTATCTTAATATTTTTATTTTATTTTTTTTATATCTCATATATATATACATACATGGGCTACACTATAAGAGACTTTGAGAAGCTACCAACTACATATTTACTATAAACTATTGCTAGCACTCTTTCTTCTTTCTTTTTTTATTAAATGGACATGCCGATCGCTGGTTCTCTTAAAACAAAAGGAAAAGAAAAAGAGGAAAGAGTTACCTAGGTGGAAAAGGCTAACAAGAATTAATATATAGAACTTAGTATTTAGCATGAACACGATATCTCTATGAAAGCCCTAGATGATGGAAAATCCTTGTTGAATGACGAGTCGGGTGATGTGAGCGTCTATGTGATTGGGATTTCCCACAAATACAGCAACAAATCCTCTCCATCGAAACGAGTATTAATGCTTAATTTTTAAAGTTGGCAGTTGCAGAATTGGATACGCCTCTTCCATAGATTGTAATTTGTCTGTATTCATTCATTACGAGCATATATGATGGTCCAGTCTCCACACTCAACAAATATTCCCCATAAAGTGGAACCTGCGACGCCCACACCTTTATGACCAACAAATTCAACCTACTTTTGTCTCAACCGTTGCGCATACTTAATCCACTGACCGACCACTTGGCATGCGGATGGTCGACTTTTTCTTTAAAATATTTCCTTCGCAGGCACGGCAAATTGGCGATCGGCAATCATAAAAAGTGCACAAGCGTGTCAGAGTCAGTGCAGGTCCGTTACCAAAAACACACGATATCAAATCATACCCAGAGATTTTATACCACAACCTACGACTAAATTTGATGGCCGTATAATTGTATTTGTGTTTTTAGTCTTAAAATATAATTAATTTTTACTTTATTTTAAGTAGAATAAAAATTCTTTTATTATTGTTTAGATAGTTTAATGTTTTTTCAATCTTTTTTTATTATTAGTAAAGTTCACGATTCAAACTCCCTGTTTGATGAACATCTCAGTTCGAAACAAAAAATCAAAAAGTCAAACAACAGTCTAAAAAACTACAAATAATCAGAGCGCAGATTTCTACGTACAAGCTACCATTCGTTTTTAAAATTATTTTGTTAAAATGTTTCTTAACTTTAGTTGATACTATTTTCATGGAATGTAACTTTTCTATTGATTTTGTTTTGTACAATTCGTTTTGTAATATTTTATTAATATATAAAGAAATTATTGAATAAACGATCAAAATTTCAATATAAATTATCTTTAATATTTATGATTTGAAAGGCAATGTTAAATAAATAACCATCATCAAAATAATTCAGGTCAGGCAGGATCGACCGTCAAATATAGTTGGTGACAATCCGAAATTAAAAATTTTATCGATATAATCCGATACATATCAAAATACTGTGAACGTCATAATCAAATGATTCCCTATCCGGTGGCGTTCACATTGGGTTTCCTCGATATTCTAAAGTACCCCTGTTTGTCATCTTTAGCTTTAAGTTGGAAATGTTTGTTTAATTGGTTAGTTAAATCCCTGTAACGTCACCTGTAAAGCAATATTAATCTATCTCAATACACAGCCTGGTAATAGTATTCAAGTTAATCCCGTCAACTATGAGTCCAGCAGTGGAAATATAATACACCGATAATCATACAAAGCACAATATAATTATCCTTTGTTTTAATTTTAATGATCCGAGTGCGTACGTTGTGTCGTTAGACTAAAGTAGTATATTGATTATTTTATATTGTTGGTGGGTGCTGAGTATGATGAGAATTATTTGATGGCAGCATCCACTGAGGAATTTTGAAATTCCTTGTCCGCTACTAGACTATTATTTGTATTTAATGCGCGCATATACAATCGTTCCACTACCAAATATCTAGCCTTCAGTTTTTACATATACTCAGCCCAAGCATCATGCGTCAGATTCTAGCCATGTCCAGTCCGAACGAAAAATATTAAATCCACCACCATTGTTTTTCCAGTTTTGTTAAATCTACAATGGGCAACTGTGTGCAAAGAGGATCTACGGAGATCGAGGAGAAATTTATCAATATTATGAAAGTTGATGGAAAGATGTTAGAGTACAGAGCTCCTCTATTTGTAAAAGACGTGTTGATGGACTATGAGTGCCATATTGTTATCAATCCTCAGGCTGCTAGCCTCCCACTTGCTCCAGAACATGAGCTCCTTCCCGGTCATACGTACAGCGTCCTTCCAAAGGAAACAGAGACGGATTCTCCAGACAGTAGGCTTGTGAGGGTTAAAGTTGTTATTAAAAAGCAACAACTTGCAGAATTGCTGGCGTCTAACAAAAGGATGTCCCTTGAGGATTTGGTGCAGCAAATACAATCTAAATGCCACCCAACAACATCTGCTTCCTCTCCCAAGCCAACCTATTCTGGTTGGAGGCCTTCATTAGACAGCATTCCTGAACTTCCTAATGTAGTGGGTTAAATCAGTAAAGAAAAATTGTTTTTAGTGTGTATATATGAATAATTACGTCTTGAACTTATTTCCAGATTATTCTACTTTGAATCTAACGACCGGCATGTGTAATTTACACGAACAGTATGATGGTTTTAATTTAACAGACTAACAATATTGTCGATTGTTTATATTATGTTAACATGAAGTGAGCGAAAATGAACACCAAACGTTGAAGATCGTTGAAAAGGAAAGGAGGACATATATTCCATGGATGGTTGACGGAAACATCAATTATGGCTTCCTTCTTGTTCTTAATTGGACTGAAACATAATATTTTATTCTCATACTTGAAAAGCACGTTAATAAGTATTGTGCATAAATAAATTCTGCAAGCAACTCTCTGTACATCGTGAGCGCCCCAATTTCTGGAAACCCTTTTTCAGTACCAACGACGTGGACGGATGAAATCCCAAGTAATAGTCTACGGCATAACTATAAACATTTTCTTTAAAGGAATTATATTTCCATGTTTATATTTTTAAGCAATTTTTAACTCTGGTTATTGTGTCTAATGACCAATTTTTATCAGAAGTTATTTTTAACTTACATTAATAATATAATAATCATAACATCTTACAGGGAAAAAACACCATATTCTACACAGCGATTTTTAACTTACATTAATAATAATCATAACGTCTTACAGGAGAAAATACCATATTCTACACAGCTAAAAGAGATCATTGGATATTTACTAGTCATAAAATTGTATTAGAGAAGGTATTTGTGTGTTTGTCACTTATTAGTTCATATTAGGTTTTTATTGGTGCATTTCTTGGTGACCTTGGTTGGCTTTTCTCTCCTCTTCCTATTTTTTATATTTCTAGTGACTACCCTAAAAACATACCTTGTGTGTTTCCAAGTTTTTATTGGTGCATTTTTTTGGTGACCTTGGTTGTCTTCTCTCTCCGCTTCCCTTGTTTCCTTGTATTTCTGGGGACTTCCTAAAAAACATACACTATGGGAACGTACTGTGTTTATGGGTCCATCAACACATAGTGTACATTGACCCATAAAAACAGTATACGTTTTTTGGGAAATCACCAAAAATACAGGAAAACAAGGGAAGAGGAGAGAGAAAACAACCAAGGTCACCAAAAAATGCACCAATAAAAACCTAATGTGAACTAATAAGTGACAAACACACAAATACCTTCTCTAATACATTTTTATGACTAATAAATATCCAATGATCTATTTTTTGTGTAAAATATGGTGTTTTACGTTTTTGGGGAAGTCACCAAAAACACAAGGAAACAAGGGGAAAAGAGAGAGAAGAGAGGGGGATCATAACAAGAAACAACCAGTGGCATGCAATGTATGTTTCTAGGGGTAGACCCTTTTAACCTAGTTTTGGGTCCCTCAAGGAGATCCATAAACACACACTGTATGTTTTTGGGGAAGTCACCAGAAACATAATGAAATAAGGGGAGAGTGGAGAGAAGAGAGGTGGAACATAACAAGAAACAACTAGTGACATACAATATACATTTTTAGGGGTAGACCATTTTAACCTAGTTTTGCGTCCCTCAAGAATTACAGATCCTTATTCGTTAGCATTTTCACCCATTGTGTTTCAACATGCGCCAACAAGGTGCTAATTTGAATTCAAGGTGTGTCTATAAATACATATAAACACACAGTGTATGCTTTTTGGAAGTCACCAAAAACACAATTAAACAAGGGGAGAGGAGAAAGAAGGAAGTGGTAACATAACAAGAAACAACCAGTGACATACAATGTACATTTCTTGGGGTAGACCCTTTTAACCTAGTTTTGGGTCCCTCAAGGATTATGGATCCTTATTTGTCAACATTTTTGCCCATTGTGTTTTGACCTACGCCAACAAGGTGTTTATAAATACATAGGTAGATTAGTGCATTTAGGACATATAGTGAATTAGCACAAGCAATCAATGCAAAAATTTAGAGAAGGCATTCAAGAATATGAGGAAATTTGAAGAAACGCTAGCATTTACTAATATATTCTATAAGAAATCAAGCATTCGTTGTAGTACTAAAAGTCATAGGAGGTAAACATTACATCACACTGGACTACGTGGTTGCATTGCATTTTACTTGGTATGTTGTTTTCAATTATGTATAATGTTAAGGGGCTTGATAAGTAGCTAGTGCTTAAAAATTGTGAGCACATACATCAAAACAAATATTTTCATTATCCTTTGCAAGTCCAGCAGCCATAAATTAGGGTTTTAAGGAAGAAGACCTATTTCCCAGAGATCTGCATAAAAATAAAAAAAGGAAAGTGATATTTTTGTAGCCCCTATTTGATGAAAAGGGTTTTAAATTCAGTTTCTTCCTATATGTTGCCTTCTAGAAACATGTATTGTAGACTTTTGGTTACTAGAAACGTCAAGTGTATGGTTATAGGGAAGTGCTCAAGTCACTACACGGTATCTGGGTTCTCACCATCTTTTCCTAAAAACTTTGGTTTGCTTTCAAAATGTGATGGTTGTTTCTATTTTTTTTTTCAAAAATAAAATATTCCTATAAACCCTTCCCTTGTTAATTATTCTATTGGAAATTTAATAAGTAATTAAGTTTAATTTTTCTACTTATTTATAAGTAGGCTTGACTATAATGTTTATGAGCAGATGTCATAAAAGAGTGATGAATTTTGATCTAGATCCATTTATTCATATTATATTGTGGTATTACATTTTGGTGAGACCACATTGCCTTGCTTGCTTTATAGCCATCTAGGGTTAGATGTTTCGTTTTTTATAGATCTAATTTTTCCGAGGCTTTTTCTATTTTATTTTTTCAAATCTGCGAGCCTTAGCTCTTTGATGGTATTGTTTTGATGAGTAAGTGCACAAGGAATATTACACTACGTAAAAGTACACTTATCTATCAAAATGAGTATATACGGAATATCTAATCTAAATACAACAAAATAGTATTCAACAGAAACCTACCCTATTGCTCAAAGGGTTTCAAAATACAAGTACCTAGAGCGATTAATAATTGACAAGGGGATTCATAAACACATCCCTGATTTCTGATTCACATGAACTTTGACAAAGGTTGGAAATGTTGAGAAGAAGGTCCAAAAATAGTGCATAAGAGATCCAAATACATTATTTTGATATGTGAAAGTGATCCAAATCAGACTGTCCCGCTATAGGGTGACAAAAATCAGACTATTCTGATTCTGGGAGTTTGTCCTAAAGTGGTTATGTTGATCAAATCAGTCTAGCTTTTAAAATCTTTTTTTCTAAATCTAGTTGACATATACCTCTCCTGGATCAGCAAATTGGTGCATGAAACTACCAAAATGTCTTCTCCTTTGATCAATCCCTAATCCATGCCATGAAGCCTTCTAAAAACACTAAAAAGTTATGTTTGTTTTTAGGGGCTCGCCGCAATTAACCCCTACTTTTTGATAGGATGGTAATCAACACTCATGCAAGTCAATAATCGGATCCATGTATATGATAATCCTATCCCTTATCCATATGACATGACATGCAAGAAGCAACTAGGGTGATATCTATATGCTCATTCACTAAATCCTTCTCTTGGTACAAGTATGCAACAATAATTCTTCAATGCATTAAAAGGAGAGCTATAAATACAATATCTAGTTGTCTTCCTTGTAATATTGATAAGTTGTGTGATGAGATCACTTGATAACACATGATTAAATGTATTACAGTGCTTGTGGGTAAGTGCACGAACATGGAGGGCAAAAAGGGGGGCTTATTATGACACATTTTTGCTAAAAACATAAATACCTGAACTTGGATAGAACTTTTAAGATACCTACATTCAAAATTTAAAAATAAGAACAAAAATGGTAGCTGTCAGTAAGGCCAAGACGGTGAAACCATGAACCTTGATAGTTTCCAATGAACATTTTCTCTTGGAATGTCCATGGTTTAACTGGCTTGATCCGTAAGTACTTGGTTCGGGACAACAGTCAAAAATTTGCAGATATGCACATCCTCTGCCTGCAAGAGTTTAAGATCAATGGTTGCAATCTCCAGATGGCAGCTAAAATTATCTAGTCGATTGCTACTTGTCATATGTTTGCACATGATGCAAAAGATGGTGGTGTCATTACAATGATTGTGCCACTTTATGCATCTTTCATGATAGAATGGGGTGTGACACATCTAATTGTGCGCTTTTGGATGATTTTCAATTTTGACAGGCAAATCTTTGGGCTTGTCAACCTTTATGCTTCCAATTATGTTGTTGAGCAGTCAGCGCTTTGGCAATGGCTAGCGGAGTACCTCCCTATGGCCCACTAGATCCTCTATGGAGTTTTCAACATGATTGAATCACCTAAAGATAAAGGAATCCTACCCATGAGATGGTGTGCTAGTTAGAGGGAAGCTTGGTTCTATATGTGCAATAAGTTGGGACTGTATGACCCAAACCATCACCATAGAACTTCCTTTCCCACACCCTAGTTCCCCTAGTCGAATTTCCATCAAGGTAATGATAGAGTCCTTAAAAGACTCAACAAGGCTCTTTTTCCTGAGCAAAACATTTTCTCATTTATCCAAAAATATGAGACATGTCAATGTGATACCGAATGTCCTTTTGTCTGATCACCAGCAAATCAAATCTTCTATAGAAGGGTCTACTCCTCTAGTCAAAAACTTCAACAATCAAATTTATCAACACATCCCATCTACAGCATCCTCCAACCTTAGCTCATATAAGGCGATTGTGGAACCTAGTCCCTTGCACCCCTAGAGAGTTTAGATGGATTGATTGGTGGGAGACAACCATCACCCGTACTACCACCTTCCTCTATTTTTTGGTAAACAATTGGTTTTAATTAGAAAAAAAGCCAACTCAACTTCTATGAGAGAATTTAACCATCTCTTTTAGGAGCCGGAACAAGCTCCCTTAGATGGGCTATTACAAAACAAAGTGGCAAAATTAAGACATCAGATCCAATTGGCAAAGCTTCATCAAGCCCATGATGCTCAAATTTGAGTTTGCATCCATTGGATTCAAATGGGGGACCAAGCCTCTAAAAAGTTTTTCAGTAAACTAAGAGCTCATAACTCTATTGCGCAAATAAATGTTGTTAAGGAAGCTGGTGAGTGTCTTACTCGTCTCCTAAATATTATTCAAGCCTTTGTTGCACATTATAAAAAAGTCTTCAAGCTCAACTCTCTATTGATTCTCAACAGTTGGCTATGAAGAAATGCATTGATGTGGTTCCCTGTAGGCTCTCACATAGCCAAAGAGTGGCATGTGATGAGCTCATTTCTATTGAAGACCTCCATCAAACTATCATTCGGATGGCTCAAGATAAAGCCTCAGCTACTGATGGCTTCCCTTGTGAATTATATCAAGCCCTCTGGGATTATGTCCGACCTAATCTTCACAAAGTGTATCTAGAAGCTTTGACCAAGGGTTTTGTAGGCAAGATCATTAATAGAGGTAATATGAAATTCATTCCCAAAGCTGGGTACCCTGAATTTATCACCAATCGAAGACCTACAACTCTTTTGAATATCTCCTAATCTAATTGCCAAAGCTCTAGCAATTAGAAACAAATATCTTCTCCCTCTTATTGTCAAACTTGAACAAACTGGTTTCATTCAAGGAAAATATATTCTAGAAAATATAATTGTTTTATGGGAACTTATGGAATGGGCTCGTGTCTCTAAACAAAAAAGCATTATTCATTAAAATGGACTTTGAAAAAGCTTATGATAAAATTGAATGGCCTTTTATCTTAGCCATACTACAAGCTCTAGGATTTGGTCCTAAGTTCATTCACTCTGTTTAAACCCTCTTCCAAGATGCTTCGACTTGTCTCACCATTAATGGCCACCAATCTGAGAGCTTTGGTCTCTTTCGCTCTATCAAACAGAGTTGCCCTCTTGCCCCCTCCTTGTACATTTTAGTTGATGAGGGTTTTGGCTATTTATTGGGAAATTATGCTTCTAAAGGTCTCGTCAAAGGCATTACCCTCCCCATGGCACCTCACTTCCAATTCCTAAATGGGCATTTCCTAGATGACTCCTTTCTCACTCTTCAAAAAAAAGTTATCTAGAATGTTATGGATTGTTTGCAGATCTTTTGTTTGGCCTCTAGCTAAAGTATCCAATGGGCCAAGACTTAAAGCTACAGACAAAGCTATTGTCCCCTACCTAGTTGGCTTGATGTTTATCAATGGAAGTGGATTGCCCATGGAGAGATGTTTAAATTTCTGAGTATTCCCATTCCCTTTCAAGGTTCTCAAGTTGATTTATGGAACTATGTTATTCTCAAAGTGGAAAAGAAATTATTCTATTGGATTACCAAATCCCTCTCTCGCTGGCAAATTTTAGTTTTGTTCTAAAGTTCTTGCGCCCATTCATGTCTATTATTATTCTTATTGGGTTGCTTCCAAAACAGCCTATAAGAAGCTCAAAAAGCTACTTAGGGACTTTCTTCCCAGGCTAACCCTCAAGGCAATAAAGGCTTCCATAGAGTTGCTTGGTAGATTTGTTGCCAACCCAGAGAAGTTGGAGGACTCGGTCTTATTGATATTGCTAAACGGGGTCTTGCCCTCTACGCCAAGTGGATTGTTAGAGCTCTTAAAGGGTAGGAGGCTTGGAAAATTTTCCTCCGACACTACATCTCATCCAGAAGCCCTTTTGGCAGAAAAGTCTGGCAAAACCTAGGGTTCCAAACCTTGCTTATTACCCCAATCCCAGTTAAAATTACAGTTACTTTTGTGGTTAGGAGCATATGGAAGGCCTAGGAAACGATTAAGCCATGGCTACGGTGGAAAGGGGATGGTTTTCGATTTGGCCCTTCCATCAATGAACACTCCATTTCGTGGTCCCTAGTGATCACCATCAATGGTAAACCCGTAGCAGAAATCCCCAGACTCAAAGTTCAACTTTTTCATAGAATCATTCGAGTCCTGGGGATATTTTTGACAATCGTTCTAGATCTTGGCTCAGTTGACCTGAGCTAAAAACCAAATTCAAGTTAAACATTCAGGATTTTGAGTCAATTTCTGAAATCTAGATGACTACTCCAGATTATGTTTTACACAAAATTGGTGTTAAAGGGTCTCCCAAGTCATGGAAAACCTGGAATTGGGCTACTTCCACCCATGTGCTTCCATATCAACCCCAAATAAGTTATCATTGGTTCTCTCCCATCACTACTCTCTGGGAAATGCTTAATAACCAATGAAATACCAACAACTGCTCCTTTTGGAATAGGAGGTTCTAAACTGTTTGAACAATTGTGATGGAACCCGAAAAAACCATTTTTGTCTGGTGCGTTCTCTACCAAGGTTTCGTAGAGGGAGACAAGGTTCTTCACATGTGGATTCCCTCTCCCAGATGCCTTGTTTGTGGTTAGTTTGAGTCTCTAAAACACATATTCTGGGTTTGTGCTAGAGCTGAAGACCCCTGGCAATGGATTCATTCATTTTTTAAGCCTTTTAGGTCAGAGCCTTTTTCTTTAAACATTCCCTACAAGATACACACAAATATGGCATACCCTACAAGATACACGCAAATATGGCATATTTTCTAAATTGAAATTATTTTTACTCTTTAGAAAAACAGCAATGCAACTATTTTTAATGAAGACTGCTTAGACAAAGTTGTTACTATTGATATTAGAATATTTGTTCTATTTGAAAAAAATAATTGGATTCATAATGAGAAATGAGACAAAACCAACGTTTCGAGTACCTAATGTGTACTCATCATCAGGGAAAGGAAGGAAAGATATAAATGGTAAAGCATGGAAAAAGCAGCCCACCTACCTCATATAAATGATGATCCAAACCAGAAAATAAAGAGATAAGCTGGTCCTCTCAAGGATAATAAGACAAAATAAGGAATAAATAAAATAAAATCAACTCTCTTTAATATGGTTTAGGATTGGTTTCCAAGAGTTTCCAATACCAAGTCTAGTGTCTCTATTGAGGTTACGAGGTCTTTTTTCAATTTCGATAGTTTCTCTTATTTTTTGCATCCAATAGTCATCTTCTTTCACAATCAATTTGGATTCATTAATGTTAACTTGGTGTTTAGTATTGAGGGAGTATTCAGCTAAAGCCGAGAGTCAATACAAGCTCTGATGATGTCACTAGAATGTTCTTTTAACCTTGTCTTTAGGGAACAACGAGTTTCACCAATATAGGGTTTACCACATGAACACGAAACCACATATACACCCTTTTGATTGAAAGGATTAATGGGATCTTTGGCACAATCGAGGGAGATACAAAGAGTAATGTGTGGTTTAAAAACAGTTTGAATCCCAACTTTTCTTACAATTCTGACAATTTTTTTTGAGATCCCTTTAATAAAAGGAATGGTCATTCTTTGCGTAAATTGGTTCTCAATAATTGGCTTTTCTTTTCTATTTTCAACTCTATAAAAAGCCTTATCTATTTCACCTTTGATATATCCATTAGAATTCAAGACATTAGTAAGGTGATCTTTCTCTTGCTTAAAGTGTTCTGGATCTAAAATTCTAATAGCCCTTGTTGCTAAAGAGTCCAGAACTGCAGCTTTTTCAAGTAGTAGGCAGTAGGTGTTTAGTATTTGTTCTATCTAATGTAATGCTACATATTCAAGTACAAGCTGACAAGGCAGCCCTCGGGGTGGAACATCCCCGTACTCTCATGGGCCACTAAGGTAACGCCTCGTGCACGGTCAACAGAGTGCCACCCAAGATTCCTCGTGGCCATTAGCACCAACAGTAAGAGTGACATGAGCATGGCCATGGGCAACGAATGTCTAGGAGCCATTTGGTTTTCTCTACCCCTCCACCTCCTCCTTGTTGGAGATTTCCTCCTTTCAGGGGTATGTCCAGCAGCGTTCCCTCGTGTTAATGTTGGTCACACTGGGTTTAGTCCTCTAGGCGAAAATGCTCAAGGAAAGTTCCCCAGGCTGGGACTTGCAATCTCACCCTCCTCCCTTTGCAAGCTGAGGAAGGTGAAGAAAAAAGGAAACAAGATGATAGATGGAGCATACTTGATATCTCTCCCCTCATGAGGGAAGCTAGGGAGACAAGCCTGATAGCCCACTGCCTACTCCGCCTCCTTCTGCAAGGCCGGTGGCCTATGTTGCTTAAATATTGGTTGTTGTGTGTGTTATCTTGTTATGTTGATGTCACTACGGTTGTAGTTTAACTGTGGTTTTGATTCCCTGGGCTTTTTTTTTCTTGGCATCTATTTGTTGATGTTTTGGGGTGTGCTCTCATACCACCTGTCTTTTGAGAGAACATGTAATATGTTTCTTTTTTAAAACTAATATATGACATGTTTTAATTAAAAAAAAGGGTAGCATTTTGAGTCTAGTTTCTATACTACTATCATTTTTTGAAAACGGTGGAGTTTAAGTGAGTTAAACAAGTGATTTTCAAAGAGGTGCACTTGTTTCAAACAAAATACATCGTAAATAGGCAGTGTTGATCCCCCTTATTTTTTAGCATTATTAAGTTTTTATAAAACAAATTTGTGAAAAGTTTGAAGACACAACTACATTTGTCCCAGATATATATTTTTAAATTTTTTTAAATTAATTTTCTTAGTGAAATACCCTGAAAAGTGGATAGTTGACCATGCGCACCCTCGCCCGTCCCTCCTCTTCTATATCAAAACAAAATTGAAATTCAATTTTCTTTTAATGTGTATAGAACTAGGTCTAGTTTGTCCCCATATACGTTTTTTGACAATTTAGTGAAGACATTTGAAAACACATAAAAGACTAGCTAGCAATAAAATTCTGGTATGTTAAGACATGATCTTAATAAATAAAAAATAATCTTTAACCAGATGGTAAGGTAGAATAAAATATATTTTTAGAAAATAGAAGCCTAGCTCTAGATGTTTATAACATTTTCTTGAAATGCCCTTATGAAATTCATGATGGTTTTCATAGTGCAAGGTCGATCATATGATAATCACTTGCAAAGACGGATTATATTGTAGAGATGCATGTCCAAACCTTATGCTTAGAATTTGTGTCAATTATGACCCTGGGTTATTTTTTTGAATTTCAGCTTTGTATAACATGTACAAGTTTCTTAAAATAGACATAAAATAAAAAATATTTGGTGTAACAAAAATATATACAACATATTATAACACACACATGGATGCATCCATCAATCTATTATATTAAATATTGGTCGTGATATGGCGCACTTATCCATTCGAGTCTAGTGAGATGAATATTCCCAGAAAAAGGGGAAATTGCCTTTGAATGTCACATCCACAGATAAGTCAAAGCTCAATAGACACATAAGAAATTGATTAAACGTGGCCCCTCTCACATGCAATTGAAGCAATGGAGAAATATATATGAGCAGGGGACACATTAGAACACCATGTATCATTTTTATGTGTTCATGTATCATTTTTAAAGCAAATTCTCAGTAACAAAGCCCCTTTCATATATAATGGAGGTAACATTGTCGATTTAGGGCTAGAGAACATATTAAAAAGAATCACATATCATTTGTTGTGTCAAAATTTGGTTTGTAGAGTGAATTCAATTAATTGGGCCCATTTCACATGCAATAAAGACAACTTTTGTCAATTTATGGGTAGGGTACACAGTACAAAACAATGTGTATTTTCATGTGTCCATGTTTCCTTTCTAAAGAGAATTTAACCAAAAGGGCTCCCTTTCACATGAAGTTGATGCAACAAAAGAAGATTTACGATTATAAGAAGAAAATAGACCACCATGTGTCGTTTGTGTGTGTCCATGTTTCCTTTTTAGAGAGAAATCGACTAAACAAGGCCCTGCTTTCATACAATAGAGAAATCAAATGAAATTTTGAGGCAAGGGGCACATTAGACTGCCATGTATCTTTTTTTGTATTCATGTGTCCATTTTAGAGAGAATTCATAGTAATGGGGCCGCTTTCACATTCAATAAAGGCAACATTTATTGATTTTGGGCTACGGGGCATGTTAAGCACCACCACATGTGTCATTTTTCTATGTTGACATTTCCTTTTTGTTTGTTCATGTTACATTTCTAAAGAAAAATTGACTAAAAAAGGCACATTTCACATGCAACCAACACAACAAAAGAAGAGTTATCACTATAAGAAGAAAATAGACCACCATATGTTATTTTTGTATTTTCCAATTTCCATTCTAAAGCAAAATCAACCTAATGGAGCCTCTCTCACATGCAATTAAGGAAACAATGGAATATTAGAGAGTAGGGGCCACACTAAACCACCATGTGTTGTTTTTGTTATTCATGTACCTCTTTTAGAGTGGATCCATAGTAACGAGGCACCTTTCACATGCAAAGGTAATGTTTGTCAATTTAGGGCTAAGGGGCATATTAAAGACTATAACATGCTTTGTTTTTATATGTTTATGTTTCATTTGTAGAGTGAATTCATAGTAAAGTGGGCCATTTCACAGTTGAAACATTTTTTGATTTAGGGGTAGGGTATATATTAAACCACCATGTGTCATTTTTGTTTGTTCATGATTCCTTTCTAGAGCACATTTGACTAAAGGTGGCCCCTTTCACATCCAATCAACATAAGATAAAGATTAGTGCTATAGGAAGAAAATAGACCACCACGTGTTATTTTTGTGTCTTCATGTTTTACTTTGTAAAAAGAAATCGACTAAATGGAGCTCCTCTCACATGTAATTAAGATAATATAAGAAGATTTAGGAGCATGGGACACATTAGACCACCATGTGTTGTTTATTTGTGTTCATGTATTGTTTTTGAAATGAATTCGTAATAACATGGCTCCTTTCAAATGTGAAGGAAATGTTTGACAATTTAAGCCTAGGGGGCATATTAGAGACCATGACATGTTTCATTTTTTTATATCATGTTTCATTTTTAGAGTGAATTCATGGTAACGGAGCCCATTTTATATGCAATAGAGGAAACATTTGTTAATTTAGGGGTAGGGGATACATTAAACCACCTTGTATTTTTTTTTATTTGTTCATGATGGGTGATGATAAGCGTCGTAAAGACAAGACAACATATAAGATTATTTCACCTCCAAAATGTCTCAGTTTCAGAAATCTTTTGTTATTTTACCATAATGTTTTACTTGGATCTCCATTTTTGGCAATCTTTAAACCATTAGACAAATATTAAAAAGACCTACAACTTTTGTGTTATATATTTTTGACAATTTTGTACAGATTTGTAACTATTTTTTTGATTGAAGAGATTTGTAACTATTTTCAAAATAATACAAAATGAATATTTTGACACAAAAATGAACCTTTCGTAATTTTGACATAACGTGTCATTCTGGACTCCGTTTTGAGCAATATTTGAATCATTAAAAATATATTCAAGAGATTTAAAACTTTTATTTTAAATGTTTTTGATGATCCCTTGTGGATTGTTTCAGATTTACAAAAAGAATAAAATAGAATCTTTTGACGTATTATTTTACAAACATGATACAATCCACAAGGAATCACAAAAGTATATTACAAAAAAGTTTTACGTCTCTTTAATATATTTTCAATGGTTCAAATAGCACTCAAAACGGAGGTCAAAACAAAAATTTATGCCAAAATTATGAAATATTCATTTTAGCGTTAAACGATTCTTGTTTTATTCTTTTAAAAATTATTATATATGTGCAGAATCACCAAAAACCTATAATAGTAAATTTTGAAATCTATTTAATATCTTTCCAATAGTTTATAGAGCACCCTAAACTGAGATCAAGTTAAAAATTTATGGTAAAATTATTTCAAATATAAAACATTTTGACCGTGGAATGTCTGAACAATGGAAAGCAAAAAAAAAACCTAGGCGGGGGAGTGGATGGGGGTAAGGGGAATATAGACTTCATGGTATAAATGCTCGGAACTAAATTTAAAAAGGAAACATGAAGATGCAAAAATGACACATGTTGGTCTAATGTGTCCCGTACCTGTAAATCAACAAATGTTGTCTCTATTGC
Organism: Torreya grandis; assembly: GCA_037957365.1. Taxonomy (NCBI): domain Eukaryota; kingdom Viridiplantae; phylum Streptophyta; class Pinopsida; order Cupressales; family Taxaceae; genus Torreya; species Torreya grandis. Next base: position 1,245,089 of record JARHVA010001979.1, on the reverse strand, counting down.
ATGTGAAATAGGCCATCTTACCATGAATTCACTATATAAATGAAACGTTAATAAAAAAAAAACATGTGGTGGTCTTTGATATGTCTCCTAACCTTAAATCGACAAATGTTTCCTCCATTTCATATGAAAGGGGCGCCGTTACTACAAATTCGGTCTAGAAAACATATATGAACACATAAAAATGACACAAGTTTTAATGTATCCCCTTCCCTTAAATATATTTATGTTTCCTCAATTGCAAGAAAGAGGGAGAGGCAACATTTGTCAATTTAGAGCTAAGGAAATATCAAAAACCACCCCATGCATTGTTTTTTGCGTTGATATTTCATTTATAAAGTGAATTTGTAGTAACAAAACCCGTTTCACATTTAATAAAGACAACATTTATCGATATAATGAAATAGAACACATTAGATCCCCATATGTTGTTTTCGTGTCTATGTGCCCTTTTTAGAGCCAATTTTGAGCATTTGTACCACAAAGTCTGTATTTGTTCTCTTTATTTCTTTTTGTTGCTTCCAATTGTTTAGGAATTTCATAGCAAAAATATTTTTTATTTAAGATAATTTTATCATAAATTTTTAACCTGATCTTCATTTAAGGTGCCCTTTAAACCTTTGAAAAGATATTAAATAGACATACCAGTTTATTATTATAAGTTTTGGCGATTCTACACATTTATAATGATTCTCAAAAGAATATAAAAAGAATTTTTTGAAGCTAAATTGAATATTACATAATTTTGACATAACTTTCTGCTCTGACCTTCATTTCAAGTGCTCTTTAAGTCATTGAAAAAAAAATGAAAAGACCTAAAATTTTTATGTTATACACTTTTGACAATTCTTTATGGATTGTTTTATATTTGTAAAAACATAAAATTATTAGATAGAATTATTAGATGAACATCAAAAGATTATATTTTATTTTTTTTGTAAATATGAAATAATCCATAAGGAATCATCAAAAGTGTAATACAAAAAAAATTTAATTCTTTTGAATATCTTTCCAATGATTCAAATATCGCTCAAAACAGAGGTTAGAGCAAAACATTATGTCAAATTATGAAATATTTTTTTGTGTCAAAAGATTATTTATTTATTAGTTTGAAACTCATTACAAATATGTGCAAAATCACCAAATATGTATAATAGGAAAAATTTTAATTTATTTAATATATTTTCAATAGTTTAAAAAATTCCCAAAATAGAGGTTGAGGTAAAATGTTATGATAAAATTATGAAATATTCTCCAAAATGAGACATTTTAGGGGTGAAATAATCTTATAATTTATTTTTTTATCTTTACAATATTTATAATCATTCATCACGAACCAAAAAAATAACACATGGAGGTATGATATAACCCTCACCTCTAAATCAATCAATATTGCCTCTATTGCATGTAAAATAGGTCATATTACTATGAATTAACTTTACAAATGAAACATAGATATAGAAAAAAAAAGTCGTCTTTAATATGTTTCCAAACCCTAAATTGATAGACATTGCATTTTCATGTAAAAGGGGGCCTGTTACTACAAATTTGCTCTAAAAATAATACATGAACATTGTTTTACCCTATTTTGATAAAGCATTAATGGAGTTAAGAAATGTTAATATGCATAAAGATGTAAAACTGGTAATGTCAAAATGCTAAAAATATACAAATGATTAATTATTTTGATTTTGACAAATTGCTAAGTATAGTAAGATGTTATTTTGATAAATTAGTAAAAATAAATATACTTAATTCGCACACTGATATTTGTTGATTGCTCTGACTACTTGACTATGAAAATCAAAATAAGAGATAATTGTGCAGGTTAAGTCTCAGAATTAGGAATAGAAACAAGATCTGGACAAATAAGTTTTAAATAGACAACGGTGTAATGTGCTCCACCCTGTTGATCGCAGACGTGTCTGAGTTAACTGTGATAGACACCAGAGAGAAAGTAGGACTCTGGAAATGACAACATAGATGCACAAGCAAAAGATGAATCTGGGCATAAACACAACAGTGTAGTGCATCTGAGTTTGACCATAGATTTGTTTGGGTTGATTGTGCATCTAAACTGATCATTGCACATATCACCCTATAGTTAGTGAGTAATCTGAGATATAACACTTAGGGTTTCGTTGTGCAGAAATCATTGTTTATCTTATTTTGCCTTTATAACTCTTAGGGCACTTTAATAGCTTGAAAACTTACAAGGAAAAGAGAGAAGTGTAATGGGCTAAGCTAACCTCAATCACCCCCTTAATGATTGATTGCTACCTACATATCCAATATTCCAAGGAGGGAAATCAAGCCCACGTAATTCTCTCACATAGATTAAATATGCGATTGTGTTCCTTTGACTATATATATGCAGCGAGAAGATGGCTTTAATACTTGACAATGATAACTCTTGACTTGCTTTAGAGCGATCTTGACTTAGCTTATGACTGCTCCTTATGAATAATGTAGAATTAGGGTAGAATATGGCAAATTTGTTCAATGTGCACATGTGTAAATATTTGTATCAAGTGAATAACAAGTCATTTAAATGAATGACTCTTGATGCGTATTTATAAACGAATATTTTGACAATTTCCTTTAGCCAACCTTATGAAATGTGCAGAAAGACCCAAAATGATAGCTTCAATATTAGAAAATAGTCATTATTTGGCGTGGGACACATCTACCCTAAGTGGACAGTGATGCACTGTGCCCCTGTCTGCCCAAGGCAAATTTGTCCAAAAAGATCAGGGACCTGAGTTCAGAGTTAGGTACATCCTGATGGTGATTAAGACAACTTGAGCACTTGCCATTGAAAAGTTGTGTAATCATAACAAAGGTTCAAACCTATATATAGACAAATGGCTTAGAGAAATGGCGAATAGTGTCATGTATTTGTGTGCAAGTCATATGGTTTGGAATATGTCAAGAATCAGTATTGGCAAGTACCTGTGACTAAATTATGTGTCTACAAACACCAAAAACAAACACATAGTAGTCTAATGTGCCCCCTGCCCCTAAATCTTCCTTTGTTGCCTCGATTACATGCGAGAAGGGCTCTATTTAGTCAATTTCGCTCTAGAATGGAAACTGAAACACACAAAAATGACACATAGTGGTGTGTTTTCTCCCCATAACGATTAGCCTTCCTCTGTTGTGTCAACTGCATGTGAAAGGGGTCCCTTTTAGTCAAATTCTCTCTACAAGGAAACATGAACACAATAATAAAACGTGGTGGCCCAATGTGTCCCATACTCCTATTTATCGAAAACCATTGCCTCTATTGAATATGAAATGGGCCCTTTTATTATGAATTCACTCTACAAACGAAACATTGACACAAAAAATGACACGTGGTGGTATTTAATTTATGTCCCCTAGCCCTAAATCAATAAATGTTGCCTCCATTAAATGTGAAAGGGTCATTGTTACTACGAATTCTCTCTAAAAATAATACATGAACACGAACAAATGACACATAGTGGTCTAATGTGTCCCCTTCCCCTAAATCTTCTTATGTTTCCTTGATTACATGAAAGAGGAGCCCTGTTTAGTTGATTTCTCTTGACAAAGAAAACATAAACACACAAAAATGACACATGTTGGTCTATTTTCTCTTCATAGCCCTAAATATTCCTCTATTGCATCGATTTCATGTGAAAGGGGCCCATTTCAATCATTCTTTTTAGAAATGAAATGTGGACACACAAAAACAACACAAGGTGGTTTAATGTGTCCCCTACCTCTAAATCAACAAATGTTATCTCTATTGCATGTGAAATGGAACTAGTTAATATGAATTCACTCTACACAGTAAAATTTGACATACAAAAATTAAATATAGAATGGTTAAACTTTAATGTCCTTTAGCCCTAAATCAACAAATGTTGCCTTCATTGCAGGTGAAAGGGACCCTATTACTAAGAATTCACTCTAAAAAGAATACACAGACACATAAAAATGACACATGAAGTTCTATTTTGTTTTCTATCCCTGAATCTTTCTCCATTGCCTCAATCATATGTGAGAGGGGCCATGTTTAGTCAATTTCATATATGTGTTCTTCAAGCCCTCACCTAGACGTGGATGTGACACGAAAAGACAATTGTTGCTTTCTTCTATTGAGAGTCTTCGTCTCACCAGAATTAAAGAGATGATTGTATCATATCACAACTAATAAATAATATAATAGATGGATGAATGCATCCATGTGTTATAATATGTTGTATATATTTTTGTTATACTAATTTTTTTAAATTATGTCTACATCTGAAATGTGTCCGCGCAATAACATGTAAGTGTTTAAGTTTAGTAATTATCAATCCTGAACGTGTACATGTTGAACTCAACTAGGTACGCATTATGTGATTTCGTGATTTGTATACGCGAATTATCATCTTTGTGGCCCCCTAGCTTAAGGCACTTGCCCTTGTGTATATATAGACTTCTTAAATTCAAATTAGAACCTTATTTGTGTGCAAGCTGACATTGTGGAAGCATGAAAACTGATAATCATGGCACAAGAGATTATGGTAAAATGGAACAAAGCACCCGAAACTAACATGACCAGAATTAGGGTAGTCCAATAGTGGTCAAACCATTATTAGACTATTATGATAGTGGTCAAGATCATCAAAGCTCATGAAATGGAGATCAATGAGTCTACAAGAGTGTTTGTAAGTATCTAAGGTAAACAAATGATCGATCTAAAGATGTTCGTAATTGAATGATGATAATGAAAGGCTATGCAAGGTCCAACACAAAGAAAAAAGCAACAATAAGAGCCCAATTTGAACCAATGATCCATATGTACGAAAATATGATAATAATATTGCAATTATAAGTCTTATATTAAAACTAAGTTTCTATATAATGGCCCACTTTAATCCCTGTGTGTGCATATACATTCAAGTAATAAAAGGGCGGGTACTATTTTTTTGTGTTGCCTCATTATCTATAAGTTATACTCAACGTTAGTTTCAAATATAAAAGTGCTCTAAAAGTCAAAAGGGCAACAATCTACAAAACAAAAAACCCTATCTTTTTGCTATCTGCATGAATGTCTTGAATTCTATTAAAGTTCCATTAATGATCATCAATGCTCCTATGTTAACATCTCAAGTGTACCTACAAACAATCATGAATTTTTCTAAAAATATCAATGTCTAAAAAACTCAATAATAATGTAATCAAATGAAATAATTGAAACATGAAAATATAGAGTATCAACGAATATAGCTAATGATATGTGAACCATGGTGCCATCTTGAAAGAATTATGAAACTGTCATGGGTCTAACTACCCCTAAAATGTGAAAAAATATTTGAATTTGATCCCGCTAACCTTATCAAGTGAAAAAAACTGCTTTCTCACTGAAGGATAAAATATCTAGAACCTCTTTGTAACCTCTTGACATATCTTTGTAACCTCTTAATATCTTATAATAGTTCTAAATCATGTAACCTATTGAAATAATGTAACCAAAGATAAAATAAGCTAATTATATGGCCCCCTTTGAGGTGAAGGATGTTCTTGCATATCCCTCACCTCAAAATAAAAGGATTATATGCAACATGTGTAACATATATAAGAAATAATTGTAATGATTTTGAAAGAACATTTGTAAACACATGCTTATAATCATAGAAATATGTCACTATAAAAACTCATCAATAATCAAATTTTAATATATTGAAATAGAATAATTGTGAGCAAGGGAATGGAAAATGAGGGGTAAGTGATATGCCTAATGAAAAAGAAAAGAAGGGACAAGCAATATACCTCAATATAAAAATATGCCCCAACAAGGACAAGATATAGGGTGCATGGTAGAAACTATGAAAACATAGGCACTGTTGTCAACCTGGAGTTGCACCCTGGGACAAAGACGTGCTGAAATGGCTAATCTTCTCTCCAGTTGAAACAATGGGATCTTCTCACAAGGATGGGTGCCTCAATGATGAGAAAAACCTCCAAATAAGGATGGTTCCTGTAAGATGTATCAATGCGAATCTCTACTCTGTGCTACGGACTACCATGGAAAAGGGAGAAAGAAACTTGAAGGAAAAATCTTACCTAATGACGGTGATACACCAGAATGTTGATCCACCCTACTTGGAGCCTTGAACACTAAACAAACAAGGGAAAAAGAAGACCTTTGATTTCAATTTATCACTATGCATAAGTATTTCATGAGAAGGTTCGATCCAATGACAAAAAAATGTGAGGAAAAACGATGGAGAGATGTTCGATACAAGACACTTTGCAGCCACCTAACATCCACTTACAGCTTCAACAAAAGACATAAAACACTGAACATGACCTGCATAACATGATAAGCTAGCAACTAAGTACAAGTCAGAAATTGGGAAGGGAGAGAAATCTACCACGTATGAAAATTGCTAAATGAATGTACACTATGCCAGTGTTTGAAATCTGAAAATACAATCCTTCTATTGATTAAAGAGGTTACACAACTCACCAATGACAAAGTCTGGTCTTACCAAAAGAGGGATACTTTTTACAAAACTGAAAAACCATTAATATAGAAAATTATAAAAAGCCAAGAGATTGGCATTGAAAAATAGAGAGGGTTAAACTCAAACCAACTCAACCTTTACAAAAGTCTATTTTGTCTTGCATGAAAATTCCTTGCCTTGAAAAAGAAGACGACAAGCTTTAGACGCATGAAAATTACGAATAGATGTCTTGACTTGAAAACCAGTCAACTCCAAAACAAGAGTAGGCAAATCCACTCGAACTGCTGGAATGTTTGAAAGTCTCCCTTTGCATGAAATCAATGCAAATGCCAAATTAAAAATTACGTTTGAATCATCGAAACGTTTCAAGCTTTCAGACAAACGAGAGTGCGTGCATAGAATTTTTGGCTGTTTGAAATGTTCAACACTTTGCCCGTTCATCATGCAAAATAACTCTATTTTCAGAACTGAAGCATGCTTGTTTTTTAAATGTGTTCACTTCGTTGGAGTCATGTTACTCTGTGCATGATCTTTGTTCATCCTGTCTTTGTCTTTATTCTGCATTTGTTTTATTCATTGTTCATGTTTCTATTTCTGCGTTTGTCACCTTGTTCAGTTCTGGTTCAGTCATGTTTGTGCTTACGTCTATGTTCATGCTATTGATCATGCTCAGTTCACTTCGTGTTTTCTCTGGCTTTTTCCATGCTCTGCTTTAATTCGAGATTCGAGCTTTATTTTGGTCGGGCCTCTATGTTTATATTTTCCTGTGATTGGCATTTTCTTTTCTCTTTTTTGGCCTTTGCTTACGCTTTAGCCTTCGGGCTTTTGGTTTTTTGCTTGTGGCCTTGTCTTTTCTATTGGGCTTTTTTCACTCCCGAATTCCTTCGGACAAAAAGTCCGAAGGAATTCGTCTTCTTTGGCTGTCTTTCCCCGAAGGGCAAGTGCCCTTCAGAAACTTTTTTTTTGTCCATTGCTTTATGAAGGTGCCCTCTGCAAGGGTAAGGCTCTTCCAGAAGTGCCCTTCGGACTTTTTGTTTTGGTTCTGTCTTTGGCTTTGGTGCCCCTCATAAGGGTATGTTCTTCCTCAAAAGTGCCTTTTGAAACTTTTGAAAGGGCCCTACCACCGACCAAGTGCCCTCCACAAAGGTAAGGTTCTTCCAGAAGTACCCTTCGAAAGAATGGAAAAAGTCCACTTCACCGACCCAGTGCCCTCCGCAAGGGCTATTCGTCCTTCAAGAAAATGGATTTTGTCCTTTGGAACTTTTGCCAAGGTCTTCTTCGTGTTTGAAGTGTACCCCGCAAGGGCACATACCCTTCGGGGAAATTGTAAACATCCCTACGCAACGCCCAGATGTCCTCCGCAAGGGCTATTCTCCTTAAAACATACCTTTCGAGAGAATTGTAAAGGCCACCTCGCTACATAAGTGCCCCCCGCAAGCGCAGTTGCCCTTCGGGGTTTTTGAAGGGCACCCGGGCTTTTGGAGGGCACCCGAGTTTTTTGAAGTTGTCCTTCGAATGAATTGTCTGTGTCTTTAGAAACATAAAGTGAACCAACCCGAAGGGTATATACCCTTCGGGACTTTTAAATTGGACTTTCCCGAAGGGAAGGGCAGGTGCCCTTTGGATCTTTTCAACTGTGTTTTTTCCTTTCAAACAAAAGTCCAAAGAAAATAAACTTTGAACGACTGCCACTTAGTCATTTTTTCAGTCTTTTACACAATCCTTTGAGAGCTCTTTCTCTCGGACAAAATGTCCAAAAAAATAGTCCACCTCTTATAGCCCGAAAAAATCCCTGGGAAGACAAAATAAATAAACTTATAGCTTGTATGTCTTGGCTGTATTTGCACATATGGCTGTAATGAAGAAAGCTCCTTGGAAACCTCTGAATGACTAAACTTCCCCTGGCTGTAGATGGCCACTTTGGCTGGCTGTAAATGCACATTTAAGGAACCCAAAACTGATTCACAAGACAAACTTGGCACCATAGCAAAGTTCCGAATAATAGGGGTGACAATTTGCCTTGTGGAGGCAAAATTGTCAACAAGCACAAAGCATAGTCTAACACAAATCATAAAGTGCATGATGTAGATCATGGCACCAAATATATAATATCACATAGTATATTCAAACTATGTAATCATGCACAATCATGTAACCACATATAGCAAGTGCAACCAATAAGGAATACAAATCAAATAAAGCCATCAATCACACATAAGTGTTAGAGTTGTTAGCCCCCAATTTTAGCCAAGTATGGGATTATGCGAGTTTTTGTGGAACATTCAAAGGGTGCAAAATGTTGTACAGATTTTGGAGACTTGACGCACATATGTAAGGGGTGTGAGACACATGTAGAATATAAAAGGCCCTAGTTTAGAAAAAGTTCAATAGAGTACTAGCACAATCAGAGGCGTGTGAGGATGAGATTGCATAGATGTACCAAGAAACACAAGAGCACTTAACAAATAATTGAACATGTCTTGGCTAGTGGTGACAAAATGGTCGGCGAAGAACAAGGAGCACAATGAACGGGAAGAAGATTGTGCAAACCAGAGAGTAAGAGAGAAAAGCATTGGTTCAAGCTAGCAAAGCGAGTCTTCAGGGATGTCTCCTTTAAGACAAGCCATTACCTTAACTACTTTTGAGCAAATCTAGTGTGGAATGGCATGCATCTAGAGAAATTGTTAGAAAGGAATTGAATGTAAAGCAGTTTCATTTTGCTATTTATAGAAAGTTGTTGCATAGTTTTGGAGCACATATCTATAACATGTAACCACAAGGTGTTGGCTTAAGACTATAAAATCACACCCTATTTCTTATAATAGGTTGTTAACACCATGTGCTAAGCTATTTCATTTGGCTGTTTATAGAAAGTTGTTGCATAGTTTTGGAGCACATATCTATAACATGTAACCACAAGGTGTTGGCTTGAGACTATAAAATCACACCCTATTTCTTATAATAGGTTGTTAACACCATGTGCTAAGCTATTTTCAGTCAATGTTGTTGAAGTTAGTGATAAGCTATTATACTGTAGAGCTAAATATCATTTATGGTACACTTGGTGCTATGAGTTCATACAAGTAACTGTTGTCAACCTAGAGTTGCAACCTGATCGAAGACGTGCTAAAATAGCTAATCCTCGCTCCAATTAAAACAATAGGATCTTTTCACAAGGGTGGGTGCCTCAATGATGAGAAGAACCTCCAGAGAAGGTTGGTTCCTGTAAGATGTATCTATGAGGATTTCAACTTCTACGCTACAAACTGTCTGGAGAAAAGGGAAAGAAGAGCTTCAAAGGAAATCCTAATTAAAATGGTGATACACCTAATTTGCTTGATCCACTCAAATCGAGCCTCTGAGAACACTGATTCAGACAAGAAAGAATCAGAACTTCAACTCCAATTGATCAATACACATAAGTATTTCATGAAAAGGTTCTATCTAATAATCTAAACTTGAGGGAAATGAAAAAATAGGCTTGATGAAAGGCACTAAACAGCCACTAATATCCACTATAAACTCAGCAAAAGACGTTCAAACACAGAACATGACCTGCATAAATGACTAGCTAGCAACTAGGTACGAATCCGGATTTAACAAGAAAGAAGGAAAATCTATCACTTAGACAAATCTATAACAAAAGTACGTTATACCAGCTGCTGGAAATTGAAAAAACACAGTCCTCTTCTCATTGATTCTGAAAAAAGTTACAGCACAATCTTTGACAGAAGCTTTCTTGTCAAAAAAGGGATCATTTTTACAAGGTTGAAAAGCTATTAATATAGAAAATTACAAAAATCCAAGAGATTGACATTTGAAAATAGAGAGGGAGTAAACTCAAACCAACTCAGCCTTTACAAAAGTCTATTTTGTCTTGCATGAAAATTTCTTGCTTTGAAAAGTGGACGGTGGGCTCAAACGTTTGACTTTGCTTATGCATGATTGACTGAGCCATGTCTAAAATTAGAGACTAGCTCTTTGGCGTTTGAAAGTGCACGGTTGGGCTTGTTAAAATGCCCACCTCTCTTTGCATGAAATCCACATTAAGAGTCAATAGATGAGCTCTACTCAGACCACTGGAACGTTTGGAGAAGTGTGACTTTGACTAGTCAAACTACGGGTCAACTGAAACTTAAAAAATTGCCAAAAATAGCCCTTATTCGCATGTATTTTCTTTTATTTTGGTCTGCCTGTTCGTGTCTATTTTTGGCGGGATTCTATTTTTGGATTGTTTTGTCTATATTTGGTCTATATTTCCTTGGATTTCCTGGCTATTCCCTTAGCCTAATTCTTTCGGATATTCTTTTTTATCTGCAGATTTCCTTTGGTCTCGGATTTTCTTTAGATATTCTGCTTTGCCTGTATATATTATCTTCGGGTTTTTTCGCTGTCTCCTTGGTTTTATATTGCTTCGGATTTCTTTCTTACCAATTTTTCCGATTTTATTCTCTTTGGCTTTTATTTCTTGCCCCCTAGATTTACCTTTGGTTTTCTTGTGGACTTTTATTATCTCCTTGGCTTTATTATTTTCTACCCCTTTTCATTGATTTGTTTGCATTTTTCCTGAAGGAATCCTTCGGACAAAAAGTTCGAAGGAATTCCTTCAGACTTTTTGTCTGAAAGATATCTTTCCTTCTAAATTTTTCTTTTCCTTCTTTATTCCCTCGGGTTTTTTCACTTTGACTTCTTGCAGGTTTTGTTTGGTCCATTTCCTTTGGAATTCTATTGACCCTTGGTTTATTCTTTCCTTTGGACTTTTATCTTGCAAAAAAAATATCTGTCTCCTCTGTGTTTGACAATTATTCCGAAGGAATCCTTTGGACTCTTCACTGGCACCGACTTTGGATTCTTCATTGCTTGTTACTTATAAAAAGAGATAAGTCATTCACCCTAGGAAACCCGAAATACACTATCATGAGTAATTCGGGTTTCTAAACCTAAATTACTTCCCCCGATAAAACTTTCATAAGCAAAGCACTTCTCAAAACCCGATTTGCACTGTCAAGAGTAATTCGGGTTTTCCAACCTGGATTACTTCTGCTGATAAAACTTTCATACGCAAAGCACTTCTCAAAACCCAATTTGCACTGTCAAGAGTAATTCGGGTTTTCCAACCCGGATTACTTCTGTTGAGGGGTTTCAACTACTGATTACTCATAAAGTGAAATAAGTTCTCTTGTAAAACCCGAAGACTTCTCCTTCCAAAAGACCCGAAGTCTTCTGCTGTGTAAAACCCGAAGTCTTGCTTGAATGCCCACCCTCTCACACTTAGGCAAAATTTTGGTATGTAGGCCAAAAAATGGCCAACAATAACTTTTAAATTAATGAAGAGAGATTCATGTTTCTCAAATGGTTGTTAACTTCATGACTATCTATTGCAATGATATCTATGTTTGGGTTTAGAACTTAGCTTATGAATATCGTCTATTCAATTGTTGAAGTATCCAAGTGTTGGCTTAAAATTTGCTATATGAGTGATTTATATTCGTGCATGTTATGAATGGCAAAGTGTCAGTTTGCACTTGTACCATATAGAGAGCAAAGTTGTTGGTATGTCATATTCTCACGACTAACTTAACTGTGGCTCAGAATCAATGGTATGCACAAATTTACCAACATTTTGGTTCCATTGTCAAGTTGCATTTGAACCGATTGTGGAAGATATTGTGCTGAGATGATTTATCTACTTTCATTGGCACCACTATCAGCTTGGAACACCTTATTGAAGTCTGGTAGTGGTAATACTGGCTATTCCATGACATTTTTCTTCAGGAACCAAAAGCTATTCTCAACTGCAATTGTCCATGTGAACTCTCTTCTATCACCGCTCATTGTTTTCATGATTGGTGCATAGATCTCACTAACATTTCTAATGAGCTTCCATTAAAAACTAACTCATGAAAACCTCTTCATTCAAACATACTCTTTGGCAATGGGCACTAAACAATGGATTTTACCTTTTTTGGGTCCATCATCAATCTGTCATGTGAGACCACAAAACCCAAGTAAACTAACTCCTCATTCAAAAAACTGCACTTTTTGACATTAATCAACAACTTCTATTCTTTCAACTTTCAAAACACTAGCCTCAAATGCATTAAATATTCCTCTTTCATCTTGCTAAAAATCAAGATCTCATGTACATGTGCAATAACAAATTTACCAAGATATGATTTCCGTACTTTGCTCATGAATTTCATGAATGTGTTTTGTGCATTTGTCAACCCAAATGGCACAACCAGCCACCCATATAAGCCATCATTTGTCTTGAATGTGAGCCCCACACATCGCCTTCCCGAATTCTTATTTAGTGATACACACTCTTCTGAACAATCTTTGTGAAATACCTTGCTCCACATAAACACTTCATCAAGACATCCATCCGAGGCAATGGAAACTTGTACTTGATTGTAATCTTGTTGATGGTTCTAGAATCCATGCACGTATGATATTCTCCACCTTTTTTGGTTGCTAACACTACTGGAATTCAACATGGGCCCATGCTTTCTCTTATTAAACCCTTCTCTAACAACTCTTGAACTTTTCTCTTCACTTCCTCATTCTCCATAGGTGTCAACCTCTACACTGTTTTGTTTGGTAAACTAGATTTGGGTACCAAATCGATGCAATGGCTAATGCTCCTCATGGGTGGAAATCCATCTGGGAAATCCTTCGAAATAATCTTAGCATATTCTCCCAGAAAATCCCTCACTTCATGTGGAATTTCACTCACCTTATCCATTGTTCCAACTTGCATGGATTTGGGAATGAAAACAAAACATGTCTTTTCCTTCTTTGCCTCCTTGAAAAATTGTTTTCAAGGAACTAAAAAAACTTTACGACTGTTGTCCACTCCTTCCTCTTTGTCCTTCAATGGGCTCAAAGTATACTTCCTACCATCCTTACAATCATGTAGGTATTTGCTCTGCAATCATGTATAGCTTTTCTATCAAACTGCCAAGGCCTACCCAACAATACTTGACATACATCCATGAATATTATGTTACACAAAATTTCATCCTTATACGACCCAATCTAAAAATTGATCATACATTGTTCATTCACAAAAATCTGATGTCTTTTTTGCAACAAAGACACCTTATACTGATTTGGGTGTCTCACTCTTTTCAGCCCAAGCTTCTCTACCATCTCATTAGACACCAAATTATCCATACAATGACCTTACAACACTTACCTCTAGATTTGCATATAGTTAAAGAAAAAAAACTTTCTTTGTACTAGTTCATTCTCCTCTACTGATTTTAGAAACACTCTTAATCAAGAGAGCTTCTCCTTGTTCCGATTCTTTCGTATGATTGGGTGATGCAACACTTTATTCATTTTCTTGTGCAATGATTGCACATGCTTTTAGGGCTTTTGTTTCGCCCGTCATTGCTATTTGTATTTGTTTCTTTGCCACTTGTGTTCGTGGCATGTTGTTCTATTGTCTTTTGTACTTTATTTATTTGGTTCGCCTCTAGGATTCTTGTTTCCTAGAAATTTTTATTGCTATTGGTTGTATCCTTCAGTCCCATTGACCTACTTTTGGTCATCTATGGACATTAATATAATTTCTTTCTTTCTTTCTAATGTTATTATTTTGTGTTTATGGATACTCAAAGGCTCTGTGCACAACATCTCCACACCTAAAGCATGTACCCATGAAACCTCTTCCTCTACCATAGTATCCTCTTCCTCTTGAAGGATATGCTCTTCCTCTTGGTGTATGATTATGATTGTGAGAAGGGCTAGCTTTTCCATCAAAAGCATATTGTCTCTTCCAGTGTTGGCTTGACCTCTACCTCTTGTAAATTTTCCTCTCCCTCCTGATGTATTTTGTTGTCTCCTTGACAGCTTATCTTCAGCGTTCAAAGCACATCGATATGATCCTTTTACCAAATGTAACTTAACCATTCTAAACTCATCTCTTATGGAAATACAAAGACCACTCACATCCTTGAGATCTCTTCATCATCTTCAACATGACCAACCTAGATTGTGAGCTTGTAAAACTCCTTAGTGTAATCCTTTACAATTATGTATTTTTGCCTCAAATTTTGCAGCTTCTTGAATAAACTCAATTGATAATCATAAGGTAAAAACGTACCTTTCAACTTTACAACCATCCTACCACAACCCTTGGTTTTGTCTTTGCCTCTTCCAACCCTTTCCAGCTACACATGATCCCACCATAAGGATACATGTCCCTTCAACTTTATGTAGGCAAAGTTCACTTTCTTGGGGTCCTCCATTTCCTCATGGTCAAAATACTTTTCTAGCTCTGTCATTCAACCAATTAGATCTTCAGGGCATAAACTACTTGAGTAGCTAGGGTGTCCAGCTTTTGTTTGCCTCCGATCTCAACAATGGCCTTCAAAAATCTATCCTCCGCTACATCAACCAACTCTTCAAGTTGAACTTCTAGTGCTTTAAAATCATTTTCACTTATATTTTCAAAAACTCCTCTATGTTGTGCAATCTCCATAGCATCCAATCTAGCTTAAATTTATCTTGACATCACTGCCAAGTTTGCAACTCTTGGTGCTCTTCCTCCTCTTCCAAGAAGTACTCCTTTGTGTGCCATTTATATTCTTCAAGACTCTCAAAAATGCAGGGCTTTTACAACCTATAATAGACCCAACTGTAGTGTCACACACTCAACTATGCATGACACACCCTACTCTGATACCATATGATGCAAGACTAATGATAGGGGACCAAATTAATGGCAACTTTTCCAGCCTAGACTCAACACACTCCAATGGACACACTCTCACACACAACACATTCTGAATTGAGACCAAGCTCAGACTTTATTTTCTTCAAATGACAATCTTACAAAGGATGCCATACACATCACACTTAATTTGTTAATGGAAATAGAAATATGAATAAGAATATAGTTCAAACATAATCTGCAATGGACTCAAACAGTTCTTGCTACTCTCTGTTATTACATTCCCACCCACACTTCCCCAACTGGAGCGACCCTCTCCTCTAACTCAACTTAGTTTCTCTGTCTCTGAAGCTAATTTGTAACTGACTCAAATCTCTTCTACACCTTCACTACAGTCTAGAGTGTCTCTTCGAGCTCCCTTCTTGGAAAACATTCCAACTATCAAAAATCATCTTGGGCAATTACTATTTTTTTGAACCAATGCAGGCAAAATTGACACTTACTACAAACTCGCAATTTTGTAACCATCAAAAAATGCCAAATGGCGGTTTCATAACCACCTCCTATCTTAACAAGTGGTTTTGTCATCTATCGAAAAAGGGTTAAATTAAACCATGTCACATGAATGAAACCTTCTTCACTTGATGTTCATGGGGTGTTGGAGTTCTAGAGATGCTTCATGGACATGTTCTGATCATCTTCAACAAGCACAACAATGTCGACACCACTGACAAGTCGCAAACATGGACCATATATTTTTGGGTGACCTTGGCTGCCCCTGCATCAAAAGGAGAAATTACTCAACAACAAAATGAAGTAGATATGCTCTACCTAACATGCAATTTAGGGTGTTCAGTGCTTTGGTAGCAAAAGGCAACGAGGAACATTGCCTTGCTGATTTGACCCCCTCTGGAAGTGAAATAATTATAGCTAGGGGCGCTTTACACCACTGATACCTGTAGTGGGCTGAAAGAAGGAAGTAATCAGCCTAGCATCTTTAGGGGTCCCATGTAAGTATTAGTGTTTGAAAATAACATCATCTTGAATAAAAAAGAATTGGCACCTTTGATTAGGGTATTAAAAGATGAATAAGGAACTAGTACAATGAACAAGGAGGACAACATCATCAGCAAAGAGTAGTATAATAATCAATTTGTCTTTGTAAACTATTAGTAGAATGAGGGAGGAGGACAACATCGTCAACAAAGAGTAGTATGATAATCTAAACATGATGTAACATATAACCATCATCCAAATGTGCAAGCTGCCAAAGGAAGTCCTCAAGCTTGCTAATGTAGATACCAAATGAAGTATCACCCAAATGTGCAAGCTGCCGAAGGAAGTCCTCAAGATTACCAATGTAGATCCCAAATGAATTCTACGAGAGAGGGAAACCTTGCTTGACATCGATGGCACTCTTAACAAAGTCAAAGAGACCAAGGGGAGTCTAGAATCAACAACCAATTGTTTCATAGAGCCTCATGATGGCAGCAATAAAAGAATCCAAAATACCAATATCACACAACTTCTAGAAAAGCAAATGCCTTGAAATAGTGTCAAAAGCCTTCTTAAACTCTACAAAGCAGCAAAATGATTTGGAAGAAAGCTGACCAGTATCCTCAGTAATATCCCAAAGTGTAAAAATATGATCAATTGTCTATCTCTTCTAAAGCTGGCCTACCCTTCGCTCTATGATTACCACTCCAAATATTCAGAAACCTTCATGTCCAGCACTATGACATAAAGTTTGTCAATTGTATGCCCAATCAAGATAATTAGATAGTCATTTTGGTTTGAACTATTTTCCAAATTTTGGATGGGGTGTATGATGTGTTAAAACCAAGAAGGGGGAACCACAAACAATCACCCTCATCATATAGCTCTGCAATGGGGAAGGAAAGTTAATCCACGCTATACTTGAGGAACACCCCTAAAGTCCCTCACACTTTGTTGCTTTGCTGCAAGCAAAGCTTCTAAATAGCTCTCTATGAAAAGAATAAATGTCAGGGGGGGGAGGGGAGGACTATCTGATGAAGGATTAATTGGGAATATCATAGAGAGACATAGCATAGGAAATCCAATCTTGGGGCTCAATGTCTGAAGTAGGTGTTTTCCTCAGGAGGAGAGTACATCAAAGTGATTTTGGGGAATGATGGAGGGCATCAAGGAGTTCATGTCGCCTTGACAAAAGAAAAGCATGTTTCTTTTGTCAAATGAGAAAAAAATAGTCCCAATATATGGAGGGTATGGATGGAGCATCATGACCTAGGACAGAACAAAGCTTCCAATGCATGGATTTACACTAATTATCACGCCAACGATTCATGGGGTATAAGTTGGGGGGCATGGTCAAAAAGAATGGAAGATTGTGTGAGGAAAGGAGCAAAGGGTTGCCTCCCAAGAGGCATGGAATAAAAACTCATACTTGGTTGCAGCAGTGGAGAGAGAGTGGCATTTTGTCATAAGTTGGGAAAGGTGGGAAGTATAATCAATGGCAAACCAAGCATCAAAGTGGATAGTGGAGTGGTCACTATTGGAGGACTTCATGGGAGGAGGGAGGGAGGAACAAAAAGTGCAGGGATAACAAAACATCCAATAGCATGTTCGACAAGAGGGAGCCGATGATATATCATAAAATCCAAATGTGGGAAATCAAAGGCTTGGTGGCAAGACCACAGTCTGCTACACTCGCACCCCCACGATGAAGGAAGCAAGTAAATATGTTGGAATCTATAAAAAAGGCGGCTTGTTAAGAATGTGAAGACCACATGACTCACCTATAGAATGGATGTCTATTGAGATGCTAGACCATCAATAACAACGTACACAAAACAGTAATCTAAACAATAGCATATTGTATTCATAAATGATAAATCTTAGTATAATTCACACTTTATAGGGACACCCTGATACCAGTGCCCCTACCCCATCATAAAATATGCTATATGAAGGACAAGACCCAATAGTTGTCAATTAACCCAATCGTCACAACCAACTAACCAAATGCTAACAAAAGACTAACAAAACAATTTCCACTATAAAATATGTCATAATTGACCGTCTACATTATCCCCCCTTTTACACAAGACGAAGCCCCTTCCTCCACATCCAACACAAGTCATAACAACAAGATAACATTCTCGAGGCAATAAATAGCATGTTTCACCCAACACGATTCTCAACCATTTTTTTCCTTGAAAAATCAAATTAGGGGTTTGGGGACGGCAATCCCTAGCGGTGTCGAGAGACAGCAACCCTAAAGCCAAGCGCAATTTGAGCCTTCTACAACTTTTGAAAAGTTATGACAGCAACCAATGTTTTTGGAAAAAACACTACTTTTGGAAGACCTAAAATTTTTTAGGAGTGGGTTTGTTTGTACTCTCCTCATAGCTCGTTCAGGGAGGTCGTTAGGTGTTGTTTGAGAGTGCTCATTGGGATTGGTATGAACATCAAATTGTTATATCCATGTAGAAGTGACATTTATTATATGGTGGGCATCAAGTGCATGGGAATCAACCTCAAGGTGCCAATCATAGACAGGCAGAACATTGGCATCAATTAATCGTGCTTGCAGAGGCTACCCAAAACCCTCGTCATCAAGTGGTACACATAGAAGCAGTTGGCCATCAAGATGCTCGACAAACACAGTTGGTCATCAGGTACGTTACAAGTCTTTTTGGGTTGTGTTCGTCGCATGGATGTATTGCAACCTGCAAGTTCGTCAAACGCTTCCATGAGGTATCATGTCTTTGTTTGTGCATCAAGCAACCAACCACCGAGTTGGTCGTCTAAGTTATGGGAGGGAAGTTGGCAAGATAGAATACCCAAGGCAAGGGCATCAAAATCCATTCAAACATTTGTTGCTAATATAGGATGGGCGTCAGGTGGTAATTGGGCATCAGGTGGTAGTTGGGCATCAGGTGCAAATGCTAAAAAAACTAGGGAGATAAGCAAAGAATGGTCGCCAAGCACTTTATGTCCATAGTCATTAGCCTTAGCATAGGCATCAACTTTATTGCATGGCATGGGTGTCAACTTCAAGTTTTGTAACATGGGTGTCAACCTTACGTTGCCACTCTTAACTACTCGAAACAGAGGCATCTTGCTTGGAATGCTTATAAGTGTCATGTTGCTTTATTTTTTTGTCATGCATGAACTGTAATCGTTGCATGTCCGTTGGATGTTGCATGGCCATCAACCTTGCAATGGTCAAGTTGCCAATTACTACTCTAAATGTGGAAGTCATGGAATACTCAATCATGCCCATCAAACTTGTTTGATTTAACCAACTAAAGCAAAGCATAAATTGGTAGTCTACCTTGATTGTGGAATATTATTTGATTGGTTCCATTATTCCTTTTTCACACTCTTTAACATGAGTTGGCACTAGGTTAATCATATTTATTCCTTAGGTTCTAAATTTATATAACTTAAGTTTAGAACCATTGATTGTGCCTTTAACGGGTGTTCCATTAAAGTGTTCGAACTTAACAGGAATTCTCATCTTTCCTTATCTAAAATTTCACAAAAATTACTTTTTATAGTATTTATTCATGGCTGAAATTATTTATTAAAACTTATAAATTTGCAATGGTTTTATCAATAAAATATAGCCATTAGATTTTCAGCTGTAAAGGTTTTAAATAAAAATTCAGAATTCTATTTTCTATTGTAAAAGTTTATTGTAAGGGATTGCGATAAATCTAAAATTATTTAAAATATTTGTTTAGGGATATTTCATGCACTTGGAGTTTTAAAAACACTCAAGTATGGGTAAACCCTAAAAGGCACTCTCACATTCATTTTGTGAAAAGCAAATAACAACACCACAATTACCTCTCATTGCATACTTACCTCTCATTGCACATTTGCTCTCTCACCTTCATTTGGTCAATTTCTTAGGGCTGAAACTCCACTCATTTGTTAATCCCACACCACTACAAGTGCCCATTTGGTGCCAAAGAGTTTAAGGAGCTTGCAACAAGGAGGATTGTTAATTGAAGGTAAGTTTTTTTTTGGTTTTTTAAGTTTTTAATTATATATTCATTTCCAATTTCAATCTTCATATATAGGATGATTTTTTTGACATTTTTTTAAAACATTCTTTAAACCAATATGTTCTTTTCCCGTAAATAGTGATATTGTGTGTTTTTTACAATGTAGTTAAAGGTATGTGCTAAGAATGGCTACAAGCGCTAGCTCCGTGGGCCAAGGGGGAACAACAACCTTCAAAATCAATCCTTCCTTTCCCCTTTGGAAGTATGTCATAATGTTAGAGTAGGTTCTAAGAGGAGGGAGTTATATTTGGCAGTGAACAAAAAGTTATGTCACATATAGAAGCTCTTACAGTTAGGTGAAAACCCATTTGTGTGCAATTCCTGGCCAAGGAATCAAAGCTTGCATTGGGCTGAATGGAAAGGGTTGCCAATGCCAAATATCTTTGGATACGTCAAAGAGCAAGAAGTGGGTACAACGATTGCCCTAAAATCGACACATTCTTTGACAGAGAAAGGATCTAGGTCTAGCAAGGCACTTGTTGCTCCATCTTGTGCCCCTATTATGGCCACATCACATCCATTTTTGTCTGCATCCTTTGTAGAGGAAGAGGATTCACCTCTTACTCATAAAAGAACAAAGGGTGCGGGTTCATTAGAAAGGTCATTTCAAAATGAATTGAGGAAAATAGTCAGTCAACTCATTGGGTGTTGTATTTATGCATTTGGGCTGCCATATAAATGTTTTGACATCACCATATTGGCAGGATAAGGTGAGAGGTATTGATGTTGCCCCTAAAGGGTACACCAACCCATGATATGAAAAGGTGTGCGCCAGCATATTGGCAAAAAAAAAGAAAACATGTAGATACTTCATTGCTGCCCATTAGGGATTCATGGATAGAAACATGGGTGTGCATCATGTCCGATGGATTGAAAGATATAGCTAATAAGCCATTGATTAATGTGGTTTCAGTGTGCCCTAAATGGGTAATGTTTCTAAGGGTCGTTGATTGTGAGGGGCACGTTAAGGATGCACAATTCATCACCAACATCTTCATAGAGACTATTAAGGCAGTGGATTCTCTAAACATTGTCCAAGTTATAACAAACAATGCTAAAACTTGCAAATACGCGGGGATGTTGGTTGAGGCAAGGTACGAGCACATATTTTGGACAACTTGTGTCGCTCATTCCCTCAACCTAATTCTACAAACGTTGGGCAACAAAATTGACTATATCAAACAAGTGTATGACAAGGAGAGTGAGATCCAAATGTTCATCACCAACTATCACATATCGCAAGGCATCTTCAAAAGCTTCTAGAAGTTGCAGAACTATTAAAGCTAACTATATTTTATTTAATCATTAATTTATAGTTTTAATTTTATATTGTAAGTTTGTAACTTGTAACTTGTCAAATTTTAAACATTTTTTTAATTTATTTGTTTTAATTTCTTATAAGGTTGTTGAGACTTAATTTGTTCAAACAAAATCATCTTGCAATGACTTGTGAAGGTGCGAGAGGCATTGAGCAACATGGTTATCAACAACCTTTGGGCTATATGGAGGCAATCAAACTCAAAGAGGGCCACAAAAGTGAAAAGGTTGATCCTAGATGACAGATGGTGGGATCATGTAGATTACTTGCTCAATTTTATCGAGCCCATCGTGAGCATGCTCATATTTGTTGATATGGATTATCAATTTTTGGGTGAACTCTATGATGGAATTGCCTCAATAATTGAGAAGATTAATTCCATCGTAAATTTCAAAGAGAAAGATCCTACGAAGAGCTTCTTCAAGCAAATGCACACAATTCTCATTGATTGGTGAAACAAAATGACAACCCCACTACATCTCCTTGTCCTTGCCTTAGCTCCAAAATGCTACAACACTAAGATCCTTTCTTTGCCCAAGAGGGTCCCACCATATACGGATG
Source organism: Torreya grandis (assembly GCA_037957365.1). Taxonomy (NCBI): domain Eukaryota; kingdom Viridiplantae; phylum Streptophyta; class Pinopsida; order Cupressales; family Taxaceae; genus Torreya; species Torreya grandis. The sequence goes on along the minus strand of JARHVA010001979.1, from coordinate 1,222,994 downwards.
TTGAGGATAGGGATGGGTATAATGCAGCATTCACTAGACTCTTCCTCGATCTAGAAGTAGAAAACACAACTGTGGGAGAGTTTAGAAATTTCATAGCCTCAACATGTCACACCCTTAGCGCTCTTCGATACAAATACAAAAAGGACGTTCATACATGGTGGTACTTGCATGGACAAGGATCCACCTACCTCCAACGTCTTGAAATAAAAATTCTATCACAAGTAAGATTTTTAACTCTTTCTTTTTGTTTTAACTTTTAAATTTTTACTATTTAATTTTCAATTTTAGTTTTAACTTTTTACTTTTATATGTGGCGGACTGCAACAACTGGCCAAAATTCTACAACTAGCATGACAAGTTCCTAAGTAGGTCTAAGAAGCAAAAGATGATTCCAATTGACTACTCACCCCTTTATGCTTCTAAGAAGGGAAAAGAAACAATGGTTGCTTAATTTCCTTCTTGTCCCCTTTACAATGTTCTCTTTTGTTCTTGTATCGGTTGTTCCTTGTCCAATTTCAGACAAATCACTTTATATTTTGTTCTTTCATGTTGCTTCTCAGCCATTTTTGTACTTTTTTATACTCATGAAATAAAATATTAATGTTTTCATTCTATGTAAAGTCAAAATTTTAATAAAATGGTGAAGGCCCCAATAGAATCCCTTGCTTTACCTATAAAGAAAACCTTTTACTTTCATAAATTTTAATTTTGCATTGACTTTACCTCAATAGATTGTGAGTTCGTCTTAAGCTAAGTGGAACTGGAGTACATACACATTTATCCACTTAGTTAAACATAACAAGTTGGTAGCAAAAAAGGTGGAGGAGTTGGTCTATGTGCATTCCAACTTATGCCTTCTATCACACAAGCAAGTCGAGTATAAGCAAGGAGCGACGAGGGGTTGAGACGTAGAGCCAGAGCATCTTGACTTGAATTCTTCCATTGCCAACCTTTCAATACTCGATACAGAGCTAGAGAGTTCTTCGTGGGCCCTGCATAGTGTAGCTAGTGGGAGTGGCATTGCTATTGCTTGTGGTTCTAATGAATCACATAATGATGTTGATGCTCTCAATGAAGAGCAATATGTTGAACATGCTGATTTATTTGATTTTTTAGTATACATTTGTACTTTGTACTTGCTCTATGTTCATGTCATGTCCCCCTTTTCGACATAAAATAGGAAAAGACCCTTAGCCAAATTCTTGGATGTCTTTCGTCGGCTAAGGGAAGATAAAAAAAGAAGGGAATGTGGTTCTATTTGTGAGATTCAAAAAGTGCTTTATTGTTCTAATTTTCACTTAAGTGGGTGTAATGTCCCCTTTCCCCTTTTATAAAAATAAAGTAATATTATTATTAAAATAAAAAAGTAATTTTAAATAATTTAAATAAAAGTAATAGTATGCTTTAGTTGCCAAAAGTGAATATGTCGGCAACTCTTTTTCTAATTTGATCTTTCATAAAGGAGAACTTTTCATTGTGATGTAAGTCAACCCTTAGGTGGGAGCTATTTTGGAGTTTGAGTGGGAAAGGTTATAAAAAGAGAGGAGGTTCATTTGAGGGGGGTTATGTTATTTTTTATAATTGTAATTTAGAAGTTTTTGGCATGATTTGTTGAACTTCATCCAATCAAGGCCAGAAACCCTCATTGGTTTGGTTTTAGTAAGGACAAAAACCCTTATTTAACAGCTGGTAGCGTTAATTCAAAGGTAGTATCGAGCATCATTGGACAGTTTGAGGTGTTTTGAACACCATTACAGGTTTGGCGTGGTAGAGGACAATTTGAAGGACACAACTGATCTAAAGAGTAATGAGCTAGTTTTAAATCCTATAAGGGCAGCAAACTGGTGGAAGAAGGCAAAAGACTCATTGTTAGGGTAGCGACCCCATCTTGGGGTTTGGGACTACAATTTGTAGGGCTAAACAAAGCCTAATTTGTCATTTAAGGGCATGCATATTTAGTTGGTATTTTTACTATATTTTTCAGCCACTGAATTGATAATAAAAATCAGATTTGAAGGTATTTCAGTAGGCTATATTATTTATGAATTATTTGATGAATATTTGATGAGAAAATATTGCAAATTGTGCCTTAAATACGTATTTTCAGAATTATGATTTCTTTTATGGTTAGGGTTTGAAATAAAGAAAATCAAAAAATTGAATTTATTGTTGGGGTTTGTTGGGAAACCCAAATCTTTCTAATTTTGTCCCAATCAAAACATTATAGTGGTATCAAAGCCATTTTCTAGCTAGCTATGGGTAGCGAGTTGTTTGCAAACTCTTCTTCATGCAAGGGAATGACGGAAAAATGATGACAACACTAGAAGCCATGGAAGAGATGTTGCAAGTTATGCAAGAATCTTAGAGGGAACTAAGAGCGATGGGTCCCAAGGCATGGATGAAGTTTGTAGGGTTAAGCCCTAGACCTCCAGAACAGAAAACAAAAAAGTCAAGGTCTGAATTCCAAAACCCTACAAAGGAGCAAAGGAATGAGAAAGCCAAAGAAAAAATTCTGAAAAAGGAAATGCCATTAGTTGACTGTCTTAAGAGTACAACAAAAAATAAGGGCATAAATTACATATGTGAGGCATCCACCATCAACAACAAAAGTGGATCCTAGGGTTGAAAAGAAACTAGCTACTTTGCAAACAAGCACAAAAGATGCAATAAGGACCCAAGGGAGGTGTGATGATTGGCTATGAAGAGCAAACATGAAAAAGTTGATAGCCATTCAAGCAAAACAACACCTAAAGGAATGTAAAGAAAAGCGTAAGTAATTTGATTACCTTCATAGCAAGGATGTAGTATCCCTTGTTCAATCTGCCCTCAAGTTGCTTAATTAAATCCTCAAGGAACATTGTCAAACATTTGTCATGTAACCTTCCAGCTTGTTGCTATAAATTTATGAGTGTTTGTTTGTTGTTTGTTTGATGTCAAATGATATGTTTGAATGCCTTAGAATAATGCAAACTAACTACTATCAAAGTAGGAATGTAATGCAAATTTGTTTTTTGTATTTTAACATGCAAATATATGAACTTTACATGTAAAATGTGCACCTACAACCAATTGATATTTCGTCAAACAACTGGCATGCAACCTAAAGAGTGCAATGTGAGCATGAACAATACATACAATACGAGAGGCAACTTATAACTCCTTCACTAATGATCTAAATAGATATATGACAACCAAGACTCTTGGCTTTAAAATATTATGGAAAAAAAACTCCAAGTCTGAGTACAATGGCAGCCTCTCACACTTTAAACATACATGACTGAAAATGAATGCAAAGCAACATATAAAGAACCTAGATGAAGCGCCAAGGGCTGATGATGAAGCAATCAAATAGAAATCCATAATGTGCCTCCTCTTTGTCAAATCAAACATTTCTCCAAATCGCCCATGTTCTGATATGAATGCCAATAATAAATAAATAGCAGCTTCTTGGTCTCCTCTTAAGCATCAAATATTGTTGTCATGACCCAAGGAATGGAGCACCCATGTTAGAAGGTGAAATCAATGCAAAATGAGACCTCCAAGAGTGAAATCGTGGTCTTCAATGGCTGCCAAGATGACTGTAATTTTATATCAGACCTCTGCAAATATATATATCAGACTTCACTTGCCTCCAATATGACTTCAATGCTACTAGTCGAGGCAAATATGATGCCACTAATGATCTCCAACCAAATATGCAAGATGTCCTCAAAAAATTTGGCCTATGACCACCAAATGAGGCCCAATAGAAACACTGTAGTATCTCTCTCAGCTGCAACCCTTCGAAGGAATCTTTCACCACCTCAGTTATGCCAATCGATGGGAGGTATCGTTCCCAAATATCACAATCAGAAATCTGCAAAAACCCTTGGCTCCACAAATGAATATATCAAAGCAAATGTCAACACTGGATGAAAGAAGCTTAGTTGATCCTCTTTTTATACTTTTTCCCAAGAAGAGGTCAATCCTTCTAGAATTAATCATCATTTAAATTATTTGTTTTTAATGTTGACTTAGGAAATACCTTGGTATGGGTGCCCCAATAAAATAATCACTTAAAACACTTTAATTGATGTGTCTTGGCCCCATTCATTAAAAACACTTTATAATTGACCTTAAATAATTAATTATTAATGAAGTTACATTTATTAATAATTAAATAATAATAACTTGCTCAAAAAGACTTATTTCACTAAGATGCCCATACCAATATGTCCAGGTGCCCTGCCAAAAATAGTATCTCAGGGAAGATGCCTTACTATAAATAGTATGTCAAATTGAGCCAGAAGAAACATCTGCAATGCCCTGAACCTGAACCTAATAAAGCACTGATGAGAAGTAATATCCCATATGACCAGGGAACATCAACCAATAGACCCTCAAATCAAGTCCATTAGCCTACAAGGGTCGAAATGATAGGCTAACCCCCTCTACAACTGATACTGACTAAGAAGGGGAAGTATCAGGGGACATTACAAAGGATATATTGTATCACTATCATACTATGTCTTTACAATATTTTGATCATCATGAGAGTCATTCTAACAATGAGGATAAGATGAAGGGTACCAAATGGAAAAAGGACCTTTTCCAAGAAACCCCTATTCATCTTACAAGTGTTCCAAAGATGGAGCCAATACCATATGAGATGGATTTTTAGGACAAACATGGGAAGGTACTTGGCAAAATTAACAATGTGGAGGCAAATCTGTGAAAGGCTCCTACTCCACCCAAAAAGAATGAGCAGGTTGCATGGACAGCCGAAGATCTTGTAAAAAACAAACTTGGAGTTTGTAGAGTCACATCAACATGTGGAAATTCAGCCCACTTCACATTTCGTAAGTGCCATAAATTCTGAAAATTTTGTGTTGGGACAACCACTTCAATCTGTGGGAACTTAGCCCACCTCAAGCATGGTAAGAACCTCAAATCTTGCAAGTTTGGTAGGTGCCATAAATTCAAAAGATTCCACATTGGGATAGCCCCTCTATTTTGTGAAAACACAGCCCACTTCAAGAGGAGAAAATTCTGAGTTTTTTGTGGACATTCAGACACTCCAAGGTGAGAGAACTCGGCCAATTTCGAGTGTAAGGAATTATGAAAAGTTAGTATTGGGGCAACTCCTTGCAAGAATGGAAACTCAGCTCATTTTTAGCATGGTAAGTACCTGTTGACAATTCTTCCACAGGACAGATTGTCTCTTGCCATTCGGAAAATTCACATCTCCATCCAAGGAAAGAAAGAATTCATTGGGAAGAATACATTGTTTTTCTTTTGTGAAGGCCTTTGCTACAACAGGAATTCCTTCGGACAACTTTTGTCTGAAGGAATGGTTCATCAAATAAGGCTTCTGCTAAAGATTAATTCCTTCGGGCTAAGGACATAAGTCCACAGTAAATAACAAAGGAAAGAATCTAAGACAAAGGAAGTAATTCCTTCGGACTTTTTGTCCGAAGGAATACATTGGAGAATCCAAGAGAAAAGTCCCCGCCAAAAGCAAGAAATCCAAGGAATAATTCCTTCGGACTTTTTGTCCGAAGGAATTCCTTCGAACAAAAGTCCGAAGAAAAGCAAGAGAGAATTCAAACCCCACAGAAATTCAAGGGAATCGAGTGCCCTACAAAAACCCTAAGTGCCCTACAATTTTTTCGAAAAGGGCACAAAGGGAGAGCCACGAGCCCTTGCAGAGGGCAATTGGTCGGTGCCTGGACCTTTGTGCAAGTTCAAAGGGCATTCTCAACGGAGTTCAAAAAGAGAAGGAAGATTGTCCAAAGGAATTCCTTCGGACAAAAAGTCCGAAGAAATTTGGAGAGGCCTGTGCCAAAAAATCCGACAGCAAAGTTCGAAACAACAAAGAGCAAAGGCAAAGGACAAAGGGTTAATTCCTTCGGGATTTTTGTCCGAAGGAATTTCTTCAGATAAAAAGTCCGAAGAAATTCGGAAAGATTACAAGGAAGACAAATCCGTGGGAAAAAGCCCGAACAGGGGAAGACAAAGACAAAATCCCGACAGAATAAAGCCAACATAAAAGGGAGAAGAACAAAGGAATAATTCGGAAAATAAGCCCGAGGCAGAGAAGAAGAAAATTCCGAAGAAAAGGTAATAAGCCAAAGTCCGCAGGAACAAATTTGGCAAAATTGGCAAGCATAAAACCAAAAGAAATCAAAGGTAAAGTCAACAAGAATTCCGAAGTAAATAAGAAGACCAAGGGCCCTGACAGGAAATAAGCCTGAGAAAATGCCAAAGGGTGATGTCCTACAAGAAGTCAAATTTTGACCGCTGGAAGTAACCGTTGAAACAAAGGTAAACCCAGAATTCTGAAAGAATTAAACCACTGGAAGTTGACCTCAGATTAAGCGACAGGAAGTTGAAAAAAGGCCAAATGGAGGAAATATAGACTAATACATCCAAATATAGAATCCCGCCAGAAATAGACATGAACAGGCAGACCAAAATAGGATAAAATACATGCAAGCAAAGGCTATTTTCGATCAATTGGTCGAAGCTTCAGTTGATTGGTTGTTGAAGTCCTGCTCATCTCCAGATCAACTCATGCATCCGAAGGTCCAACTCAGCTTCAACCAGAGTTCCAAATTCGAACGTGGAGTTGACTGTTCTAGATTTAGAGTTGACTAATTGTTAAACGCCACATCTACCAGGAGTTTCCCATGCAAAGGAGAATGATCTCTTCGTCCAACTCAGCTTATCAGACGGCCAGCTCAGCCTATTAGACGGCCAACTCAGCCTTTCAAACGTTCCAACTCAACATCAAGCAGCGCACGTAGAGTTCTAAAATTGACATTGGCGTGGATCCCCATGCAAAGAGAGGTCAGCGATTCAGAACAAAGACAAGTTCACTTCCTCAAGCGCAAAAAACTGCATGCAAAGACAGAGAAAACATATTTTATTAAAAGGCCAAGTCAGCCTTGAGTTAATCTAAGTTAATCCTTCTCTTCAAATTTTCAACGCCAATCTTTGGCTCTTGTAATTCTTTATAAAATGGCTTTCAGCGTTGATTAAAAATCATCCCTCTCTTGGCTAGCCCAGACTTTGCCATTGGTGAGTTGTGTAACCTCTTCGATCAATAAAAGGACTGTACTTTCAGATTTCAAGTGTTGGCATAGTGTATATTCATTCAGCAATTTGCATAAGTGGTAGATTTCTCTCCCTTCCCAAATTCTAATTCGTACCTAGTTGTTAGCTTATCGTATTATGTAGGGCATGTTCAGTGTTCTTTATGTCTTTTGCTGAAGCTGTAAATGGATGTTAGGTGGCTGCAAAGTGTCTTGTATGAGACCTCTCTCCATCGTTTTCCCTCATGTTTTGGTCATTGGATCGAACCTGTTCATGAAATATTTATGCAGAAGTGATTGATTGAAATCAAAGGTCTTCATTTTCCCTTGTTTGTTCAATGTTCAAAGTTCCAAGTTGAGTAGATCAATCTTCTGGTGTATCACCTTTATTAGGTAGGATTTCCCCTTAAAGTTTTCTTCTCCCTTTTCCATGGTAGTCCACAGCATAGAGTAGAGATTTTCATTGATACATCTTACAGGAACTAGCCTTCTCTGGAGGTTCTTCTCACCGTTGAGGCACCCACCCTAGTGAGAAGATCCCATTGTTTCAGTCGGATAGAGGACTGGCCATTTCATGCACATCTTTGATGCAGGGCGCAACTCCAGGTTGACAACAGTTTTTGGCACGCCTGGTGGGACCACGAAAAGAGTTTTTTACATAAAGCCTTCGCAACAGCGGAAGATATTCATTTACAATGAGTTAAAGAGTTCATAGCATCATTCAGGCAATCCGTTCATGCCAAAGGTTACCACAAGATCAGCAAGCAAAGGTATTCCTTTTGAATTTGTAACTTATAAAAGAGCAAAGTCTAGGAGGGCAAATCCATATCCTCAAAGGGAATATTTACCTCCCCCTCATCTTATTGTTCTAGACACTGCAATCTCCACCATTCAAATGGCCATAATAAATCAAGTATTTGCTCCATTCAATAGGGGAAGTCCACTAAATCTAGCACAGTTCGATGATATACATGTATCTGCCCTCAAAAGTATTCCATTCTTCTCAGAAGAAAATCAAACAACCCCTATTGAGCATATCCAGAATGTGGCTAATCTTTGTTCAGTTCATAATGTAGTTGAGGATAATGTTGCTATCAGATTATTAGCTGCTTCTTTCAAAGGAAAAGCATTACAGTGATATAGAACCCTCCCACTTAGATCCGTTTCCACCTAGGATGAATTGGGTGTTGCCTTGGTCAAACAATTTGAGGACAAATCTGATCACTTATATTTAGTTGAGCAATTAACTGCCATACAGAGAGCTCCTCATGAGTTTATGTGTGATTTTAATCTCAGATACCAGAAGACATGGCACAGGATACCGGTTCTGATTAGGCCATCACCTGAACATGCATTTCTATATTTTTTGAAAGCTCTCAATTCTGACATTAGTGTGATGATACAGTCAATGGGTGGTACTACTTTGCCACATGCTTATGAAGTTGCAATAAAGACAGAAAATAGTCTGATTCAAGCAGGTAAGCTTTCTCCAAGACCTCCAATGCCCATATTTCCATAGATAAGTTATGTACTAGCCCTTCAAGTTCCTCAAATTCCATCCTTGGCTCTAATTCCAGCAACTCAACGTCCTATTGCAGCCTCTACTAGTCAATCTAGTGAGATAGGAGAGTTGAAAAGTTTGTTACAATCTTTTGGAAATGAAATAATACAACTCAAAAGGCAGCAATTTTTGTCAAATAGGCCTTATCAACAGCAAAATCAAAACAAATATCAGCGCTTCAAAGACCAAAGGTCTTTTTATCAGGGTTTTAGAGAAAATAAACCACCCTATCAAGCACAAGGGGCCATAACTCCAGCTAAGCCATATGCTGCTCTTGATCCAAAGCTGCTTCCACTTCAAAAGTCATTGTTCCAACCCCATCTCAAAACAATTTGGTGCAGGATTCAAGTTGGCAGGCCTCGAATCTCAATGATATTTAAAACCAGAAATTGGTATCACCAAACAACACCATGCCACAGATGACACAAGAGTTCTCTTTTCAAGAGGGTCAATATCAAGATATAGGTTTGGCATCACAAGGAGCAACCCAAGGGCACCCTGATGCTATTAATGTAAATTGGCAGGTAGATGATCATGTTGCTTTTACTCAAGATGTTAAAACTAATGTTTTAATAGATCAAGTTGCAGCTATAACCTATCAGAGAAATAAAAGAAGAGCTGTTGAGAAAGCCCAAGCAATAGCAAATACTTCAAATACTCTTAGTATTATTGCTCAAGGTACGAAAGAACAGCTTGCTGCCCCCACAGTGCAAAAAAATTAGAATGTAGAGGTTGGTAAAGTGCAGCAAATACCTCTAATTCGTGAGCAGCAAGTAGCACAAAAAGTGCAATCAAAGGTAAGTCCATCTCAGTTCAATATTGTAGATCAGATGAAGAAGTCTAGCATCAGCATTAGCACGTGGGATACTCTTTCAATTCCAAGCCAAAAGGATAAACTCATTCAAAAACTTTCAGAGCTTGAATTGTCTCCAAAATCAGTTGATAAAGGTGTTGTCTTGACAAACTCGGATCAGCCAACTAAGCAACAGGTACAACAAGGAGATAGGATATCAAAGGTGGACAAAATTGAAGAAAAAACAAAGAAAACTCTCCCTTTTTATCTTTTTTTGATAGTGTGTGATACCTTAGTTCATAATTGTGGTGGATAGTGGACCAGCAATACAGTGATGCCCAAATAGATTGCAGACAAGCTCAGCCTTGTTTATGAGGCAAATACTAAGGGGGTACTACAGTTGGATGGTTCACCAGCAAAAATGGTAGGAATTATCAAAGATTTGAAGTTAACATTACATGCCTGTCCTAACGTGACTATTCAGCAGGACGTAGTGGTGGACCTGCCTCCTTATTTCGCTATGTATCTTTCAAGAGATTTCACCTCAAAGATTGGGGAATATTTATTAGTTGATTGGACTTACTTGTTGTTTAGGACTAGATATGGCACAAAAGTAACAATTCATTCAGAACTTATTGCACGTTTGTATTATTTCATCTAAGATGATACAATTTGTTACTATTGCACGTTTCCACATGGAATTGTATCATCTCAAATGAAATAGTACAAACTAGTGATGTAGAAAAAGACTCACCTTTCAATGGAGTTCTAGATTTGTTTCTTGATGAGTGAGCTTCCACCTTGCATGAACATGATCCCTACAAGCTGATTGAAGGTCTTGGTGTGTATTGTCTTCATGAAAACGATGCACCAATTTCAGCCATGGTCAAAGAGGACGAATCTAATGAAGGCTTGTCGCAATTATACTTTGATGGATCAAGAAATAAGCATGGGATCGAAGTTGATATGATGTTAATTTCTCCTACAAAACAAAGGTATTTCTACTCTATTAAATTTCAGTTTGGCTGTTCAAACAACATTGCTGAATTGAAGCACTAGTTCACGGTTTGCAATGGGCTAGGAAGATGAATGTAAATTGTTTACAAGTGTTTGAAGATGGTGAACTTGTAGTTCACCAAGTAAGAGACTTAAATATATGCAAGAATATGTTGCTTAAATCTTATAGACACAGAGGATAGGATCTACTTGAAGATTTTTAGGGTTTTAATATTCATGCAATACCAAGAGATAGGAATAAACATGCTGATAGGTTGGCTGTTGTTGGGGCACAATTTGATATCCCAGCTGATGTAAAAAGTGACATTTCTCAGTCACATATAAAGATAGTTGTAAGGCCTTCTGTCCCAAATAACCAAGAAAATTGGCAGGTGTTTGAAAGTGATAATCAAATTGTGAGATTTTTGCATGAAAGGGCTGAGTTTTCTTCAAAAAATCAATCAAAACACTTACAGCAGTATGGTGATCAGATTGTACAACTAAAAACTAATAAGCTACCCAAGGGATTGGTCACTCTTGAAAATATTTTCAGTGAAGATGATGAACTAGGGGAGAGAGAAACCAGCCTTGTCAACAAAGGAAGACCACTATGCCAATGTAGAGATTGCAGATGGTAAGATTTTGAAATTGGGCATGGTATGCACTCCTCCACAAAAGAAAGCTTTCATTGAATTATGCACAAATTTTGTTAATATATTCGCATGGCAGTATAGTGATCTCAAAGGTTTTGATCCAAGTTTGGCTCAACACACCATTGAGTTTGAAGACAAAACTAAACTAGTACGACAAAGACAAAGGCCAATCAATCCAAAGCTTGAACCTTTGATGAAAGCTAAACTTCACAAGCTCATAGAATTGGCTATCATATTTCCAATTAAACACTCAACTTGGGTGGCAAACCTTGTTCGAGTATGGAAAAAGAATGGTGAGATTCGTTTGTGTTGATTTCCATGATTTAAACAGGGCTCGCTTAAAGACCACTATCCATTGCCATCGATGGAACAAATTTTACAGCTTGTTTCAAGTTCAAATAAGTTTTCCTTGTTAGATGGGTATAGTGGCTACAATCAAATTTTGGTCAAAGAAGAGGACCAATTCAAGACAGCTTTCACAACTAAGTGGGGAATATTTGCATACAGAAAAATGCCATTCGGTTTGTCCAATGCTGGAGCAACATTTCAGAGAGCCATGGATATGGCCTTCTGTCATGTCCCCTTCTCAGTGACATCTCTCGGAGCACAGGATTAGCCTATCATACGACCCTCGTAGGCTGATCGTTTGGATAGAGGGTCACTTGGGAGCTTGGCACATGCTTCAGATCGGCAGAGTTGATCAGTGGGCTTTCGTTTGGGCTCGATCGGACACTTTTGACAGAAGTTACTATTTTTAGCAGTTCTTGGTGGTCAGTGTGGGACCCCTGCTATTTTTGGCAATATGGGTTGGCAGCATTCGGAATCACTCCAGCATATGACCGCTTCAGACGGTTCGGTCATCGGGCGAGTAACGAGAAAAATATTAATATTTAATTGCATTAATTAAATATTAATATTACGAGATTATTATATTAAGTTATAATTAAAAATTATAACTTAAGTGTTTTAATGCTGAGGGGGCGCCCATCATCAGGAAGGGGCCAAATTTAATATTATTATAAAATTTGGCCTAAGTTGAAAATATTAAAATAATTAAAGAATTGCGATTTTTAATTAAAAAATCCTATTATAGAGGAAATCGCACCTCTTTGGTTATATATACTTCTGCATTGGGAGGAGCATTATTATGTCATTTGGAGAATTGAAAATTGATCAAATTTGTCTGAGCTAGAGCTTCAGGGGTTCGAGTTCATTTTCCTTGGAGAACGTGCCATCTCCATTGGAAGCAATTCAGAGGGTGTGAAATAACACCTGATTTATTGCAGCCGGGGTTTTCTTCATTCAGGAGAAGACATTGATTTTCAGAGGTTGAAATAGCCAGAGAACAGGCCGTACAGCAGCATTAATTGCTGGTTTTATTCCAGCCGTACCATCTACAGCAAAGGACAGAAATCATAAGAGCAGGGCGCAGGGTTTTTCTGGAAAAAAAAAAAAAAAAAAAAAAACTGTACCTGTCCGTACCGTACGGACGGCATCCGACGGCGCCGTACGGACTGTACCGCGCCTGGTTTTTGGCAGCAGTCATCAGTTTTATTGGGCAGCGAACAGTCCAGGTTTTTTCTTGAACCAAACAGCAAGTTTTTTTTTGTAAACTCATGAACTAGGGTTTTATTTTTAATAAAAAAATAGTCTTCTCGATATTCAGTAAATTTTATAGGATTTATTTATCATTTTATGTAAATCCGCATTTCTTTCAAAAAGTGGCAAAAAACCTAAAAACAATTAAAAAAATTCAAAACCTCAGAAAAAAACATATAAACCGTCAGTTGTCAGAATCAGAGGGAACTTGGGGTTCCTACAGTGGTATCAGAGCTAAATCCTGCCATCCTACGGGTTTAGCTATCTTATGCAGCCGGATCAGATTGGGTCACCCAGGTATTACACACGCAGGCGAGCCCTGATTGACAGGCAACAGAGTTTGAGCAGGGAGCCGGGCAATATGGCTGACAGAACAGATATACCTAGGCCGGGACATAATGACAGAGATCAGGAGGGTGCAGAGTTCATGCATACACTTCGAGATCTTCGTGCAGGGCAGCGGCGATCCGATGAGGTATTGCAGCAGGTGGCAGCGGCACTACAGAGGTTGGGTACTTCGAGGAGACCGTCACCTAACCGTGACGATGACAGGAGTGATGCAGGGTCACGGAGAGCTACTAGGGCAGCATCACGGACAGCAGATAGGCCTACTAGGCCCACTTTCACGAGACAGGAGCCTGGCGAGGCTATACCAGATGAGGAGCATGATGAGTTATTCGCTGACACCCTTATGGCAGCGCATGAAGAATGGGAGTTGGTACCTCCTGCGGTCAAAGAGAGGATCACTTTTGACCGTTTTATTACACAGAGGCGAGAGCATAACAGATCTCGACAGGATAGGAGACCTCGTCAGGAGAATAATGATCTAAAACATGCTACGAACCGGCTCACATTGGCGACGTTCGATGGTAGTGGTAAGATGACTGCTCAAGCTTGGATTAGCAAGCTTGACACATTCCTTACACTGCGCCCGATGGCTGAGAGTGACGCCATCCGATATGCTACTTTGCATCTTGAGGGAGTTGCTTACGACTGGTGGCACCATGGTATGGTGACTTTACAGCATGACAGGATCACTACATACCAGGAGTTTGTGGACAGGTTGGTTGAGCGCTTTGACAAGAAGGATCCAGAAACCTACTTCCGAGACTTAGCACAGTTGAGGCAGAGTGGCAGTGTAGAGACCTACATGGGTGACTTCCAGAAGTTATCCGTTATGGTCCCTAACATCTCAGAGAGGCGTTTGGTAGTACTCTTCATGGAGGGGTTGTCAGAACCATTGCGAGGTTGGATCAAAGCTTTTGATCCTCCTTCGTTACAGGAGGCGATGAAGAAGGCACGAAACATGGAGTTAGCAGCACCATCGAGTAAATTCAGCTCCAGAGGTTCTTCATCATTCAGGGATAACAAGGGCTTTAACAGGAACAAGGATAAGACTGATGTTAGCAAAGAAAAATCAAACTTTAGGAATGATCCAAAAGGTAAATCAGCAGCCCCACCTTTGGATCATGAGGCCCTTAATGACCTACGCAGGAAGAAGCTTTGCTTCTACTGCAAAGGACCATATGACGCTAATCACGATTGTCCTCTAAGACCTAAGGGCAAGGCAAATCGTATAATGTGGGCGTTCTATGAGGACTCGGAATCAGAGGATTCCGAACAGCAGGAGAGTTCAGAGAGTTCAGAGCCAGAGGCTCCAGAGCATATAGTTGAGATAGAGCCCGAGCTTCAGGTCCAGGAGGCCCGTTTATCTAGTATCCAGCAGGAGGGTTCTTTCCGGATTCATGGTGTGTTGGCAGGACAGAGGGTCATTACCCTACTTGATACAGGAGCCACGCATAATTTCATAGATGCTAGATTTGTTGAGAAACGTGGACTTATCACAGAGGAGTTTGAGGGCATAAGAGTCAAAGTGGCCGATGGGTACACTTTGAAATGTGAGCGCATGATTAAGGATCTCCCTTTATGCTTGAACAAATATGAGTTCAAGGCAGATTACTATGTGGTTAATATGGGGGACATTGATTTGGTCTTGGGGATGAAGTGGTTGCATTCATTGGATGAGGTCACACTTCGCCTCAAGGACATGGAGATCCGTTTTGATGTTAACGGAAAGACACACATTCTTAAGGCAATTCGGGACAGCAACATCAAAACAATTTCCTTCCGCCGGATGGAGCGGCTTATGCGTCATGACATGGTAGAGTGGGCTGCCGAGTGTCATTTAGCACCTATACAGGAGGGACAGCAAAAGATAGATTATCATCCGGATATACAGGAGTTAAGAATCAGGCATGACAAGGTGTTCAGTGACATTCTGCCAGGTAGACCTCCAGACAGGGGCATAGAGCACATCATTGAGCTCGAGGAGGGTGCGAAACCCGTCATGATAACTCCCTACAGGCATCCAAAAAGATTGAAGGATGAGATAGAAAAAACAATTAAGGAGTTACTCGCTATGGGACACATTCGGCCTAGCAAGTCACCATTTGCTTCTTCGGTTGTTTTGGTGAAGAAGAAGGATGGGACTTTACGCATGTGCATTGATTACAGGGTCCTGAATAAGAGGACAATTAAGAACAGATACCCTATACCGAGGATTGATGAGCTTATTGATGAGCTCCATGGGTCATGTTACTTCTCTAAGATTGATTTACGGTCGGGCTATCATCAGATCAGGGTGAGAGAGCAGGACATAGAGAAGACGGCCTTCCGATGCCATTGTGGGCACTTCGAGTTCGTAGTGATGCCATTTGGACTCACTAACGCACCAGCCACTTTTCAGTCTACAATGAACCGGGTTTTTCATTCATTGCTGAGGAGGTTTGTGTTGGTCTTTTTCGATGACATCCTTATATATAGCAGGTCTTGGCAGGAGCACTTAGCTCATTTGGAGGCAGTGTTGAGTACCTTGGAGAGGGAGTCCTTGTACGCCAAGGAATCCAAGTGTGACATAGGGATGACCGAATTGCTATATCTCGGTCACATCATTAGTGCAGATGGAGTGCGCATGGATCCTGAAAAGATCCGCGCCATTGTTGACTGGCCTACACCGGCGAACCTAACGCAGTTGAGAGGGTTTCTCGGTTTATGTGGGTTCTACCGCAGATTCGTGAATGGGTATTCACGACATGCAGCCCCGATGACAGATTTATTGAAGAAGGGGGCTTTTGTTTGGACTTCAGAGGCACATGAGTGTTTTATGAAGTTCAAGGAGTTGATGACCACATGCCCTGTTCTAGCACTCCCCGACTTTACGAAGCCGTTCGAGCTTCAATGCGATGCACCAAGTGAGGGCATTGGTGCAGTGCTTATGCAGGACAAGCACCCGATTGTGTATGAGAGCCGCAAGCTCAGAGGACCCGAGAGACTGTATAGTATATATGATAAGGAGATGCTCGCAATCATACATGCCTTAGCAAAATTTCGACAGTATCTTGTCGGCAGCAAATTTTGCATTAAAACTGATCATAACAGCTTGAGACACTTTTTAGGGCAGCGAGATCTCAATGATAGGCAGCAGAAGTGGGTCAGTAAGTTGCAGGCTTATGACTTTGATATCTCATATATCAAAGGTACACAGAACGTAGTGGCTGATGCACTTTCACGTAAGCCGTACTTGAGCACTATGGTTCATATTTCAGAGGATTGGAGGCATATGATAGTGACAGAGTATGCCAAGGACAGTTGGGCCTCCAGCATTGTTGAGGGATCAGCAGTTGATACCAGGTATACACTTGTGAATGATTTGATCATTTACAAGCACAGGATATATTTGATCCCAGGGTCAGAGGTGAAGAACATTGTTATGCGAGCCTTTCATGACACGCCTACAGCAGGACATCCTGGATATTTCAAAACATACAGGCAGATTCGGGAGAGATTCACTTGGAAAGGACTCAAGACAGATGTTCTTCAGTATGTGCGTGAGTGCCCTGTTTGTCAGCAGAACAAGCAGGAGAACACATACCCGGCAGGTTTGTTGCAGCCACTTCCGATTCCTGACAGGAAGTGGGAATGCCTGTCGATGGATTTTATCACGGGCTTGCCTAAGGCCCAAGGGCGTGATTGCATTTATGTAGTTGTGGATCGGCTTACGAAGTATGCCCACTTCTTTCCGATCACCACGACTTACACAGCTACGCAGGTAGCAGAGGTTTTCTTTCGCGAGGTATTCAGACTTCATGGGTTGCCTCGGAGTATCGTGAGCGACAGAGATAGTCGGTTCCTGAGCAACTTCTGGCAGGAGGTCTTCAGACTTTGTGGGACTGAGCTCACTCCGAGCACTAGCTACCACCCGCAGACTGATGGGCAGACAGAGATTGTAAACAAGTGGGTGGAAGGATACCTCCGAAACTACATAGCAGGGCAGCAGAAGGCGTGGGTCAAATGGATACATTTGTGTGAGTATTGCTATAACTCGACATTCCATATGACCATTCAGATGTCACCCTTCATGGCGTTGTACGGGTATGAGGCGCCGAGTTTTCTTGATTTGCTACTGAGCGACAGTAGAGTGCCGAGTGCAGGAGGTTGGTTGCAGGAGAGTCAGGACACTATGAGGGCTCTTAAGGAAAATATAGCTAAGGCACAAAACCAGCAGAGACAGTATGCGGATCAGAAGAGGACGGAGAGGCATTTCGAGGTGGGTGACATGGTTTACCTCATGCTGCAGCCCTACCGTCAGTCCACTCTTAGGAAGAGTGGGTCAGAGAAGCTCAAGCCGCGCTATTACGGACCTTTCAGGATTTTGAGGAGAGTTGGCGAGGTGGCTTACGAGCTTGAGCTTCCAGCAGAGAGTAGGGTACACAACGTTTTTCATGTATCACGCCTCAAGAAGGCGTTGGGTCATCGTGTGGTACCGTCTGCAGTTCTACCTCCCTTAGATGATGAGGGAAAATTGATTTTAGTACCTGAGTCCATCCTGGAGTATAGGGAGAGACAGTTGCGTAGGAGGACTATCAGGGAATATCTGGTGAAATGGAGAGATTTGCCTGTTGAGGATGCGACATGGGAGAGTGAGGATATTCTACAGCATCCGGCATTGAGATTGCTTGGGGACAAGCAATTTCAGGAGGGGCGGACTGTCATGTCCCCTTCTCAGTGACATCTCTCGGAGCACAGGATTAGCCTATCATACGACCCTCGTAGGCTGATCGTTTGGATAGAGGGTCACCTGGGAGCTTGGCACATGCTTCAGATCGGCAGAGTTGATCAGTGGGCTTTCGTTTGGGCTCGATCGGACACTTTTGGCAGAAGTTACTATTTTTAGCAGTTCTTGGTGGTCAGTGTGGGACCCCTGCTATTTTTGGCAATATGGGTTGGCAGCATTCGGAATCACTCCAGCATATGACCGCTTCAGACGGTTCGGTCATCGGGCGAGTAACGAGGAAAATATTAATATTTAATTGCATTAATTAAATATTAATATTACGAGATTATTATATTAAGTTATAATTAAAAATTATAACTTAAGTGTTTTAATGCTGAGGAGGCGCCCATCATCAGGAAGGGGCCAAATTTAATATTATTATAAAATTTGGCCTAAGTTGAAAATATTAAAATAATTAAAGAATTGCGATTTTTAATTAAAAAATCCTATTATAGAGGAAATCGCACCTCTTTGGTTATATATACTTCTGCATTGGGAAGAGCATTATTATGTCATTTGGAGAATTGAAAATTGATCAAATTTGTCTGAGCTAGAGCTTCAGGGGTTCGAGTTCATTTTCCTTGGAGAACGTGCCATCTCCATTGGAAGCAATTCAGAGGGTGTGAAATAACACCTGATTTATTGCAGCCGGGGTTTTCTTCATTCAGGAGAAGACATTGATTTTCAGAGGTTGAAATAGCCAGAGAACAGGCCGTACAGCAGCATTAATTGCTGGTTTTATTCCAGCCGTACCATCTACAGCAAAGGACAGAAATCATAAGAGCAGGGCGCAGGGTTTTTCTGGAAAAAAAAAAAAAAAAAAAAAACTGTACCTGTCCGTACCGTACGGACGGCATCCGACGGCGCCGTACGGACTGTACCGCGCCTGGTTTTTGGCAGCAGTCATCAGTTTTATTGGGCAGCGAACAGTCCAGGTTTTTTCTTGAACCAAACAGCAAGTTTTTTTTTGTAAACTCATGAACTAGGGTTTTATTTTTAATAAAAAAATAGTCTTCTCGATATTCAGTAAATTTTATAGGATTTATTTATCATTTTATGTAAATCCGCATTTCTTTCAAAAAGTGGCAAAAAACCTAAAAACAATTAAAAAAATTCAAAACCTCAGAAAAAAACATATAAACCGTCAGTTGTCAGAATCAGAGGGAACTTGGGGTTCCTACACCTTCCAAGGCCTTCTTAACAAATTTGTGCTTGTCTATTTGGATGATATAACAGTATTTTCAAAAGATGCAGAAGATCACATGGTTCACCTCAAGCATGTTTTTGAAAGGTGTAGGCAATTTGGGATATCTCTAAATCCCAAAAAGTGTGTATTTTCAGTTCATGAAGGTATGCTTCTTGGACATGTCGTTTCAAAGCACAGTTTAAACATAGATTCTGAAAGGATACAATCCATTCTTGCACTCTCCTTGCCTAAGAGCAGAAAGGCTTTGCAAAGTTTTTTTGGAAAGATCAATTTTATACAAAGATACATTTCAGATTTTGCTTCTGTAGATAAACCACTTACGGCGATGTTAAAGAAAAATCAGAACTTCAGCTGGTCCAAGGAGGGAATAGTAGGGTTTGAAGATGTTAAGAAAGCCATCGCAAGTGCTCCTATGCTTTTAAATCCAGATTTTACGAAAGACTTCATTCTGTATACGTATGCTAATGTGGACACCATTTCAGGCATTCTTATGCAGCAGAATCATGAAGATTTGGAGCAGCCAATAGCTTTCTACAGCCAAGGCTTGCAGGAGTATGAGACGAGGTACTCTTTTGTTGAAAAACACGTCCTTTCAGTTATAAGATCTCTGAAGAAATTTAGGCACTTGTCTAATAATAAAATACGTCTAATGGTTGCTCATCCAAGCATCAAAGAATTTCTTCTGAACAAAGACATAAATAGAAGAGAGCTGGTTGAATAACCAAAGTGATGGAATATGACATAGAAATTAAAATCACAAAGTTGGTTAGAGGCAATGGACTTTGTGAGCATCTAGCTCAAGACTTACAAGAAACTAACGAAGCTGTTTTAGTGTCAAATGATGAAAAAATTGCTGCTATTCACCTCACTTTCTAGTTGTTTTCATGATCTGGTAAGCTATCTACAAGAAGGTTGTTACCCTTCTCACCTAAGTGCTTCAAAAAGAAGGTATTTTAGATTGCAATCATATCCATTCTTGCTCATTGATGGTGTTTTGTTCAAAAAGGATATCAATGGAATGTCACTAAGGTGTGTGGAGCCAAGCCAAACTCAAAGATTACTTGAAGAGTTCCATGATGGACTTGGTGGAGGGCACTTTTCTGCAAAAACTACAGAACTTAAAATCATGAGAGGTGGATACTATTGGCCTACTATATTTAGTGATTGTTATACATGGGTTAGGAAGTGCAAACAATGTGCTATGTTTGTAGGAAAAGTTAAACTTGCAGCCTGCCCCTTCAGCGAATTACAGTGGATCAACCATTTGTCCAGTGGTGATTGGACTTTATTGGTCTCATTAACCCTCCTTCCAGTTCAAGGCATAAGAGGATTCTAACAGCTACAGACTACTTCACACGTTGGACGGAAGCAATTGCATTGAAGGAAGCAAACGAAACTAGCGTCCTTGATTTCTATGAAGTTTTGATCACTAGGTTTGGAATTCATTCAACCATCATTTCTGACAATGCAATGGCTTTTGTGGGATCTAGGATCAACCAATAGGCTGTCCAACATGGAGTTTATCTCAGCGCTTCATCGAATTATTATCCACAAGGAAATGGCCTTGCTGAGTCTACAAATAGGAACCTCTTAAGGATCATACGAAGGACTATTGAAGACAATCAGAGATCATGGCATTTGAAGTTGAAGTCAGCACTTTGGGCTGATAGGATCACCTACAAGAGGTCAATAGCCAACTCTCCCTACAAGCTAGTCTATGGTAAGGAAGCAATGTTACCTATTTCTCTCGAGTTTCTAGCTTTAGAACTAATGCATCAACTTGAGTTGTTAGAGAATGAGCCTATGGAGATCAGGTATGCAAAGCTCATGGCGTTGGAGGAGACAAGAAATCAAGCCATGCTAACAATGGAAAGTCATCAGGCACAGGTGAAAAGAACATTCGACAAAGGAGCTTCCTCACGAAGTTTCAATGAAGGAGATTTGGTCCTCAAATGGGATGAGGATCGAGCCAAACCAAAAAAGCACACAAAGTTTGATTCCCTTTGGAGTGGCCCATATACGATCTTCAACTGCAAATCCCACAACGCCTTCCAGCTTGCTAAGATGGACGGCCAAGAGCTTCCAATCCCAGTCAATGGGATACATCTAAAACATTGCTATTAAAGAGCAAAACTCTACGTACATATTTAGTTGTTTTGGCTTTCCTTCAAGTGTTGTTCAAGCACAGTAGTTTGCTTTAGTTTTGTTCCAATAAGTGCTTGTTTGCACATTTGCTTCTTAGTTTTCTGCTTTCGTGTGTTTCCCTTCTTATTTTGAAGGAGGTTACTTCAGAGATGATCAGAGGAGATTTTCAGTCAAAAATCAGGTTCACCATTTGGGAATTCAAATAGCATCTATATATGCTCTGAGTTCTCAAGCATAGTAGGCATGTTGAGCCAGCTGAGTCCCCAGAAATGTTGACAATTCTTCCACAAGACAGATTGTCTCTTGCCATTCGAAAAATTCACATCTCCATCCAAGGAAAGAAACAATTCATTGGGAAGAATACATTTTTTTTCTTTTGTGAAGGCCTTTGCTACAATAGGAATTCCTTCGGATGACTTTTGTCCGAAGGAATGGTTCATCATATAAGGCTTCTGCTAAGGATTAATTCCTTCGGGCTAAGGACATAAGTCCACAAGAATAACAAAGGAAGAATCTAAGACAAAGGAAGTAATTCCTTTGGACTTTTTGTCCGAATGAATACTTCAAAGAATCCAAGAGAAAAGTCCCCGCCAAAAGCAAGAAATCCAAGGAATAATTCCTTCGAACTTTTTATCCGAAGGAATTCCTTCGGACAAAAGTCCGAAGAAAAGCAAGAGAGAATTCAAACCCCGCAGAAATTCAAGGGAATCGGGTGCCCTACAAAAAGCCAGGGTGCCCTACAATTTTTTTGAAAAGGGCACAGAGGGAGAGCCACGAGCCCTTGTGGAGGGCACTTGGTCAGTGCCTGGACCTTTGTGCAAGTCCGAAGGGCATTCTCAGCGGAGTTCAAAAAGAGAAGGATTAATTCCGTCGGGCTTTTGTCTGAAGGAATTGCTTCGGACAAAAAGTCCGAAGAAATTTGGGAGGTCCGTGCCAAAAAATCCAACAGCAAAGTCCGAAACAACAAAGAGCAAAGGCAAAGGACAAAGGGTTAATTCCTTCGAGCTTTTTGTCCGAAGAAATTCCTTTGGACAAAAAGTCCGAAGAAATTCGAAAAGATTACAAGGAAGACAAATCCGTGGGAAAAAGCTCGAAACCGGTGAAGACAAAGATAAAAACCCGACAGAATAAAGCCAACATAAAAGGGAGCAGAACAAAGGAAACCTTCGGACAAAAGTCTGAAGGAATTCCTTCGGACTTTTTGTCCAAAGGATTAATTCGGAAAATAAGCTCGAGGCAGAGAAGAAGAAAATTCCGAAGGAAAGGTAATAAGCCAAAGTCCGCAAGAACAAATTCGGCAAAATTGGCAAGCATAAAGCCGAAAGAAATCAAAGGTAAAGTCAACAAGAATTCCGAAGGAAATAAGAAGACCAAGGGGCCTGACAGGAAATAAGCCCAAGAAAATGCCAAAGGGTGACGTCCTGCAAGATGTCAAATTCTGACTGCTGGAAGTAACCGTTGAAACAAAGGTAAAGCCAAAATTCTGAAAGAATTAAACCACAGGAAGTTGACCTCAGATTAAGCAACAGGAAGTTGAAAAAAGGCCAAACGGAGGAAATATAGACTAATACATCCAAATATAAAATCCTGCCAAAAATAGACATGAACAGGGAGACCAAAATAGGATAAAATACATGCCAGCAAAGGCTATTTTTGATCAACCGGTCAAAGCTTCAGATGACTAGTTGTTGAAGTCCTGCTCATCTCCGTATCAACTCATGCATCTGAAGTCCAACTCAACTTCAACCGGAGTTCCAAACTCGAACGTCGAGTCGACTGTTCTAGATTTAGAGTTGACTAATTGTTAAACGCCACATCTACCAGGAGTTTCCCATGCAAAGGAGAATGATCTCTTCGTCCAACTCAGCTTATCAGACAACCAACTCAGCGTTTCAAACGTTCCAACTCAACATCAAGCAGCTCACGTAGAGTTCTAAAATTGACATTGGTGTGAATCCCCATACAAAGAGAGGTGGGCGGTTCAGAACAAAGACAAGTTCACTTCCTCAAGCGCAAGAAGCTTCATGCAAAGACAGAGAACATATTTTATTGAAAACCCAGGTCAGCCTTGAGTTAATCTAAGTTAATCCTTCTCTTCAAATTTTCAACGCCAATCTTTGGCTCTTGTAATTCTTTATAAAATGGCTTTCAGCCTTGATTAAAAAATCATCCCTCTTTGCTAGACCAGACTCTGCCATTCGTGAGTTGTGTAACCTCTTCGATCAATAAGACTGTACTTTCAGATTTCAAGTGTTGGCATAGTGTATATTCATTCAGCAATTTGCATAAGTGGTAGATTTCTCTCCCTTCCCAAATTTTAATTCGTACCTAGTTGTTAGCTTATCGTATTATGTAGAAACCCCTGTTTCCCTGATTTCTGAAACTGAATGTTTTTTGGACTGTTTTTGTGTATTTTGATTTTTTTAATGTTTTTGCATGAAATAAAGAAGAATGCGATTTTTGCAAGGGAAAATTCGTATAAATTCAAATAAATAAATATTGAAGCAGTAAACCTTTTTTTTGGCTAAACTATATTCTTATTATTCTTCCCAGATGATTACAATATAATATCTATGTCATGCATATAAAAATAATATAAAATATTGTTCAAAAACCTGATTTTTTTGCAAACCCTAGATCTGGTACGACTAGTACGGCTGCAATAAAAACTCTTTTCTCCCTCCGTCTGAAGATCCCGAATGATACTAGATGAATAGGCGCTCCACTAGGTATCGGTAGACTAGTCAAAAAGCAAGCGATTTGCTCCAAAGGAAAATTACGCCCTTTTTTGAAACTGTACGGCCTGGTATAGAACCGTACGAATTCTGTACAGCAGCAATAAATACTGTATGGCCTGATTTTTGAGTGCCAGATCTTGATAAAATAAGCGCCAATATTGATAATCTCCTTCCGAATAATTTTCGGACCAAAACCCTGAATGTATAAATTCTTGTGAATTTCTGTGATAACCTCTGTGTGAAGTTATCTCTCTGCCTGGCAATAGATCCGCTGATATCTCACAACCTCTGAATTGCACACACTGAAGATTGCATGTTCTCCAATGCAAATCGAATACTGGAAACCCTTGGCTCAGTCTTCTCAGAAAATACTTAGCAAAAATTGTCTTCAACATGAATAGTGTGATTCCCAATGAGAAACCCTTATAATCTTCAAAAAAGTGCGATTGCCCTAATTAGGGTTTCATTAATTAAAAAATTTGGATTTTTCTTTTAATTTTTCCATAGTCTAAAAAATCACTTTTTTTTTAATTATTAAAAACGGCCCCCTTCATAATGAGCGCCCCCTAGTCAAAACCCTTAAGTTATAATATTAAATATTATAACTTTTAATATTTAATTAAATCAATTAAATATTAACCTCCCTCAATACATATCCGATTCTCGAACCGTCTGAAGCTGGGGAACAAGGAAGTGATTCCGCACATGACCATACCATAGCAGGGGTGCTTCGCTGAGTGCCAAAAATCCCTAAAAAATAGGAGCTCAAGCAAACGGTGTCCGAAAGAGCCCGAACGAAAGCCAACTGAAAAAATTCTGATAGTCGAAACCAAGCCAAGCTCCATCAAGACCCTCTATCCATCCTATCAGCCTACGAGGGTCGCATAAATAGGCTAATCATCAATTCTGAGAGATGTCAACTGAAAGGGGACATGACAGTCCGCCCCTCCTGAGATTGCTTGTCCTCAAGCAATCTCAACTCTGGATGCTGCAAAATATCCTCGCTCTCCCATGTAGCATCCTCCACTGGCAAATCTCTCCATTTTACCAAATATTCCCTGATAGTCCTCCTACGCAACTGTCTCTCTGTACTCCAGGATAGACTCAAGCACTAAAATCAACTTTCCCTCATCATCTAAGGGAGGTAAAACTGTAGAAGGTACCACACGGTGTCCCAACGCCTTCTTGAGGCATGACACATGAAAAACATTGTGTTACCTGCTCTCTGCCAGAAGCTCTAGCTCATAAGCCACCTCTCCAACACGCCTCAGGATCCTGAAAGGACCGTAATAACGTGGCTTAAGCTTCTCTGCCCCACTCTTCCTAAGAGTAGACTGACGGTAAGGCCGCAGCATAAGATAAACCATGTCACCCACATCAAAAGATCTCTCTGTCCTCCACTGATCTGCATACTGTTTTTGTTGATTTTGTGCCTTGGCAATATTCTCCTTGAGAGCCCTCATAGTATCCAGACTCTCCTGCAACAAGTCTCCAGCACTCGGCACTCTACTGTCACTCAATAGCAAATCCAGGAAACTCGGCGCCTCATATCCGTACAACGCCATAAAAGGGGGCATCTGTATGGTCATGTGGAAAGTCGTGTTATAGCAATACTCGCACAAATGAAACCACTTGACCCATACCTTTTGCTGCCCTGCAATGTAGTTCCTGAGGTAACCTTCCACCCATTTATTCGCTATCTCTGTCTGTCCATCGGTCTGCGGGTGGTAACTAGTGCTCAGCGTAAGCTCGGTCCCACACAGTTTGAACACCTCCTGCCAGAAGTGACTCAAGAACCGACTATCCCTGTCGCTCACTATGCTCCGAGGCAACCCATGCAATCTGAATACATCTCGGAAGAAGACCTCTGCTACCTATGTAGCTGTGTAAGTAGTGGTAATCGGAAAGAAGTGGGCATACTTCGTTAACCGATCCACGACTACATATATGCAATCTCATCCTTGGGTTTTAGGCAAGCCCGTAATAAAATCCATCGACAGGCATTCCCACTTCCTGTCAGGAATCGAAAGTGGCTGCAATAATCCCGCCGGGTAGGTGTTCTCCTGCTTGTTCTACTGACAAACAGAGCACTCACGCACATACTGAAGAACATCTGCCTTAAATCCTTTCCATGTGAATCTCTCCCGAATCTGTCTATAGGTCTTGAAATACCCGGGATGTCCTACAGTAGGTACATCATGAAAGGCTCGCATGATAATGTTCTTCACCACTGATCCTGGGATCAAATAAACCATGTTCTTGTAAATGATCAAGTCATTCACAAGCGTATATTTGGTATCAATCGTCGATCCCTCAACAATGTTGGATGTCCATGAATCCTTGGCATACTCTGCCACAATCATATGTCTCCAATCCTCTGTAATGTGAACTATAGTGCTCAAATAAGCCCTGCATGAGAGAGCGTGGGCCACTACATTCTGGGTGCCCTTGATGAAAGAGATGTCAAAGTCATATGCCTGTAATTTGCTCACCCACTTTTGCTGACGATCATTGAGATCTCGCTGCCCCAAGAAATGCCTCAAGCTGTTGTGATCAGTTTTGATGTAGAATTTGTTGCCAACAAGATATTGCCTAAATTTTGCCAAGGCATGCATTATAGCAAGCATCTCCTTATCATAAATGCTGTAAAGCCTCTCTGGCCCTCTGAGTTTACGGCTCTCATACACAATAGGGTGCTTGTCCTGCATAAGCACCGCTCCAACGCCCTCACCTGAAGCATCACACTGAAGCTCAAAAGGCTTCGAAAAATCTGGTAGTGCCAACACAGGGCACGTATTCATCAACTCCTTAAACCTCACGAAACACTCCTGTGCCTCAAGTGTCCAACAAAATGCACCTTTTTTCATCAAATCTGTCATAGGGGCTGCATGACGTGAATAACCAACCCACACAAACCTAGAAATCCCCGTAGCTGTGTAAGATTTGCCGGAAGAGGCCAATCAATAATAGCGCGGATCTTCTCAGGATCCATCCGCACTCCCTCTGCACTGATAATATGACCTAAGTATAACAATTCGGTCATCCCCAAATCACATTTGGACTCCTTGGCGTACAAGGACTCCCTCTCCAAAATACTGAGCACGGTCTCTAGATGAGCCAAATGCTCCTACCAAGTCCTGTTGTATATAAGAATGTCATCAAAGAAAACAAGTACAAATCTCCTCAGCAATGAATGGAAAACTCTGTTCATAGTGGACTGAAATGTCGCTGGTGCATTGGTGAGCCCGAATGGCATCACCACAAACTCATAGTGTCCACAATGACAACGGAAAGCAGTCTTCTCAATGTCCTGCTCACGAACCCTGATCTGATGATATCCTGACCTTAAGTCTATCTTCGTGAAGTAGCATGCACCATGGAGCTCATCAATAAGCTCATCAATATGAGGTATTGGATATTTGCTTTTAATAGTCCTCTTATTCAGGACTCTATAGTCTATGCACATACGCAGGGTGCCATCCTTCTTCACCAGAACAACTGAAGAAGCGAATGGTGATTTGCTAGGCCGAATGTGACCCATAGCAAGTAACTCCTTGATTGTTTTCTCGATCTCATCTTTCAACCGCTTAGGATGTCGATAAGGAGTAATCATAACGGGCTTAGCGCCCTCCTCAAGCTCAATAATGTGCTCAATGCCCGTCTGGAGGTCTCCCTGGTGGAATATCACTAAATACCTTATCATGCTTGACTCTCAACTGCTGAATGTCAGGGTGATACTCAGTCTTCTGTTGTCCCTCCTATATTGGTGCCAATGTGCACTCGGCAGCCCACTCTACCATGTCGTGTCGCATGAGCCTCTCCATCCGATGAAAAGAAATAGTTTTGATGTTGCTGTCCCGTATTGCCTTCAGAATATGTGTCTTCCCGTCAACATCAAAACGAATCTCCATGTCCTTGAGACAAAGAGTGACTTCCTCAAGGGAATGAAGCCACTTCATGCCCAAGACTAAGTCTATATCCCCCATGTTCACCACATAATAATCAGCCTTGAACTCATAGTTGTTCAAGCGCAATGGGAGATCTCTAATCATCCGCTCACACCTAAGAGTGTAACCGTCGGCCACCTTAACTCTAATGCCGTCAAACTCCTCGGTAATCAATCCACGCTTCTCCACGAATCTAGCATCAATAAAATTATGTGTGGCTCCTGTGTCAAGAAGGGTTATGACCCTCTGTCCTGCCAAAACTCCACGGAGTCTGAATGAACCCTCCTGCTGGATGCTAGATAGGCGTGCCTCCTGAATCTGAAGCTCCGACTCTGCCTCAGCCTTAGGCTCTGAAACCTCTGACTCTGACTCCTCAGAACTCTCCTGTTGTTCGGAATCTTTTGATTTCGAATCCTCATAATAAGCCCACATCACTCGATTTGCCTTACCCTTAGGCCTCAAAAGACAATCGTGATTGGCATCATATGGACCTTTGCAGTAGAAGCAAAGCTTCTTCCTGCGTAGATCGTTAAGAGCCTCTCGATCCAAAGGTGGTGCTACTGGTTTGCCCTTTGAATCATTCTTAAAATCTGATTTGTCCTTGTTAAAATCTGATCTCTCTCTATTTCTGTTGAAGCCCTTATTGTCCCTGAATGAAGAAATACCTCTGGAGTTGAATTTACTGGATGGGGCTGCCATCTCCATACTACGCGCCTTCTTCATAGCTTCCTGTAACGAGGAGGATCAAAGGCTTTGATCCAACCTCTCAATGGTTCGGATAGGCCCTCAATGAAAAGAACTATCAATCTACGCTCTGAAATGTTTGGCACCATGACTGCCAACCGCTGAAACTCCCCAATGAAGGACTCCAAGTTACCTATTTGTTTCAACTATGCCAAGTCTCGAAAATAAACCTCTGGATCTTTCTTGTCAAACCTCTCAACCAACCTATCCACAAAGTCCTGGTACTCTGTCCCCTGATTATGCTGAAGTGTTACCATACCATGGTACCACCAATCATGTGCTACTCCCTCCAAGTGCAAAGCGGCGTATTTGATAGCTTCTATCTTTGTCATTGGCCTCAATGCCAAAAATGTGTCAAGCTTATGAATCCAAGCTTGAGCTGTCATCTTACCACTCCCGTCAAAAGTAGTCAAAGAAAGCTTGCCCGTAGCCTTCTTCAGCTCACTAAGCTGACCTCTAGGCCTCCTATCCTGTCTAAGTGACCTGTGGTGCTCTCTCCTCTGATTTACAAAACGATCAAAGGACATCCTCTCCCGAACTTGAGGAGCTAATAAATTCCCACTCCTCATTTGCAGCCATGAGCGTATCTGCAAATAGAGGATCCCCTGCCGCGTCCTCTGCTGGAGCTTCTTCTGGTTCCTCCTGAACAAATGTAGGACGTGTAGGCCTATCAGCTGTTCTGAAATGGATCAACTGTGGTCTCTAATTAACTGTAGCACTCCTGTTATCTCCTTGTTCCCCATTATGTCTAACAGGTGGGTTCATCCTCTCTACCATAGTAGTAAGTGCTTGTAGTGCCTGCGCCATCTGTTGCTAGCCTGTAAC
The DNA here is from genome assembly GCA_037957365.1 of Torreya grandis. Classification (NCBI taxonomy): domain Eukaryota; kingdom Viridiplantae; phylum Streptophyta; class Pinopsida; order Cupressales; family Taxaceae; genus Torreya; species Torreya grandis. The sequence goes on along the minus strand of JARHVA010001979.1, from coordinate 1,193,600 downwards.
CATAGCACGAAAGAATTCTCTGGTGTCCTGATCCTCATTATTCTTGTGGCCCCTGGGTGGGCTACCCTCACGCCTGTCACCCATAATAACCAACTGTTGTTTTAAAACCTGGTCGCCTTCAAGCAAGGCTCTCTTGCATGTGTAATACCTGTGTGGTCCTAACTCTTGTGGCTGCATAAGATTGCTAAACCCTCAGGATGGCAAGATTTAGCTCTGATACCACTGTAGAAACCCCTGTTTCTCTAATTTCTGAAACTGAATGTTTTTTGGACTGTTTTTGTGTATTTTGATTTTTTTTGGTGTTTTTGCATGAAATAAAGAAGAATGCGATTTTTGCAAGGAAAAATTCGTATAAATTCAAATAAATAAATATTGAAGCAGTAAACCATTTTTCTGGCTAAACTATATTCTTATTATTCTTTCCAGATGATTACAATATAATATCTCTATCATGCATATAAAAATAATATAAAATATTGTTCAAAAACCTAATTTTTCTGCAAACCCTAGATCTGGTACGGCTAGTACGGCTGCAATAAAAACTCTTTTCTCCCTCCGTCTGAAGATCCCGAATGATACTAGATGAATAGGCACTCCACTGGGTATCGACAGACTCGTCAAAAAGCAAGCGATTTGCTCCAAAGGAAAATTACGCCCTATTCTGAAACTGTACGCCCTGGTACAGAACCGTACGAATTTCGTACAGCAGCAATAAATACTGTACGACCTGATTTTTGAGTGCCAGATCTTGATAAAATAAGCGCCAATATTGATAATCTCCTTCTGGATAATTTTCGGACCAAAACCCTGAATGTATAAATCCCTGTGAATCTCTGTGATAACTTCTGTGTAAAGTTATCTCTCTGCTTGGCAATAGATCCGCTAATATCTCACAACTTCTGAATTGCACACACTGAATATTGCATGTTCTCCAATGCAAATCGAATACTGGAAACCCTTGGCTCAGTCTTCTCAAAAAATACTTAGCAAAAATTTTGTCTTCAACATGAATAGTGCGCTTCCCAATGAGAAACCCTTATAATCTTCAAAAAAGTGCGATTGCCCTAATTAGGGTTTCATTAATTAAAAAATTTGGATTTTTCTTTTAATTTTTCCATAGTCTAAAAAATCACATTTTTTTTAATTATTAAAAACGGCCCCCTTCATAATGAGCGCCCCCTAGTCAAAACTCTTAAGTTATAATATTAAATATTATAACTTTATAATATAGCTCCCTCAATTAATATTTAATTAAATCAATTAAATATTAATATCTCCCTCAATACATATCCGATTCTCGAACCGTCTGAAACTGGCGAACAAGGAAGTGATTCCGCACATGACCATACCATAGCAGGGGTGCTCCGCTGAGTGCCAAAAATCTCTAAAAAATAGGAGCTCAAGCAAACGGTGTCCGAAAGAGCCCGAACGAAAGCCAACTGGAAAAATTCTAATAGTCGAAGCCAAGCCAAGCTCCATCAAGACCCTCTATCCATCCTAGCAGCGTACGAGAGTCGCATAAATAGGCTAATCATCAATTCTGAGAGATGTCAACTGGAAGGGGACATGACATATTATGCAGGTCATGTTCAGTGTTATTTATGTCTTTTGTTGAAGCTGTAAGTGGATGTTAGGTGGCTGCAAAGTGTCTTGTATCAGACCTCTCTCCATCGCTTTCCCTCATGTTTTGGTCATTGGATCGAACCTCTTCATGAAATATTTATGCATAAGTGATTGATTGAAATCAAAGGTCTTCATTTTCCCTTGTTTGTTCAGTGTTCAAGGTTCCAAGTTGAGTGGATCAATCTTCTGGTGTATCACCTTCATTATGTAGGATTTCCCCTTAAAGTTTCCTTCTCCCTTTTCCATGGTAGTCCGCAGCATAGAGTAGAGATCCTCATTGATACACCTTACAGGAACCAGCCTTCTCTGGAGGTTCTTCTCACCGTTGAGGCACCCACCCTCGTGAGAAGATCCCATTGCTTCAGCCAGGTAGAGGATTGGCCATTTCATGCACGTCTTCGATTCAGGGCGCAACTCTAGGTTGACAATAGTACCCTTGATTTTGCAAATTTTGTGATAGGGCAGCAATACATAAACATGAATGTTCACCCCTTTCTAAAGAAGTATGCCTTGGGGAAGGGAATTCTGAATTCCCAAGTAGAAGATTGTGTGGAGGCCACAAATACTCTCCATATTGTGGGGAAGGAAGGGCAAGCTAAGGACAGCTCCAAAGGTAGGAAAATTCTACATTTGTTTTGCACTCACATGCCACTTTGGAGGTATGAGTGGAAAGGGAAGCTTGGAAGTGAAGTATGGGCAAGATAGGTACTTCATTGGGCTTCATGGCAGGATTGCCCCCTTAATGATAGTGCTCACATGGGAGTCTGGAAGGCAAGCACTCAATGGGAATGCAAGAAAAGTATGGTTTCAATTATGCTCAAAATTGCATTATTCATAAAAATTAGTAACCTATGCCATAGGCTTGATGGGAGTTCCATGAGGATCCTTGGAAGCTGTAATGGGTGTCCTGGCACCACAATAAATAAGGGCTACTCAGAAATTTTGTGGAGCATTGGCTGGAAATAGAGTTTCCAACAAGCAACGGTGGGAGGTTCCACCAAGGAAGAAGGATGGCACCCCTCTGAAGACCATGGATGGCTGAGTTTGACAAGAAAAACCATGAAGGGCAGCAGTTGTACACATTTTTGACATGCTGCCAACCACAGTACCAGCCCCTCTAGCGTGAGCATGACAGTCATAAAATTCATTTTGAAGGCATGTTGCAAAGGGGAATTCCGAAGGGGTGAATCCTTGTCAAAATTACTCACAACTAAGGATCATAAGAAGGCTGTTTTGCATAGGTACAGCCAACTGAACACAAGGTACATAGTTGTAGTTGCCATGGAGGAAGGTCTAGCCATCATAATGCTAATTGTGAGAAAGGAAAGTAAAAGGTACAGCAATACTAATGGTCGGGGCAGCAAGAGTGGACCTTTGGGAGTCCATTACATGAAGATGGATGTTGATGAAGTTGCAAGCAATAAAGGAGAATTGAACGACATGCCTATAAGGCATGGAAAAACGGTTGAAGCATGGGGGTGGAGAACTTTGGTTTTCATTGACATGTTTGTTCTATGTGTAGGTTTAGGAACAGCCCATATGAATGTTGATAAAGAGACTCATATGAGTTAAAAAGTGCATTGTTTGCATATATCCAAAGAAAGTACAATGATCATAGCACATGACAAGCATGAGTGGGGGCAACTGAGTTTGTTTTCAGCCCACAATAACAAGATGGGACCCATTGAAGCTCAAGGCTATGTCCATGAAGCAAGTGTTTTGGGTTGCAAATTCCCAAGATTGAAGTGGGATCCAGGTATTTCAGAGATAATAGCAAATGGGCTTGCATTTGCTTGAAGGCATGCAAATTTGGGAAGGGTGAACTATGATGTCTCATTTTCTAAAAATAAAGTAATATTATTATTAAAATAAAAAGTATTTTTAAATACTTTAAATAAAAGTAATAGTATGCTTTATTGCCAAAAATGAATATGTCGGCAACTCCTATTCTAATTTGATCTTTCATAAAGAAGGCGAACTTTCTATTGTGATGTAAGTCAGCCCTTAGTTTTGAGCTATTTTGGGGTTTGAGTGGGAAGGGTTATAAAGAGAGAGAGGAGGTTCATTTGAAGGGGGTTATGTGATTTTTTATAATTGAAATTTATAAGTTTTTGGCGCGATTTGTTGAACTTTATCCAGTCGAGGTCGGAACCTTCATTGATTTGGTTGTAATAAGGACAAAAACCCTTATCTAACAACTGGCAGCCTTAATTCAGGGGTTGTATCGAGCATCATTGGATAGTTTGAGGTGTTTTGAACACCATTACAAGTTTGGCATGGCAAAGGACAATTTGAAGGACGCAACTGATCTGAAGGGCAGTGAGCTGGTTTGAAACCCTAGAAGAGCAACAAAGTGGTGGAAGAAGGCAAAAGATTCATTATTAGGGCAGCGACCTTCCCTTGGGGTTTGGGACTGCAATTTGTAGGGCTAAACAAAGCCTAATTTGTCGTTTAAGGGCATGCATATTTAGCTAGTACTTTTACTATAGTTTCTAGCCATTGAATTGATAATAAAAATCAGATTTGAAGGTATTTCAGTGGATTGTATTGTTTCTGAATTCTTTGGTGAATATTTGATGGGAAAATATTGCAAATTGTGCCCTAAATGCATATTTCCAAAATTTTGATTTCTTTTATGGTTAGGATTTGAAATAAAGAAAATCAGAAATTTGCATTTATTGTTAGGGTTTGTTGGAAAATCCAAATCTTTCTAATTTTGTCCTAATCGGGACATTACAGTGGGGGACTTTAAGGGCCATGAGTGCTCCAAGGTCTTAAGTGGGAGTTATAAAGGAATTGATCTTTTTAAATGTTTTAAGTTTCCCTCCAAATGGAACACACCTCTTAGAGGGAAGGTTATAAAAAAAAGTTGAGGACTCATTGAGGAGGTTAGACTATCTTTTTGAATAATTGAATTTCTGAGTTGAAGCACACAAAAGCTTAATTAATTCTTTGAAGAAGAAAACCTTCAAAGGGCTGGAATTGAAGACTAAAGCCTTTGATAACCAGATTGGACAACTTCATGAGGAGGTTGTATTGAGCATAATTGGCATACAAAGGTGTTTTGAACACCATTTGGTCTTCTGCAAGTGTGGCGACTACGTTTGAGGGCTGGACGAGCTGATTGGGAGCAGGTTTTAGGGCAGTAAGTTGCTTAAAGTTACAAGGATTCACCTTTGGGAGCAGCAAACCCTTTCTAGGGTTGGGCGCAGGCCTTTCAAGGCCCATTTTGGCCTTTTCTTGGGTGTGGAACAGCCACACAAACTTCTCATATTTTTATGATAATTTCCAACCATTGAACATTGCAAAAATCAGGTTTTGAATGATTATTGTTGGCTGAAACATTTGATAAATTTCTATAATTTTTGGAGAAATTGAATATTATTTTTGGTGCTATAATTGGGCACCTGCAGTAGTCTGTAATTAATTTCATATATCTAAGGTTTGAATAAATTCAGAATAATTGCATATTTCAATAGGGTTTGTTGGAAAACCCCTTTTTTCGATTTTCAGCCCTAAAGGGGATATTACAATTCAACCACTGACTATCAGGCTATTAATCTTTTTGGATTTATATCATGATTCATGGCATTTGGCATTGAATTATTAGTAGTGTCTTCAGTGGTTTTGAGGTTATTTAACTTTTTTGTTTACTCTATTCATCTTATGTGGTTAATTTTGCTTATTTAGCTTCTTTATTTGTATGGTCGTACCCAAGTCATACCTAGGGCAAAAACAAAATTTTTGTACCAACGTACTTGAACGACGTACCCATACTAGTAACAATACCAGGATTGGCAACTTAGCAAAGGAACAAAGGAACAATATTGGAGTGAAAATCATACTATAACAAGTCTTGATGACTTCAAAAATAAGGATACGTTGGCTCAAATGGAAGGTTGCCTACATGAGAAGTCTACCTGAACAAAGCATTGGGGCGATGGTAACCTAATGGACTAGTCACGGGATGTTTACGCGTGATGTCCCCATTTCCACATCATGATTAAGCAGGTATTGAAGACCTTTAGTCTACTTCCCCATAGACTAAAGGAATCTTTTTGGAGAATTATTTTTTAGTAGTTAATTATTAATTGCCGAAAATAGTGATTTTTATCATTTGTTCTTATAAGAAAATTATTACTTAATTAATAGAATATTTGTTAAAAAATGGTTTTTACCACTAAAGTGCTTAAATGAAGTAATTATTAATTATTTGTCTTAAAAGTTATTTTATTAAGGCAACTAATTAATATCAAATTTGAAAAAAAGAATGTCGGCATGGAAGCTAAAGCAATGCAAGGAAAAGACATTCTAAAAAGGGCTAGCAAATGCTTATGATGTATTTTATCTTCTCAAGATGGTTTGCCCTCCTTTGGAAGGTACAAATAGAAGATGAAAACTACAATGGAGGACATGTTGAATTTTGATAATTGTTCTTCATGCTTGAAAGAACTATTGGAATGCATGCCCAATAGGAGTTCGTTGTTTTGGTGTTGATCAATCTACAAAAAGTGTTTTTTGACACCACCTTTGCTAAGGAGATCTTGTTCTTGCCCTAGAAGCGGGACAATTTGCTTAAGGAGTTCATGTGAGGTTTTTGTGAGGGTTTTGAGACTCAATTCTTGCAAATTAATTCTGATTAATATTTGCCATATTTTTGCAAGTGGAGTGAACTACCTTGAAGACTTGGATTGATGGTTTCGAAACCCCTTTTGGGTTTATTTATTCAAATTGAATATTATGAATTTATTTGTTACTTTACTGCATGTTGACGTGAGATTTTGGAGGAGTTTCGTGGAAGGTTTGAAACTTTAAATTGATAGGAAATTAAATAATAATTTTCAGATTATTATTTAATTATTTATGGCAGGTTTTGAAGTCTTTTTCACTTGTGGAAAGCAAGATTTTGCTCTCCTAATTTTCTACTAATTTTCCTACACTTGGTGACTTGGACGATTGGCTTGGAGGGCACTTTTTGGTCATTTTTATATCCTAGGAGGTTTGCTGAAATTTTCTGATATTTTTTGGGCACTTCGGTGAATTTTGGCGAGGGTTTGAAGCTAAAAAATATCCAGAACAGCAACTGTCTTTTTAAGGAAAAAAATCAAATTTTTACAACCATCATAAAGTGGCATTTGAGCATCAATAATTTGGCAAAAAGGTACTTATTTCATGCTTTTAATTTTTTGATCATTTTTGCAAGTATTCAGATAAATTTGAGATAAGTTATTGGCTGAAAATTATCTACAAAATCTTAGTATTGTGGCGCCTGGGGTTTCTAAAGTATTTTCAATGGTTTTTAGAGTATTTATTGCAAACTAGGGTTTGTTGATTTCATTTTCAAATTTTCAAAATTTTGAGATTTAAGAGAAAACTTCTTTTGTGTAAAATCGTCTCATTTAAGGACATTACAGTGGTATCAGAGCACCAGTCTTGTCTGCGTATGAGTTGGTTGTTGGATGCAAGCAAGGAAAGATCATTTTTTATCAGAAAAAGAAAAAGAATATGGCAGACCAAGAGCCTAAAGGGTTCTCTTCAAAGCAAGTTAAACTTTTGCAAAGCGTAATCAAAGAAAGCCAAAAAGATATTCAACAAACATTGAGTATACAAATTGCAGCGATGTTGAAGGATTCTACAATTCCAAGTAAAGACCACCCCTTCAATGGAGAAGCACATTCGAGTGATGAGAGGGTTTCTATTAACCCTCTCATAAATTCTTCAAAGCCACATTCCTACAGAAAGAATCGGTAATAGAAATGAGGATGCCAAGGGAAGATATTTTGGAGATTCGTCAAAGAGAGTATGCAGCCCTAAGCTTAGCCATGCAAGATATTGTCTTTTCAAGATTTTTGTGAGATGAAGGATCCAAGCCAAAGGTTCCTAATACGCAACCCCGCAGAGATTTGCAACAAAGGATGGGTAAGATTTCTCTTCCTATTTTTGATGGTACTAATAAACCTCCTATGAGATCTTGGTTACAGAAGTTGGAGACATATTTGTCACTTAACCCCATGTTTGAGGATGAGGCTCTAAAATTTGTCACCCTACATTTGTAGGGTATTGCTCATGAGTGGTGGTTTCATGGTCTAATCACACAAGGCCACGGATATCTTACTACCATGGAAGAGTTTGGCAAAAGAATCATGGCGAAGTTTGATAGAAAAATTCAAAAATACATTTTCGTGAGTTAGCTCAACTCAAACAAGATCATGATGTTGAAAGGTATGTTGATTTTCAAAAAGTTTCAGTAATGGTCCCTGATATTAGTGAGAAGAGGTTGGTTGTTTTATTTGTTTGTGATGTCTCATTTTCATATAATTTTAATAATTAATAAAATTGCCCAAATAGTGATTTTAATCATTCAAAAATATAAAGCAATTAATTAATTATTAAAATAAAACTATCTTGGATAATTATTCAAATTATATCTAGTTTCCTAAAATATGGTTTTAACCATTTGAAAAATTAAGGTAATTTTAATGATTATTCTAAGGGGCTTTATAATTAATAAATTGCTTGAAAAGTGATTTTTATCACTTTTAATTATTAGAGCAATTTAATTAGTTAAATGAGGACCTAACTATTTAATATCAAAAAGTAATCTTAATTACTAATTTAATAAGGCAAGTTATTTGATTAATTCAACAAGGCCTAAATTGAAATTAAAAAAAATGTCGGCTTGGGAGCTAAAACAAAAAAAGGAAAAGATATTCTAGAAAAGGCAAGTGAAGCTTATGAGGTACTTTCCTCCCCAAGGTGGTTTGCCCCCCTTTGGAAGGCACAAATACAAGGTGAAGATCACAATTGAAAATATGTTGAATTTTGATAATTGTTCTTCATGCTTGAAGAAACTATTGGGATGCATGCCCTATAGAAGTTCGTTGTTTTGGTGTTGATCAAATCTAAAAAAGGTGTCTTTTGACACCACATTTGCTAAAGAGATCTTGTTCTTGCCCTAGAAGGGCGATTTACTTTGAGGAGTTCTTGTGAAATTTCGTGAGGGTTTTGAGGCTTATTTTTTGCATGTTAACCTTGCTTAATATTTATCATATTTTTGCAAATGGAGCGAACCACTTTGGAAGCTTGAATCGAGGGTTTGAAAGCCTCTTTTGATCTCTTTTATGCAAATTAAATATTCTGATTTTATTTGTTAATTTTGTGCATGTTGGCATAAGATTTTGGAAGAGTTTTATGAAGGGTTTGAAGCCCTAAATCAATAGAAATTAAATAATAATTTTCAAAATTATTATTTAATATTTTTGTTAGATTTTGAAGACTTTTTCATTTGCGGAAGGCAAGATCTCGCTTTCTTATTTTTATGCTAATTTTTTTGCACTTAACAAGTTGGGTGATTGCCTTGGAGGGCACTTTTTGGCCATTTTTATGCCCAAAAAGATTCATTGTATTTTTCTAGTATTTTTTGGGCACTTGTGGCAATTTTTTGCAAGGATTTAAAGCGAAAAAATATTTAGAACAGCAGTTGTATTTTTAGAATAAAATCAAAATTTTCAACCATCATAAAGTGGCATTTGAGCTTCAAAATTTTGGCAAAAAAGGTACTTGTTTTGTTAATTTAATTTTCTGATTATTACTACAAGTATTTAGTTAATCTTGGGACAAGTTATTGGCTGAAATTCATCTACAAAACCCTACTATTGTGGCGTCTAGGGTTTCTAAGGCTTGAGAAATATTTTTTGAGCTTATTTTACAAACTAGGGTTTGTTGATTTCATTTTTAGAATTATGGAATTTAAGGAAAAACCTCTTTTGTATGAAATCGTCCCTTTTAGAGACATTACAAGGTTTGATTGAATCCTTGAAAGGTTTGGTTAAGGCTTTTAACCCTCTTTCTTTACTAGATGTTATCACTAAGGCTTTGGATTTAAAATGTTTAGCATACAAAGGTCATGAAGGGCAAAAGGGCAAATACAAGGCAACCAAGAACTGATTTTAGTGGGCAGCAAAGAGCACAAGGTGGACAGCCTAAAGCACCACCAAATGAGCCACAAAAGAAGCTTTATACACCATATGTGCCACCTCATAGATCATTTCCCCATAACAGCAAATGAAGGATGATAGAGATGAATTAAAAAGGCAAGGCTTATGTTTCACTTGCAAAAATCCATGGACCAAAGGCCACCATTGCATAGGCAAGGGACATGTCTACTATATTGAGGTAATTGATGATGATTCAAATTTTGATATTGTTGATACTAATAATGAAAAGAATGACAATGTTGTTGATGAGCATATACATGAGGAAGACACACAAGACTTGGATAGCACACTTGCTTCTCTTTCAGAAGCTCCGAAGTATCATGCCTTCAAAATAAAAGGCACATTGAAGGGTCAAAGAGTGACTACTTTGGTTGATAGTGCAACCACTCATAATTTCATTGATAAGAGCTTGGTTAAGAAGATGGTATTAGAAGCTACGGATTGCAAAGGTTTCAATGTGACTATGACGGATGGATTCACCATTTCTTGCTTCAAAAAGTTGCCACAACTTCCACTCACTCTTGGAAAACACAAGGTAATTAATGATTTTTATGTTGCTGACATTGAAGATATTGATATTGTTTTGGGTGTTCAATCGTTGCATTCCTTAGGAGACTTCACTCAAAATTATAAAACTATGGAGCTGAAATTCTTCAAAGACGACAAGGAAGTGGTCCTCAAGGGTCTAGCAAATGGTGTTCCACAAGAGGTGTCTATGAAGAAGATGGAAAGGGCTTTTAGAAGGGGTCAAATTGTTTGGACAGCAAGCTGTCTTAACAATAAATTCAGAAAAAAGGAAATAGCAGTCCCCTCATGGTAAGTTACAAGCTATTTTAGACAAGCATATTCATGCCTTTAATGATTTACCTTATGGTTTGCCACCAGATAGCGGTTTTGAGCATAATATTGAGCTGGAAATGGATGCCAAACTGGTTATTGTCACTCCTTATCGCCACCCAAGAGCCTTCAAGGAAGAGATTGAAAAGACCATCAAAGAATTACTTGTTATAAGACACAAGAGGCCTAGCTCAAGTCCTTTTGCTTATTCAGTTGTTCTAGTGAAGAAGGATGGCACTATGAGGATGTGTATTGATTACAAGTTATTGAATAAGAAGACCATCAAAAATAGATATCCAATACCTAAAATCGATGAATTAATGGATGAGTTACATGGTGCCACTTACTTTTTCAAGATTGATTTAAGATCCGGTTATCACCAAATCAAGGTAAGAGAAGAGGATGTTCATAAAACTATTTTTAGATGTCATTTTGGGCATTTTCAGTTTTTGGTTATGCCTTTTGGATTGACTAATGTCCTAGCGACTTTTCAGTCATGTATGAACAATATGTTTGGCGAATATCTAAGTTAGTTTGTGTTAGTTTTCTTTGATGACATTCTTGTGTATAGCAAAACCTTGGAGGAGCATTTGAGACATTTGGATTTGGTGTTGAGCACATTGGAACAACATTCTTTCTTTGCAAAAAAATCGAAGTGTCAGTTTGAATTAACTAAGATTTTGTATTTAGGACATGTCATCAATGCACAAGGTGTGCAAGTGGACCAACAGAAAATTGCAGGTATCATGGATTGGCCTATTCCCTCTACACAGACATAGTTAAGAGGATTTTGTGGTCCTTGCAATTATTACAAGAGATTTGTGAAAGGTTTCTCACAATTTGCTGCCCGCTTGACCGATTTAACTAAGAAATGAGCTTTCAAATGGTCCAAAACAGCCTAACTATTATTTGAAAATCTCAAGGAGGTAATGTGTTCTTGTCCAGTTCTTGTTATTCCATATTTCTCTACTCTTTTTGTGGTTGAGTGTGATGTTTCAGGGGAAGAGATAGGGGTTGCCCGAATGCAGTATAGACATCTTATTGCTTTTGAAAGTAGGAAACTCAAGGATTCAAAGAAAGCTTATTCAATCTATGACAAGGAGATGTTGGCAATTATGCATGCTTTGAGTAAGTTCAGGGAATATTTGGTTTGTGGCAAATTCAATGTAAAATCGGATCACAATAACTTGAGATTTTTTCACAATCAAAAAGAGTTGAATAATAAACAACAAAAATGGGTAAGCAAGGTGCAAGCTCACGATTTTGATATTATGTGAAAGATAAAAATAATGTGGTTATAGATGCTCTATCCAGGAAGCCTTGTTTTGGATTACTTGAGGGCAAGCAATTTTGGAAAGGGAGAACTGTGATATCCCTATTTCCACATCATGATTGAAGACCTTTAGTCTACTTCCCCATAGACTAAAGGAATCTTTTTAGAGAATTATATTTTATTAGTTAATTATTAATTGCCGAAAATAATGATTTTTATCATTTGTTCTTATAAGAAAATTATTACTTAATTAATAGAATATTTGTTAAAAAGTGGTTTTTACCACTAATGTGCTTAAATGAATTAATTATTAATTTATTTGCCTTAAGGTAATTTTAATTACTATTTTATTAAAGCAACTAATTAATATTAAATTTGAAAAAAAAAACGTTGGCATGGGAGCTAAAGCAAGGAAAGGAAAAGATATTCTAAAAAGGGCTAACAAAGGCTTGTGATGTATTTTATTTTTCCAAGGTGGTTCAGACACCTTTGGAAAATACAAATACAAGGTGAAGACTACAATGGAAGACATGCTGAATTTTGATAATTGTTCTTCATGCTTGAAAAAACTATTGGGATGCATGCCCAATAAGAGTTCATTGTTTTAGTGTTGATCAATATATAAAAAGTGTTTTTTGACACCATCTTTGCTAAGAAGATCTTGTCCTTGCCCTAGAAGTGGGCCAATTTGCTTAAGGAGTTTTGTGAGGGTTTTCTTACTCAATTTTTGCATATTAATTCTGATTAATATTTTCCATATTTTTGCAAGTGGAGCGAACTACCTTGGAGACTTGGATTGAGGGTTTGGCGGCCCCTTTTGGGTCTTTATGTAAATTAAATATTCTGAATTTATTTGTTATTTTTCAACCTGTTGACGTGAGATTTTGAAGGAGTTTCATGGAAGGTTTGAAGCCCTAAATTGATAGAAAATTAAATAATAATTTTCAGATTATTATTTAATTATTTATGACAGGTTTTGAAATCTTTTTCACTTGCAAAAGGTAAGATTTTGCTCTCCTAATTTTCTGCTAATTTTCCTACACTTGGCGACTTGAGCGATTGGCTTGGAGGGCACTTTTTGGTCATTTTTATGCCCTAGGAGGTTCACTGAAACTTTTTGGTATTTTTTCGGTACTTGTGGTGAATTTTGGCGAGGGTTTGAAGCGGAAAAACATCGTGAACAGAAGCTATATTTTTGGGGAAAAAATCAGATTTTTACAACCATCATAAAGTGGCATTTGAGCATCAATAATTTGGCAAAAAGGTACTTATTTCATGCATTTAATTTTCTAATCATTTTTGCAAGTATTCAGATAAGTTATTAGCTAGTAATTGTCTACAAAACCTTAGCATTGTCGCACCGAGGGTTTCTAGAGCATTTTCAAGAGTTTTTAGAGTATTTATTGCAAACTAGGGTTTGTTGATTTCATTTTCAAAATTTCAGAATTTTGAGATTTAAGGGAAAACCCTTTTTGTGTGAAATCGTCCCATTTGAGGACATTACACTAGGTTTGTCAAATGAATGGAGCTCTACCTCTATATAAAAAAATGAAAGACTAAAGAGAATAAGTTTGATGGGACTGCAATAGCTAGTACAAGATCACAAACTAGAAGGGAAGATTGAGGACTTTGTGGATCCAAAAATTGGTCCTTGTTTTTGTTATGTACAACGTCATTATTATAACCACTAACCACAACCTGCATCAATAGATATTCTAATGTAATGTATCTTAATGTGCACTCATTATGACGACTGCTTGTCTCCTTCAATTATATTTATTTTCTTAGCATTGGATCTCTATATATTTATATATCCATACAACAACCAAGGAAGGAAAATAATGAGAAACAGCAAATTCATCAATGTCATCAAGTAAAATATAAAGGGCCATTTCTTGGATCCACTAGAAATTGTCGTCCTGACATCAAATGACCAAAAATTCATACAATGAAATTAAGTGCATTAGTAACAAATAAATTGTGTATTGTCTGATATTGATCCGAGCAACAATTTAGGTGACCATTCGGGTGACAGTTAATTCCCCGAATTCTGTATTGCTTTAAATTCTCACCCGTTATGTCCTCGGGCTCTGTATTGTTTTATGTCCTCGAGCTCTGTATTGTTTTAAATTTTGGAAGTTAAATTGTCGGCGACAGTTATTTCCTCGAATGTTGTATTGTCTTAAGTCTTCACCCGTTAATTCCTCGAGCCACTCAATCTCTCACGAGATAATATGTATAAATGAAGAACTTCCCGAAATGGGGAGGCAGACATCTCTTCCCAGAGATAAGCATATATTTGTATTGCGATCTTGAGTAATACATCTCTTCTCAGAGAATTCATTGTTACTGTGTTCTTTCTATGCTATTGAAATATTTATCAACCAAAACTTCTGAGTTTTGGATCAGTGGTATCAGAGCGGTTTGTCTTGAGAGTGTATGATCCCGAAGCCAAGGTCAGGATACAGGAAACTTGGGTGGGAAGCGACAGAGCTTCCAAACTTTCCACCTGTTTGCCCCAAACGACTTCAAATGGTGGGCGACACCAAGACATCCGATCCTTTCAAGGAAATGGTGAATGAAGCCCTCCAACAGCAACAAGCGCAGATGCTGCAACAATTTGCTCAAATTCTTCAAACACTTCCGATGGAAAATTCTAGCTCCGCAGCTACACATCCTAGCTCCTCATCTAGGGAACTTCCTTTCAGTGCCCCAACACCCTTCAAGGTTCAGGTAAATTTTGATATTCCCACATTTGAAGGCAAAATCAATGCTGATGCAGTAGAAAATTGGTTGGATCAACTGTCTTCCTACTTCTCTGTAAATAAGTTCACCGATGGAGAAAAGATCACTTTTGCTCTTTTGAAATCACCATTGCCTGTGAAAAACTGGTGGGAAGTGTACAAAAAGAGGTTCAGCACAGATATCATTGGCCTTGGGGTGGAACCTACCTGGGATGATTTTATGGAAGCAGTAAATGAAGAATACTATCCCATCGGAGCATATGATGACCTGTACATACAATGGCAACAACTTCGCCAAGGCAAGGACCAATCTGTTCAAGATTACACAGACACTTTTCATTCTTTGTCTGCAAGATTGGGCATTCAAGAAAGTGAGAAACATAAGACTCAAATATCATGGTGGACTCCAATGGTACATATGGGGGGAAATGGAACTCTTCAATTTGGAAACCCTCGGTGAGGCATATAAATTTGCAGTGAAGATTGAACAGAAGCATGGCAGAAAGAATACGAAGAGTCAACCCTCAAAATTGAAAAGTGACAAGAAATGTCAAACACGAACCCAAAATTGGAAGCAGAAGGAGTTTCAGGATAAGAAATCCCAAAAAGGGAAGGCTGGAAAATGGTGTGATTACCACAAAACTAGAACTCACTCCAAAGAAAAATGTCAAGCCATCAAGTCACTGCTCTCTGAGTCATAATACTCGACATCTACTACTCTGCCTCATACACAACCCACAGTGGAAGAGGACGAAGAAGAAATTGTAGATGTTGAACCTGACACCATCATCACCTCATCACAGACCCGTGAGGAAAGACCAGATGACAAAGAAAGATTGTTTCACTCCAAATTATGGGTAAACGGTAAGCCTCTGCATTTCATTCTTGATAGTGGGAGTCAAAAGAATTTAATCTCTGCTAAAGTTGTGAAAAGTCTAAATCTATCCATGAAGCCTCATCTAAAGCCCTACAGTATTGGATGGTTGAGCCCAGGGAGCGACCTTCGTGTCACCCATCAGTGTCTTCTTTCATATGCTATAAAACCATTCCAAGATGAAGTCTTGTGTGATGTGGTCAATCTAGATGTTTGTGATGTACTCCTTGGTCAGTCATTCATGTATGAGCGACATGGCATCTATGAATAATGAACCCGAAGGATCACCCTCACTCTTGGAACACGGCGCTATAGGGTACCAGAGGTACCACCTCCCACATTTGTCTCCCTGATCAGTGCTAAGCAATGCAAGAGATTGGTGGAGAAGACAGCAGTTTGTTCTCATGATGGTCAAACCACAAAAATCCAAGGAGGCCGATGTTGCAGTCCTCACTACACAATCAACACAACAACAAAAGCAGATAGGATGAATCACAGGAAAATACGATGACTTATTCAAGTCACCCACAGGAGTTCCACTGCATTGCCAGGTAAAACATTCTATCGATTTGATCCCAGGATCACCTTTGCCTAACAATCATGTGTATCGCAGATCAGTTTTGGAGAATGATGAGATAAAAAGACATATTCAAGAATTGATCCAAAGGGGTCACATCAAGCCAAGCTCTTCACCTTGTGTTAGCTCAATTGTCTTGGCACCGAAGAAAGATGGAACATGGAGGCTTTGCATTGACTACCGAGCCCTGAATAAAATCTCTGTGAGGAATCGCTACCCTCTCCCCAGGATCGATGACCTGTTGGACCAGCTCCGTGGTGCGAAGTTCTTCACCAAAATTGATCTCAAATTTGGTTATCACCAAATTCCCATCGATCCCACTGATGTCTAGAAGACTGCATTCAAATCTAAGGAGGGGCTCTTTGAATGGTTGGTTATGCCTTTTGGCTTAACTAACACACCTGCAACCTTCATGAGGATGATGGATGACATCCTACGACCCTTCACCAACTCATTCGTGGTTGTCTACCTAGATGACATACTCATCTATAGCAAAACATGGGAAGAACATTTGCAACATGTTCGTAAGGTGCTTCAAACTCTTCGGGAGCACAAGTTGTATGCAAATCTTGACAAATGCACATTCAGAATGACAACAATTCAGTACCTTGGGTACGTTGTGAATGAGGAAGGGGTCCATGTTGATCCAGAAAAGATTCGGGTTATTCGAGAATGGCCCACACCAAGGACCCTCACAGAGCTTCGCAGCTTTTTGGGTCTTGCAAATTTCTACTGCAGGTTTGTTCTTGGATTTTCACATGTTGCTTGGTCACTAACCCAAGTGACTAAAGGAGGAGCTAAAGCTACATTTCAGTGGGGTGAAATACAACAAAGGGCATTTGAGAATTTGAAGAACAGACTCTGCTCAGCCCCTGTTCTTGCCTTGCTAGATTTGCATCAACCGTTTGAGGTGATGACAGATGCATCCGAATATGCCATAGGAGCTGTCATCATGCAACATGGCCATCCTGTTGCATACCACAGTGAAACTTTCACTGATACAATCAGGAAATATCCAACATATGATAAGGTGCTCTATGCGATTGTGCAAGCCCGCAAACACTGGAAACACTACATTTTGGGGAAATAGACGGTCATCCACACTGACCACAGACCATTGGAATTCATCCAGACGCAAAGCAAACTACGAAATGAGAGGCACCACAAGTGGGCCACGTATCTTCAGCAATTCCACCTGATAATCAAACACAAAAAGGGGAGCTCAAATACAGCTACAGATTGTCTGAGCCGCCCACCAATTACTGCACTTACAACAGTTCTTGACCTGTGCGGACATGAGACTGCCACTTGGGGTGCTCTGTATGAAGCAGATCCTACCTTTGCTAATACATATCAAGCGCTCCAAAGAGGTGAACATGTTTCTGACTTCTATTTGCAAGATAATGTCTTCTGTCATATGGGGCACATCTGTGTTACTGTTGCAGAGCAACAAAAAATGATATGGAAAGCACACTTCAGTAGGACAGCTGGACACTTTGGTATCGAAAAGACATTGGCGGTTCTTCAAAAACACTTCTACTGGCCCCATATGACTGATGGTCAGACAGAGGTGGTAAACTCCTTGATTGTTCACATGATTTAGATGTATCATTCCAAACATCCACGCACATGGGATGAGGGACTTCCTTTCATACAACATGGATACAATCGAGCGCTGCACAGCTCGACCAAGCATCGTCCATTCCAAGTATGTTTTGGGTTCCAACCCATGGCACCAATTGATATAGCTGTTCCATTTTCCACCATGGAATACACACCTCATGGAAGATCTGAGGCAGCAAAAGCAACAAAATTTATTGAACAAATGCAACACATCCAACAACAAGTTGATGACATCCTGGAGAAGATGAATCAGAAGTATAAGCAATGTCATGACAAACATCGGATTGCACACCATTTTGCTGTGGGTGACAAGGTTTTGTTAAGGCTTCAGAATGAATGGCTTGCAGGCCCACACAGAAAGATTTGGCCTTTACGATATGGTCCATACACCATCACCAGAAAAGTTGTATTAAATGCTTTTGAGTTGAACCTACCAGCCTACCTTAGTCTACATTCAATATTAAATGTGGAGCTCCTCAAACCATATCACCCATCTCTATTGCACACTTCAGTTGTGGCTGAACAACTAGACATTGATGAGCTTGATCCACAGAGTTTTGCTCTAGTAGAAGAGGATCAGATTGTGGATACTTGGATGAAGACAACAAGAGGACGCTTTATTCCGCTTTATCGAGTGGTCAAAAGAGGCTAGCTTAGCCACTAAGGTGAGTGGCTCACAGAGGATCAAATCAAGACACAACTACCACACCTGACAAGGAATATTGACGCAATGGGGACCATTACTTTTCAAAGAGGGAGGAATGATCTGGGCAACAATTTAGGTGACAGTTAATTCTTCAAATTATGTATTGCTTTAAATCCTCACCCGTTATGTCATCAAGCTTTGTATTATTTTAAATTTTGGACGTCAAATTATCGGTGATAGTTATTTCCTCGAATGTTGTATTGTCTTAAGTCTTCACCCGTTAATTCCTCGAGCCACTCAATCTCCCACTAGATAATATGTATAAATGAAGAACTTCCCGAAATGGGGAGGCAGACATCTCTTCCCAGCAAATAATAAATTCTACTCGACTTTTTTAATGGGTTCTATACGCATATAGTGGAGGCTTCTCTTTTATTTCCAATGACCAAAAGAGAGAACTAGGGTCCTCGTATGGACTGTATGTATGTTGAAGACCTTATTTTAGCTTGGGATCTATGTGCCAATTTCCCCACAAACGTCTACTCAAATTATCTCCAAACTTTCAAAGACACCCTTGCTTTTGAATGATGCTACCATGCAATGCAAACTCACTTATACTGACCTGGAGTGAAAACCAGTGGATCTTTTAGTTTCTAATTTCACTAAATTGTAAATTATTATATTTGAAGTTGCCAGGTCAACCCATGGTTTTCAGATGTAATTCTACATTTTTTTCAAAAATTATAAATAAGCATACGGCAGGGAGAAGGGACTCAAGGCACTAAATTGTAAGATCTGTCCACACAAAACCTTCAAGGTCATGGCTTGTAAAATACAGCAGATTTTCTAAAAACAAAAGAAATAGATCAGAAAAACTGCAAGAAATAGAAGAAAACAGCGAAGTGAAAAATGATCACCTAGAAAGCCAAACCCCAAGCAGCACATATAATACATTAAAAAACTAAGGTTTTACTTACTGTATCACTTCCAATGTATGCAACTGCAATTCGGTAACCTCGCAACCGCAGTACTTCAAAGCATTCTCTTGTGGTCTCCCATTGCTCAATGTCTAACCACTTTTCAGATCCCATGCTCACATTTCTGTTTTGCCTGTATCTGTCACAATATGGATTTAAATGCAGTAGCACCCAGAAGTATTTCAAGCACATGCAAATAAAATTATATATATTCAGCACTCAAGGAATAAAAAGTTGCATTAGCTACTAATTTGCATTCAGTTTTACTTCAAATTGGTCATATAAACTGTTTATATTAGCCATCCAATGCTTAAGCCACATTAGTGTCTTCTACTAAAAACCTCCATTTCTCATTATTAATATTGGCAGCAATTTACCAAGCCATTTTGATCCATTCCTCATGAGAACAGCTAACCTGCCATATCTCAACATTTATACTTAGGTATAGCCAATCCAGTTAGAAATGAGATGCCCTTGGAAAATTTAATACAGAAAAATGCCCCTATAGTGGCAAAAATAGGATACGGTATTTCCATATCTTATATCTATCCCTTCAATAATTTGTCTCAGACATTAAAAACAATGTAATCTATGTTAACTTTGCCCAGAGAGCGTGACTAAGTGGTAAAGGCAGAGCATTAACACAATGATGACCTGGGTTCAAATCTCATATTGGGAACTGCTGGGCTTGCTTCCTTTAATTAGGCAGCCACATTAAAATGGGCCAAAATGCAGTTGGATAAAATAATACGCCCAAGGATTATGGCCCAGTTTGTGTCCCAAGGTTGAGGGATCTGCCGTAAACCTTTGTTAATCAATAAAATACATAATCTATCTTCACATTATCATACAGTTTTTACTGTTTACTAATCTGCACAAAAGCCACTAGCAAATTTGAAAGAAAACATGAAATTTGGAAAATAAGACATTTTATCTATAGTAAGAGACTTACATATTCAAGGATATCAGCAAGTCACTTTAAAAGCCTAAAGCAGTTTTGCAAGAAGCAGAGATGGGGCAGTTTATATTTTGGCCAAGTTGCTGATAAGCAAAGCCATGGAGGGCATGTAAATTGTGAAGTTAGTGGGTATACTGAAGTTCTGCAATAACATGTTGGACACTTGAATTTTTATGCTGCAGAAAGGACAAAAGTAATCAACTAAATACCAGTTGAATAAAGATAGCACTATAATTAATTGAACCATTCAAGAGATTTACCAGACTGAACTTATAAAATTTGTTGATGGTAGAACACAAACTTGCTAAAATATGTAAATTTAAACCTCACACATACGGAACTTATAGAATAATCAAATCTAAAGACAAAGGAAGTTTAGGAAAGACCCTAATAGCCTAATTGTTATAACTCTATACTAAAACAATATCCGCAAACTCCCACTGGTATATTCACTTAAAAGATTATGATTTAATAAGTAGATAAAAAATATTCTAAAATAATCAGATAAGTTTGAAAAGCATCAGTACTTGTTTAATGTATTCAAGATATTCTTCTGAGATCCACACCTTTTTGTGCTACTATTTGAAATAACATGAACTGATTGAAACCCGAGTGCATCTGCTGAACGAAAAACAGCAGATATGTTGCCAAAATCTGTCAATCCCTCCACCACCAGACAGACAGAATAGGTCCTGTTCCAGACCACTTCTCTAATCCTCTGTTTTCGTGTTTCCAAAATATAAGGATCAAGGGCATGAAGAACCTCTGAACTCGAAAGTGTCACATTTCCTGATTTAAACTTGTCCATGTACGGGAACCAGTAGACTTTTTTATCTTTGCTTCCTGTTAAATCTTGCGGATTTAAAACATAACATCCAGAACCAGATTCTCTAACATGAGAAAACCTCTCCATCTTCATCACTTTATGGAACTCGTTGACATTTTCTCCCGAATCCTTACCATCACTATCAGAACTATCCCCGTGGCCTTCTAGGATCAGTACCTCTTCACTCTCTCTACACATACTTTGCAGACTTCCATCTGTCAAACCAGTGCTGGATGTAGAAGAATGTAAATCCAACAGTTCGTAACATACACCATAAAAACTATTATCAATAGTACCTTGTCTATTTTCTGTAGCATCCAAGGAATCATGTGATTGACAGATCTCTGCATTTTCAAGATTACGAAAAAACATAATTTAGCTAGAAAGGCAATGTCACATGTCCAATTCCCTGGAAGAAAGATAACAGCTTATATGTGAAGGGATTTACATATGAAACATATTACTTAAACCTTAATTTTCCAAAAGTGCAACAGATATTTTCTTAAGAATTTATGATTTTAAAATTCTCCACGAATGAATTCAAATTTAACATGCATTTGATGGAAATTAGGAGAACATCACATGGCATGAGTTGATTCATAAATTCATCTATAAAATACATCGTCTGCAAATAGATGGCAAGCTTGACGATACCCTTGTGCACTACAAAGATTCACCATCCATCCGGGGTACCCTTGGAACCCACTCCATCCCAAGACTTGTTGACAATTTTGCCCCCACAGGACAAATTGTCACCCCTACTATTCGGAACTTTGCTATGGTGCCAAGTTTGTCTTGTGGATCAGTTTTGGGGTCCTTAAATGTGCATTTACAGCCACTCAAGTGGCCATCCACAGCCAGGTATAAGCCAAAGTGGCCATCTAAAGCCAGGGGAAGTTTAGTCATTCAAAAGTTTCCAAGGAGCTTTCTTGATTACAGCCAAATGTGCAAATACAGCCAAGACATACAAGCTGTAAGTTTATTTATTTTGTCTTCCCAAGGATTTTTTCAGGCTATAAGAGGGTGGACTATTTCTTCGGACATTTTGTCCGAGAGAAAGGGCTCTCAAAGGATTGTGTAAAAGTCCGAAAAAATGACTAAGTGGCAGTTGTTCAAAGTTTATTTTCTTCGGACTTTTGTCCGAATGAAAGGAAAAAACACAGTTGAAAACACCCGAAGGGCACCTGCCCTTCGAGAAGGTCCAATTCAAAAGTCCCAAAGGGTATGTACCCTTCGGGTTGGTTCACTTTATGTTTCTAAAGACACAGAGAATTCATCCGAAGGGCAATTTCAAAAAGCCCGGGTGCCCTTCAAAAAGCCCGAAGGGCAACAGCGCTTGCGGAGGGCACTCAGACGGCGAGAGGACCTTTCATTTTTCCAAACGGTCATTTTCAAAAACCCCGAACTGTATGTTTTAAGGAGAAGTGCCCTTGCGGAGGGCATCTGGGCATTGCATAGGGACGTTTACAATTTCCCCAAAGGGTATGTGCCCTTGCGAGGGGCACTTCAAGCACGAAGAAGACTTTGGAAAAGGTTTCGAAGGACAAAATCAATTTTTCCGAAGGAGAAGTGCCCTTGTGGAGGGCACTTGGTCGATGGCAAGACCCTTTCAAAAGTTTCGAAAGGCACTTTTGAGGACGAATAGCCCTTGCGGAGGACACTTCGCAACAAAGTGGACCTTTACAATTCTTTCGAAGGGCACTTCTGGAAGAACATACCCTTGTGGGGGGAACCAAAGCCAAAGACAGGCACAAATCAAAAAGCCCGAAGGACATTTTTGGGAAGCAAAAGCCCTTGCGGAGGGCACCTTCATAAAGCGAAGGACAAAAACAAAGTTCCCGAAGGGCACTTGATAGCCAAAGGAGACGAATTTCTTTGGACTTTTTGTCCAAAGGAATTCGGACGGATCAAAAAGCCCGAGGGCTGAAGCGTAAGCAAAGGCCAAAATAAAAACACAGAGGCCCGACCTAGATTGCTAGTACACATTTTGCAAGTTACCCAAGTGCACATACGAGGTACGCACTTGCACCCAACACACACAGTCTTGCAAACACCCCTGATAACCCATCAAGTGTTACTAGCAATTTAGATGGACAACCACTATAGCAGCTTAGGACTTCATCCTTCCTTGGAATGAAGCTGTCCCTTATGCCATGGAATGTTTGCATTCTCTATCCAATTTGAAGGAAAACCGCATCTAGTTTGCAACGCTGCAAGAGTCTACGTACAAAAGGCTTACAACCAGGGATCGTCGTCCCTCAAACATTCCATGGCATAAGGGACAGCTTCATTCCAAGGAAGGATGAAGTCCTAAGCTGCTATAGTGGTTGTCCATCTAAAAACCAAGAAGGCGATGCTCAGGAGAGTGAATCATTACGTCCTTGTAAGATTTTCCTTGTGACGACGTCTCTCGTTTTCAGGAGCATCTGATCTACATGGAAAGCGGTCGCTGGTTTAATTCGTTGGCATTGGGAGGGCAGCAGGGCAGGATGGGACCTTGCGTGCAGTCCTATTTAGAGTTGGAGGGAGTAGGGTTCATGTATTGCAGAATTGCCTCGCTACCAAGCTCCCAGGTTGAGTAGGAAGGGCATCTTTGTCAGGAAGGGCATCTTTGTCTAGGGAGAATTGTGGGACTCTACTACTCGTTCCTGGAAGGAGTGATGTTCTCTTTCCCAGGAATTTGGTCTCCTATCCTCAGACCACCTTTCGATTGTTGAGTTGAAGAGGCTTATTCCAGAAATAGAGTTATTCGAAATGAATATTTGTATGCCTGGTCCGCTTTGGAGGGATTGGAGGTGGTGCTTTGATCGACCACTTATGCATTATGTTTCTCTTTGTATGTACTCTCTCCTTCATCAAAGACATCCTCTATCCTTGGTCTTGAATGCCCGCTGGCTCTCCACCGATTCAGAGGAGAGATGGATTCGTTGGTTGCACAGTGTTTTGTCATTTTGGCTTTCCTACAAGCTAAGAGTGTTCACTTGGCTTGTGGTCTATCAAGGGATTCCTTCCAAGGCAGACTAGCCAAGAGTGGGCTTTTAGATGGCCTTTGTTGTATAAATTCAAGGTGTGTTTTCATGTGTGAAGGACAGTTCATTAATCAAATCATATATCTTTGCCCCTGTATATTACCTTTTATTTTATATTTAATTTTGGAGCAACCGGTGCCATTCTTTTTAATAAATTTTCATTGCACTTTATTTATGTACCTGAAATTATCATCCATACACCTTGCATCTCATTTTCTACTATCTACAATCACGTCTCATATGTATGGTTTTAATACAATTTCAAGCCTGCATTTAGATCCTCCATTTTGAAGGTATCTTCTTGCTATTTGCAAGAATGTTGACTCTCTAGGCTTGGCTCTTTGCGTCCATTCTGCCCATGTTTATTTCTTGGCTTTGGCTGCATTCCTATCTATTTGGAAGCATTTATTTTAATAATTGAGATATTCCTATTACTACTGTATTACCCTTGCTTGCATGCATTATCCCCATTTACTGCCTCTTAGGATTACACTGCATTGCTTAAAACCCAATCCACTTTGTATCAACTGCATTGTCCTAGCTCCTATGTACATGATGCCCTAACCTCCACCAATATTATTATCTTTTCATTCAATGATGCAAGTCTGATACACTCTTACGATCATGCCCAAAATAACAAGAGCCCTCCTCTCTCAATCTACAAAGGATGCAAATGATAGCAAAACATGCACGTCATAAAAGAGAAATGCTAGGCACCATTCATCATAGGCTTCTAAGAAAATATGCTATCATTAGAAGAGATCATTAAAGGTGTCACTACAATAGCTGCCCCCATTATGGAGAAACCCTAGGTTCACTTGTCTGATCTAGTTCATATTTACAGTGGTGCCTTCCCTGTACTTGCCTGCACTTTAATACCATTTTTATCAACCCCACACTCTAGATGGGCAGGGTCGAAGGATCTTTCTCTCAAGAACCTCACATCAAAAGGTATATAAATGCTAATAGCAGGTACAAGGCAGTCAACAAGGAATAATAGCAATGCAATCCATAGCATAACCATAGACAATATCCCAAAAAAAATATGAATCGCAGAGTTTCAACAAACAATCCTTGCAATGAGTGACTCGGCTCAAAAGATAAAGTATCAAAGAGTGTCATTAGGAATACAATATTTTCCCCAAGATCAGTTCTGTCACACAGCCACGATAAACACATTGAATCACCACTCACATATATTCAAAGATCTGTTCCTAGTCAACCCCAAGTCAATGTGTAAAGTTGCAGAATTAAAGGGTCACACAATCATCTAGTCTTTAAGCATCATTAGTGCATTCACAAGTCCCCCAAAGCGATGTGCATAAGAGAGAGTATGAGGAATCAACATGGACTGTTTTGCCAATGTCAATCCCTCATCTACATATTTTACAAGGGGCAAATAAATCCTAGAATCAACATGTCCAAGAAAGTATCACAAAAGCTATAGAATCATACCATCTTAAGGTAACAATGAACCCATTTAAGCACTTGCTATCAAGTCGGCCTCCTCATCATCATGAAATATGGCATTTTTTACCCAAGAAAATTCGACACCGTTGACTTTCTAGGAAAAGATGGAGTTGTCAATTTTATTGCCTTTGGAGCTACAAATCAGTAACTGCAACTAATGGTCGCCAAAGATTGAAGCAAAAGACTTGAACAGATATAGTAGCACTTTGCAGATGTATCTAATCAAAGAAGACACTTCTATGGGAAATGGAAACTAATACCTTGCAAAGTAGTCATTCCTCAAGTAGAAAATTGAATGAAGAGCTCACTGCAAGAATGCCAACAAGGCTTCTCTATCAAAGGTAGTCACTCAATTGTCATACATAACTCGCAAATTGTGAAGTGGGTAAAAGGAGAAGAGGGGAAGAACCGCTGATAGTTGTCCTTTGTAAACATGAATCTTGAAAACCAGGAGCCTGGAACTGGTAGGTAAAGAAGCTCCCAACCTTGGTGGAGGAAGAAGCTACGGAGGAATTGCTTGGAGAGAAAACCTCAACAAATTTGGGAGTAAACCTTGTCTCATGACCTCCTTACATGGTTAGAGGATATTGTTTCTATGATGGAGCACATGGTGGCCTTCTTGTATGTGTGTGTGTGTGCGCGTGCGTGCGTGTGTGTGCATGGGTGTGGGTGCGTGTGGGTGGGTGTGTGTGTGTGTGTGTATTTTGTTTTGAAAGATACGTCTTATATTCACAGAAAAATGTTTAAAGCAAAGAAAACAAAGAATGGATAGGCGTATACAAAGATACTCACATCTCATCCTAAAAGCTACAAGGGCTGCAATGAAATCAAAATACAAAGTGGGGTCCAGAGCCCGAGTGTCCTTGATCAGCAGAGCCCCTTTAGCAAGGAGTTGGTGGCTTACCTCATCCTTCCACATAGAGCAAAAAACAAACAGAGAGCTGTCCTCATGAGCAAAGACAGACTTATACCCTATTTTCCGTAGAACAAACAAGGCAAAAATCCTTATACAATTCCATATACCCAAAAATGCTATACTAGTTTGAGAGCAACAATCTCCAAGAAGAGTAGAACGCCAATGAATCCTGCCCCAAAGCAACCCAACAAGTTGACCCTCAAGGTATCTACAACATTGCCTCGCAAAAGGACACTCCCAAAAGAAATGTTTCACCATCTCCAAGTGATGATAGATACAACAAAGGCCATCTAAAAGCCCACTCTTGGCTAGTCTGCCTTGGAAGGAATCCCTTGATAGACCACAAGCCAAGTGAACACTCTTAGCTTGTAGGAAAGCCAAAATGACAAAACACTGTGCAACCAACGAATCCATCTCTCCTCTGAATCGGTGGAGAGCCAGCGGGCATTCAAGACCAAGGATAGAGGATGTCTCTGATGAAGGAGAGAGTACATACAAAGAGAAACATAATGCATAAGTGGTCGATCAAAGCACCACCTCCAATCCCTCCAAAGCGGACCAGGCATACAAATATTCATTTCGAATAACTCTATTTCTGGAATAAGCCTCTTCAACTCAACAATCGAAAGGTGGTCTGAGGATAGGAGACCAAATTCCTGGGAAAGAGAACATCACTCCTTCCAGGAACGAGTAGTAGAGTCCCACAATTCTCCCTAGACAAAGATGCCCTTCCTGACAAAGATGCCCTTCCTACTCAACCTGGGAGCTTGGTAGCGAGGCAATTCTGCAATACATGAACCCTACTCCCTCCAACTCTAAATAGGACTGCACGCAAGGTCCCATCCTGCCTTGCTGCCCTCCCAATGCCAACGAATTAAACCAGCGACCGCTTTCCATGTAGATCAGATGCTCCTGAAAAAGAGAGACGTCGTCACAAGGAAAATCTTACAAGGACGTAATGATTCACTCTCCTGAGCATCGCCTTCTTGGTTTTTAGATGGACAACCACTATAGCAGCTTAGGACTTCATCCTTCCTTGGAATGAAGCTGTCCCTTATGCCATGGAATGTTTGAGGGACGACGATCCTTGGTTGTAAGCCTTTTGTACATAGACTCTTGCAGCGTTGCAAACTAGATGGGGTTTTCCTTCAAATTGGATAGAGAATGCAAACATTCCATGGCATAAGGGACAGCTTCATTCCAAGGAAGGATGAAGTCCTAAGCTGCTATAGTGGTTGTCCATCTAAATTGCTAGTAACACTTGATGGGTTATCAGGGGTGTTTGCAAGACTGTGTGTGTTGGGTGCAAGTGCGTACCTCGTATGTGCACTTGGGTAACTTGCAAAATGTGTACTAGCAATCTAGGTCGGGCCTCTGTGTTTTTATTTTGGCCTTTGCTTACGCTTCAGCCCTCGGGCTTTTTGATCCGTCCGAATTCCTTTGGACAAAAAGTCCAAAGAAATTCGTCTCCTTTGGCTATCAAGTGCCCTTCGGGAACTTTGTTTTTGTCCTTCGCTTTATGAAGGTGCCCTCCGCAAGGGCTTTTGCTTCCCAAAAATGTCCTTCGGGCTTTTTGATTTGTGCCTGTCTTTGGCTTTGGTTCCCCCCACAAGGGTATGTTCTTCCAGAAGTGCCCTTCGAAAGAATTGTAAAGGTCCACTTTGTTGCGAAGTGTCCTCCGCAAGGGCTATTCGTCCTCAAAAGTGCCTTTCGAAACTTTTGAAAGGGTCTTGCCATCGACCAAGTGCCCTCCACAAGGGCACTTCTCCTTCGGAAAAATTGATTTTGTCCTTCGAAACCTTTTCCAAAGTCTTCTTCGTGCTTGAAGTGCCCCTCGCAAGGGCACATACCCTTTGGGGAAATTGTAAACGTCCCTATGCAATGCCCAGATGCCCTCCGCAAGGGCACTTCTCCTTAAAACATACAGTTCGGGGTTTTTGAAAATGACCGTTTGGAAAAATGAAAGGTCCTCTCGCCGTCTGAGTGCCCTCCGCAAGCGCTGTTGCCCTTCGGGCTTTTTGAAGGGCACCCGGGCTTTTTGAAATTGCCCTTCGGATGAATTCTCTGTGTCTTTAGAAACATAAAGTGAACCAACCCGAAGGGTACATACCCTTTGGGACTTTTGAATTGGACCTTCTCGAAGGGCAGGTGCCCTTCGGGTGTTTTCAACTGTGTTTTTTCCTTTCATTCGGACAAAAGTCCGAAGAAAATAAACTTTGAACAACTGCCACTTAGTCATTTTTTCGGACTTTTACACAATCCTTTGAGAGCCCTTTCTCTCGGACAAAATGTCCGAAGAAATAGTCCACCCTCTTATAGCCTGAAAAAATCCTTGGGAAGACAAAATAAATAAACTTACAGCTTGTATGTCTTGGCTGTATTTGCCATCATAATTTGAACCATCTGAACCACCAGTAATTGCAGAACCTTTAATTTCCGTGCCAAAGTCACCACGGGAAGGTCCTCTATGAATAGATGTGAGTTTTCCCCCAATGCTAGAATTTGATACCAAAGCGCTGCCTCCAAACCCCAACTCTTTTGAGGAAGATGGAGTTGTTTTTCCACCCTCATTCACCACCACTTCTGACTTGGATTTGCAAAGGGGGCAATCTCCGATCAAGTGACCTTGAGCTTGACAAGCAATGCATGCGTTTGGGAGATTTAGATAACGAACCTTTTGTTGCCAGATGCCATCAATAGTGAACATAGAAATGAAAGGTGGAAGCTTTCGCTTCAAATCAACCTCCGCACACACTCGACGATTCGACCAAAACAAATTGCAACGACCATCTGGGATGAATAGTTTGCCAAATCAACGAGCAAAGAGGTCAACAAAGGGTCGAAAGTCAGCAAGCAGAGCAACAAATTCTAGCCAAAGAGGGTAGTGAGCCTGGCCACAATCCTCAAGATTGAAATCTACTCGCCATGACTAGACATACGCAAAGCTACCAGCAATATTCCAAGTTCCATATTGAAGTACATGACAAGATACAGTATCTGAAGTGAACAAAAGGCTCACATATTATAAACCTAATCCCCAGTAAGAACTCAATGAGATCCCTTAAGCTACCAATTGAACAATACATAATCATCCCCCTAGATTCCAAAAGCATGCGACCCTCAAAATACTCTGTTGCTGGTAAGGAAGAAGTTGAAATCCTCTTGGTTTGGCACTGGTTTGGGGACATAATGGCCAAGAAGAGGAGCTTCAAATTCCTCATGCTACAACTATCATGGGGGCGCCCAACAAGTCAACAATAGTCTCTCCCTACTCCAACCTTGTTCTACCAACTTCAAGGTCAGGATCCTTTGGCGATGGGATAGAACTGAGGTTGGGAGCAGAGGACCCACTTTGCATACATGGTTGGTCCTTGACTAACAACATATTTAGAGCATCTTCAAATCCTTGCATAGAAATTCTTGCAAGTTCCTTATTCTTATCAGAAACTCCACTTGGGGAAACCAAGGACGACCACTCTTCCATGTTATTGCCCAAGTTAAATGCCAAATTGCTAACAAATTGAACTCCACTGAAGTGTTCCCTTATATAGACCCCCAGACCTATATATGTTTCCTTGGAAATTATAGTGAGGGTGTTGACATTCAAATATATTTCCCTCAGCTCAAAAGCTATGACCAATGAAGATTGACCCAACTATCCTTCTAGGGTGGGAAAGCTCACTACACATTTGAGCTCAAAGTGGGGGTCGTCAATCCGTTTATCAATCGAAGAGGCATCTAGAGGCGTCTATGATTTGATTTGGAATGCAATTTCATCTAGGTTCGAGTGAGAGACAGCCTTCAACGAGGCAAGCAGAGGATTGATTGAGGAAGTCCATCGTTGTTTCCCTTAGTCGAGGTTACAAGTGTTCACAACTCCTTTAGGTCGTCACATCGGAGCAAGAGAAAAACTTGAGGGGAATGATCCCTAGATTGACTCCACCTTCCTATCATCTTCACTTTCGCTAGTTTTCATTCTACCTCTGGCTACAGACGAGATGGAACGAGATGGAGAATATTTTAGCAGAACCAACATTTTCAAGAGATCCAATTACTTAGAATGAGGTCTGCATCTGCTTTTTGAAGATCTATGTTTGCACTAGATGTTGGGCCACATGCCTAGCCTCGTCTTTGTTTAGCTATTGAAACAAGTTGAGTTGGAAGGGAGATACAAAACAAAGTGTGTGAGTATTGATTTAACAAAAAAGAGTACATGTAACGAATTTCAACAAATTGTCATAGATGATTCCTCACCTGCTTTGAGGAAGGAATGTTGATCCAAAATGAGAAAGAAAGATAGAAATTATAATAATGTCCTTGAATAATTAAAACAGGTCAATCGGACTAGAACGTACATCTAGTTGCAATAGAAAAGTACAAGTGAAGTAAAACTCTAGGTGCTGAAAATAAACACACACTAAATAGTAGAACAACATAACCATCATGAAAGGGGGTAAACCTGAAATAGTTAAACAACTACTCCATATGATCGAAGTACAAATTAGAAAATACTAATAGCCATGTTTGGAAAGGACCTAATAATGTAGCAAAGATTTGATTAAGATCAAAGCTGGAATCCAAGCCTGGGAGTCACCAATGTCACACATTTGTGGCAAGGATCTAGCTAGAAGAACTAGCAATATCATGGTCCACCACGAGAGGGCCAATGCATGATCTAATAATATCCAATCGGAAGTTTATCGGGCTAAAGAGGGAAGGTTAAGTGATCAAAGAAGGAACCATGGTGTTCCCCCTAGAACCACTCCTAACACCCATGTCAATGAACCTCTAGAGGTAAGAAAGAAAGTAGTGATGAGTGCCTTGTCCCTGTGACCAAGATTTCAATCTAGGAGAACAAGAGGCCCTTGACACGGAGATGAAGCAAATGGAAGGCTCCTAGAATGAGAGTGAGAGGGTTGGATGCCCTATTAGTAATACATAGAGAGATACATTATCTTATTGGCATGTCCCCATCTGTGTGTGAATTGCCAATATCTAAAGGGCACTTGATGCATCCAATGACTATGAAGGGCTGAAAGGAGGAAACAATCAGCCTGGTAACTCTAGAGGTCCCATGAAGGGTCCTGCACCTGAAAGTGGCAGCCTCTAGGAGAAAGGGGGCCAAGAACTTCTGATTAGGATAGTGGAGAAAAGTGGACAAACAACACTTGAGTCTCTATACAAGCAACGGCACCTCCTTGAATCTCATAGTAGACGGGACACCTGAAAACAAAGTGCTCCTCAGTCTTCACTTCCTAAAGGGAACAAAAATGACATATCGTATCACCTCATGGAATATGGGGGTTCATCCCAACTCCTAATTGGTGACACCCTCAGCTGGCCAAGGTGGACTCTCAAACCATGTGACCAATAATGATGGAGAAATCTCTTGGAGAGGGGAGGACATAGGATGCTCAATTTAAATAAATCAAAGACTTGAGATTTGTAAGTATGAATGAAGTATTGACACTACTTGCCAATGCAACCTCAGAAAAGAGACTGACTTTTATATTTTATTCATGGTCAAAAGGCTGAGTTGGGCAAATTCACAGATTTACTTTTACTAGTGCAACTATCTAAAAAGGAAGAGGTCAGCAGACCACAAAATGCATAGTCCCTGTAATCATTTAATGGTCGAGGGCAGTAAAAACCAGCTCAGAGTCTCTCCTCCATACCTGCCAAGGATGGGACCAGTTCCAGATCAAGGCACACACCTTATCTTCACAAACAAGCATGCCTAGTAAAGCCAATATATTTTGAATGTTCTGTTTGACATGATGATTTAGTTTGGTTGGTTCAGCTTATAGACCAGGTGTCCACTCAAGACTAGTGAAAATCTCCTTAATCGTGCACGGACAATCGACAGCATTGGTGTAATCTCTTTAGATCCATGGCTGAGAAATGGCAAAGGATAAACATAGGAACGCAGATTCAAATTTCATCTCTTGGCTCTTACTCATTTTTTTCCTCATCAAACAGGAGCTCACCAATCAAGAGGTTGTCCCTGAATACCCAGAATTTTGTCCTTCCCATCCTGAGTCGCAATTTCTGATCTTGCTCTAATCTTAATAGGTTTTGGCCACTGCTAAGTTGATAAAATATATTGTTTCTTATTAGGTAATCTCTGTAAACACCAACTGATTCATGTCTTGGGGCAGAGGTTTTGAACCTCTTATTTTGAATTTTGTCAATTCAGAATCAAATATAATATTGAGCTTTTTCCTCTCTGTGTCCAAATTTTGTACTCTCAGATTGTATAATGAAAATTTATCCATAAAGGTTTTGTTTTTTCCAAGCTAGTTGTTACTATTTTGTTGTGTGAGCTATGAATTGATTTGGTGCTGAGCACCAATTTTGTATCGATCTGCTTATGAGTTTGGATTCTGGATTTAGATTGGGTTTACCTTTGTCAATTCGCCCTAATTTGAATCATATCATGCCACTAGTACACCTCTATGTACACTTCTTGATAAAATTAGGGTATGGCTAATTTGATGTTCTTATTTGCTTTCTTCTAAGGGGCTGCAGCTTTAAATGGAATCAGCATTAGCATTCACTCTATAACCAAAGGCATCTATGTAAACCTATTCTATATGGCAGTAATTAAAGGTTAGTGTGAAAAGAATTTTTTTGTCAATGTTATAATACTAGCTAGGCTTTCCAACCTCAGTTGTTGTTGCTTGAATTGAGCACTCAGCAAATTCTAGGTCAATCTTAGTGTCTTATTTGCAAATAGTTCATTACAAACAGCAGCTAAGTAACATTATGATTATAGTATTCGGCTCCCAAGTTCCCGTCAGTGTCATGTCCCCCTTTTTGGCCTAAAAGCCATGGACATGGTCCCTAGCCTAATTCTTAGTGTTTCCCCTAGGATATGGAAAAGAGAATAAGCAGGAAGCACATATCAACTCCCTGAAAGGTAAAAGTGAAGATTTCACTTAAGTTGTTCTATTTTTGCATTGAGAGCCCTTTTGTGACTCAAAGGATATAGAGTACCTTTAAGTGGGATTTAAAAGCTAACCGACCTTTATGATCTTAACTCTACATTTTATATCTTAAAAGGGTGAGTATATAAAGAAAGTTTGGAACTCAATTGACGGCATGCTATTTTTGATAATTAAATTTATGAGCTTAAGCACAAAAATGCTTAACTTAGCCATTGAGGACGAAACAGTTCAATGGAAGTTGGACTAAGGACGAAAACCCTTATGTTCAACTAGGGCATCCTCATTCCGGGTTTTCATAGAGCTTCAACAATCAGATTTGCAGCATTTCATTGATTTAAGGGTTTGTGATTACACCCTCTGCGGGCGACTAGGGCTTTGAGTGGAATTTCCAGCTTGAAGATAAATTTGCAGCTATTTAAGGACAGCAAACAGCAATTGGGTAAGGGCTGAGAGCATTAAAATTATTTGCCTTGGCTGGGCAACCAAATTTGAGGGTTTGTGGAGCGCCAAGACAGCACTGCGTTGAGCCCTAGGGCAGCAGCTATTTTTCTGAGTGTGGCGACTCCCCTTGGGGTCTGCAATTGGTGTTTAAAGGAACTGATTAAGCCTAAATTACAGCGATTAGGCTTGGACAAATATTTTTGTATTTTTCATGGTATTCTACAACTATGGTTGATCCTAAAAATCAAGATATCAAGCTATTTACCTTGCTGTAATATTCTGAGTATTTTAACAAATAATTCCCAGTGGATTATTGGTATTTGGTGCCCTAAATTTTCATTTACAGCATTCTGAATTTTGGCTAGGGTTTGAAGTGTTTAATTCATTAAGTTCCAATATTTTTTCATTGGGGTTTGAAAGCAAAAATCAGAAAATCATAATTGATGGATTAGGGTTTGATATTTAGAAATTCAGATAACTAAATATTTTGTTAGGGTTTGTGTAAAAACCCTTATTTCAATTTGCAGCCCCTAAAGGGGACATTATAGTGGTATCAGAGTCAATTTCTTCGTAGTTGTGGGAAACAAGGATTTCATGTCAATAAGTGACATGGACAAACTAGGCTTGAGAGGTTATCTCAAGGACAAAAACAGATGAGAGAAGTGATGGGCAAATTCCTTCAAACAGTAAAGGACATGAAAAGGGACCAGCCCCTTAAAATGGAGGAACAATCCTTTATTCGTTGGGAATTAATGGAGTATTATGATGAATACATGGCACAAAAACCCCAACTCAGAAGGTTAACGAGCTTCAATGAGTTTGTAACATGGAAGCAAGGTAAAGGGTGAACCAGGAAAGGAAGGAACAACCTGGAAGATATGCAAGATGACTTGGGGAGGATTGTTCTTCCTACTTTTGATGGGGATCCAAACACACCGGTGAGAGCATGGGTAGACAAGGTAAACAAATACCTTGATTTGCGCCTTAATGGAGAAAAGGTAGCCTTAACCTTTGTTATAAAGCATTTGGAAGGAGTTGCTCATGATTGGTGGCATATGGGAATGAAGACACAAAGACATCACTTCATTAAATCATA
The DNA here is from genome assembly GCA_037957365.1 of Torreya grandis. NCBI lineage: Eukaryota > Viridiplantae > Streptophyta > Pinopsida > Cupressales > Taxaceae > Torreya > Torreya grandis. Next base: position 1,158,746 of record JARHVA010001979.1, on the reverse strand, counting down.
TGACGAATTAGGTGAAAAGCTCATTAAACAATTTGATAAAAAGATGGAGTCTCCAAAATCAGAAACTGTGAGGGTACTTGAGAGGGATTTCCATTTGCATAAGGAGCAGCCACTAAAACAACTAAAATCAGAAGTTTTGGAACAGCCAAAAACTAATTTTCAGCTTAGTAAAGGGCAGCCAATGATTGAAATTTCTGCCCTTTACTAATTCCCAGTGAATTATTGGTATTTGGTGCCCTAAATTTTCATTTACAGCATTCTAAATTTTGGCTAGGGTTTGAAGTATTTAATTCATTAAGTTCCAGTATTTTTTCATTGGGGTTTGAAAAAAAAAATCAAAAAATCACAATTGATGGATTAGGGTTTGATATTTAAAAATTCATATAAATAAATATCTTGCTAGGGTTTGTGTACAAACCCTTATTTCAATTTGCAGCCCCTAAAGGGGACATTACAGTGGTATCAAAGCCAATTTCTTGGCTAGCTATGGGAAACAAGGGTTTCATGTCAATCAGTGACATGGATAGACTAGTCTTGACAGGTTATCAATGTACAACGAGATGTGGGAATGTTTGCAGGAAAAGAACACCATGATGGAATTGCATACAATCAAAATGGATATGGGAGAAGATCAAGATTCCAACTTGTTGTGGAATTCAAAGGGCAATCCATTGTTTGAAATGAATAAAGAAGAAAAACCAAGGCCACAAGGAAGGATGTACCTCATGATCCTAGAAAGTGACAATTGGATCAAAAGGGTGTTATTAAACACCAATGTTTTTTCTAACTTGTTTGTTTCATGTGTAGGATTAATTTTGAGATCCATTGCAAAGGTGAATGCAAGGAATGAGTGGGGTTCCCTAAATGGGAAACCAATTGGAAGAGTGGAAAATGGAGACAGGGATGAAGACTTGAGGACTACCATAGATTGAGCAAGACACCAGATCATGAGCAGCCTTGGACAAGGGAATGAGCCACTCCTTAAATCTGAAAATGACTCCTTGAAGGGTCACAAGGCACTCAAGGGAAGAGGAAAACATGTGAGTATGGTACAGCAGTATTTACCATTACCTTTTGTGCATTCATTTGATGTTTTTCACTCACATAACAATCAACAAAAAGGGCAGCCCCAAAATTGCCTTGGACAAAACCCTATTCCCAGCTGCAAAAGATGCGAGAAATAAAGTACCTTTAACTGGGATTTAAAAGCTAACCGACCTTTATGAACTTAACTCTATATTTTATATCTTAAAAGGGTGAGTATATAAAGGAAGTTTGGAATTCAATTGAGGGTATGCTATTTTTGATAATTAAATTTATGAGCTTAAGCACGAAAATGCTTAAATTAGTCATTGAGGATGAAACCGTTCAATGGAAGTTGGAGTAAGGACGAAAACCCTTATGCTCAACTAGAGCATCCTCATTCAGGGGTTGCATAGAGCTTCAACAATCAGATTTGCAGCATTTCATTGATTTAAAGGTTTGTGATTACCCCTATGTGGGCGACTAGGGCTTTGAGTGGAATTTCCAGCTTGAAGATAAATTTGCAGCTATTTAAGGACAGCAAACAACAGTCGGGGAAGGGCTAAGAGCATTAAAATTATTTTCCTTGGCTGGGCAACCAAATTTGAGGGTTCATGGAGCACCAAGACAAGGTTGCATTGAGCCCTAGGGCAGCAGCTATTTTTTTTGAGTGTTGCGACTCCCCTTGGGGTTTGCAATTGGTGTTTAAAGGGGTTGATTAAGCCTAAATTCCAGCGATTAGGCTTGGACAAATATTCTTCTATTTTTCATGGTATTCTGCAGCTATGGTTGATCCTAAAAATCAAGATATCAAGCTATTTACCTTGCTGTAATATTCTGAGTATTTTAACAAATAATTCCCAGTGAATTATTGGTATTTGGTGCCCTAAATTTTTATTTACAACATTCTAAATTTTGGCTAGGGTTTGAAGTATTTAATTCATTAAGTTCCAATATTTTTTCATTGGGGTTTGAAAGAAAAAATCAAAAAATCATAATTGATGGATTAGAGTTTGATATTTAAAAATTCATATAACTAAATATTTTGCTAGGGTTTGTGTAAAAACCCTTATTTCAATTTGCAGCCCCTAAAAAGGACATTACAATGGTATCATAGCCAATTTCTTGGCTAGCTGTGGGAAACAAGGGTTTCATGTCAATCAGTGACATGGACAGACTAGTCTTGACAGGTTATCTTAGGTACACGAACAGATGAGAGAAGTGATGGGCAAATTCCTTCAAACAGTAAAGGACATGAAAGGGGACCAACCCCTTAAAATGGAGGAATAACCCTTTATTTGTTGGAATTTGATGGAGTATTATGATGAATACATGGCACAAAAACCCCAACTCAAAAGGTTAACGAGCTTCAATGAGTTTGTAACATGGAGGCAAAGTAAAGGGGGAACTAGAAAAGGAAGGAACAGTTCGGAAGATATGCAAAATGACTTGGGGAAGATTGTTCTTCCTACTTTTGATGGGGATCCAAACACATCGTTAAGCACATGGGTAGACAAAGTAAACACATACCTTGATTTGTGCCTTAGGGGAGAAAAGGGAGCCTTAACCTTTATTATAAAGAATTTGAAAGGAGCTGCCCATCATTGGTGGCATATGGGAATGAAGACACAAAGACATCACTTCATTAAAAAATATGAGAAATTAGGTGAAAGGCTCATTAAACAATTTGATAAAAATAAGATGGAGTCTCCAAAATCAGAAACCATGTGGGTACTTGAGAGGGATTTCCACTTGCATAAGGAGCAGCCATTAAAACAACTAAAATCAAAAGTTTTGGAACGGCCAAAAACTAATTTTCAGCTTAGTAAAGGGCAGCCAATGATTGAAATTTCTGAACCACAAGAACCAAAAATTCAAGGGCAGCCAAGTATGGAGTTGCAAACAGTTGACACTAATGAGAAAAATAAAAATATATCAAAATTTTTGAGGGTAAAGCAAAGAGAGGTTGTTCCACAATTTCATAAGCCAAGAAAGTGTCAAGAAGAAAGCATGAACAAGGACATCTTAATAGAAAGGTATGCCAAGAAAAAAAAAAATGTATTGCTCCTTTTCATGCATCAATTTCCTTGTATAAATTTAGATTACAAGAGGAAGCTTGGAAGAAACACTTGTTGACATGTCTTGTTAAGGAAACATATGTCCTAACAAGAGGAGACATAGTAAAGTTCATTGAACTACATGGGGAGTTGGAAGGAAAGAATGGAGGGGCAGGGCTTCATGAGGGTTCCTATGAAGGAGTCAAAGAAAAAAAAAAAGATTTGAAGGAGGAAGGTGAGCTACAAAAAGATGACACTTTTAGGCAGCCTAAAATGGGAAATTGTGAGGACCAAAAATTTGAGTTTTTGGAGCAGCAAAGAGGGCTGCAAATGATAGATGAAAATGAGGAAATGCTAAGTGCTTTGGGGCAGCCAAGTACCCCAAACTTTAGTATTTGAAAGCTGATTTTGAAGAAGCCAAGGAAACCAAGATATTCATAGAAAGGTATGAGTTGAATGATGATCTTTGTTTGGTATCTAATAATTGTTCAAATCTGTTGCATGACTCTAGATTTGATGAAAGAGCTTGGAAGGAACAATTTCTAATCGCAAATGAGAAAGGGGTGCAAGCCTGTCAAGGTTGGATGGCACAAGGGGGCTTCCTGATGGATCAATGTACAATGAGATGCGGGAATGTTTGAAGGAAAAGAACACCATGATGGAATTGCATACAATCAAAATGGATATGGGAGAAGATCAAGATTCCAACTTGTTGTGGAATTCAAAGGACAATCCATTGTTTGCAATGAATAAAGAAGAAAGACCAAGGCCACAAAGAAGGATGTACCTCATGATCCTAGAAAGTGACAATTGGATCAAAAGGGTGTTATTAAATACCAATGTTTTTTCTAACTTGTTTGTTTCATGTGTAGGATTAATTTTGAGATCCATTGCAAAGGTGAATGCAAGGAATGAGTGGGGTTCCCTACATGGTAAACCAATTGGAAGAGTGGAAAATGGAGACAGGGATGAAGACTTGAGGACTACCATAGATTGAGCAAGACACCAGATCATGAGCAGCCTTGGACAAGGGAATGAGCCACTCCTTAAATCAATGAGCCACTCCTTAAATCTGAAAATGACTCCTTGAAGGGTCACAAGGCACTCAAGGGAAGAGGAAAACATGTGAGTATGGTACAGCAGTATTTACCATTACCTTTTGTGCATTCATTTGATGTTTTTTACTCACATAACAATCAACAAAAAGGGCAGCCCCAAAATTGCCTTGGACAACACCCTATTTCCAGCTGCAAGGGTAGGATTGAGTATGACATGAAAGGTACAAGGTTCCTTTTGGTTGGTTAAAAGGCCCGAGTAGCGATCAATTGGTTACAAGGTGTGTTTTTTATGGAATTTCTCTCCGCAAAGTTTTGAATTTATTTTGATGCATTCATGTTCCTTACTCCGTGCAAAGAACATATTTTCTTGCACATGGCAGCCAAGGAAGAAAGCCGGAAAAAATGGTATGAAGTCTAATTTTTGTTGCTCAGAAATTTCTGAGTCAAAGGGGCAATTCCAGCCACTTAACATGATCACAAAATTGCACCTTCCAAACATGCTGCAGTTCCTAAAAGGAAGGGTATATGCTTGATTGAATCTGAAATTGATCACTCAGAAAATTTAGAGTTGGAATGGCAAGTACAGCAGTCTTATGAGGATAGAAGTCTGAATTTTCTTGGTAAATCCCAGCTCTTAACATATTCTGGAAACACTCATGGATGGATGCACTCATGGCATGACAAAGAATGGGAAGGTAGGGAGAGAGTACGACACTATTCTTTATTCGAAATAAAACTTTGGTTTGATGCATATGAAGTAACTCAAATGCACGAATGGATTGTTATAGAGAGGCCAATGAAGGGCCATATGACACACATAATGGGGTGATTCCCAAGGATAATGCATCTATATGATACTTTCCTCCAAGGACATTTCCAAGAGAGTTCATTGTTTTTTCATCTTGGGAAGATCTATGGCAAGTAGGAGCCATTCAAGGTTCATTGGGGAAGGGCCACTTGGGTATGCAAGCAAGAAATGAGCTGCAAGGGAACTTTTCCAACCAGGGCAGCAAGGTAACAACTCATGTATGTATTTTCTTTTACCTCATTTAGCTATATATTGACTTTCTTGAAGATATAAGGGAAAGGAGTTTGCTCATCCACCACTTGGTATTGAAAGGGGTGGTTGAGTGGGAGCATATGGAGCCTTTGGAAGGCTATGAGGACACTTCCAGCAAGTGGGGGCAGCCCCAAAAGCACAGGTACAGCAGTATGAAGGAACCAATTGAGGGTTCTTTTCCTTGGGATGGAATAACCGATGGACATTGCATCATAAGGTATGTTGGGACACCTCCTTGGATCTTGCAATTGCTTGAGAACAAGCAATTTTGGGCGGGGAGGATAGTAATATTCCCCTTTTTGGCCTAAAAGCCATGGACACGGTCCCTAGCCTAATTCTTAGTGTTTCCCCTATGCTATGGAAAAGAGAATAAGTAGAAAGCACATATCACCTCCTTGAAAGGTAAAAGTCAAGATTTCACTTAAGTTGTTCTATTTTTGCATTAAGGAGGGCCCTTTTGTGACTTAAAGGACATAAAGTACCTTTAAGTGGGATTTAAAAGTTAACCGACCTTTATGATCTTAACTCTAAATTTTATATCTTAAAAGGGTGAGTATATAAAGGAAGTTTGAAATTCAATTCAGGGTATGCTATTTTTTATAATTAAATTTATGAGCTTAAGCACGAAAATGCTGAACTTAGCCATTGAGAACGAAACCCTTCAATGGAAGTTGGAGTAAGGACGAAAACCCTTATGTTCAACCAAGACATCCTCATTCAGGGTTTGCATAGAGCTTCAACATTAGATTTGCAGCATTTCATTGATTTAAAGGTTTGTGATTACACCCTATGTGGGCGACTAGGGCTTTGAGTGGAATTTCCAGCTGAAGATAAATTTGCAGCTATTTAAGGACAGCAAACTGCAGTTGGGGAAGGGCTGAGAGCATTAAAATTATTTGCCTTGGCTGGGCAACCAGATTTGAGGGTTCGTGGAGCACCAAGACAGGGTTGCATTGAGCCGTAGGGCAGCAGCTATTTTTCTGAGTGTAGAGACTCCCCTTGGGGTCTGCAATTGGTGTTTAAAGGGGCTGATTAAGCCTAAATTCCAGCAATTAGGCTTGGACAAATATTCTTCTATTTTTCATGGTATTCTGCAGCTATGGTTGATCCTAAAAATCAAGATATCAAGCTATTTACCTTGCTGTAATATTCTGAGTATTTTAACAAATAATTCCCAGTGAATTATTGGTATTTGGTGCCCTAAATTTTCATTTACACATTCTGAATTTTGGTTAGGGTTTGATGTATTTAATTCATTATGTTCCAATATTTTTTCATTAGGATTTGAAAGCAAAAATCAGAAAATCATAATTGATGGATTAGGGTTTGATATTTAGAAATTCAGAGAACTAAATATTTTGCTAGGGTTTGTGTAAAAACCCTTATTTCAATTTGCAGCCCCTAATGGAGACATTAGAGTCAGTTCTGTTCATTTCTCAACACTGCATTAGTTAAATACGCTTGGTTCTGTCTTATGAAATTTTCTCAGCCAAGTAGTTGGGTCTTTGTTTATGTTTTATTTGCTTTTGTCGTTTCACTGTGATCAGACTTGCAAATATCCATTTTTTCTACAAAACCAATAAAGTGGCGACACAAGCCTGTACATGTTGTAGATTGAAAATTCAAACATATTTCTGCTACTTTGTAATGCTTACATATTTCAAAATTCTGTTTGTAAATACCTCCTACTACATGGCATTGCAGGATAGTATTATCGGATAAATCATTTGTCCCCTATTCGTAGAACAGAACCAAACCTGCCTTCTTAGGCTTAACTAAACTTCCAATAGACTATTATTTGTGGCTTGCGTTGCATTGAAAGCCCAATCAGACCTCTAACAAGAATCAGGTCATCAGCAGCAGCAGCATCAACTCTGTCCAGCTGTCATCAACAATTACCACTCGCAGCTGTCATCAATGACATCAATCGCGAAAGTAAGCCTCTGCAATAGCATCTATAGCTCAAAACAATCTGACATTGTAAGCAACTCCTCTACATGCTGCATGTCCCTTTTACCATGAGTGTCATCATGGTGTCAATGTGCCTGTGTTCCTTCCCACAAGTTCCCACTACATAACATGGGTAACATGTACATTTGTGCAAATTGACAAAAAGTCAATAGGTTCAGACATAGTGCACATGTGAGTGTCACAGCAAGCTCGAGAAATTATGAATTATCCCTCGAAAAGTCCATTGTTCATTATGAAATGATTTTAATTACATGCACAACCAACAGTCTATTGGACCACAAACTGTTCTGGCTGCCTCAACCGCCTAAAAATTTGCAAGTCGAGTTGTTTCTTTAAGAAGTTTATTCCTTCTCTTATTGATTTGGGTTATCAGCTCCCTAACCCTTTTATTCTAGCCTCTTCAAATATCTCCAACATGTAGCCAACTGTTAATGTTTCCTTATATTTGATTCAAATGTCTGTGCAATTTGGGCATTCAAGGATGAAATGTTTCTTTGTTTCTATTGCCCCTATGGTGTATAAAACACATATCCTATGCTCCCACTCTTCCTTAGGAGTCGTCCATCTACCTTTCTCACATTTGAGCCTGTGGGAGCTAGTCTTTATTGGGCCAAGAGTATCTCCCCCCCATTTGATTTCGGCCCCTATGTATGCATTTTCACAATGTTCATAAGTCCGGTTAAAGTCTATAATATAATGATGTTGTTTCCTATTTGTTTTATTTTTCTACATGACTATTTTAAAATTTTCATTCAAATATTTTTTATTTCTTTGTTAAGGTTTGGGTATTCATTTAGGCTGATATCCCATCTACTCTCTATATGTAGTTTTATTTCATCAATGTGTTCTTCCTTCTATGCAACTCTTCTTCTCTTGCGGCCATAGGCCACCTGTCAGTCTTCATGTTTTTATTTTTTTCAAGTAACATAGTAGTCTGGTCATAGTGGTTGCCTCTAATGGGAAAGTGCTTGTTTGTGCAAGGATTATTTTGTAGGGAACTGAAGCCTTATTTCTAAAGTTGTTTGTGACTAAACCTTTTGGATCCTTTTCATTTATCTCCATTTCAAACTGGATGTACAATTAGCCATAGTTCACACCTCTATAACACCACTTTGGTGACAAGTAACCTAAATAAGACCCTCGCGGTCTTCCAATCTCATAACTTAGAATTCTTGCATCTATTTTTCAGCACATAAAGAGCTCTCCATCCACCTTGTATTCTTTTCATTCTACATGTATCCCAGCTGAATTTGATGTGAAAGTCTAGGCCAAGATACTTATATTCGGATACCACTTCAAGAAACTCTCATTCAGATTGAAAGTTGAAATGCTTCTTCTTCCTTTTTAGTGAGAAGGTCAAAATTTTGGTTTTGCCGATGTTCACCTGCATCCGCACCTCTTTACAAAAGTGTTTTAGAGCTCATAAGTGGTCTCTAAAATCTTGGGTTGTTTCTACCATTAGAATTAGATTGCTAGTGTACGGTGGGAGTTTCACTGTATATTTGGCCAAGTGGACTCCTCCCCTCCATATTTGTCTATCCATTCTTCTAACTTATCTATATATAACCCAAACAAAGCAGGGAGCAAAGAGCAGCCTTGTTTGACGCCTATGTCACTCCCAAAACATCTAGACAACCCTGTCTGTGTTTTAATTTTGGCCTTGACTTGCTTGTATAATCAGTGAACTCTGCCATGTAATACACTAGGACTTCTAGTTTCTTCATTATACTTGGTAGTGTGTCAAATGCCATCTTGGAATCTACGAAACAACAATATACTTCACTTTTTTATCCCAAACCTTTTCAACTAGGTGCCTGAGCATATCACAATGATCTATTGTTGAATATTTTGGTCTGAAACCTGCTTGTCTCTTTGCTCTCTTTTCTTTTATCTCAACTCAACTGATAATCCTACTTTCTATCATATTCCCAAAAAGCTTTGCAAAGAGAGGATTAACCATGATAGTTTGATTGTTTGAAGAATTATTTAAATCTCCACTCTTAAACAAAGGTATGGTCAGGTAAGGGAAACATTTTTCATTGGTAGAGTAGGCAGAGGTGAGACCAACGGACTTTTCCTGTTCAAAGTGCTAGGTTGATTCCTCTACTTCACAGCACTTGGGGCGTTGGGACAACCTGCCGCTGTGGTTGGAACAGCCTGCCCCGGGTGAGAGGTGCATATCTCTTGCTTTAGAATTGCTAAAAATGAAAAGTGTAACGAATAAAATAATAAAGCCCACAAAAGAAAATGGAAAAAAAAACGGGGGAAAATAATGAAAGCTGCAAAGCATACCTTTAGTACTAACAGCAGCAAGCTCTGCAATGTCATCTGCATTGTTGTTTCGGCATGAGGAAGGAGGAATATTACTTTTGTTTGGAGGAAAGGAAAATAATAATGTGGGAAGTTCCCTAGTGGCCCAGTATACTTTAACAGGTACATTCCAGAATTTTAGGCTGTGCAAGTCTGTAGGCGTTCCTCTCCGCCTGGGCAAGCATCCAAGCTTTCGACGAGCATTTATGTTTATTATGTACAAGGGCGGTATGCAGCAGCGAACAGCTCTTGTGGTGGCCATGGTTGAAGCATAGGCCGGAATAGCCTATGTAGCAGAGCCGCTTCAGAATGTGTAGTTTTTCTGGTGAAATCAGTGACAATATTTCAGCTCGTATCCAAAAAAAAAAAAATTGGATTGAAACATATCATATATTACCTTTAAAATTAAAAAAAACATATTGAATCTTTCTTAAAAGATTGGTGGTATGAGAGTACATCTTCAAATATCAATAAATAGGTATCACATAAAAATTATTGGGGAATTAAAATCATATTTAAATTATAACAATAGTAACATAAGCGTAATAAGATAACATATACAATAATAAATATTTAGACAATAGGGGCCACTAGCCTTGTAGAAGGAGGTAGAGGAGGCAGTAGGTTATCAGGGTTGTCTCCCCAACCTCTCCCATAAGGGGAAGATATTATTTATATTCCACCCATCATCTTATTTTTTTCTTTTTCACCTTCTTCAGCATCCCTGGAGGGTGAGATTGCAAACGTTAGCATGGAAAACTTTCCTTGGGCATTTCCACTTGGAAGACTGAACCCAGTGCAACCACAATCAGCATGGGGTGAAGATCGCCTGTCATAGCCCTTGAGGAGGGGATGGAGGAGTAGAGAAAAATCAAATAGCTCCTAGACCTTTGTCACGCACGGACATGCCCATGCCACTCTTGCTCTTGGTATTGATGATCATGAGGATCCTCGAGAGGCACTCTTCATTAAAAATATTTCGTTAGCAATAGTAAAAACTTTGTCTAAGCAATCTTCATTAAAAATATATGCATTCTTGTCTTTCCAAAGAGTTAAAATAACTTCTATTTGGAAAATATGCCATATTTGCTTGTATCTTGTAAGGAAGAGAGCAGAGTTCCCTAAGAGGGCAAAGTTCCAAGAAAAGGCTTCGTCCTGAAAAGCTTACAAAGGGAGTGAATTCATTGCTAGGCATCCTAAGCTCTAGCATGACACTTGCATATGTGTTTTAGAGACTCGAATTGACCATAAACAAGGCATCTAGGAGAAAGAATCCCCATGTGACGATGCTTATCTCCCATAAGAAGACCTTGGTAGAGAATGCACCAAGCAAAAATGATTTTTTTGGGCTCCACCACCATTGTCCAAACAATTTGGAACCTCCTATTAAAAGGAAGGGGAGTTGTTGGTATTCCATCATTTATTAAGCATTTCCCAGGGAGTACTAATGGGAGAAAGCCATTGAGAACCAAGTTGGGGTTGATATCAAAGAACAGGGGTGAAAATAGTCCAATTCCAGTCACTCCACCACTTGGTAGACCTTTTAACACCAATTTTGTTTATAGCATAATTTGGAGTAGTCATCTAGATTTCAAAAATAGACTCAAAATACCAAGTGTTTAACTTGAATCTGGTTTTAGCTTAGGCCAACTGAGCCAAGATCTAGAATGTTTGTCAAAAATATCTTGTAGGACTCGAATGCCTCTATGAAAAAGCTAAAGAGATTTGAGTTAATGGATGTCCACTAAGGGTTTCTCGTTGATGGTGATCATTGGGGACCTCATATGGAGTGTTCATTGATGGAAAACCCAGACAAAAAACCATCCCCTTTCCACCTTAGCAATGGCTTAATTGTTTCCTAGGCCTTCCATATGCTCTTAACCACAAAAGTACTTGTAATTTTAACTGAGATTGGGGTAACAAGTAAAATCTGGAACTCTAGGTTCTGCCAAACTTTTCTACCAAAAGGGCTTTCGGATAAGATGCAGTGTTGTACGATGCTTTGGAAGGAGCCCAACAAGAAGAATAGTACACATGAGTGGGCACAAGAAATTTAGAACAAATTTAGAATTTACCAGCTAGAGAGGGGGGATTTGGTAATCCAATAGGAGAATTTCTTTTCCACTTTAAGAATAACATAGTTCCATAAATCAACTTGAGAACCCTATAATTCAAAAGGAATACCTAACAATTTAAATGTTTCTCCACGTGCAATCCACTTTCGTTGATAAACCTCAAGCCTGCTAGGTAGGAGACCATAGTTTTGTCTGTAGCTTTGAGGCTTGGCCCACTGGATACTAGAGCCAGAGGCCAAAGAAAATATCTACAAATAGTCCACAACATTTTGGATAACTTCTTCTTCTTGAAGAGTGAGAAAGAAGTTATCCACGAAATGCCCATATAGGAGCTGGAATTAAGGTGACATGGGGAGGGTAATGCCTTTGACAAGACCTATGGAAGCATAATCTCCCAATAAATAGCCAAAACCCTCAAAAGCTAAAATGTACAAGTAGGGGACAAGAAGGCAACCCCGTTTGATAGAGTGAAATAGACCATAGCTCTTGTATTAGTGGCCATTAATGGTGAGACAAGCAGAGGCATCTTAGAAGAGGCTTTGAACAAAGTGAACAAACCTAGGACCAAATCCCAGAGCTTGTAGCATGGCTAAGATAAAGGGTCATTCAATTCTATCATAAGTTTTTTCAAAATTCATTTTAATGAACAGAGATTTTTGTTTAGAGACACAAGCTTATTCGATACCTTCCCATACAACATTAATATTGTCCACATTATATCTTCCTTGAATGAAACTAGTTTGTTTGGGTTTGATAATAAGGGGGAGGAGATATCTAATTTTAAGGGCCAAAGCTTTGGAAATTATCTTATAAGAGACTTTCAGAAGAGTTATAGGTCTTTGATTGGTGATAAGTTCAAGGTCCCCAGCTTTGGGAATGAGTTTAATATTACCTTTATTGATGATCTTGCTAGATAACCCTTGGTCAAGCCTTTCATATACACTTAGTGAAAATCAGGGCCCACACAGTCCTAGAGAGATTGATAGAATTCACAAGGGAAGCCATCAATACCCAAGGCTTTATCTTAACCCATACCAATGACATCTTGATGGAGGTCTTCAATGGAAACAAGCTTATCACATGCCACTTATTGGCTATGTGAGAGCCTATAGGGAACCACATCAATGCATTTCTTCATAACCAATTGTTGAGAATCAATAGAGGGTTGAGTTTGGAAGACTTGTTTATAATTCTTAACAAAGGCTTGAAGGATATCTAGGAGATGAACAAGACATTCAACAACTTCCTTAATAGACTTTATTTGCACAGTTAAGTTATGATCTCTTAGTTTACTAAAAAAATCTTTAGAGACTTAGTCCCCAGTTTTAGCCCAATGGATGAGAGCTTGAATATGAGCACTGCATGTTTGATGAAGCTCAATTAGCTAGATCTAATGTCTTATTTTTTTTAGTTTGTCATCCATGGAAGCCTATTCCAAATCTACAATTAAATTCTCTCACAGAAGTTGAGTTGGATTTCAAATCTAATTATTTGATAAAGAAGCAGAGGAAGGTGGTGGTATGGGTGATGGTTATCTCCCACCAATCAATCCACCCAAACTCTCTAGAAGGGCGAAGGACCATGTTCCACACTCGCTTCATATGAGCTAAGGTTGGAGTATGTTTTAGATGGGATGTGTTGAAGCAAAATTGATTATTGAAGTTTTTGACTAGAGGAACGGATCATTCTATAGAAAAATTTGTTGGCTGGTGATGAGATAGAAGGATATCTATAAACACACTAAAAAAATACTTTTGAGCAAATTAGAAAAAAAAATGCTCTAAAAGAAGAGCCTTGTCAAGTCTTTTAAGAAAGCTATCATTACCTTAGCGGAAGTTAGACCAGGTGAACCGATTTGTGGGAGAGGAAGTCCTACGGTGATGGTTTGGGTCATATAATATTAGTTTATTGCATATGTAGAACCAGGCTTCCCTCTCTCTAGCACACCATCATATGGATAGGATTCCTTCTTTATCTTTAGGTGATTTAATCACGTTGAAATCTCCATAGATGATCTAGTGGGCCATAGGGAGGTGCTCCTCTAGCCACTACTAAAGAGTTGACTGCCCAACAAAATCATTGGAAGCATAAAGGTTGACAAGTCTAAGGATCTACCTATCAAAATTGAAAATCATCTAGAGCTCATGGTTATATGGGTCCACAACACATTTTGTCACAAATGATGCATAAAGTGGCACAATCATTATAATTATGCCACTGCATCTTGCATCATGTGCATACAAATTACAAGTAACAATCAACCATATTATTTTAGTTGCCATCTAGAGATTGAAACCATTGATATTAACCTCTTATAATTAGAAGATATGCATATCTAAAATTTTATGATAATTGTCCCGAACAAAGTACTTATGAATTAGGTTAGTTAAACCATGGACATTCCAAGAGAAAACATTAATTGGAAATTATCAAGGTTCATGGTTTCATGTGCTTTGCCTTCTAACGATGCGAAGCAGTTACTTAAGAACTTTTGTTATTGGATCTTGGCTAGAAAGTTCACAAGCACAATAAATCATCATTTAGTGTGTAAAAAATCCTCCTAATTACTACCAAAAGAAGGATTGTATTAGCATTGAGTCCCCTGATGGTGTGGAGAAGGAAGACTATCTCATGCTTAGGGAACTGATATGAGCACCTTCTAAGACTATGTGTCTTATGTTTGAAAGAGAGAAAAGTTAAGAGTTAAGGATTCTCTAGGTTTCAAAATTGCATTAACTACATAAGATGCAATTATCATAGTTGAATTAGGGTTTGGTCAAGGAATTGGTGGTGGTGAAATGATGACACTCATGGAAACAAAATGCTTAGGGTTAACAACAGGGGCTTGGGGTTATAATTGTTAGGGTTATTTTGGTGACCCATCATCTACTATCCATCATTAACTCCCACCTTTTGGATGGTGGTTTCCAGTGTAGTTTTGGGTGGAGGATTTGAAGTGGCCATAAGAGGGTAGTCCTTTATCATGTGATATGAATCCTAACACTTGAAATAGGTGTTGGGGAGATTAATATATTATCTAAGAAAACCATTATTCATAAATCTGTATATCCATGCTTTCATGAAGGTCTTGTGCAAGGTCAACCTTAACACATACACACCATTATGGGTGGGTGAAAGAAACAATTAATTTCAACACAAATGAAATGACCTTGTAGTTTAACCAAGAATTCCAAAAAAGGGCCAAAAAGGCATAGGTAATCCAAAAAACTCAACCTAGACAAGGACTTGTTGGCCATTTTTGGCCCACATACCAAAATTTTGCTAGTTTGAAGAAAATGGACATAACTCAGGAAGAAAAATGGCAAAGTATTTAGACTTCAGGTTTTTAGAGGAGCACTACTTAAAAAACCTTATAAGTAATCAACAGTCGAAACCCCAAAGCAAGTAAGAAGGCTTGGAAAGCCCGATTTGGTATAGGCAGTGTATTTCGGGTTTTTGGGGGTGCACCACTTATTTCACTTTATAAGTTGCAACTAATGATAAATATGAAGTAAGTAGTGGGGCTTGGAAATCCTGATTTGGTTTGGGTAGTGTATTTAAGTTTCTCCAAGGAGCACCACTTAATTACTTCATAAGTTGTGAGTAGTCAAAAACCCAAAATAAGTAATTAGACATAAAAAGCCCGATTTGGTCTTAGAAGTGCTTCTTGGGTTCTCAAAAATGCCATTTTTCTCCAAACATAAATCCAAAGGGCCAATCAAAGTACATACAGCTCACTTCCAGAACATGCAAAGTGGTCAAACAAGGATTAGATGTGTCCATGTGGAGCAATAAACATGCAAGAACCAATTGGGATAGTCCAAATTGCAATAAAGAACATTCCAAGCTTTAATGCAAAGATCAAAACACTTAAACTTGGTATGGATATGCATCTACCACTGATATGGCTCGATCATTTCCAAATAAAGAGACTTGAATGCACAAGGAGCTTGAGGAGATGGGTGGTGATTCTGGACGATACATCTCATGGTCAAGGCAGTTGCATACTTTTAATGTAAAAGGGAGCTCAAGTATAATCAACAGTCATCGATGAATTCTCTTCTCCTTGCTCTCACATAATAATGGGATTTCTCTTTCTCTCTTAGCCATATAAATAGAGGCTCTCGAGCCAAAAAGGTGATGGGGATCGCTCTTTGTATTCTCTCTTCTCCCTCCGTTGGGCATGACCAAATTTTGCCAAGATGGAGCTTGTAACCTCTTGATATGATTAAAAGACTATGTTTTAGACTCCATTATTCTGGTATAATGTGTAAATGTCAGATTTGCACATGTGGTAGAGTTTTCTCCCTTGTCAAATTATAGTCTCACCTAGTTACTAGCTCATCTTGTTATGTAGGTCACATTTAGTGTTCTACATCTCTTGATTGAAGCCCGTATGTGGATACTATGACTAGTTAGTGTCTTACTCTAGACCTACCCCTTCATTTCCCTTAGCTTAAATCATTTGGTGAACCTCCTCATGAAAAATTGATGTATGATAGATATTTAGGGTCTTGAATATATTTTTTGCTTGTTTTATTAGTGTTCTAAGAGTCGAGCAGTGTAGATCAACCCATAGTTTTGGTGCATCACCTCCCTTAGCTCAGATTTCCTTTTTATGTAATCTTTCTCTCCCTTTTCTTTTGTCAACAGTAGATTTTAGTGTGGGAATCAAGAGCTGAAGTGAAGCATCCAAGGAACTAGCCTCATTAAAAAGCCTAAAGGTTCAACCCCACTACAGGATACCCATAGCCTGAGGTTGTCCCCATGCTTATAGCCAAAAGTGGGCAACCCCTAAAAACTCTCCCATAGGGGTGCAATTCCATGCTATAACAGGACCTTAAGTTTGGCTTTGTTAGAGATGACAAAGTCACGAGTCCAGGGGGAAAAGACAAGCAAAGAGCTTCTCACATAACATGGGCCATGCTTATAAATGGTGACACATTATTCAAGGTTTTCAAACTGAAAAGGAAGAAACCCGTACTTAGATTTTGAATCCCTATATGCTCAATACCATGGATATGCCAATTTGTTTGCACCCAACTATGAATCATGGATTCAGTAGGGATGCAACCCATAAAATATTTGATAAGAACATGTGTTTCAATCTAGTTACAAACATTATCAAAAGTAGGTAAATGTAACAAAACATCAAGAGGATATTCCTGAGGAGGTGGTACATCACCTCGTGAAAAACTTTAGGAATAAACTTTACGAGCTCATTTCAATGCCATGGTTGCTTCCTCCAATTTTAGCTACATCAAATGATGAGGCTCCTGAGAGGGACCCATTAAATATTAAAATCACCCAAAGGGTGGAAACCAAGGCTAAAATCAATAAATACAAATAAAGTCAGCAAGATAGTCCCACATATATGAATAAAATAACATTAGTATGATGGAAACCTAGGGAAGACCAATATGCTAAGTGTTTTAGCATCTCTACAGTATCAACACCCTCGAGCCCCCAAATCATAGGAATTCGGTCATTTATATATTTCATAAAATATGTGTGTGTGTGGGGGGGGGGGTTAAAGGTGAGTTTTTGAAAGGGCCCAAATCCTTTAATAAGAACAAGTTAGAGTTAAAATATTATAAACCAAATAACATAAGTAATCATTAAAATTGGGTTAAATAGTAGCCCAAATTGAAAGAAGGTTGTAGATCTACAACAAACAAATGATTAAAATATAGCAAGAAAACATGCAAAGATTATAAATAAAACTCTTAGAAGAACAAAATAAGTTATCCACTAAGAGCCATCACCAATCACAACTTCAGTTTCCACCTCAGTTTATCAACTTCAATTCTAATCAAGCAAAGATTAAGAAACAATAAGATAACTAGAGGGGTGGATATATCCATGAGCGATAATGAATCTTCTCCCTCTTTAAGAGAGAATATCCTTCAACGTCCACTACATACCATCATCAATCACATCCACTGCATCCATCCTCAAACACTCTACCTTCATCTTTTGTCCTTTGCACTTGGTATTAGAGTTGCAATTAGATTTGGATAAGGTGTTATCAGTTTGAGGTAAATTAATCCAACTAGAGTTTGGTGAAGGAAACCACCACCATCAGTACCAAACCAATCAATTTGGGCTCTTTTTCATTAAGAGGAAGGGGATAACGAGACACCATATATACGAAGCAGTAAATGATCCAACACCTTGAATGGAAGATGAATTATCTACAAATAATTTCTCTTGATTACACCACACAAAATCAGCATTGGGTGAGCCATCTTTCTTTCTTCAAGTTTTCAGGGATCTAAAACTTCAAGGGACCTGAGAGGAACAAGCTATTAATTTATGTCTAATTTGATTGCATCGGAAACATCTGAAGGGGAGCCCCTCACAGTTGAGAAATTGGGATCATAAACGAAGAGAATAAATGATTTTAATCGAATGTGAGAGGGGTTTGGAAAGATCAAAAAAAAAAAACTTGCACATATCTATTACTTAGTGAATCTTCATCCAATTTGACAAAGAACCCACCTTATTAATCAACAATTTAATTTGGTCTAGATTTCTCGTAACTAGGGGAAGGTGGTTTAATCTGAGCCACATTGGAGGTGCTATGATTTTAGCTTTTGAATGATTGGAGAAGGGGGTTTATGGGCTGAAAAAGACTCCATGTTTGCCAAAGAACCAAGGCCTAGAAGATAAGACACAATCTTTGTCAACAACAAATTGAAATATAACAAGGAAAAATCCATAATTCAACAAGTAAAAATAAGGGTCAACAACATTGATCTAAACTTATTTTGACCAATTGATAAACTCAGCTAGAGGGATTTTGACCCCCACACATTTTCCAACCAAATACTTGTAGCCAACTTATTTTTCAATAGAAAGAAGGGAATAATCATAAATTTCCAAAGCAAGGGTCTCTACCAAAAAAACCACAAGAATATCACCCATGAAGAATCCATTCGCATCAAGCGTGGAAGATATAGGACCATCATTAACAATGGGTTACAAAAGGGAGGGTTTTTCCTCATGGATAAACTTACAAACACCATTAGTATCAACGGTTTCAATGGAAGATCCAATATTTGAAGATCTTTGAAAGACAAACTCCAAAGAAGCTGTGTAGCCAAGATAAAAAATAATAAGATTGTTGCAAAACTCTCCACAATAGTGAAAGAGATTAAATATGTTTATACGCCTTTTTTTCCAATTATGAAAGGGGTTGTGAGGATGATGGTATGGCACAATTGTTAGTACTTGCATGGTTATTTATTGTTTTCACTTTTTATATAAGTCTATATGGGAAATTATGCAAGTGAAAAAAATTGTATTCCTAAAGTTTGATAATGATATATAGCATTTTTTAAGAGAAAAAAAAATTGATGTGCCATTGATTAAAACACATTGACAAGACTAATTTCATGGGTAAAATCATTATTTACTAGACCAAAAATATTTAACAAAAAAGTTTCTAATATTAGATAGAAAATTCATGGTCATCTATGTGATATTCATGATAGAATTAAAAATTATTTATGGTAATCTTGTGGGTCGCACACAATAAATCTAATGTTATTACAACTATCAAAGCCCCACAATCATTTTCACAATGGACCGATCATTCGTGTGATCTATGGTCACTAGGTTATATATATATATATATATATATATATATATATATATATATATATATATATATATATATATATATATATAATAATGCCTCCATAAAGAACCACTGAATCATAAAGGTTCACGAGGTATATATATGCAACCCCGTGAACCTTTATGATTCAGTGGTTCTTTATGGAGGCATTATTTTATTTAATTGTATATACAACCATACTCATAACTCAAAACCAAAATTAAAAAAATCATATATTTATATAAATATAAACATTAGGATTACAAAGTTATGAAAAGCTCAGAGTGGCTAGTTATAGACAAGACCTATAAAGCTTCTGGATTTCTAATTTAGTGAATGTTGAAGAGCATATTCTCTTGGATTTTCTTATAAAACCTCTTAAGGACCTAAGGACTTGCAGACACAAGAGCTCTTACCACTTGTGATGCCCAAATGAGTCATGGAGAGCTTTATTTATAGCAAAGAGAAGAATTTAACACTGGTAACAAGGTTAACTGGTTACAAACCCAGGTTGTTGGTAAGAGAAGAAAAGTAATCACACTATCGAGGAAATGACCAGCAACTTATATGTCAGATAGGAAAATGCTCGCTTGGTTGTGCACTCATCACATGGGTTTTCCAAAAGGGAATCACTTTATAGTTTTTATGATAAAGAGTAGGACCCGTTATGCACTAGTCTAGTTATTGCCATTGCCTTCCCATTATCAGGATGGCCTCTCAGATTTGTAGATCTCATTTAGACTTATACTTGTCCATTCAACTCTTTATTAGAGATATAACATAAATAAAGTTCCAACCACTATCATAAGTGGTAGAAATTACATCATGATACAAACCATCATGATAGTTCCATGAGACCTCATAGGTATAGCTATCATACTAGTGATAGTTGTTGCTTGTTAGATAATAGTTAATAACTACCAACTTATTTTCATTGTAACATTACATCTCTAAATATTTTGGCATGCAGAGAAAAAATCTAAGGTCCACTATGCTTCTACTTAATCCAGATCCATTGGATAGTAATCTAAGTCATAATAATCATTGTCATCATATGGATCTTATTTCAACCACCATCATTCTTCATCTGAGTCCTTGTCTTTGTTTATTAGCACAGTATCATAATCTACAAGATCAATGACCCAATCAACTCCTCTAGTTTTGAGATATACAATGAACATTTTCATAGCCTCAAAGTTTGTGTTTGGATTAAAATAATCTTGTACATTAGGAAGAAATTTGAACTCCTAGGCATGTGTAGGCTTCCATTCTTGATGAACAATTTCCCTAAATTCACAAGACAAATAACACATACGAAACTTGATAGAAAAGTTAGTAAATTTTACATATAATTTATTCAAAATTTTCATATGGGTCATTTTCTAGGGAAAAAAGATTGAATTTGCACAACAATAATTTGTGATATGGAGTCATCCTACTCAAAAGGTTTTTCATTATTTTTTGTGATCATTACCAGTATCATATTCATAAGCCCAAATGAATTGATGGAGAGGTAACATGAAGTCTATCCATCCTTTTGCTTTGACTGCTAATCTAATAATCTCCCAATCCCATTTTTGAGGTTAAAATGGTAAATACAAAATACTTGTTCTTTGACTGAGATCGATTCATTAATAAATGGAAGTTCAGAAGAATAAACATTCTTAAATCACCACCATTTTGCAACCTTTTGAATATATGATCTCTAAGTATTTATTTTACTTCTTTAAAATTTGTTTCCCAAAGCAAAGGATTTGTTTTAATTTTTGGCATTCATACATGTTTTTTTGTTGACTTTGTTCCTAGGACAACAATTCCTCTTCTTGTCAAGTAAAGATCATGAATAATTTGAGGAAGCCTATCTCTGGAGTTTAGAAGTTTGAATTTAGGAAATTTTGGGTCAAGATCTTCTATCTTAGATTTACGCTTTTTTGATGCCTATGAGATAATCATAATAGATTTTAATTTAGGGTCAATTCCTTCTTTGGATAAAATATCATCAATGCAATTTGTCTTCCCTTATTTATACTAAAATGCAAAGGAGAAATTACTAAACCAACTACTCCATCTTCTTAGTAGTTGATTACTAATCTGAGACCAATGTGGTTTTCTAATGATATTATCAAATTAATTAATATTGGTTCTCAAAATGAATTTCATAGGAAACAAATATAATTTGAATTTGTAAATAGCTAATATTACTTCTTTAATCTCTTTTTTGAAAGATGATAGTTTAACTGAGTTGGATTCCATATCCCTAATTATATCCACAAATAGTTTTTTTATTTCCAACCTTTTATAATATGACACATCTCCAATAATATTACTAGATTTTTTTTTTAAAGATGAAGGGGCCATTGTCGAAGTGTCCCACAATTGAGGATGTACTAGATAAAGTTGAATGCATGAAAAAATTACCTGTATGTAGAAGAGAAATCAAACATGAGCCAGAAAGAAAGAAATTCTCAACAACTAAAAGATTGCAATATTAACATTAGCATCATTAGCCATAAAATCATTAGGAAGGTACATTATATAGGTGAAAGATAAATATGTCCTCACTTCCTCGTGAATGTGGGATTATCTTTCAAAATGACCTAAAAAGGCACCTAAGCAAGCTAACTAAATATGTGTTGGAAAAACCATTAAATAAAACTAAAGCCTACACTAACACCCCCCTTAAGTGTAGCTTATGTGGGTAGTAGAATTGGGTTCTAACATATAAATCTGATGAGTTGCCCAAGTACATTAAAATGACCCTAGAGGAGGATGCAAAAGTTGTTCAAACTACAATAAGAGCACACAAATGAAGATACTTGCTCTCAATGAAGGGTTTGGTAAATATATCAATAATTTGCTCTGTTGTCTAAATGCAGCAAAGATCAATGGCTTGCTCATGGATGATATCCCTAATGAAATACATGTGACTCTCGATATGTTTGGTCTATTGATGGAGGACTAGATTCCTATAGATCTAGATTATGCTTTGGTTGTTGTAGAGGACGAGTGTTGGTCATTGAAACTAGATGCCAAACTCAGTGAGATTACCCTGAAGCCAAATAGCCTCAGTGGTAGCATTAATAGCTACTTTGTATTGTACCTCTATTAAAGATAAAGTAATTATTGACGTGGTGGATTGCATCCTTGACAGGAGGCTGAGCTCCTGTCTTCCATGCGTCACAATGGAAACTCTTCTCTTGCCTGTGGGTCTGGCAAAACTGGGGGGAGAGTCTCTAGATAAGGGCTAGCTCCCTTTGATGTATCTCTGAGGTCCTGGATTTCCTACTGCTAACAAATAAATTAAAAAGGGGGGGTTGAAAAGGGATAAGGATGCTAAAATAAAACCTAAACTAAACGGTGATACACCAAAAAAGTTTATCTACTTAGCTTGAACCTACACTTTCTATCAAGAACAAGCTGGCATACACTTCATTTGACATGGGAAACTCTTTTGTATCAGTGAGCTAGGGGTCTTCTAGAGATACAAGGAGGAAGAACTACCAGAGGTTTCTAAGACACTCTATGGCATCCTGTTCACATGTGCCTATACTCTGTTGTAGACACTTCTGGCAGACCTGCAAAAGAAGAAATTTCACAATGCACTAGACATGTTGGAATCATTCTATGAAAGCATAAAGGAAAATGACTTAACACAAAATGAAAACATAGACATATGCATGAGTGCAAGTTCAAATGGAGGTAAAAAATTGCTAAGTCTTGATTCAAGGTAAAAATCTGGCAGAGTTCTGCCTTACAAACCCAGAGATTTTTGGGCAGAGCTTTGCCTTATAGGCTAAGATATTTTTGGGCAGAGTTTTGCCTTACAGGCTAAGAGAGATCTTTTTCTCAAATGAGAAGTTTACAATATATATATAGAGAAGAATTAAAGGCGCCCCTTTGGAAAAGACTTTGGCACCTTTTTACAAGTTGGCCCATGTGCATTGAGAGCATCAGGAAGAAGAAGTCACTATTGCTGATATCATCCTTCTAGAAGAGACCTACTAGAACCATGTTGTCTAATCGCTGGTCTTGAATTTGGTTGTTCAAACATTAATGTGAAAGCATGGACCGTGCCTCTTTTTTTGCAAACAAGACTACTCCTTCTAGATATTCATGTAGTTTGTCTGCTCATTAATGTAAAGTGAAGAAAATGGGTCATGCCATTCACTATTCATGCCCCTTGATGACCACTTGGTAGGCACTATTCCAACCGCTGGAGTAACTCCTTGAGTCGATGCCTTCCTTCGCCACTTGGACTATTTTGTCTATTTCTACACTTGGCTCTTTTGTCTCTTCCTTGCTTTGTCTTTTCTGTCTCCTTTAGCCCTCGAGGGCTATCTTCTGCTACTTCTTTGGCTCTTTGGGCTCTTTCATCAGTAGGTCGTTGAGTTCATTCTTAACTTTTGTCTTTTCCTAGCATCATCTTTTCTTGCTTCGGAGCACTTGGGGCTATCTTTTTGGTGGGTCGTTGAGTTCACTCGCGGCCTGTCCTTAAGCCTTTTTCAAAATCAACAGATATTTCACCACCTTAAAATTGAAGTTTGTGCACCCATCACTGGGCATTTGAACCTCCAACATCTAGTTCTTCATGCTCGATTTTGACGTCTTTGGGCCCGTCACCCCTTGGAATTTATTCAGCCTTTTCCTTTCCTTTGGAATTATTCTTCAGGTTTTTTCTCCTAGATTTTCCCAAATTTCTTTGGACTTTTTGTCTGAAGGAATTCCTTCAAGCAAAAGTCTGAAAGAAATCATTTCCTGCCTTTTGCCTTGGTCTTTTCATTTTTGTGAGATTTTGCTCTGAAGGATTTCTTTAGACAAAATGTCTGAATAAATTCTCTACCTCTTTCCTTGAACAAATCTGAAGAAATTCCAACTTGCCTTGTTCACTTTTTTGAAGGAAAACTTACCCTTTTGGCCTTCTCTTTGATCCCTTTGCAAGTGTTCCCTGTGCTCTGCAAGGGCACTCAGAATGGTCCATTTTGCGCCTAAGTGTTGGGAACTTGTTTCTTTCCTGCAAAGTCTGTAGAAATAGCCTGTAGAGTCCATAGAAATCAGCCTGTAGAGTCTATAGAAATAGCTTGCAGAGTCTGTAGAAACAACCTACAGAGTTCGTAAAAATAGCCTGTAGAGTTTGTAGAAGTAAGACTACAGAGTTTGTAGAAACAAGCCTACAGAGTTCGTATAAACAAGCCTGTAGATTCTATAGAAACAAGCCTGTAGAGTCTGTAGAAACAAGCCTATAGAGTCTGTAGAAATAAGCCTATAGAGTCCATAGAAATAAGCTTGTAGAGTCTGTAGAAACAGTCTGCAGAGTCCATAGAAATCAAGACTTGTGTAAAATCAAAAAATGAACTAGCTCAAAATAATAGGGAAGGAAGGAGACCAATTTTTGGCTTGTTAGACCAACAATGGTCAACAAATTGGTGACTCCTAGGGGAAGCATGCCTGCTATGCTTAGAAACCAGTTGCCTTAAAGTCCATTGGGCATGGAGTCAGAATGCAACTTGAAAAAAGTTAGCAATAACCCCGATAGATCCAAGAATCAATCATGAAGCTTTTACCCCAAACACAAAGGAAAACACACACAAGGCTAAAAACACTACTTGTGCAAACATCACTTAGGAAAAATAGGGAAAGTAAAATGAAAGCAAACTACTATATACAGCTAAATAGGTATATTTGCCTCCCTCCTAGTACAAAGGGAAAATCTCTTAAGTCTCCTTCATGGCAAGGAAACTTATGGTGCCAGACAAGTGGCTGAATGGAATGGAGATTTGGTGACCTGCTCCTCTTGCCTACCACCTTGATTGGCTTTCATCCGAGTGGATCAGAGTCAAACATACTTCTAACATATATGTACTCCTCTTTTTCTTGGAATCTTGTCGATTGCTGGCTCTTCATGTTGGCGTGTTTCACCAAGAAATCAATCATTGTTGGCTCATCACCATAAGCCCCTTGATTTGCATCATTGATTGGATCGTCTCCTTCAAAACTATCCTCAAGATGGACAGGATTCTCCTTTTCCTACTCAAGGATCAAAGTCTTTAGTTGTTCAAAGACATCCATCTGATCCTCCTCTAACTCAGGCTCCTAGGCATAGTCATCCTCCTCATCGAAGCAACAAAGAAGTTCATCAAACAAAGGAGGAGAGAGCTCACCATGCTTACGTTCCTCCTCATATTTATGGAACATCCACATGTATGCATGACCTGTGTTTTCTCCATTGCTGATGATGTCTTTCGAAGGAGCCTCCATGATGATTTCATCTTCATTATTGCTCATGATAGCCTCTTGGACAACTACAAATTGGATCTTCTCTTCCTCACTCGCCTCTTGCAAAATAGGTTCCTCCTTGAGAAGGGATGAAGTGGAAGGCTGATGATTAAGACCATGTGGAAGAGGAGGTAGTCCTTGAGATAGAATCGAATGATTCTCCTCTTTCCATTTGGCCAGCACTTCATCTATATCAGGTGTGGCCTGATAGCTCTCTTAGAGGTGTGTAGATGGGGTGTGTTCATACATGGAATCTATTGTTTGGTCTAAACCATCCATCACACATTTGCTGAGGAATCTCGCTCTGGACTCCAACTCTGCAATTCTCCTAGCTATATTTTCTTGGAAGAGCCTTTCTTGGAGGTTACAATCATCATCACAATGAGTAGGAGCAAATTTGTTTCCTTCAAGGTTTTGAGCAAAACCTTTCTCCTCCTTCTTCATGCCCCATGATTCCACTATTTGCTTCCAACTTGGAATGCTGCCATCATGTTGAGAGACCTGAGGAAGTTGAGGAAGACTAGAAAGGGTTCGCTCATGCATAGGAAGAGCTGCTTCAAGAGAGATGTGCTTATTCATGGTGTTCCCTTCAAAGGAGGATTCACAATCTAAAGAATTGAGAAGGTTCATCTCCATGAGAGGTTGCTCTAATGCCCTTTGATGTTTGAAAGCAAAGTGCAAGGGGTTAAGAGTAGGAGTGATTAATGAATCAAATGAGCTAGAGTGAGCAAGTGCTATCTGATAGAAATGATTTGGTGCATAAGAGGGGGATTTCTTTAGAATAGGAGGGGGCACATAAGGCTGATTGCCTTGAATGAATGGACTCTTCCATTTTATGACCTCCTCCTCCATGGATTGCAAGACCTGATCTTGCCTAAACAAACACTCCTCTTTGTACATAAGCTCTTGTTGATATCTATACTGCTCATCTAATTTGTATATCTCCATCACTTGCTTCTCAAACTCTAGCGTTACTTCCCTTATTATTGAAGGGAAACTAGGAGTGTTGTTTGAGGTGATTTCGTGAACATCTTGAGCTTGATCATGGTTATATGAAAGAACACAAGGCCCATGATGCTAAGCAATTGAATTATACATACAAAAAATGAGATTTCTTGATGGCACCTGGACTGCTTAACCAGCTGATTCAACTCAAAGTTGTCATTGGTGTTGATAAAAAGGCCTCCAAAAGCTGGTTAGTTGAAGAACACACCAAAATTCTTCAACTTTTACGACAAAACTTGTCCCATAATTGCTTGATTAAAGGTCAAATGCTATATTAATGGTTCATTCTACTATAATAGGACAACACCAATCCCAAAACTTTTCTGAGTGTCTGAATGTGGTCCCACCAGCCATGCCAAAAACTGTTGATGCGGTGGATTGCACCCTTGACAGGAGGTTGAGCTCCTGTATTCCATGCATCACAATGGAAACTCCCCTCTTGCCTGTGGGTCTGGCAAAACTGGGGGAGAGTCTCAAGATAAGGGCTAGCTCCCTTTAATGTATCTCTGAGGTCCTGGGTTTTCTACTGCTAACAAATAAATAAAAAGGGGGGGTTTGAAAAGGGAGAAGGATGCTAAAACAGAACCTAAACTAAACGGTGGTACACCAAAAAAGTTGATCTACTTAGCTTGAACCTACACTTTCTATTAAGAACAAGCTGGTATACACTTCATTTGACATGGGAAACTCTTCTGCATCAGTGAGCTAGGGGTCTTCTGGAGGTACAGGGAGGAAGAACTACCAGAGGTGTTCTAAGACACTCTATGGCAGCCTGTTCACATGTGCCTATACTCAGTTGCAGACACTTTTGGCAGACCTGTAAAAGAAGAAACTTCACAATGCACTAGACATGCTGGAATCGTTCTGTGAAAGCATAAAGGAAAATGACTTAACACAAAATGAAAACCTAGACATATGCATGAGTGGAAGTTCAAATGGAGGTAAAAAATTGTTAAGTCTTGATTCAAGGTAAAAATCTGGTAGAGTTCTGCCTTACAAACCCAGAGATTTTTGGGTAGAGCTTTGCCTTACAGGCTAAGAGATTTTTGGGCAGAGTTTTGCCTTATAGGCTAAGAGAGATCTTTTTCTCAAATGAGAAGTTTACAATATATAGAGAGAGAAGTAAAGGCACCCCTTTGGAAAAGACTTTGGCACCTTTTTACAAGTTGGCCCATGTGCGTTGAGAGCATCGAGAAGAGGAAGTCATTGTTGTTGATATCATCCTTCTAAAAGAGGCCTGCTAGAACCATGCTGTGTAATCGTCGGTCTTGACTTTGGCATTCAAACATTAATGTGAAAGCATGGACCGTGCCTCTTTTTTTGCAAACAAGACTGCTCCTTCCAAATATTCACGTAGTTTGTCTACTCATTAATGTAAAGTGAAGAAAATGGGTCACACTATTCATTGTTCACGCCCCTTGATGACCACTTGGTAGGAACTGTTCCAACCGTTGGAGTAACTCCTTGAGTCAATGCCTTCCTTCACCACTTGGACTATTTTGTCTGCTTCTACACTTAGCTCTTTTGTCTCTTCCTTGCTTTGTATTTTCTATCCCCTTTGGCCCTTGAGGGCTATCTTCTGCTACTTCTTTGGCTCTTTGGGCTCTTTCATCAGTAAGTCACTGAGTTCATTCTTAACTTTTGTCTTTTCCCATCGTCATCTTTTCTGGCTCTGTGAGTACTTGGGGCTATCTTTTCAACAGGTCATTGAGTTCACTCACGACCTATCCTTAAGCCTTTTTAAAAATCAACAGCTATTTCACCACCTTAAAATTAACATATGTGCACCCGTCACTGGGCGTTTGAACCTCCAACGGCTAGTTCTCCATGCTCAATTTTGACATCTTCAAGCTTGTCACCCCTTGGAATTTCTTCAACCTTTTCCTTTCCTTCGGAATTCTTCTTCAGGTTTTTTCCCGTGGCTTTTCCCAAATTTCTTTAGACTTTTTGTCTGAAGGAATTCCTTCGAGTAAAAGTTTAAAAGAAATCATTTCCTACCTTTTGCCTTGGTCATTTCATTTCTACAGGATTTTCCTCCGAAGGATTTCTTCGGACAAAATTTCTGAAGAAATTCTTCGCCTCTTGCCTTGAATAAATCCAAAGGAATTACAACTTGCCTTGTTCACTTTTCTGAAGGAAAACTTACCCTTTCAGCCGTCTCTTTGATCCCTTTGCAAGTGTTCCCTGCCCTCCGCAAGGGCACTATGAATGGTCCATTTTGTGCCTAAGTGTTGGGAACTTGTTTCTTTCCTGCAGAGTCTGTAGAAACAGCCTACAGAGTCCATAGAAATTAGCCTGTAGAGTCTATAAAAATAGCCTATAGAATCCATAAAAATGGCCTGCAAAGTCTATAGAAATAGCTTGCAGAGTCCATAGAAGTAAGACTGTAGAGTCTGTAGAAACAAGCCTGCAGAATCCGTAGAAACAAGCCTACAGAGTCTATAGAAACAAGCCTACAAAGTTCATAGAAACAAGCCTGCAGAGTCTATAGAAATAGTTTTCAGAGTTCATAGAAATCAAGACTTGTGTAAAATCAAGAAATGAACTAGCTCAAAACAATAGGGAAGGAAGGAGACCGATTTTTGGCCTGTTAGACCAAAAATGGTCAACAATAATAGCACTTAAACAACTAATCAGACTTGAATCGAGGAATAAATTATATCCTAAAGTAGATTTATAATTTTGAATATCACCTGCCCAATTTGAAAATGTATAACCAATTAAGTCAACTTATATGCCTACTCCATAGTGAATCTTGAAACTATGAGTACCCTAAATGTAGTGGAGAATTTGCTTAGTTACTTTCCAGTATAGCTCATGCGGTTCCTATATAAATCTAGAGAACATGCCCACTACATATGAAATATTAGGTCTAGTGTGCATAAGGTAGATGAGACTGCCAACGAGTTATTGATATGAGGTAGCATCAAACAAAGGATATGGACAATTAGCCTCAAACTTCATACTAGATAGAAGAAGAGTCAGAGTTGGATTACAATCAACCATGTTAAACCATGTAAGAAAATCAAGAGCATACTTAGATTGTGCAATAGTGATCCCATAGACTAAGAAATTTCAATCCTAAAGAAGTAATGCAACAAGCCCAAGTCAATCATTTAGAACCTACCAGACAAAGCAATTTTTATTGTAGGTATTTACTATACTTATTTATTCATCTTGCTTGTGTGGATAATAAGTCTTTATTAGGTGATTTATGACATCATCATTATGTCATCATGCATACATGAGTGCATGGTGTCATTTAGTGGATGGATGGGGTCTTCATTCCACTTGGTCCCCTTAGTGCTTGCACCACTAAGGCCTCCAACCCACAAGTGTTCCCTCGGTGCTCTTTCCATCCATAGTGGAGGAGCCCACCCACTCACATTGTCTACTTGAATCATCCTGCACTCAACCATCCTATTTATTAGCCTGTCTTCCTTTATATTTGGTGATCCATAGAGTTATTGCTCTTGTGTGGAGTGTAATAGAAGTTTGTCTTTTGGCTCCAATCTCTCTGTGGAATATTCTTGCTTATCAATTTAATTTGCTTGTAGCTTCATTATGGTGTGCAATTTCTTGACTCATGTGATCACACAACCATGTGCATTCATTGATCTAGTGATCCTGAAAAAGCTCTTATATGGTATCAGAGTGCCAATTCGTTATTCATGATTATCTGGTTATTTTTTGTTAGCTTATTGAAATCTAAAGTTTATTCTCATCTTTTAGAGGTTGTTTTTGGTGTGTACATTTTCATATAGAACAAAGTGTGCTATTGGATTTAGAAGGTGGCAAAACCTTAGGATCTAATATAAACTTGACCATATTTTGAGACAGTTGATTTCAAATATTTTTTTGTTTTTGTAGGGTATGACACATGTATTGGAATCCCTACCAAAGAAAATATTTTATAGATTTTTTTGGGGTTTTTGAGACCATTTTTGAATAGTTTTTTATTTTTATGAGCTACCTTGATTTGCATGTTTACCTTGATTTGTGTCCCTGCCTCAGTCTATATGCATGCTTCGAATATGTTCATGCCTTAATCTACA
Organism: Torreya grandis; assembly: GCA_037957365.1. Taxonomy (NCBI): domain Eukaryota; kingdom Viridiplantae; phylum Streptophyta; class Pinopsida; order Cupressales; family Taxaceae; genus Torreya; species Torreya grandis. The sequence goes on along the minus strand of JARHVA010001979.1, from coordinate 1,128,238 downwards.
TACCTAACTCGATCTGCATACACATCTCAATTTATGCACCTATCTCAATATGCATGCCTACCTTGATCTACATGTCTACCTCGATTTGCATACCTATCTTAGTTTATGTTTCTACTTCAGTATGCATGTCTATGTTAATCTATGTCCTTGTATTGGTTTTCATTCCTTTCATCCCTATCTCAGCTTGTGTATGCCTCTATGTCAGTTTTCATGTTAATCACTATGTGATGTCTTTGAGGCCATCAAATTTAAGACAACAAGTGGTGATGTTTGTAAAATCTTAAAATTTAAGCCAATGACCTAAGACGTACATGAAGCCATCAAATTTAAGATAGTTAGAAGTGCAATTTTTTTTATTTGACATATTAATGATGAGAATTTGTATTAACTATAAATTTTGATCAAGAAATCACAATTAAGTGCCATTTTAAAAAAAAGTGTAGGCAATTGTATGCCCAATCTATTGGTGTCATTTATTTTGTAAAATGCACTAAAATATAAATTGGCAAATCTGGGAGGGTCAAGCATAATTTCAAGGGGGGAGGGTACTATTTAAGTTATGGGCCTTACTACTTTTTGCATTGTCACTTGTTTACTGATTGATTTCACTTGATTGGACTCATTTTTAACATAGTCTAAGCATGCACTTTTACTCTCAGTTATGGTCATGATGACTCCACTTAAGATATACCAAATGAGAAAGGTTGAATCTACACCAATGGTCCTTCTTCAAAAGGCCAATTACGCTTTGTGGCATGATTACATGAAATACTTGCTCACATACAAGAATCATATTCCATTCCTATAAGGACATATTCTTGCACCCATTGATCTTGTTTAGTTTGATAAATGGGCTAATACTTGTGATAAGGTTTTTGCCACCCTATTATTACATGTTTCCATGGATCTTCATTGCCATGTGGAATATATAGTGTCCTCGTACTATATGAAGCATCCTATAGTCTATTTTTGGAGATCCTATTGAGATTTATATCACTCCTCCTCCTCATATTATCTCTTTGGACACTGTTTTACTCTGTCCTCTTGCTTTTATTTCCAGTGATGACACATTTTAGGTGGGAAATGCTCTTCCTTGTGCTGATCCACCACTACATGATGATATTCTACCAGACCTTAGCTATTTTATTATAGAATTAACATTCATTCCTATACATGATGTTGCTCTTGTAGAAACTTTATAGTCTAACACTTTGGAGGACTCTACCATTTTCAGTGAGAGTACACCCATTGAGAGAATTGATGTCTCATCTCTTCCTATGGATTTTATTTCTTCAGTTGGTGAGTCATGCTCCACACTTCACATGGGTATTCTTTCAGTGAATGTTCCATATCATTCTTTTGATTGATCTATTTCATTGGTATTACCTCCAAATTTTGTATACGTTCTTACTGACCTATGTCACAAATATTATTTGGACCACATTCAAATATCTTCATACTATTACCTTCATTTTAAATTATGGAATGGGTAGACTTTTAGTACACACACCAAGTTCTTCTTTTTCCAAAGGGAACAAATAGTGTTCGATGTGGATGGAGCTTCTATAGTCTTTAGGTAGAGGATCTCATTATCAACTTTCACCATCTTGTGAGTTATACTTGGACTACTGACTGCTTCAGCATCATCATCTGAGGGGTATTTTAGTCTCCTCTTTTTTTAATCTTTTGAGGAGGATTTTATCTCCTATGGGTTTTCTCCTTTTATCCACTTTGTTGGAGATTACTTTGTTCTTGGGTACTCGATTAAGCCTAGTTGTTGGGACCCAATTCTACTACCCATCTGAGTTACACTTAAGTGGGGGGTATTGGTGTAGGTATTTACTACACTTGTTTATTCATATTTCTTATGTGGATAATAGGTCTTTATTAGATGATTTATAACATCATGATGTCATCATGCACAAATGAGAGCATGGGGTCACTTAGTGGGTGGATGGTGTCTTCATTCCACTTGGTCCCCTTAGTACTTACATAACTAAGGCCTCCAACCCACTAGTGTTCCCTCAATTCTCTTTCCACCATAGTGGAGAAGACCACCCACTCACTTTGTCTGGCTAAGTCATCTTACACTCAACCAACCTATTTATTGACATGTCCTCTTTTGTATTTGGTGATCGAGAGAACTGTTTCTCTTTTGTGGAGTGTAATGGAAGTTTATATTTTGGATCCAATCTCTTTGTGCAATATTCTTACTTTTATATTTCATTTGATTATAACTTCATTGTGGTGTGCACTTGCTTGACTTGTGTGATCACATAGTCATGTGTGTTCATTAATCTAGTGATCTTGGCAAAACTCTTATAGTTTTCATTGCTATGATGATGGATTAAAAACTCCTTGGGATCAATAGGTCATACACGTAGAGATATATAATCAACAGTGAATCATCTTGCTATAAAATGTAGACATCTGTATTAGAAAGGCATCTAGTGAACTCAATCGAAAGAAGAAAGGAGCCCATCTTAGCATACTAAAATTGAGGAGCCTGTTTGAGGCCATATATATATTTATAAAGTTTGTAAACTAGGGAGGAATATTCCACAAAGCTTTGTGGTCACTCCATGTATATTTACTCTTTGAGGTCACCATGAAGAAAGACACTCTTCACATCCATCTGATGAACATCCCAACAATGTGTTACAATAATAGCAAGAGTATGTTGGATTGAGTTCATTTTGGAAACTGGGGTGAACATCTTGGTATAGTAAATGCCAAGTACCTGATAAAAACCCTTTGCTACCAAACATTTTTTGAAATTTTCTACAGACCCATTTATGCAAATTTTGTTTGGTAAATTGACCTACATTGAACAAGTTTTCTTCCCTTAAGAAATGGGACTAAATACCAAGTGTTGTTCCTTAGAAATGAACCATATTCATCTTCCATAATAGTATCCCACTTAGGAGTGCTTTATTCCCCATGAAACAATTATGGATTAGAAGTAGATGCAATGAAAACATGTGGGGCATCTTGGAATTATAAATAGGTTCATCTGGTGTCTAATGGATCTCCAACTCATTAGCCAACACTTTGTAGTGTCTATCTAACCCAAAGAAGACTAGTGCTTAGGGAGTTGGGAGGAGATTCCTCATCCTCTAAAGATATTCTGGGAGAAGGAGGGGGATACTTATCACTACTCTTAGCATCAAAACTAGAAAAAGAATTTGGATCATTAGGAAGCTATTTAGGTGGATCTGAATCGTAAGAAAAGTTATAAAATCCAAATGCATCTAAGGAGGAGTAAAGAGTGTCATGTGTAGAGTCTTTAGAATCCTCTTGAAAGCGAACACTCCTCTCAACAAACAAATCATAAGTGGTGGGATGGATAAGCCTATATCCCTTAACACCCTCAAGGTATCCAATGAAGAAGGTTGACTTCGAGGTTCCATTGCCATATGTTTCTTATTTAGAATGTAGGCCATAGTAGGAGATGAAAACACTCAAAAGTGATTTAATGTGGGTTTATGATTGTGCCAAAATTCAAAAGGAGTGACTCCCTTCAATATTTTTGAGTAACATGGTTATGGATATAACAAGCACAATTAATGGCTTCTACCCAATATCGAGGTGCAAGAGTCTTGGAGTGTAGCATACAATTGGACATTTCCTTTAAGGACATGTTCTTAAATTCTACAACACCAATCTACTAAGGGATATATGGAATTGTACATTGTAGTTCACCCCGCTTTGATGTATAAAATTTCTCAAAATGGTTATTGACATACTCACCACCATTGTCGGTGCATAAAATCTTGATGGATTTATTTGACTATTTTTCTACAAGTGCCTTAAAGTCTAAAAAATGATCAAAGGCTTCATGTTTATGCTTAATAAAGTACACCCAAGTATACCTCAAATAATCATTGATGAAAATAAGCATGTACTTAGTTTTATTGAAAGAAGGTTTTAGAAATGGGCCAGTAACGTCATTGTGGACAATCTCTAATATCTGTTCAGCTCTCTGTGATTTTCCCTTATCATATTTCTCTTGAGGATGCTTACTAAGTATGCAACCCTAGAAAAATCCATTAGAAAATTTGAATCATGGTAACCCTAAAACCATATCATGATGATTGAGTTGCTCTAGGTAACAATACTTGAGATGATCAAATTGCTCATGGCATAATTTACACACCCCATCTGAATGAGTGAATAGTGCAATAAAGGATTGATCAGGAGCAAATAGTGAGAAAATATAAAATTGTGACTAGTTATTTATTTTCTCAAATATAACTATGGAGTCACTATATGCTTCCCTAATAACCATGGAATCAGGTGTGAACTCAACTCTCTTACCAAAACCAATGTGAGTGATATGATAAATAGATAAGAGATTGGTGGATGAAGAAGGAAAACATAAAACATCATAAAATGTCCCATCATTCACTTCAACAGATCCAATCCCACTAACTTCTATGGAGGTATCATCACCCAATAAAATGGAAGGCATAGAACAAGGCTCCAAGGATGAGAACATGTCCAGAGATGAATTCGTGTGGTACAAGGCACCATACATAATAACCCATGTGGAAGGTTAGAATATAATTGCAACAAGTGCTTTACCTTTATATTTACCATTCTTACTGTCTTTGGCCTTAGATGACTCTTGTGCCGATGACCTATGATTGGAAGAATCAAAGACACTAATATTGTTCTTCTCAAACATTTTTATCAGTTGGTAAATCTGCTTCTTCATGCATTTGGATTCATCATGTCCAAATTTTTTGCAATATCCACATATAAGTATCTCTTTCTTGGATTTCTTATCTAAAGAGGACTCTTTTGATGATTTTGACTTAGCATCAAATTTTTGACCCTTTCTTTCCTCTAGGTCCTTCTTATTTTATTTCTTCTCCTTACTACTAAAAGCCTTCTATTTGTCATGACTCATAATTAAGGCATGTGATTTAGATTACTTTAGTGTACCCATTTGAATGAGCTTGTCTTGGTCCCGAGTCAAGTCAACAACAAAGCCATCCAAGGAAGGCATGGTTCATATAGCTCCAATGGCATGCTTGGTGGTGTGAAAGGTAGAAATAAAGATAGAATAGTCAAAACCCAATTTGGAAAGGATGGAAAGAATCAATTGATCACCCTTTTTATTAATGCTACATAGTTTAAACTACGACATGAGTGATTTGAGATTTATGAAGAAGTCTTATATCGTATCAAAATAGCCTGGGCTCAAACTGATGAGCTCATTCTCTAACTCATGACATCCTATTTTCTAAAGAGTTTTTCCAATGAAATCCACACTTGATTTGGAGTTGTTATAGATTTTATGTGAAAGAATAAGTCAGGAGACATAGATAGACACAAAAGACTGTAGGCTTCATCATTTCTGTTATACCACTTCACCTTCTCTATTTTAGGTGTCATTTATATGTTTATACCCATCGTGATTTGGTGTAATATTTTACTCCTCAAGAGGATTTGCACTTTGACCTTCCACTCATGATATTTAAATGGTGTAAGAATCATAATTGAACTTAGATTCATTGTATAGAAAGGAAGCATGTGTTGAACTGCATCTATTGAAAGATGATAATATGAAACCCCTTTGAATATGTAGAGGTTCAATTTAGGCATGATAATATCACCAATTCTTATATCTCAAAAAAAATTGCACTTTAAAAAAATGGTGCCTGAAATAGAGTTGTTAGTTGAAAGTCATGAAAGTTTCAATTTTTTGTTCACAAAAAATAATGATCTTCAAT